>CM065591.1:334322211-334922211 GCA_033119425.1 Bufotes viridis | reverse complement strand
ATTAAGGAGCTCTTTATACCCAGACAGGGTTAAGGAATTCCTGTTGGAATTATTGGAACTTACGTTGTGTTGTAATTACTTTTCTTTCCAGGACAGATTCTATTTGCAACGGGTAGGCGCGGCGATGGGTTCCAACGTCGCGCCTACTTATGCAAATATATTCGTGAGGTCACTTGAGGAGCGCTTTATCTATGTATCTCCCCACTACAGACATGTATTGACGTGGTGGAGGTACATAGATGACGTGTTCCTCATTTGGACAGGAACCATGGAGGCCTTGGAGGAGTTCCATGTGTTCTTGAATTCTATGGATGAGGGTATTAAATTCACCCGGGTGACATCTGAAAATAGGCTACAATTCCTTGACACAGTGGTATATATACAGGATGACTCTATGCATACGGATTTACACGTGAAACCAACCGACAAAAATACATTATTACACTTTACAAGCTGTAATCCTAGAAAAATGATAAATTCACTCCCATACAGTCAAATGATAAGAGTTAAACGAATTATTGATGTAGAAGATAAAATAGAAGTGGCTCTACAGACACTGAGTGAATCCTTTGCTCAAAGGGCGTATCCTAGGTCCCTATTGAATAGACATATGAGTAAGGTGAAAACTATTCCAAGGGAGGAATTAAAAAAGGGACGGACCAAGGGAGGCATGGATAGGATCCCTTTTGTGACTACATATAATGAGTTTTCTCCAAAAATTTAACAAATTATCAGAAGGCATTGGGGTTCAATACAGAGTGAGTTTCCTCAAATAGAGACTTTTAAGAATGCTCCAGTCATGTCATATAGGAGAACTAAAAGTATTAAAGACCAATTAGCGAGGGACGCAATTCCTGTGAAAAAAGAAACAAGACAAATGTACTTTAAAACGAAGAGCAGTGGGAGCTACCCCTGTTTGAATTGTGTTAATTGTAAATACATGCACAAAGGACAATATTTCATACACCCCAGGACACAGGAAAAATACAAAATCCATCAGTACTTGACCTGTAGTTCAACATGGGTTGTGTATGTACTATGGTGCCCGTGTTGGGGAATCAACTACAGAGATGAAAGTAAGGTTAAATAACCATTGACAGAGCATTAGGGACGGGAGGAAGGATCTCCCAGTCTCTAAACATTTTTTTGAAAAAAATACACAAAGAACAGGATCTGCGCTTTATGATCCTTGAACATATAGCTGTGTCTAAAAGAGGAGGAGACAGGGAGGCTCGCCTCAAAAAATGTGAACTGAAGTGGATCTTTGGTCTCAACACGTTGAAGCCTATGGGGCTCAACGTGGATTTTAGGGTTACCACTGGTATGTTCAGTTAAAGATCTTTCTGAGGTACCCGTAAAACCTAGGCTCATGATAGCCTTTTGGTCTTCGGATGGTTGTAATAGGTGAATTATGCAATTTTGTTATATAACTTTTGGTCATCTATAAATATTTGTGTAGATTACATTGCTATAGAGAATTAGGAAAATCTAGGAGGAATTAGAAATTTAAGGTTGGAGTGTATATGGTTTGTGACAAGGATAATATATAGGCACAATCAATGTTTAGGGAGATGTGACTTCACCTATAATAGCCGACCCAGAATGGGCGTGTATATATACACGGGATTGAACCCATGAACGGTGAAATATATATACATTTAGATTGATACATACATATAATGCTATAGATGGGTTGTTATGTTACTATTGACGGGACGTTATGCTACTGTGAGACCATGGACGGGGACATTTGCCCGATCTTCTGCCCTTTATTAGCATGGACTTGTTCGCAAAGGAATGAGTATGCGCAGGCGCGATGACTCCGTCATCATGTGCGCAGCTCATCCCGCGAGACAAGCCGTGGATACAAGGAAGTATGTTTTAGGGCAGGCATCCTCAAACTGCGGCCCTCCAGCTGTTGCAAAACTACAACTCCCACAATGCCCTGCTGTAGGCTGATACTTGTAGGCTGTTCAGGCATGCTGGGAGTTGTAGTTTTGCAACAGCTGGAGGGCCGCAGTTTGAGGATGCCTGTTTTAGGGCATGCGCAATGACAAGAGAGGTACGCCGAGTACGGTGAAGTCTCCATCTTCAGTAGACATACGTGAGGTGATTGGTGCCAAGGTAATTTTAATTTGTATAACTTTTGTTCTCCTATTCTATTTTCTAGCATGTCCTGGGTACGATGCAAGCCAGGCTTTTTTCTGTTTTTATATATATGCACAAGAGCACTTTCACTTTTTGTACCATGTACCTTATTATACACAGTCAGCTTGTACAGTGGAGTAGGACGAGGTGCTCCCTGGATGAACTTTGCACAGAATGAATTGTTGGCACAATGGACTTTTTTCTATGTTATTTATCAAGTGATTTTAATGACACACATGTGAAATCAATAATAAACTATGTATAAAAACACGATGTTGATATGTATTATTCACTTGGCTTGAAAATGGCTCTGTGAGAGAGCTGAAACGTTGCTGTGTTAACATGTGTTAATAAACACAATTTTGTTCACTTTTACCTAAGGAGTGCTGCGCCAATTTGTTGGAGTTGTAGAGGGACCCCATGACCAGGGGTGGACGCGTGCACCATCGAAATACATTGAAGGAGTGCTGCCGGATTTTTGCTTTTGTCTATATATATATATATATATATATATATATATATATATGTATATATATATACATATATATATTTATATAGAGAGAGAGAGAGAACAAAGAAAAATGCAGCAGCACTCTGAATTTGAAGATGGGTGCAATCCTTTTAAAACAGCTGGCTCCGCTGATAATTTAGTATAAATATCCAAAAATTGAAGCAGCACACCAAAATAGTGAAAAATAAGTGGACCGGCTTTATTCCCCTTGCAACGTTTCATCTGCACAATGCAGTCTTTCTAAAGCATACAAAATGGTGTTCACACAGGGTATATATACCCATAATGCAGTGATGGCGAACCTTTTAGAGACCGAGTGCCCAAACTGCAACCAAATACCCACTTATTTATAGCGAAGTGCCAACACATCAATTTAACCTGAATACCAATACAGTGTGTCTTTCAAATACTTTGTCATTAAGCTATAATAGCTTAATAGCCTACATTTAATGCGCTGCCTGTGCTGTTTATAGTGTGTCCTGGGGCTGATGAATGGCAGGAAAGGTCTAAGGCATATTGGTACACTATAGACTTTTTCCAGGGTACGAGTGCCCACAGAGAGAGCTCTGAGTGCCGCCTCTGGCACCCGTGGCCATAGGTTCGCCATCACTGCCATAATGCATAGCGATACAATTAACCATAATCAAGTGAAATTGACAAATAAAATTATATCAATCCATAAAAACATGTACAAAAAGTGATAAAAGTATTTCAATAAATCCATCCAGATTAATGGTATGAGTGTGTGAACACCATTTTGTATGCTTGAGAAAGGCTGCATTGTGCAGTTGAAACGTTGCAAAGGGAATAAAGCCGGTCCACTTATTTTTCACTATTTTGATGTGCTGCTTCAATATTTGGAAATATATATATATATATATATATATATATATATATATATATTTATATATACATCTATAATTTATTTATTTATTTTTTAATATACAGTTGCAAGAAAAAGTATGTGAAGCCTTTGGAATGATATGGATTTCTGCACAAATTGGTTATATAATGTGATCTGATCTTCATCTAAGTCACAACAATAGACAATCACAGTCTGCTTAAACTAATAACACACAAAGATGTTACCATATTTTTATTGAACACACCATGTAAACATTCACATTGCAGGTGGGAAAAGTATGTGAACCCCTAGACTAATGACATATCCAAGAGCTAATTGGAGTGAGGTGTCAGCCAACTGGAGTCCAATCCATGAGATGAGTTTGGAGGTGTTGTTACAGCTGCCCTGCCCTATAAAAAAAACACACCAGTTCTGGGTTTCCTTTTCCCAAGAAGCATTGCCTGATGTGAATGATGCCTCGCACAAAAGAGCTCTCAGAAGACCTATCACTAAGAATTGTTGACTTGCACAAAGCTGGAATAGGTTATAAAAGTATCTCTAAATGCCTTGCTGTTCATCAGTCCACGGTAAGACAAATTGTCTATAAATGCAGGAAGTTCAGCACTGCTGTTACTCTACCTAGGAGTGGCCGTCCTGTAAAGATGACTGCAAGAGCACAGCGCAGACTGCTCAATGAGGTAAAGAAGAATCCTTGAGTGTCAGCTAAAGTCTCTGGCATATGCTAACATCCCTGTTAGCAAATCTACGATACGTAAAACACTAAACAAGAATGGATTTCATGGGAAGATACCACAGAGGATGCCACTGCTGTCCAAAAAACCATTGCTGCACGTTTACAGTTTGCACAAGCGCACCTGGATGTTCCACAGCAGTACTGGCAAAATATTCTGTGGACAAATGAAACCAAAGTTGAGTTGTTTGGAAGAAACACACAACACTGTGTGGAGAAAAAGAGGCACAGCACACCAACATCAAAACCTCATCCCAACTGTGAAGTGTGGTGGTGGGGGCATCATGGTTTGGGGTTGCTTTGCTGCATCAGGGCCTGGACAGATTGCTATCATTGAAGGAAAATGAATTCCCAAGTTTATTAAGACATTTTGCAGGATAACTTAAGGCCATGTGTCCACCAGTTATGTTGAGCGAACCCGAACTGTATCGTGTTCAGGACACGGACCCGAACCCGAACATTTTTAAAAAAGTTCGAGTTCGGGTTCTTTGTTCGGCAATTTATTCCCGCTTTCTGAAGGGCTGCACATCAGCCAATCAGCAAGCGTTTTACTTCGTGCCCTAAGAAACCATCACAGGCATGCCTACTAATGGCATGGCTGTGATTGGCTGAGGGCAACATGTGACCCTGCCTCTTTATAAGCTGGAGTCACGTACTGCCGCAGGTCACTCTGCTGATTTGAGTTTAGGGAAAGGATGTTGGTGCTGCGATCAGGGACAGAATAGGGCAGAAATCAGAAGAACCTGTGCTACTTTAATCCACAAAATACAGCAAATAGAGAGGGAGGGAGCTTCAGCTATCCAACATTTCTGTACCCAGCCACTGCAAGGGAAATATTTTTTTGTAATCCATCTGTTATTGAGGTGGTGCTCGGCGGCCATATTAGCCACTGCAGTGTACTGCATGTGTGCCAGCCAGCCAGGGACATCAGCCTAATCCTATTTTGTAGCTCAGTGAAGGAAAAAAAACTTTTTTTTCTGGCTGCTCAAGTCCCCTAGATTGCCTTTTGTATGTTTAAGGGGTGACATAGACCATTTGTTTAGCCTGGGATCTGTGGTGCCACAGAGCACTTGTGTATACAATACACTAAACCGTATATTCCATTTCAGCTATCAAATAGTGCTTCAGTGTATTTGAGTTAATCCACCAAGCCTATTTTACACTGCCAAAATATATATTTGACAATTCTGCGGTGAAATAGAGAACCCGAGTAATTTTGGGGGAAAAACCGAATTCCTTGTCCACAAAACAGCTCTGCATACACCGTCCAACAACATATTTTAAATTTCTGCAGGGAAATAGTGCTTCTTTGTTTTTTGTAGAAAAAAAAACCTTATTCAAGGTCCACCAAAGAGTCTGAAATACCCATTCCAACCACCTATTTTACTTTGCTGCTGTAAAATACAGCATACGTCTATTTTTTTGACAAATGAGTGGAAATCCTGATCCACAAAGCATTTTGAAATACACCGCCTAAATACCGATTTCACATTACAGCTGAGAAATAGTGCATTATTCTTTTTTTGAGTGAAAAAAGCAAAATTCCTGCTTCACAAAGCAGTTGTACAAACACAGTATAAATACCTACATTTAATTTACAGCAGTGAAAAACTGCATTTGTGAGTTTGGTGATAAAATCTGTGACATAGTCCATTTGTCTAGTCTGGGCTCTGTGGTGCCACAGACCAATTTTGTATACTATGCACTAAACCGTATATTCAATTTCAGTTATCAAATAGTGCATCAGTGTATTGTAGTTAAAAAAAGAATTGGTCATCCTGATCCACCAAGCCTATTTTACACCACTAAAATATATATTTGACATTTCTGCGGTGAAATAGAGAATCCGCGGGGAAAAAACTAATTCCTTGTCCACAAAACAGTTCTGCATAAACCGTCCAATGACATATTTTATATTTCTGCAGGGAAATAGTGCTTCTTTGTTTTTTATAGAAAAAAAAACTTTATATAAGGTCCACCAAACAGTCTGAAATACCCATTCCAACCACCAATTTTACATTGCTACTATGGAATACAGCATAAGTGTATGTTTTTTTACAAAAAAGTGGTAATCCTGATCCACAGAGCATCTTGAAATACACCGCTTAAATACCGATTTCACATTACAGCTTAGAAATAGTGCATTATTCTTTTTTTGTGGGAAAAAAGCAATATTCTTGCTTCACAAAGCAGTTGTACATACACGGTATAAATATCTAATTAACCACTTCAGCCCCCCTAGCTTAAACACCCTTAATGACCAGGCCACTTTTTACAATTCTGCACTACACTAATTTCACTGTTTATTGCTCCGTCATACAACTTACCACCCAAATGTATTTTACCTCCTTTTCTTCTCACTAATAGAGCTTTCATTTGGTGGTATTTCATTGCTGCTGTCATTTTTACTTTTTTTGCTATTAATCAAAAATGACCGAAATTTTTGCAAAAAAATGACATTTTTCACTTTCTGTTGTTAAAAAAAAACTACATTTCTATATAAATTTTTCTCTAAATTAATTGTTCTACATGTCTTTGATGAAAAAAAAATCCAATAAGTGTATATTTATTGGTTTGGGTAAAAGTTATAGCGTTTACAAACTATGATGCAAAAAAGTGAATTTCCGCATTTTGAAGCAGCTCTGACTTTCTGAGCACCTGTCATGTTTCTTCAGGTGCTAGAATGCCAGGATAGTATAAATACCCCCCAAATGACACCATTTTAGAAAGAAGACACCCCAAAGTATTCACGGAGGAGCATGATGAGTTTATGTATCATTTCATTTTTTTTCACAAGTTAGCGGAAAATGACACTTTCTGAGGAAAAAATAATAATAATAAAGTTTCCATTTCTGCTAACTTCTGGCAAAAAAAAAAGGAAATTCTCCCACGGACTCAGTGAATACCTTGGGGTGTCTACTTTCTGAAATGGGGTCATTTGTGGGGTGTGTTTACTGTTTTGGCATTTTGGGCGGGGCTAAATTGTGAGCAAACTTGTAAAACCTAAAGGTACTCGTTGGAATTTAGGCCCCTTTGCGCACCCAGGCTGCAAAAAAGTGTCACTCATGTGGTATCGCTGTACTCAGGAGAAGTAGGGCAATGTGTTTTGGGGTGTATTTTTACATATACCCATGTTGGGTGAGAGACATACTTCTGTAAACTGACAACTTTGTATAAAAAAATTTAAAAAGTTGTAATTTACAGAGATATTTATCACAACCAGCATGGGTATATGTATAATACACCCCAAAACACATTGCCCTACTTCTCCTGAGTACGCCGATACCACATGTGTGACACTTTTTTGCAGCCTGGGTGCGCAAAGGGGCCCAAATTCCAATGAGTACCTTTAGGATTTCACAGGGCATTTTTACGCATTTAGATTCTAGACTTCTTCTCACGCTTTAGGGGCCCCTAAAATGCCAGGACAGTATAAATACCCCACATGTGACCCCATTTTAGAAAGAAGACACTCCAAGGTATTACGTGAGGGATATGGTGAGTTCATGTAAAATTGTATTTTTTATCACCAGTTAGTGTATTATGAGACTTTGTGAAAAAAAAAAAAATAATAAAAATAAAATATCAATTTCCGCTAACTTGTTCCAAAAAAAAAAAAATTCAGTGAACTCAACATGCCCCTCACGGAATACCTTGGGGTGTCTTCTTTCCAAAATGGGGTCACTTGTGGGGTATTTATACTGCCCTGGCATTTTAGGGGCCCTAAAGCATGAGAAGACAAATGCGTAAAAATGCCCTGTGAAATCCTAAAGTTGTCAATTTACTGAGATATTTTTTGGCACAAGCGGAAATTGATATATTTTTTTTTTTACAAAGTCTCAGATTCCACTAACTTGTGACAAAAAATAAAATTTTACATGAACTCACCATACCTCTCACGGAATACCTTGGGGTGTCTTCTTTCTAAAATGGGGTCACATGTGAGCTGTTTGTACTGCCCTGGCATTTGAGGGTCTCCGCAATCATTACACGTATGGCCAGCTTTAGGAGTTTCTGCTATTCTCCTTATATTGAGCATACGGGTAATGAGATTTTTTTTTTCCGTTCAGCCTCTGGGCTGAAAAAAAAAAAATGAACGGCACAGATTTTTTCATTTGCATCGATCAATGTGGATGAAAAAATCTCTGCCAAAATCAGTGACTGCGGTGCGGTGGGCTGGGCGTTAACTACCAAACAAGTAGCTAACTAACTGGAGGTGATAAGGGACCCTTATGCCCCATTCACACGTCCGCAATTCTGTTTGCGGAACGGAATTGCGGACCCATTCATTTCTATGGGGACAGACTTTGTCCTGCTCGGATCCGGAATTACGGATCCGCACTTCCGGGTCTGCACTTCCGTTATTTGCGGACAAGAAAAGGCATTTTCTATATAGTTCTGGCAATGTGCGGATCTGCAAAATGCGGAAAACACATAGCCGTTGTCCGTGTTTTGCGGACATATGGACATGTGAATGGAGTTTTACAGGGGGGTGATCAGTGACAGAGGGGTGATCAGGGAGTCTAGATGGGGTGATCAGGGGTTAACAAGAGGTTAATAAGTGACAGGGGGGGAGGGGGTGTGTAGTGTGGTGCTTGGTGCTACTTTACATAGCTACCTGGTCCTCTGGTGGTCGATCCCAGCAAATGGGACCACCAGAGGACCAGGTAGCAGGTATATCAGACGCTGTTAAGAAAACAGCGTCTGATATACATCTTTGATGCCTTTTATTTCAGATCTACAGCCTGCCAGCGATTGATCATCGCTGGCAGGCTGCAGTATACCTTCTGAGACGCGATTAGCTGTTCAATCTAGCGCGTTCACAGCAAATCTCACCTCTCGCGAGATGATGCGCCGCCGCGTCAAAGAGGAACAGACCTGCCGCCGCCTGGACGCATCCCTGCGTTAGGCGGTCGGCAGGCGGTTAAAATTTACAGCAGTAAAAAACTGCATTTTGGGGCTTTATTGAAAAAAGCTGTGTTTTAGGCCGGAAAAACAGTTGTGCATCCGTCGTTTAAATAATTATTTACAACTTATAGCAGTTAAACACTGCATTTGTTAATTTTGGTGACCAAATCCGTGTTCTGAGTCCTCAAATCTGGTGTCCATACATGGTATAAATATCTACTTTTAATGCACAGCAGTTAAAAACTGCATTTTGGGGTTTTATTGAAAAAAGCTGTGTTTTAGGCTGAAAAAACTGTTGTGCATCTGTCGTTTAAAAAAATATTTCCAATATATAGCAGTTCAATACTGCATTTGTGAATTTTGGTGACCAAATCTGTGTTATGGGTCCCCAAATCTGGTGTCCATACATAGTATAAATATCTACTGTTAATGTACAGCAGTTAAAAACTGCATTTTGGGGTTTTATTGAAAAAAGCCGTGTTTTAGGCCAAAAAAACTGTTGTGCATCCGGCGTATAAATAATTATTTTCAATTTACAGCAGTGAAATACAAATTTTCTGTATTTTATTACAAAAATACTTGTTCTTGTTCCACAAACCACTTGTGCATACAGCGTATCCAAAAAGTTTTTACATTTCCGCATAGAAATTGAGAATAAGTGTATTTTGGGCACAAAAAACATTATTCTGGGTCCACATAGCATTTTTATGACACTGGCACTGCCTTAGCGAACGTACTTGTCGACTAGTGGCAGGTAAATTAACACCGGAGAGAGACCAATCTTTCAGCTTGGTGGGTGAACGCAAATAATGAGAAGAACATCAAATAAGGGACGTGGGCATGGTCATGGTGGTGGAGCTCCTGTTGCTGGGAGAGGACGTGGCCATTCAGTGCCAACTACCGCTCCAAGTCAGACACCTTCCTCTGGTGCGAGTAGGCGACAGAATCTGAAGCGTTATTTGATAGGCCCAAATGCCGCTTTACGGATGGTGAAGCCAGAACATGTACAGGCGATAGTAGATTGGGTGGCTGACAGTGCCTCCAGTTCCTTCACAGTATCTAAGACCCAGTCCTCTGCAGAAAGCTCAGATTTGGCACCTGCAGCCCATGCCCATCAGTCTTCCACCTCACCCCCTTGCAAATCAGCCAAGCAGTCAGACCCCCAAATCATGCAGGAAAGTCTCATGCTTTTTGATGACTCTGTTGGCAGAGTTTCCCCGGCCCATCCACCTAGCCCTGCCCCAGAAGAGGAAGACCTTGAATGCACTGATGCTCAACCACTTTTGTTGCAGGATGAGGACATGGGAATACTGCCACAAAACGTCTCTGATTATGACGAAACACAGGTGCCAACTGCAGTGGCTTTCTGCAATGCGCAGACCGACGAGGAGAGCAGGGGTCACGAATGGGTGGAAGATGATGTGGAGGATGATAAAGTCCCAGACCCAGACTGGACTGAAGGTCGTGCTAGTGAGGCGTGCAGTTCTGAGGAAGAGTCGGTGGTCGCACAGAGGCAACAGCACAGCAAGAGACGAGCAGGGTGCAAAAGCGCAGCGGCCGTTCCAGAGACAGTACGCCTGCTACTGTACACCGCACCCAGGCACCGAGCACACCAAGTCCTGCTCCAAGGAGTTCATTGGCGTGGCAGTTCTTCACACAATGTCCTGACGACAAGACATGAGTGGTTTGCATGTTGTGCCATCAGAGCCTGAAGCGAGGCATAAACGTTCTTAACCTGAGCACAACCTGCATGACCAGGCATCTACATGCAAAGCTTGAACTGCAGTGGAGTAAACACCTTAAAAACAAGGAACTCTCTCATGCTCCACCTGCTCCCTCTTCTGCTGCTGGCTTGGCCTCTCCCTGCACCTCTAGTGTGACCTGGCACCTGGCAACCAGCAAATAGAGGATATTCCACCAACACCACCACATACGACACCATCACCAAGCATTTCCACCATGTCACATGGCAGCATTCAGCTGTCCATCTCCCAAACATTGAAGAGAAGGAGGAAATACCCCCTTACCCACCCTTGAGCCCAGGCCCTGAATGCCAGCATTACAAACTTACTGGCCTTTGAAATGCTGTCAGTCCATCTCGTGGAGACGGACTGTTTCAAACAGCTGATGGCGGTGGCTCCCAGCTGCCACTACTTTTCCAGGCGAGCCGTCCCTTCCCTCCACTAAGTGGAGGATAAAATCAAGTGTGAGCTGCGCAACGCCATCTGTGGCAAGGTCCACATAACCACAAACACATGGACCAGTAAGCACGGCCAGGGTCGCTATAGCTCCCTAACTGCACACTGGGTAAACATAGTGGCGGCTGGGCCCCAGGTGGATAGCGGTTTGGCGCATGTCCTTCCACAACCGAGAATCGCAGGGCATTATTCGTTGCCTCCTGTTGCTTCCTGTTACGGTATAACCCGGTATAGTGAGGGTTAATACCGTTCGGGCGATTCCCCTGGAGAAGAGCACAGCAACCCACAACCGCTGGAATCCACCGAACTGGAACCATACGAAGTCCTCCTTTCCTGGAACAGGCAAGAGAACGTTCTGACGTAGCAATTCCCCCCAAGTACGAGACGAGGCTCCGTATTAATGGTTAAACAGGAATTCTAACTTTATTGAGGGCTACCTGCCCGGTATTTATGCAGGTCTCCCACCTGGTGGACACTCCCCTAGGGGACCAGAAGGAAGACTGCGACACGGGATACAGCAGCCAATCACACACAATGGGACAATACAGACACCCCCAGCATATCCCTTCCCTCTGCCTGTGATACAATTACCCTACACAGGTTAATGTAATCATCACAGGCAGGAGAATACACAATGTCTTCTGTCCTGGAGACAATCGAGGACTCATTCAATTATCTCTCAGGACAAAGGGAAATCGCCAATACACACGTGGGGACAATAGGACAGACATCATTATTCAATATACAATGTCCCACCCTTTACAGTACACACAGACATTTAACATATCCCCAGATGGCTTGGATCTGAGCGCTCAATATATCCAAACAGCCCTCAGATGCCACAAACACAGTCAAATCGCCATGGGGTTTAAGTTTAGCATGGGCTGATGAGAGGGCCCATAATCCTGGGGCAAGAGGCTGGCAATCTGTCCCCTCCAAAACCCAGTGGCGTGGTTGGTTTCGCCACACATCTACCCTTTTCCAAACAGACTAACAGGGTATCTGACCTTCTGCCGGTCAGTGCCCTTGTTAGTCCAGCAGCCCACCCACAAAACAGAAACAGCAGTACAGCCCACCCACAATAAATGGTTACTACACCTGAGCAAGGGATAAACCTGTCCATGTCCATGTACCTCACTACGGCTGTGTGGGGGACTGGTAGACTGCCTGAGTGGGTTGCTGAGTGGGCAGAGACCAGTGGTACTCTGCCCTGGTGCCAGCGCTACCACGGAAGTAGCCTGGTTGGAGCCTGGTTGTTGTAGGGGGAGACCGACTGGCTCCCCTTTAGATACACAGCTCTGCTGTTGTAGGGAGAGACTGACTGTCTCCCTTTTAGATAGACCACCATGCTGCTGTGGGGGGAGACCGACTGTCTCCCCTTTGGCTAAATGGCCCTGTTGCTGGGGGACAGGACCGACTGTCCCTACCCCCTGTGCTGTGAGTGCAGAGACCACGGTCCCATCTGCACTGTTGTGGGGCTTACTGTCTCCCCCTGGTGCGTTAAACTGCCGCTGGGGGATGGAGACCGGGCTCCCAATTCCCTGTAAATCACACGGCCGATGGGGAATGGAGACGATGCTCTTCTCTCCCTGCAAAACATACTGCCGCTGGGGAGCAGGACCGACTGTCCCTACTCCCTTAAAATACGGCTGCCGCTGGGGAGAGCAGGTAACAATCTCCTCTCCCATACATACTTCCAGCGGTTGGGGAGGGAGACCGACTGTCTCCGCTCCCAACACAGTGTCCTGCTGCTGGGGAAAGGAGACTGGGCTCTCTATTCCCTGCCAGACTCTCTGCCGATGGGGAGGGAGGACAAGGCTCTCCTCTCCCAGTAAGTCACTCTGCTGCTGGGGGCCAGGACCGACTGTCTCTGCCCCCTGTAACTTAGCCTGCCGCTGGGGAGAGGGGGTAACAAGCTCCTCTCCCATACATACTTCCAGCCTCTGGGGAGGGAGACCGTCTGTCTCCGCTCCCAATACAGTGTCCTGCTGCTGGGGAAAGGAGACTGGGCTCTCTATTCCCTGCTGGACACTCTGCCGATGGGAAATGGAGCCTGGGCTCTCAATTCCCTGCACTTGACTCTGCCGCTGGGGACAGGACCGACTGTCTCTGCCCCCTGTAACTCAGCCTGCCGCTGGGGAATGGAGACTGGGCTCCCAATTCCCTGCAGGACCGGTGGAGAGACCTCGGTCCCATCTCCACCGGCCACCTGGGGTTCTTCCCAGTAGACCTCCACAATATCCTCCCAGCTGAAGGGCTCTGGACCTGGGTCTGACACTCTGCTCTCTCGCTGAGCCCTCTCACTGGAGTGGAACAGCTGCTGGTAGTCCTGTTCCAGCTCCATCTCCCGGGTCACCAGGTGGACCAGGTCTTGCTCAATTTTGTGAGTGTCGTCCCAGTCATACCTGCTCTCCCGCCACTCAAAGAGGTCCCTGAACCGGGCTTGTGTAGGGCTCCCAAACTCCAGCTCTGAAAAAGTCTCCCATAACAAGCCAGGACCATCAAACTCCTCTCCCTCTGGCATGTCATGCTCGGCTGTCCGGGGTAGGTACCGAGCTTCATACCACCAGAGTGCCTGGTAGGCATCTTCCAGCCACATCTCCCGCCTTACCAGGTGCTTCAGGTCTTCTACCCACTCTTCCAGGGGCTGCTCTCCTAGGAAGGGCATCCGCAGGGCTACTCGCTTCTGCTGTCGCTGCTCGTCCTTGGGGAGCCTCTCGTCCCGCAGATACTCCACAATACCCAGTGCCTGGTACCAGATGCCTTTGCGGACTGCATCTCGGTCATCCATGACACCCTCATCATACTCCACTAGTGGTTCCATACCGGTGCTGTACTGGGACACGCTTTGCCCTCAAATTGTAAAATCCACGGTGCCTTCTGTTGCTGTCCTTCTGGCTGTAGGAACGATCCCGCTGCTTGCCACCAGTTGTTACGGTATAACCCGGTATAGTGAGGGTTAATACCGTTCGGGCGATTCCCTGGAGAAGAGCACAGCAACCCACAACCGCTGGAATCCACCGAACTGGAACCATACGAAGTCCTCCTTTCCTGGAACAGGCAAGAGAACGTTCTGACGTAGCAATTCCCCCAAGTACGAGACGAGGCTCCGTATTAATGGTTAAACAGGAATTCTAACTTTATTGAGGGCTACCTGCCCGGTATTTATGCAGGTCTCCCACCTGGTGGACACTCCCTAGGGGACCAGAAGGAAGACTGCGACACGGGATACAGCAGCCAATCACACACAATGGGACAATACAGACACCCCCAGCATATCCCTCCCTCTGCCTGTGATACAATTACCCTACACAGGTTAATGTAATCATCACAGGCAGGAGAATACACAATGTCTTCTGTCCTGGAGACAATCGAGGACTCATTCAATTATCTCTCAGGACAAAGGGAAATCGCCAATACACACGTGGGGACAATAGGACAGACATCATTATTCAATATACAATGTCCCACCCTTTACAGTACACACAGACATTTAACATATCCCCAGATGGCTTGGATCTGAGCGCTCAATATATCCAAACAGCGCTCAGATGCCACAAACACAGTCAAATCGCCATGGGGTTTAAGTTTAGCATGGGCTGATGAGAGGGCCCATAATCCTGGGGCAAGAGGCTGGCAATCTGTCCCCTCCAAAACCCAGTGGCGCGGTTGGTTTCGCCACACTTCCTACTTCGCATCATCATCCTCCTCCTTCTTCTCCTCTTCTACCACCCCCACATCTGGTCATCAAAAGAACCTCACCCCCAACTTCAGCCCAGCCCGGGGTAAATGTCAGCAGGCGATTTTAAAACTAATGTGTTTGGGTGACAAACCCCACACCGCACAGGAGCTTTGGAGGGGCATAGAACAGCAGACCGATGAGTGGTTGCTGCCGATGAGCCTCAAGCCCGGCCTGGTGGTGTGCGATAATGAGGGAAATCTTGTTGCAGCTCTGGGACTAGCCGGTTTGACGCACATCCCTTGCCTGGCACATGTGCTGAATCTGGTGGTGCAGAAGTTTCTTAAAAACTACCTAGACATGTCAGAGCTGCTGCTGAAAGTGTGGTCCGTATGTGCGCGCTTTCAGCGTTCTCACCCGGCTGCTGCTCGCCTGTCTGCGCTGCAGCGTAACTTCGGCCTTCCTGCTCACCTCCTCATATGCGACATGCCCACTAAGTGGAACTCCACCTTACATATGCTGCGAGCAGCAGCGGGTGATAGTGGAGTTTCAGATGCAGTACTCAACCAACATGGCCAGTTCTGATGACGCAGTTGTTAGCATTACAATACCCCTTATATGTCTCCTTGAAAAAAATATTATGGCAATGATGGAAGAGGATGCGGCACAGGAGGAGGAGGAAGAGGGGGCATTTCACAGGGTTTCAGGCAAGTCATACAGAAGTGGCTCAGAGGGTGGGTTTCTGCACCAGCAGAGGCCAGGTACACATGTGGACAGCCAGGGCATACTTCTGGAGGATTAGAAGGAGGAGGAGGTAGAGGAGGAGGAAACGGTTTCACTGCAGGGTGGCACCCTATGCAGCTCAGGGTCATCACTGGAGCGTGGCTGGGGGGATACGGAGGACACAGACGATACACCACCTACAGAGGACAGCTTATTGTTACCTCTGAGCAGCCTGGCACACATGAGCGACAATATGCTGGGGCAGGGGTATATATTTCGTTTAATCGCTTGCTGCATTGGTGGGAGACATTAAACTCTTTATACTGTCAAATGACCACCCCATTGTCTGGTTGTCAGGGGCTTATATTTCATTCAATCGCTTGCTGCATTGATGGGAGACATTAAACTCTTTATACTGTCAAATGACCGCCCCATTGTCTGGTTGTCAGGGGCCTATATTTTGTTTCATCGCCTGCTGTATTGGTGGGAGACATTAACCTCTTTTTAATGTCAAATGACCGCCCCATTATCTGGTTGTCAGGGGCCTATATTTAATTTAATTTAATCGTTCGCTGCATTGGTAGGAGACATTAAACTCTTTATACATTCAAATGACCTCCCCATTATCTGGTTGTCAGGGGCCTATATTTTGTTTCATCGCCTGCTGTATTGGTGGCAGACATTAACCTCTTTTTACTGTCAAATGACCTCTCCTCTTTCTGGGTGTCAGGGGCATACATAAATGATAATGGCCTGTTCCATTGCAGGTTGACCTGAGGTCTGTGTTGCTGTTACGGGACCGCTTTCCTCTTTGAGGGTGCCATGGTCTTCAATTAGTGAATGATGCCTGTGGCACTACTGGGTGAAATAAATACTGTTTTGGCATGATAGTTACTCTCCTCTTTGTGGGTGCCATGGGTCTGAATCTGTGAATGAGGCCTGTGGCATTGCTGGGTGAAATCAATACTGTCTTGGCGTAATTTTAACTCTCCTCTTTGTGGGTCCCGTGGGCCTTAATATTTGAATGAGGCCTGTGGCCCTGCAGGCAGACATGATTACTTCTTGGCTATGACGACAACTTCAACTCCCATGTATGGTTGCCATTGGCCTGAGTCTGTGAGTGAGGCCTGTGACACTGCTAGCAGACAGGAATCCTTTTTGGCCGTGATGAGAACTCCCATAGCATTCCCACCTGACGCCACCCCAACCTCCTATTCCACCTCCTCCTCCGAATTGCCAATTGATATTGGTTAATTTTTATTTATTTTATTTTATTTTAAGTCATTTCCCTATCCACATTTGTTTGCAGGGGATTTACCTACATTTTGATGCCTTTTGCAGCACTCTAGCCCTTTCCAGGGCTATTTTACAGCCTTTTTAGTGCCCAAAAGTTCGGGTCCCCATTGACTTCAATGGGGTTCGGGTTCAGGGTCAAGTTCGGGTTGAGTTCGGATCCCAAACCCAAACATTTTTGTGAAGTTCGGCCGAACTTCTCAAACCCGAACATCCAGGTGTCCGCTCAACTCTATCCACCAGCTGAAGCTTAACAGAAGATGGATGTTGCAACAGGACAACGACCCAAAGCATAGAAGTAAATCAACAACAGAATGGCTTAAACAGAAGAAGATACGCCTTCTGGAGTGGCCCAGTCAGAGTCCTGACCTTAACCCGATTGAGATGCTGTGGCATGACCTCAAGAAAGCGATTCACACCAGACATCCCAAGAATATTGCTGAACTGAAACAGTTCTGTAAATAGGAAAGGTCAAGAATTACTCCTGACCGTTGTGCACATCTGTTCTGCAACTACAGGAAACGTTTGGTTGAAGTTATTTCTGCCAAAGGAGGTTCAACCAGTTATTAAATCCAAGGGTTTACATACTTTTTCCACCTGCACTGTGAATGTTTACATGGTGTGTTCAATAAAAACAAGGTAACATTTAATTCTTTGTGTGTTATTAGTTTAAGCAGACTGTGATTGTCTATTGTTGTGACTTAGATTAAGATGAGATTACATTTTATGACCAATTTGTGCAGAAATCCATATCATTCCAAAGGGTTGACATACTTTTTCTTGCAACTGTATATATTTCTCTTATCTCTTATCTCTTATATATATAAAAATGAATTTCTGTCTAGACGTCTGTCTCTCTGTCTAGACGTTCTTTATGCGCAAACAAACGACTGGACCGAACTTCACCAAATTTGGCACACTGGTACATCAGGTGTCCGGGAATGTTTTAGACTCAGCTCTCTAGAACTTACTGTTCCTGAGATATTCCCAAAAAAATGGCCTGCATTATAGCCATTACAAGCCTGCAAGCCTTTCACTTAAATCCAAACTGCTCGCTGGCAGTTCATCTCCACACACACAGTTTTACTCCAGGTAACCATAACAACCCCGCCATGTTTCCTCACTGCACTAGATGACGTTTAAAGGAAATCTGTCAACAGGATAATCGCTATAGAAGTAAAGCCGTGGCCTAATAGCACTTTGTACCTTATTTCCTGCGGTTTCCATAACAACTCAGCCATTTCTCTTCACTGCTGCAGGTTAGCTTTAAAGGGGCAGGGCGCTGTGAATGACACTGTTAAGGGAGCGGAGTGCTCTGGACGTCACAGTTCAGTTCGGGGGGAAAGTAGGGTGGCCATTCAAGTCACCCTTAAAACCCCGCCCCAGGTCCAGATAAGCCACACCTCTAATTCTATTAGGCCATGCCTCCCCCCCCCCCTCCCGAGGTGGGAGGGACGGTGATTTTCTCCCTGTAGCTCACATTCAGACAGAACAGTGCTGCTGTCTTAGAGAGAGCTGTGTAAAAGGACACACCCCCAATCATGTTAAGCCACATCCCCTCCCACTAAGCAAACAGGGATTGAAAAAATAAAGTTAAAAATCAACTTTTAGGTCCGCTAATCCACACCCCTGATACGTTTAGGACATACCCCTCAACCTCTGCAGCCAATGACTATTGACAAAATGAAGTTAAAAATCAACTTCTGTCAGCTGCAGAGCTGGGGGGGACGGTGACTTTCTCTTTGCAGCTCACACTCAGAGAGGACAGTGCTGCTGTCTTAGAGTGAGATGTTCAAAAGGCCCCCCCCCCCACAATACAGTTAGACCATGCCTCCTCCCACTCAGCCAACAGGGATTGAAAAAATAAAGTTGAAAATCAACTACTAGGTGCACAGCTCAGCAGACAGGATAGGATTACATACACAGCTCAGCGGAAAGTATCCCACAGGACAGGATTAGATAATGCAGTATACGGGCACTTTAATACCCGTTTACCACCATTCTGTTATGCTCCTAAGTGTTTCATGAAATTGCCTGCAGCAATGTGAAGGGTGTCAATTAGGTATTAGACCACTGGGGGAGCTGGTGAGCAGTATATATATATAGCTAGGCCAAGGCAGGCTAGTGCAGTGCAGACCCTGGAGTCTGTGAAGGCCACATGTCTCAGGCCTAGGCGAGTTCAGCAGAAGTCAACCTGGAGGCAATCCCTAGAGCAAGAGGTACTAAATGTCAAGAGGAGGTACATTATAAACTGGAGATTCAAGGATATAAGCCAGAAGTAGGGCATTGGGGCCTTGAAGCATCAATTCCAGTCAGGACGAGTCAGGAAGAAAGTAAGGTTCACCTGCAATTCCAAGTCCTGTATTATCACCCTCTGTTTTACCTTGCTGGATGTAAGACCACTGCAATTGTGATTGTCTGCAAAAGGAACTGTTGGAAAGACTGCTTACTGTATCATCACTGTTTTCAGTAAAGTTGGAATTCTGTTTTCAAGTTACAAGTCTGCACCTCTGTTATTCCTACTATAAATACGGTGTGCCACCGTTTACTGGCACTAGCGTCACGACACCTCAGGGACCCAGCCATAGGCACGTTAAACTACAACACCAAGGGCACCTCACATTCCACCTGGCTGTGTCCCTCAAGAACCCAGAGAGTGCCCCAGAGGAACAGCGTGCCGGCCTCTCCATCACTGGCATTCCCCAGGTTAGTTCCATACATTGCCCTGACTTGGGGATGCTACATTTTGGCGTCACGAACAGGATACGCACGTTTTACGGACAGTGAGCAAAAACGTGAACTTTGTGCCTTAACCAGTTTGCCAAGTGACAAAACGCCTGTTTATTTGAAGTAAACTTTGAGGACTTAAAATGTACAGAAAAGTGTCCCAAAAACCTCCAGGAAGCGCTGTGCAGTGTTGCGCTACCAAGAGGAAGAAAATCGCCACTTCAAAGTGCATTTTTGTGGACTTTTATGCTGTTTTACTACCGCTGCTTGCTGTCATTGAATTGATGCATCATGGCGCCCAAGATGGCCGCCTGAACTGTGGACTTATCTACTGCGCCATCACTACTCATTGCTGGCGGGAAAACTTAGCGCCAAACTCTGCAGCGTCACCACTTTATTCAAATTTCCCAAGCTGGACTCCACCTACCTTGGACTTGGAAGAACGCAGACGCTGTTCCCCGTCGGAGCAAGTCCGAGCTCCGCCCTCCAGCCCGACGTCCTCGCGGGAAGGGACGCTGCGCAAGGGATTCCCGAAGACGTCCTTCCGGATCTCGCGAGATTTGGACCGCCTGCACCGGAGTAAGTACAAACTCCTGGGAGAAATAATCCTACACCGGAGAGGGGTCGCCTGGTTAGCAAGGCCCAAAAAGGGGATACCAGACTCTGTCCATCGATCGCGCTCACCGGCCAGTAACCCCGCCGGCGCGACATCGGACCTATCGCTACCTCTTAAAGGGACCGCTCAATCAATTAATCTGCATCATGTCGGACTCAGAAGCAGCCGAGCAGCCTGCCCCCAGGGAGCCAGTGGCCACCAACGGTATTGCAGCTGCCAACATGATGCCGCTGACGATGCCGTACTACTTTGGGGCTCCATGGTTTCCCCGTTATGCCGGGGAAGCTCATAATTTAAAAGACTTCCAAGACAAAATCCTGGCTCTGTTCCGGCTCTATCCTATTAACTCGGAGCAGCAAATGGAGATTCTGTTAGCCCAGTTGGAAGGAGCGGCCCGCCGAGAAGTCATGTCCTGGCCCAGTTCTGAGAGGAGTACCATAGAGCAGATCTTTGACCGCCTCAGCACTACCTTTGAAGTCAGGACGGTGTCTGAAATAAAGATGCGCTTCTTCAGTAAGAAACAAAAGCCTGGTGAGTCACTCCGTGATTTTGCTTTATCCCTCCAAGAGGCCTGGAGGGCCGTCATTCATATAGACCCTAGAGAGGTTGACACCCAGGATCAAACTCTGAGAGAGCAATTTATTGCGGGTGTGAATAGCGAATCTTTAAAAACACAATTGAAAATGTTGTCGGCTCAGCACCCTAACAGTATTTTCCTGGACTTTAAAGAACTGGCCATCAGTATTCTGGGACAACAGCTGCCAACGGAACCAGTGGCCCATCCCGAGCCTCCTGTCCGTAATCCCAAGCTGACGGATACCAGCCTGCCAGGGGCCAGCCAAGCCGCCCAGACTCCAGTTCCTGATACAGTAGCTGCTCTGATGGAACAGGTCAATTACCTCACTAAGAGCCTGGAAAAAGTCTGCAGGAAACTGGAAGAGTGGGAGAAACCCTTAATGCTGGAAGATGAACTCCTTTTGCCTCAAAAGCCTGGCCCCCTGCGTATCAAGAAGTTTATCCCAGAGATCCTGGAAGACGTTCAAGTGACCGGTTTAGGAACCGCAGGCGACCTTCCTGTAATTACTGCAAGAAGTTGGGTCATACTGAATCTACTTGCTGGCAGTTAAGCGGGTCACCCTCGAGGCTGAGGACCGCCCTCGGGAGGTAGAACAACAGGTCCAAGGGATCCAAACTGGATGCCCCGTTATGTGGGGTCCCGTCCCAAAATAAACATCCGGATCAATGGAGTGCCTTTTGAAGCGTTGCTGGACACTGGATCTCAAGTCACCACTATTCAGCAGTCCACCTTTAATCAGTTCTGGAGTTCCAGCCTGCTTACCCAGCCACCTGAGTCCTGGTTGGAGATAATTGCAAGCAATGGTAAGCCCATAAAGGTCCATGGATACTGGGAACCCACGCTCCAGGTGGGAGAAGCCACTTTACCACAGCAAGGAGTGATCGTGGTACAAACCGGGGATAAAGGGGGTCACCCTGTGATTGTTGGGACTAATGTCTTCAAAAATTGCTACCCTGAGGTACTTGAAGCTCTCCATCAGTCCCTGCCTGCAGCTTCCTCTGCCTGAAGGGAAGAATAATTTTAGGTGTAATGTCTGCCTCTTCTCTTTTCACTATATTTTTCTCTTCAAAGAATGTTTTTCTATCTAGGGATCTAATCTGCGTCAATGCCTTTTCTATGCACTCTTTTGGATAATTTTTCTCCATGAATTTTTCTTTCATGGCCATTGCCTCTATTTCGAATTCGTAATTTTCGGTACAATTCCTTTTTAGTCTTCTGAACTGGCTACTTGGGATATTTAGTAGCCATCTGGGCAAATGGCAGCTGTTGAATAGGATGAAACTGTTCCTGGCTGATGTTTTTTGGAATGTACTGCACTGTAATTTGTCTTCTACGACTTTAATAGAGAGATCTAAA
This sequence comes from Bufotes viridis, assembly GCA_033119425.1. Classification (NCBI taxonomy): domain Eukaryota; kingdom Metazoa; phylum Chordata; class Amphibia; order Anura; family Bufonidae; genus Bufotes; species Bufotes viridis. Next base: position 334,899,880 of record CM065591.1, on the reverse strand, counting down.
AATTCTACTTTTTGTTTACTCAGATTTGAAGTGAATCTTAAATTTAAAGAATTATCATTTATTTCTTCCAGGAAATCTTTTAAATGATCCTCACCTTTTTCCAGATGAAGATGATATCATCTATAAAACGGGCCCATAGCACCAGGTCCGTCCCCGGCCTATGATTGATGTTTTCTTCCTCCCACTCTGACATGAATAGGTTTGCATAGCTGGGGGAGAACCTGGTGCCCATTGCGGTACCTCTAATCTGCAAGAAGTAGTCCTCTTCAAAACAGAAATAGTTGTGTGTTAGGATATGTTGAGCTCCTTCCACTAAAAAGTTTACCTGCGTTTTCTCATAGAGGCCACTTTTTTCAAGTGCCTTACCCATCGCGGTTAGACCGTCTGTGTGGTTTATTATAGTATACAATGATTGCACATCTAAGGTTCCTAGTATCCATCTATGATCATATTTCAAATTTTCTATTATTTTAATAATTTGTGTGCTGTCTTTGATGTACGATTTTGTGGCTTTAACTACGGGCTGGAGTAGGGTATCTATGTATTTAGATAGGTTTGAAGTAATTGATCCAATCCCCGAAATAATTGGTCGTCCGGGGGGATTTATTGGGTCCTTATGGACTTTAGGTAAACAATAGTACATAGGTATTTTTTGTTCGGTGTTTAAAATAAATTTCATCTCTCTATCAAGGAGGACATCTAAGTTTTTGCCCGTTTGGCAAAGATGTTCTAAGGAACTTAAAAAATTCTTTGTAGGGTCCCCTTTAAGTTTTTTGTATGTGGTCTCATCTGTTAATTGCCTTTTACATTCCTGGTTATACTTTTCTGCATCTAAAATCACCACAGCCCTTCCTTTGTCCGCTGGTCGGATCACGATATCATTTTGGGTCTGTAGTGACTTTATTGCATTAATTTCACTCCGGTTCAAATTCCCTTTACTTCCTCTATTTTCCATATTCAATTTCCTTAAATCTGATTCTACTGATTTCTTAAACGTCATTATCTCTTTACTTATTTCCTGTTTAGGATATAAAGTTGATTTGGGTTTTAGTTCTGTATACTGGAATTTCTGTATTTTGTTTACTGCTTCCCGTATAGGGTTTTTTGTAAAATATTTCTTCAGACACAGCTTTCTAATGAATTTCTCCATTCCTATATATGTTTGAAATTTATTTAATCTGTTCGTTGGGGCAAATTTTAAACCTTTATTTAGCAATTTTGATTGTGCTCCCTCCTGTGAGGGATATTTTACTCAAATTAATTATTGCATCATCAGTGGGATTTAGTTCCTGTTGTGATTTCTTCTGTGATCTTTTTCCTCTCCGTATTTTCTTTTTTCTTCTTGTGTTTGTGTTCTTAATGGACTCCTGTGTGAGGGTCTTTGTGATCTGTATGTGTCCTTGGTGTGAACTTGATTGTGGGAATAATTTAGTTTGTTGTATCTCACTCTGTTCTCCTGTCTGTATCTCAAATTGTATCGAGGGGGGGTGGGGGGATTGTGATACCATGTGTGTTGATGGGGGGGTGGTGATTGAGAATCTTTTCTTCTTATTCTGTGGTGAGGGGCTGTCTAAAAAATGTTCCCTAGAAAGGGATTCAAATCTATTTGTGGTCTAAAACGGATCCATTACACCTTTTCTCAAGTATCCTAACTCATTAGCATAATGAGAACCAATCAACTACGGCCCTAAGAGTTTAAAAGGAAGAGAGACAGTAACAAGGGGATACCACTGAGGAAGGGGAGAGGATACTCCCCGAAACGCGTATGGGACCCCAGACTGTCATCTCTAAACAGAGAACTTTGGAAAGACAAAGACATTAACACTGGCCGGCCAGAAAGGTGACGCTTCCAATCACGTGAGACTCCGAAGTACGAATATACTGTTTACCCCGAACGCGCCCGCTGCACCCACAGAAAGAAGGAGTGACGTCACCAACACGTGGGACGCCGAAGCAAGCGAATACAGTACACACGTGGGGAATCCTGAACCCTCGGCTCCGACAGTGTAACAATACCAACACTGAGGACAGACGGCGGTGGAGGTTTAAGGTAACAAGTGTGGGACGCCACATCCAGCACTACCGCCGTACAATATATATCTAAATCCAGGCTCTGACTGACCGGGGGCCCCCAAATTAATTACTGCTACAAACTTACTATATAGATGCAACAATATATCTAATTTGGGACTATTATAGAGGAGATTCAAAATTTATTGAACGGTTTATTGAATAATTCTCCCATACAAGATCAATATATACAACGGGTTTTTTTTCTGCCACATTTGTTGCTGCTACAATTTTTGCTACTACAGGTTGGGCTACATCCTTTTGTTACTACAGGTGTATGTAGAGACCCTATGGACAAAACTATGAACTTTCGAGGTGTATGAATTAATGGACATCAGTTTGAAGTTTTTAACAGTTTTTAATTGTTATTTTATTAGTGATATATTTGTAGACAAATAAAATACTCATTGAAACGTATTTAGCTCAATCTCCACCTCTAATTAGATGCAAGTGTGCCAGTTGCTGTACTCTTTGTATGATATTTCCAGTCTTCTGGTTTGGGCGAACCTATCAGCAACAGAGCACCTTATTTCCAATCCTGCATCGGGTGTGCCACTTCACACTTTCTCTTTTTTCCTATAATTTAAAATTTACTTGCCAACACGATAAAAAAATGTATTAATTTTCTTGATCTCACACTGGTGGGAGTCCCTAATAAATGTATTATCACAAAAATGTATCGGAAACCCAGTTCAGGGAACACCATTCTGAAGGCAAATAGTCATCATCCAATACATACAATCAAGTCAATTCCGGTGGGTGAGTTTACCAGGGCAAAAAGGAACTGCAGTAATACACTCAATTTTGTTGAGGAATGTTCCATAATAACAAAACGCCTATTAGATCGAGGCTATTCACAATGGCTGATAAATAGGGGTATAGCAATAGCCCAACAAAAAAATCGCAAGGATCTTTTGTTTAATAATAGTCGCAAGAATAATATTAATATTAACAATAATAAAAAAACTTCCTCTCCCACTCTAGTGCAAACTTACAGCAGACAATTCAAACAGATCAGGGAGATTATCATGAGAAATATTTCTATTCTCCATGAAAATGACACGGTCAGCGACATTTTAAAGGAGGGTTTTAGGATAGTGAGCAGACTTTCTCCAACTATCGCATCGGTCGTTTCACCATCTAATTTTTCTTCAAATAATTCTCTCAAAGGAAATAAAACATGGTTACATCATAAGGGTTTTTTTCAGTGTGGAGGTCATCCATGTAAAACAGGCATCCTCAAACTGCGGCCCTCCAGCTGTTGCAAAACTACAACTCCCAGCATGCCCGAACAGCCTTCAGTTATCAGCCTACAGCAGGGCATTCTGGGAGTTGTAGTTTTACAACATCTGGAGGGCCGCAGTTTGAGGATGCCTGATGTAAAACATGCAGATATGTTAGTCCTACTAAAACATTCCAGGATTCCACAAAAACTATGCAATATACCATTAATACATGATAAGAAAGAAGCAAGGCAGCTCTCACCAGCTGTAGAACACCCTCTGTGGACGAATGCCGCACCTGGATGCGGGAGTATGTAATCAGAAGAAAGAAAAATCCAGCTCAGCTCGGGTGACTCGTATTCATAGACTTTATTCCAGCGGTAAAAACTTCATACAAAATGCGAAAAACTGTTACGCGTTTCAGACCTCCATAATATCTGGGTCCTTCTTCATGACAAACACACAAAGTATGATGGAAGCTGCCCCTGATATACACCCTCCAGAATCAGGCAGACAAGCAACACCTGAATAGAGGAGGTGTCAGAGGGAGGTTCCACACAAACCTCACAAAACACTGCATAAACAAGCAAAATAGAATAAAAAAGATCCTAATATAAAAAGATAAATAATATGCTGATGTATTGAAAAACAGACATAGTACAATCAGTACTGTAAAATCAGATCATGTCGCTTGTTGAGACCCTCTAGTTGCCGGGATCCCAATTGAAAGATCCAAAAGGCCTCTCTGTTAAGAAGTTTTCTTCTATGGTCTCCACCTCTAGGGGTAGAGAGACCCTTTCAATACCCTGTACCTTTAATCCAGAGATATCACCCGCATGAACAACCGCAAAGTGCAAACTTGCAGCAGAAATATTGCGGTTCTCATGGTGTGGTATATCAGATATATGCTTGCGGATCCTGTTTTTCAGGGGATTAGTAGTACAACCCACATATTGCAAAGAACATACGTCACAAGTAATAAGATATACGACGTGTTTAGTGTTGCAGTTGATATACGATCGTATGTCATATTGTTTGCGATATGCAGTCGATCTGAATATTTTATCTGTAACCATGTGTTTGCAACAAATACATTTTCTGTGGCCACACCTATGGCTGCCTTTATAATGTAGCCATGTAGGTATTGTAGTGTTTTTTTCACAGAAAAAGCTGGGGCTAACCAAATTGCTGAGGGTGGGGGCTCTTTTGGCAACACATTTGACACCATTGGAGACAATATCAGACCATTGTCCATCAATATTAAGAATGTGAAAATATTTCTTTATTATTTTACAAATCGCAGGGAACTCCTTGCTATATTGTGTGACAAAATATGTGGACTTTTTTTCAGTAGACTTTTTTTCAGACACAGAGACATCTGATTTACACTGAAGATCAGGAAAAACCAGAGTATGTCTATCTATGTCAGAAACTGCTCTCTTTGCCCGGTCTATATCATGTTGAGAATACGCCCTACGCAAAAGTCTGTTTTTTACATTAAATGCTTCTTTCTCATAGATGTCATCATCAGAACAGTTGCGACGGGCATGAATTAATTCACCTTTAGGGATATTTCTGATAATGTGTGGTGGATGACATGAACGGGCAAATAGAGTAGTATTCCCCGCCAATTCCTTGCGATAGGTAGATGTAATAATCCTCTGAGTGTGGACATTCCCCCTCAAACACAGATCCAAAAAATGAATCTCAGCACAGTCATACTGAAAAACAAACTGTATGGAAGAAACACAAGAATTGAAATAAGTGATCAACTCCGGTATGGACGCCATATCACCAGACCACACCATCAGTGTATCATCGATATAACGTCCATACCAGAGTAGACGATCCAAAAAAGGAGAGGTGTCGATGAGGAGAAAACAACCCTCCCACCATGCCATGAAAATATTAGCAATGGAGGGGGAGAATTTAGCCCCCATCGACACCCCAGATACCTGCAGAAAAAAAGTACCATCAAACAAAAAATAATTGTGTCTGAGGAGAAAGTCCACCACCAGAGTGATATACTCTATAAGTTCCAAAGTATAATCACTATAGTGGTTCAAAAACCAATTGAGAGATACAAGGGCCAATTCGTGTGGGATGCTGGTATAGAGAGAAGTAATATCTGCAGAAATCCACACCAAATTCTTATCCCATTCAAAATCTGTGAAAACTTGTAACACAGACCGAGAGTCTTTGATAAAACCCGGAATGAGGGGTATTAGAGGCTGGAGGAGGGAATCCACCCACTCACAGAAACGCTCACAATAGGAGCCAATTCCAGCCACAATAGGTCTGAGTGGGGGAGGGAATGTATCTTTGTGGACCTTCGGGTGATATCTCTGGATTAAAGGTACAGGGTATTGAAAGGGTCTCTCTACCCCCTAGAGGTGGAAACCATAGAAGAAAACTTCTTAACAGAGAGGCCTTTTGGATCTTTCAATTGGGATCCCGGCAACCAGAGGGTCTCAACAAGCGACATGATCTGATTTTACAGTACTGATTGTACTATGTCTGTTTTTCAATACATCAGCATATTATTTATCTTTTTATATTAGGATCTTTTTTATTCTATTTTGCTTGTTTATGTAGTGTTTTGTGAGGTTTGTGTGGAACCTCCCTCTGACACCTCCTCTATTCAGGTGTTGCTTGTCTGCCTGATTCTGGAGGGTGTATATCAGGGGCAGCTTCCATCATACTTTGTGTGTTTGTCATGAAGAAGGACCCAGATATTATGGAGGTCTGAAACGCGTAACAGTTTTTCGCATTTTGTATGAAGTTTTTACCGCTGGAATAAAGTCTATGAATACGAGTCACCCGAGCTGAGCTGGATTTTTCTTTCTTCTGATACCATTAATACATATTTGAACTGCAACAGTGCATGCGTGATTTACATAATCGCATGCACTTGCTGCGATGTTTTATATGTGGGTAGTACAACCAGAAAATTCAAGGTCCGTATCCTGGAACATTTAAATTATATCACCAATGAATCAAGCACTAATATATCGGGAGCTGCGAAACACTTTATTTCCAAACATAATAGAAATACCAGTTGTTTCAAAGCTTTTGCTATTGAAAATGTGTCTCCCCCACCCCGAGATGGAAACATAAAACGCAAAACCTTACTCAGGGAAGCCTTTTGGCTTTTCAAATTAAATACTAGATTTCCCTTAGGAATGAACTTTAAAAAAGAATTTTTGCATTTTTACTGAGGTCAAGTTCATGCTTATATGTCTTTGTATGAAGTTGTACCAGGTTGAAGGTTATCACTAGAGACCACATTAATCCATTCTGCCATGGCAGTGTATACTCTGTGCAGTTTCCAACCTGTTGTTTGTTCAATTCATTGCTTGTATGTTTTTGTATGGGGTTGTATCAGGCTGAAGGTGATTACTGGAAACCGCATGGATCCTTTCTGCCACTGCAGTATACACACTGTGCAGTTTCCAGCCTGTGAATTATTTGTTTTCAACATATTGTGAAGCAATAGAAATATCTGTTTCTCCAATATTAATGTATGTAACACTCAACACTCCTGCTAGGTTTGCTTGGGGTATAGCAATTGGTACTTAGTAAATTGTGTTTTCTAATGTATTCGATTTTAATTCATTTTATTTGTTTAAGCACACCGACCTGGACAGACCGGAGGTCATGAGTAAGAACCTTATGGTTCGATACGCGTAGACTACAATGGAGTGATAATCGTGCTGAAGTTTTATCGCTGTATGTATTTTTGGCATCTCCGAAATAAAGTATCTTGGATTTTTGATTAATTTGAAGTGCTGGATCCATTGCTGCATTTTCTACAGTTATCCAAGGACTTCTCCGTCCGATCCGTGCACCAGAGGTACCAAACTTTGGTTTGCTGGTGAGCTGGACTAACCTTTTACTACAAGAAAGGCGAAATGTCTGGACTACAAACTCCAACAGACCAGACATGTAACAACAACTAGACATACAACAAAACCCACACCATACAAGGAGAAATGTAAGGTAGGGTAGAGGACATAACAACAACGGGAAGACAAAGGAGAGACATTGATGTCAAATTAGGTGGCCCTCACACTGGACAGATGGAATCTCTAGGACAGGAGAATAACTCCAGCACACACCAATGCTGGAGTACAACAAACCGCCTGATTACCAGCCACAGGCAATATAGGCACTTAGTGCCCAAACCCAGCCAGGTAGTTAACCCCACACACACAAGATGTAAAGGGGAAGTGTACACACATGCTGCAAACAACACATTGCCCCTGGCAACAAGCATGCACGACAAACGTGTCACGGTGAACAACACGACCTTGACACAGCCGTGATAGACATAATGTAAATTCAAAAAAACTGCAAGGGTAAAAGCAATACTATCAGACTTCAATTTCACCACTGTAGCAAGGGCGAATAGACATACTTATATTTGCTATTAATATGCCCCAAAACTGGCTGTAACACAATGTAATTTCACCGCAGAATGGTGAGTGGATGTACTTATATTTGCTAATATTGCACCCCAAAGGTGTTCAGGCGCCCTGTGCAAGCTAATCTTGTGGCACCCCCCCCCCCACCACCACCACCCACGGTTCACCTAAGCACAGTAGTGAAGGTATAGATCAACTATAGATCAGCTTCAATGTCACTGTCTGTCGGGGGTCTTTGCGAATTTGGCAGATTTCCAGATAGTGACAGTGCCACTTTAATAGTATAATCCACAAAGACAGTTTATGTATTGTAGAAACAAGAGCAATGTGTCAGTACACTATATTTAACCATTTTACAACACTAAGCATGTACAGTTGTGTTCAAAATTATTCAACCCCCAATGCTGTAAAGGGTTTTAGGGAATTTAGTGTACATTTGTAATTGTGTTCAGAATGAAATCTTACAAGGACTTTTTAAAGAACCAAATGCAACTAAAATGGCATCATTTGTTTTTGTAATACAGTATTAAATCTTTTTTTTGTGATTTCTTCATTGACACAATTATTCAACCCCTTAAAGACTACCACTCTTAAGAACAGAGGTTCATTCAAGTGTTTTCGATCAGGTATTGAAAACACCTGTGGATGTCAAGGAGCAGCAATCAAGCATAATAAGCACCAATTAGGCAGATTTAAAATGACTGTGATACTCAGGTCCTTCTAGACATTTACTGGTGTGTTTACAAACATGGTGAAGTCAAGAGAATGGTCCAGGAAGACAAGAGAAGAGGTGATTTCTCTTCACAGGAAGGGAAATGGCTATAAGAAGATTGCAAAGATGTTAAACATACCAAGAGACACCATAGGAAGCATCATAGGCAAAGGGCATTGTTGAAACGCTACCTGGTCGTGGCAGAAAGAAGATGCTGACTTCGACTGCTGTGCGCTACCTGAAACGCAAAGTGTTGAAAAGTCCCCGTGTGACTGCTGAGGAACTGAAAAAAGATTTGTCAGATGCGGGTACTGAAGTTTCAGCTCAGACAATAAGGCGCACACTGCGTAATGAAGGCCTCCATGCCAGAACTCCCAGGCGCACCCCCTTGCTGTCTCCAAAAAGTTTTGGGATTGTGTTCTGTGGACTGATGAAACAAAATTAGAACTGTTTGGGCCCATGGATCAACGCTATGTTTGAAGTAGGAAGAACAAGGCCTATGAAGAAAAGAACACCTTGCCTACTGTGAAGCATAGCGGGGGGTCAATCATGCTTTGGGGCTGTTTTGCTTCTACAGGTACAGGGAAGCTTCAGCGTGTGCAAGGTACCATGAATTCTCTTCAGTACCAGGAGATATTGAATGAAAATGTGATGCAGTCTGTCACAAACCTGAGGCTTGGGAGACGTTGGACCTTTCAACAGGACAATGATCCCAAGCATACCTCCAAGTCCACTAGAGCATGGTTGCAGATTAAAGGCTGGAATATTTTGAAGTGGCCATCGCAGTCACCAGACTTAAACCCAATTGAGAACCTCTGGTGGGACTTAAAGAAAGCAGTTGCAGCGTGCAAGCCTAAGAATGTGACTGAACTGGAGGCTTTTGCCCATGAAGAATGGGCGAAGATACCCGTAGATCGCTGCAAGACACTTGTGTCAAGCTATGCGTCATGTTTAAAAGTTGTTATAAATGGAAAAGACAGAGTACACACAAGAAAAAATAGGACAAGGTTAGGAGGTCCCTAGTGGTAGAGACGGGCTAAACCTTTTTGTGCAGGGCGACACCGGTGATGGGGAGATGGATAACTGATTAGGATTCTTAATTCAAGGCACTGAGTAAAATCTAAGGTAGTTAGGCTGCTGGATCGTACCGTTTAAGCAAACGGTTAATATTGTGTCAAGGAAAAAAGAGAGAAAAAAAAGGTGATTTAGAGGGTTGGTTGGAACCCCCTTTAATGTCCCAAATCCATGGGTATATAAGCGCCAGACTACCTCCCCAATAGGGGTGCAACTTGATCTCCAGTAGATTATATAGAATTTTCAGAAATGGGTGACCCACTTAAAAGTATAAATAAAAGTAGGGAATTCACATAGGTAAAATAATAATTATGATAAAAGGCACTTTCCGTTATTTCCCAAAGCCTGAAAGAAGGGAAGGGTACTCACTTCACTTGGGGGGCTGTCTTGCAGGTTAAACTCAAGACGCCTGAGACAAAAACCCCCCTGGCCAGGATCGCACGTAGAATCTTAGAGGCTGAAGTCACCACTCGGACGAGGATCTTCTTCAAAACCACTTTATTTACATCAAGGCTCGACGCGTTTCGGGGTATCCAATAACCCCTTCCTCAGGAGCAGTATATTAAATGGAAAAGGATGTTGTACTAAGTACTAAGATTGAATGTCACTTGGGGGTTGAATAAAACTGATAATGATGTGAGCACAGAGAAGACATTTGTGGTTATTTCATTATAAATGTTATGTTATATTTGTCTTACTTACAAGTGCCTCTTTGATTTAATTGTAAACAAGATCACTGAAATGATCCAAATCAATGTCAAACTGGCCAAAACACTCAATTTCAGTGGGGGTTGAATACTTTTGAACACAACTGTGTATATATATATTTCTCTCTCTTTAGTGGCAGTAGAAAATTCTCCTCTTGTAGTGCCATTAGATAATGTCTTCCACTGTCGTGTCAAGTATACATAATGCCCCCACTTCCTTGCTGCTCCCAGTAGTGCTGACGTTGTTTAGTATTAAAAAATTTTTTAAAACCATTTACAGTACCTTATTCCCATTCTTCACTGCCATCTGCCACAGTATGATCTGTAAAGTGATCAGGAGAGACCTGGCGTAGGCCTAGTGTCCTGAGGCCTATGACATTGAATGACCTCAAATGCGGCTGTGATTGTGCGCTCCTCCCCTTATGAGTAGCAAGGTGCCGCCTACCTGTCGTTCCAGCCCTGCCTTGAGTGGTTGAGCCAGAGCCCTGACTTGAATCCAATCGGACATCTCTGGATAGATATGAAAATGGCTTTCCACTAACTGTCCCCATCTAACCTGACAGAGCTTCTGGGGATTTGCAGAGAAGAACGGCAGAAAGTCTCCAAATCCAAGTGTGCAAACCTTTTGACATCATACCCAAGAAGACTGAAGGCTGTAATCATTGCCAAAGGTGTTTCAACTAAGTACTGAGTAAAGGGTTTAAATACTTATGTCAATGAGATATGTTAGTTTTCCTTTTCAATAAAGATTTTGAACATTCTGTTTCCACAACATAATGAACTGTAAAAAAAAATGTGAAAGGGTCTGAAGACTTTCCAAATGCACCATTATAGTTTTTTAGTATTTTATAGTAATATGTAAAAGGTCACAATTAGTCCATCACTTTATTTGTTGTTTTTATAAGCTATTATACTGCATTCCTGAGATACAATGAAGACTTTGTTTTCTATATTATTTCTCATGCAAAACTAAGGCCGGTCACCTTAGGAGTCTCTGACACATACCTGAAAGTCATTTAATTCACAACACATATTAAATAGCAATTGGCTAGAGGCAAGCAGTAAATAAAAAGTACTGAAACAAGTGACAGTTGCTGTTATGATGGCACCAATAAGTCAAACTGAAGAAACTAAATTGAAATACAGATAAAGTAATAAAAAAGGCATTTCCCAGAATAAATGGCAAAGCTGTCAGAAGAAGAATTATAAATTGAATGTGTAATCTCATGAGTAAATATTGTCGCTGTTGCTTCAAATGTATAACATGATCAAACTGGCATTTTCGGAACAATGAGTCCAATAGCAATATTGTAAAATAAGGAATGTTTCATTCTTGTGGCTATTTATAGCACTTAACTTTAGCTTTATCTCAAATTTGAATATCTGAAATGCAATTTTTATGACCACAATACCTAAATAGCTAAAACATTTAATTTAAAGATGACAAACAAAAAAAGTATATTTGATGTTGATAGCAAGTTTAATAGAACCATGACATTCGTGGTGGTTTGGGAAAACAGTGAATGAGATGCATTTTAAATATCATTCTGCAACATCATATCGTATCACTTTGCATTTTTGCACTGTTCAGAGAATAAATTTATGGTATAACTTAGGCTATTTTTCTACATGTATTCGAAGTGTAAACAAGATTTAAAGATATCAAGATAGGACCAAAAGATATTCAATACTTTGGGAAAAGGTCCAATTTATCTATAAGTATCATTTAATTTAAATGAAGAGACATAAATGCCTGCACCTAAATTGACTTTCATTTTCCAGGAGCTGGACATAGTGTTCCCGTAAGCCAAGTGTGGTAGTCACAAGATTTTTAGGAGCTTCTTTAACACTATCCTAAAATGATGATAAGATCTATTATTTTCGACTGCTGGTTAGAGTTGAGCGAACACCTGGATGTTCGGGTTCGAGAAGTTCGGCCGAACTTCCCGAAAATGTTCGGGTTCGGGATCCGAACTCGACCAGAACTTCACCCCAAACCCGAACCCCATTGAAGTCACTAAAAAGGCTGTAAAATAGCCCAGGAAAGGGCTAGAGGGCTGCAAAAGGCAGCAAAATGTAGGTAAATCCCCTGCAAACAAATGTGGATAGGGAAATGACTTAAAATAAAATAAATAAAAATTAACTATTAATATCAATTGGCAACTTGGAGGAGGAGGAGGTGGAATAGGAGGTTGGGGTGGCATCAGGTGGGAATGCTATGGGAGTTGATGTTCTCATCACAGCCAAAAAGGATTCATGTCTGCCTGCAGTGCCACAGGCCTCATTCACAGACTCAGGGCCATGGCACCCGCAAAGAGGAGAGCGGTCCCGTAACAGCAACACAGGCCTCAGGTCAACCTGCAATGGAACAGGCCATTATCATTTATGTAGGCCCCCCTTACACACAGACAGAGGAGAGGCAATTTGACAGTAAAAAGAGTTTAATGTCTCTCACCCAGGCAGCAAGCAATTAAATGAAATATAGGCCACTGACACCCAGACAATGGGGCGGTCATTAGACAGTAAAAAGAGTTTAATATCTCCCACCAAGACAACAAATGATTAAACAACATATAGGCCCCTGACACCCAGACAATGGGGCGGTCATTAGACAGTAAAAAGTGATAAATGTCTGCCACCAAGACAGCAAGCAAGTACGTGAAATTTAGGCCCCTGACACTGAGACAATGGGGCGGTCATGACAATAAAAAGAGTTTATTATCTCCCAACAAGACAATGAATGATTAAACTACATATAGGCCCTTGACACCCAGACATAGGGGCGGTAATTGGACAATAAAAAGAGTTAAATGTCTGCCACCAAGACAGCAAGCAAATAAACGAAATATAGGCCCCTGACACTCAGACAATGGGGCGGTCATGATAGTAAAAAGAGTTTAATATCTCCCACCAAGACAACAAATGATTAAATGACATATAGGCCCCTGACACCCAGACAATGGATGTCATTAGACAGTAAAAAGTGTTAGATATCTGCCACCAAGACAACAAGCAAGTACGTGAAAGTTAGGCCCCTAACACCCAGACAGAGGAGAGAGGTCCCATAGAAGCAAAAGAGGCATCATGTCACCCACCAACGGAGAAGGCCACTTTTAGTTATCTAGGCCCTAGCACCCAGACAGAGGAGAGAGGTCCCAAAGCAGAGAATCAGGCTTCATGTCACTCACCAATGGAGAAGGCCACTTTCAGATGTTTAGGCCCCTGGCACCCAGACGGAGAAGAGGTTCATTCAACTTTGGGTTGCCCCAAAAAATAATGGTAAAATTAAAAAAAGAGGATTTAATAAAGAAGTGCCCTGCAGAACAAGAATATATGGTTAAGGGGAGGTAGTTATAAATGTCTATTCTGCACAAGGGATGGACAGGTCCTGTGGGATCCATGCCTGGTTAATTTTTATGAACGTCAGCTTGTCCACATTGGCTGTGGACAGGCGGCTGCGTTTGTCAGTAATGACGCCACCTGCCGTGCTAAAAACATGTTCAGACAAAACGCTGACCACCGGACAGGCCAGCACCTCCAAGGCATAAAAGGCTAGCTCTGGCCACTTGGAGAATTTGGAGACCCAGAAGTTGAATGAACAGTGTTTGTACTGTTCCACCATGTTAGTGAAATACTGCCTCCTGCTAACACGTTCCGTATCAGGTGGTGGTCTAGTTAGCTGTGGCATGGTGAAAAAACTTTACCACATCTCTGCCATGCTAACCCTGCCCTCAGAGGAGCTGGCCGTGACACAGCTGCGTTGGTGACCTCTCGCTCCTCCTCTTCCTTCGCCTTGGGCTTCCACTTGTTCCCCTGTGACATTTGGGAATGCTCTCAGTAGCGCGTCTACCAACGTGCGCTTGTACTCGTGCATCTTCCTATCAATTTTGTCTTTGTACCAGGGATCCAGCAGGGTGGCAACCAAGTAGTCCGCACACGTTAAAATGTGGGCAACTCTGCTGTCGTTGCGTAGGCACTGCAGCATGTAGTCACTTATGTGTGCCAGGCTGCCCAGAGGTAAGGACAAGCTGTCCTCTGTGGGAGGCGCATCGTCATCGTCCTGCATTTCCCCCAGCCACGCACCAGTGATGAGCCCGAGCTGCGTTGGGTGCCATCACGCTGTGAACATGCTTCATCCTCATCCTCCTCCACCTCCTCCTCATCCTCCTCGTCCACCAGTAGTGGGCCCTGGCTGGCAACATTTGTACCTAGCCTGTGCATTTGCAAAAAAACTCCCTCTGAGCCACTTCTAAGAGACTGGCCTAAGAGTGCTAAAAATGACCCCTCTTCCTCCTCCTCCTCCTCCTCCTGGGCCACCTCCTCTTCCATCATCGCCCTAAGTGTTTTCTCAAGGAGACATAGAAGTGGTATTGTAACGCTGATAACGGCGTCATCGCCACTTTCCATGTTGGTGGAGTACTCGAAGGTACTCGCATGGAGGCCCAGTCATTGGTGGTGAAGTGGTGCTGTTCCTCAGTGCGACTCACCCGTGCGTGCTGCAGCTGAAACTCCACTATGGCCTGCTGCTGCTCGCACAGTCTCTCCAGCATGTCGCATATGAGGCGGTGAGCGGGAAGGCTGAAGTTACGCTGTAGTGCAGACAGACAAGCAGCGGCAAAATGTGAACGCCGGAAGCACGCACAGACGGCCCGCAATTTTTGCAGCAGCTCTGACATGTCGGGGTAGTTGTGAATGAACTTCTGCACCATCAAATTCCACACATGCGCCAGGCAAGGGATGTGTGTCAAACCGGCTAGTCCCAGAGCTGCGACGAGATTTCACCCATTATCGCACACCACCAGGCCGGGCTTGAGGCCCACCGGCAGCAACCACTCGTCGGTCTGTTGTTCAATACCCCACTACAACTCCTGCACGGTGTGGGGCCTGTCCCCCAAACATATGAGTTTCAGAACGGCCTGCTGACGTTTAACCCGGGCTGTGCTGAAGTTGGTGGTGAAGGTGTGTGGCTGACTGGATGAACAGGTGGAAGAAGAGGAGGAGGAAGCCGAGTAGGAGGAGGAGGCTACAGGAGGCAAAGAATGATGCCCTGCATTCCTTGGCGGCGGAAGGACGTGCGCCAAAGAACTCTCCGCCTGGGGCCCAGCCGCCACTACATTTACCCAGTGTGCAGTTAGGGAGATATAGCGTCCCTGGCCATGCTTACTGGTCCATGTATCTGTGGTTAGGTGGACCTTACCACAGATGGCGTTGCACAGTGTACACTTTATTTTATCAGATACTTGGTTGTGCAGGGAAGGCACGGCTCTCTTGGAAAAGTAGTGGAGGTTGGGAACAACATACTGTGGGACAGCCATCGCCATCAGCTGTTTGAAGCTGTCTGTGTCCACCAGCCTGAATGACAGCATTTCAAAGGCCAGTAGTTTAGAAATGCTGGCATTAAGGCCCAGGGCTCGAGGGTGGCTAGGTGGGAATTTACGCTTTCTCTCCAAGGTTTGTGATGGAGAGCTGAACGCTGCCGTGTGACATGGTGGAGATGCTTGGTGACAGAGGTGGTGGTGTTGGTGGCACATCCTCTGTTTGGGGGGCGGCAGGTGCCAACAATCGTCCCGAGGTGGAGGAAGAGGCCGAGGCAGCAGCAGAAGAGGGAGCAGGGGGAGCCTGAGTGAGTTCCTTGTTTTTAAGGTGTTTACTCCACTGCAGTTCATGCTTTGCATGTAGATGCCTGGTCATGCAGGTTGTGCTAAGGTTCAGAACGTTAACGCCTCGCATCAGGCTCTTATAGCACAGCGTGCAAACCACTCAGGTCTTGTCGTCAGCTCATTGTTTGAAGAAGTGCCATGCCAGGGAACTCCTTGAAGCTGCGTTTTGGGTGCTCGGTCCCT
Source organism: Bufotes viridis (assembly GCA_033119425.1). Lineage (NCBI taxonomy): Eukaryota > Metazoa > Chordata > Amphibia > Anura > Bufonidae > Bufotes > Bufotes viridis. The sequence continues at coordinate 334,883,827 of CM065591.1, read as the reverse complement.
GGTGGCGGTGGCCAGTAGCAGGCGAACTCTCTTGGAGGCGGCTGTTCTGCTTTTGCCCCCTGCTCAGTCTTTTGCTACACTGTTGGCTCGGTCTCACCACTGCATCTTTCTCTGAATTATGAAAGTCAGTGGCATGACCTTCATTCCATGTGGGGTCTAGGACCTCATCATCCCCTGCATCGTCTTCCACACAGTCTTCCTCCCTGACCTCCTGTTCGGTCTGCACACTGCAGAAAGACGCAGCAGTTGGCACCTGTGTTTCGTCATCATCAGAGACGTGCGGACTCTGATGAGGTGGTATTCCCATGTCCTCATCATCAGGAAACATAAGTGGTTGTGCCTCAGTGCATTCTATGTCTTCCACCGCTGGGAAAGGGCTAGATGGATTCCCTTGGGAAACCCTGCCAGCAGAGTCTTCAAACAGCATAAGAGACTGCTGCATAACTTGAGGCTCAGACAGTTTCCCTGATATGCATGGGGGTGATGTGACAGACTGATGGGCTTGGTTTTCAGTCGCCACCTGTGCGCTTTCTGCATAAGACTGGGTGGGAGATAATGTTGTGAACGTGCTGGATCCACTGTCGGCCACCCAATTGACTAGTGCCTGTACTTGCTCAGGCCTTACCATCCTTAGAACGGCATTGGGCCCCACAAAATATCGCTGTAAATTCTGGTGGGTACTGGAACCTGAGGTAGTTGGTTCACTAGGACGTATGGCTGCGACAGAATGGCCACGTTCTCTCCCAGCACCAGAGGGTCCACTAACAACACCACGACCATGTCCGCGTCCCTTACTAGATGTTTTCCTCATTGTTACCGTTCACCACAATAAGAAAAAAATTATTTGGCCCAATGTATTAAATTCAAATTCAGGCCTTTTTTTACAGGCACCTAACACTATCTGGCTATCTATTTATGTACCGTATTACACTAATCCAGGCACAGCAGGAACCACAGATTTAGGGGAATATCAATTGTAGGCCTAGTATTTAGACCCTGGATGAAAGGTATCCTTTTACGGACAGATTTAGAGAGTGACTTGGAGATGCACAGTAGCGTGTGAAAAAATATATGGGTTATGCTTTCAGCACTTGTATTTTAACACTTTGTATAATATACCCTTTAACGGAAAGAAATACACTTAGAGATGCAAAACAGTGTGTGCAAATGTAGGGGATTATGCTGTATTTTAACACTTACTGTAATACACCCTTTAACGGAAAGAAATACACTTGGACATGCACGCTGAGCGTAATATACACTTTTACAGACAGATTTACACTTGGCTTGCAACAGCTGGAACACCAGAGTTTGGGTATTGCTATTTTAGCAATTGAATTTCACCCCAGAAAATAATATATCCTTTGACAGACACTATGAAACTTGTCCAGTTACAGCTGGAACACCAGATTTACGGTATTTCTATTTTTGCAACTGAATTTCACCCCAGAAAATAATATATCCTTTGACGGACACAATGAAACTTGTCCAGTCACAGCTGGAACACCAGATTGACGGTATTTCTATTTTTGCAACTGAATTTCACCCCAGAAAAAAATATATCCTTTGCCGGGCACTATTAAACTTGGCCAGCCACAGCTGAAATCACTGATTTACGGTATTGCTATTTTGGCAATTGAATTTCACCCCAGAACAAAATATATCCTTTGCCGGACACTATTAAACTTGGCCAGCCACAGCTGAAATCACTGATTTACGGTATTGCTATTTTGGCAATTGAATTTCACCCCAGAACAAAATATATCCTTTGCCGGACACTATTAAACTTGGCCAGCCACAGCTGAAACCACTGATTTACGGTATTGCCATTTCGGCAATTGAATTTCACCCCAGAACAAAATATATCCTTTGCCGGACACTATTAAACGGCCAGCCACTGCTGGGACACCAGATTTAGGGGATTGTTATTTTGGCAATTGAATTTTACCCCAGAAAATTATCTATCCTTTGCCGGACACTATTAAACTAGGCCAGCCACTGCTGGGACACCAGATTTTGGGGATTGCTATTTTGGCAATTGAATTTAACCCCTCAATAAAATATAGAAATTTCTATCCTGAGTTTCTAGGGGTGACAATAAGCACAACCAAGCCCCTGATGTAGGATATAGCAAAAGAAAAACTAGTATTGATGGATTGATGGACTTGGTGGCAGCTTGTGCAGGTGCACCACAAGACACAAAATGGCCGCCAATCACCCCAGAAAAGAGTAACAGAAAAACGTTCTGTGCAGCCTAAAAACCAGTGAGCAATTAACTAGCAGAAGTTTAATGATTCACAGCTGTAGATCGATCACTTCATTAGGTGTTTTTGCTGAGTTTTCCCTGCCTAATCTCGCCCTCACAGCAGCTGCATCCTATCCCTACACTAATCAGAGCAGATTGACGTGCGGCGCTACGTGACTCTAGCTAAAATAGAGGCTGGGTCTCATGCTGCACTTGGCCAATCACAGCCATACCATTAGTAGGCATGGCTGTGATGGCTTCTTAGGGCAAGAAGGAAAATGCTAGCTGATTGGCTGCTTTGCAGCCCTTCAGAAAGCGGGAAGAAATCGCCGAAAGACGAACCCGAACCTTTTTGAAAATGTTCGGGTCCGTGTCCCGAACAACCCAAAATTCGGTTAGAACCCGAACTATACAGTTCGCGTTCGCTTATCCCTACTTCTTAGGGCAAGAAGTAAAACGCTATCTGATTGGCTGCTTTGCAGCCCTTCAGAAAGCGGAAACAAATACACAAAACAATGGTACAATTTATCGGTCAAATAATATATAAGTAATCCAAATAATATTACCATACACTATCTAAATAATAATGTTATACTGTGCTCTAATAATTATATTGCCACAGAAGGTGGTAGAGGACCCTAGATGGTGGAAGCCTAAGGCCACTTGCCCCTTTTGTTTTCTCTATAACCCGATCCTGATTAGAGTATAGACTTTATTGTAAACTACGGATACTTTGTAAGTGTATCAATCAATAGCAAAATACATGTTTTATGAATTACTGATGAATCTATTTTTTTTAAATAAAGCATCCCATATATCTAATGAGACAACTGATACTACACTGAAATAGAGTTCTCAAATTGAAATCAAATTCATAACAATGCATTTCAATCTGTTATTACCTATCTTATGTATATTATTTATGATGTTTTAACTGGGCTCATATTGTACTGTTATACCTACATAAAGTCTTATAGCATGTGAATGTGTGTGGGCATGGGAATTTGGAACCAGTCATCCTTCTCCAAACGGGAAAATACATTATGGCCTCATGAATGCGGCCTGAACAGCCAAGGTTTGCGGCACCCAGTTGGCCTCTGCATCAGTCGTGTTTTTGATCGCAGCGCCATACTGGATTAAAACTGGATTAATACTCCAATATTTTGCAGGATTCGGTCAGGTTACCTGTCACTCACAGCCGGAGACCTGAAGAGAAGGCAGAAGTGGTTTATTACTACTCCTTTCATCTTCCTTTCCTCAGTGCATGACGCTTAATTGGTCCATGCAATCATGTGGTCGACGGATATCTTGGGCATAGAAGAGCGGTAATCAGCTCTGCCTGTTTACAATGCCCCCCATAGGGGGCTGTTTTCCCCTGTAACTGGTGCTTCTTTGGATGCCTCAATGACAGTTGAAAAAGTGCAACATACAAAAAAATTTGAATTACTTTTATGGCCATAAAACACAAAAAACTATCGCTATTATCGCCCATTCATGGGATATTATATATCAAAATGACTGACACAAAATAGGGAACCCATTTTAATAGTTTATTTTGGTGTCAGTTTGCATAGTTAAAAAATAAGCTACAGTTTGAAAAAAAAATCTTTTTTTTAACTTTTTAACTTGCAGTTTTCTTCAAATAAACCTAAAACATAAAAAAAGTATTAAAAAATTATTAAAAAGTCCTATGTGTCATAGCAAACAAAAGGCTACAACTGTTAAAACCATGGGCTCTAAATCACAAAAAAGTGTCTGTTAGTTAGACCTTTTCAAATCTGGTCATTAAAGGGTTAACCAATGAGCTCTTTCCCCACTTATAAAGGAAAGTGCTTACTGGTTGTTACATAGCTCCTGTCACACAGATATAACCCATCCCTGTAAGACAGGGGGTGTTAACCAATGATGCAGTTTTGGAAGCCAAACCTGGAAATTAATTAAAAAAAAGTTGTATCTGTCTTGTATACTTTCTCTCCCTATAATTCACTTCTTATTTTGGCTTCAAAAACTGCATTAGGACCTGACCATGTGGCCTTACTCTAACTGGGCCGTATTATCATGCTGCTGATCAGCTAATAAACAAGCAATCACTAAATTGTCTGCTGATTTGTCAGCACATCTCACTTTGTAATCAGGGAGGTGCTTCTGATAATTAACTGAATACAGGAGGAACGACTGTGGTAGCAGTCCTTCCTCCCCTATTCACTGTATATCGGCCTATGTAATAGTTCAAAGCAAAGGAGAATTGATAAACATATTTTTTGCAGCTCCATGAAACAGAATGATGTGACAATGTGGATCTCAGACCAAAAACGGTTGTACACCCCTGCTATAAAGAATATACACCCTCTATGTTACCTTCATGTCATATTGGTCAAGAGTGATAGGACTAACATTTTTTTCTTCATTCTTTATTATTTTTTTTAATTGGGTCTGTTCTCCGCCAACAAGTTGTAAAGATTGAGACCTACCAATGAAAACCATGGGTGGGTGCTCATAGAGGACTCAGTAGTAAGGTTATGAAGCATAAAGAATCTATGGCACTTCCAACTGAAGAATTTTGACAAATATTTTATTACATTTATAATCACATAAAATTTTATAGATATAAAGCAAGTTATATACTGGTAAGTATATATGTTCTATGGCCACTTATGAAGATCCGGACATTTCGGTCACAATTTTTATCGGTTTCTCTTTGGCAATTGAATAACAGGAGAAGCCGGATGTTTTCCACCATCAAACATTGAATTAGTATGAAATTGGATAAACTCACATTCCTTTAATTAAACGCATTTCCGACGGGGCGTGGTCTGGCTGCTGAGGCGTGCGGATGTAGTGTGCTGCTGCTCCGGTAAAGCCACCCTAAGAATAGCGACTTTTATAGCGACAGACCCGTGGTGAACTTTCCAAACTGGCGGAACCGGTCTCGGAACCGTCCCTGACCATGACGGGCCGGAAAAAGAAAGGACCAAGACATCCGCAACTGACGAAATTCTACTTTACTAGAGAAGCGGGAAGGTCCCAAGATGGCGTTGCGGAGAAACATGCCGCCCTGCAGGCCCAAGCGGAAGATGTCCACACTGGTGCTTCCATTGCTGAGCAAGTGGACCTAGTGGACCTATTTACCTCGACAGCCAGAGGACGGTGAACTCCCGCCGGACGCCCATCAAGACAGTAGCAGGGAGTCCTCGCGGAGGCCGAACAACGCCCCGAGTGATCTGCGACTCTCTTCCCCAACTCCGATGGACTCTGTGACCCCAGGTACCGGGGAGGTATTAGGGGAAACTATCTCTGGCGAGGAAGAAATTCTGGCCCTCACGGTCCATGATACGGCCCTCACAGACACGGCCATGAAAGAAATGTTGCTGGTCCAGAGGCGCTCTATAATTCATGATATCCGTGCTCTAATCGCACCTGTACGAGCAGATTTAGAGGCACTTGGGGCCCGGACAAACCATTTGGAAGATAAATTCGGGGAATTTGCTCATTCTCACAATGATCTCATTGATGCCCATTATGCTCTAGAAGCGGAGGTTGAGATGATTAAAGCAAAATTAACTGACTTAGAGGACCGTAGCCGACGCAACAATATTAAGCTACGGGGCATACCGGAGTCTGTTTCGGCTAAAGAGCTTACTGATTATGTGAAATCCCTGATTAAGTCTGCTTTGCCCCATTGCAGCGACAGAGAGGTGGAAATTGATCGAGCTCATAGGGTGCCGAGACCTCGGCATTTGGAGGAGAATGTTCCCAGAGATGTACTTGCAAGGGTGCACTTTTACTCTGTTAAAGAGCAACTTATGTCTTACTCTAGACAAAATGGCGGCCTACCTGCTCCTTTCCACAAGGTCACTTTATACGCTGACCTCTCTGCTGCCACCCTGCGGATGAGACGGGTGCTAGCTCCAATTACGGCAGCTCTGCAAGCAGCTAAAATCCAATATAGATGGGGATTTCCTACACGCCTTCTGATACACCATTTGGGATCCATGCATATTATTCGATCGGTGGACGAGGGCAGAAAGCTTTTAAGCAGCTGGGACATTGCGGTTCCCAATTTTCAAGAGGATCGTAGAGCTCCGCTAAACAAGCTTCAAAAAGAATGGGACATAGCTTGACCTGCTAGTTCACCTACGGGGGTTCTTACCTTTGGTGGTTTTGGTTCCGGTAATTTTTCTTACAAGTCCTTTCCTCGGTTAACAGACAGGACTTTATCCCCCATATAGGGAGAGCTTGTTGAGTTCAGATGCCAGTTTGTGATGTTATCTCTTTGCAAATTTTCCAATGTTATGTTATGATTGTGTTTGGTGCTATAACCTTTTTGCTTACACATTTGATTGTGCCCATGTTATCCGTTACCACCCTGGCCCACGAGGTGCAGCCGCCCTGGCTGGGAGGCGTCCTGCACCTTTTCTACTTGATCGATTGCAGCCTATTCTCGCTACTTTTTAGGTTAATGCTGTATGGTGCTATTATTTGCCAGCTTGAATGTTAATGGTTTGAACAGTCCGGCACGCAGATCCTTTTTTTGGAGAGAGATACGGAATCTCAGATGTGATATCATAGGAGCTCAAGAGACCCATCTCCTGGAGAGAGATGCACACAGGGTACGCTCCCCTCAATTTCCCCATATCTTTCATTCCCACTCTCTCTCCAAGACAAAGGGGGTACTTATAGGCATTAAAAACACAGTGGCATTCACGCTAATAGAGAATATTAGTGATCCAAAAGGGAGATTCATAATCCTTATCTGTTTGATAAACAACGCTCCTTACACACTGATTTCCTTATATGCCCCTAATAAGGGTCAATCTCATTTCATTACAAAATTGCTGAGATTGGTTAAAAAGCGAGGGAAAGGTCGGGTAGTTATTTTTGGGGATTTTAACCTGACAACAGATCCCGCCATTGACACGTCTTCGGGTTCCCACAGATCCTCCCCTTCTATGGCGGATATTTTATGGAAAGAAGAAATGTATGATATATGGCGTATCCAACATCCGTCGGATAAAGATTTCACGTTTCACTCTGGGGTGCATAATGTCTACTCCCGTATTGATATGTTTCTCGTTGACAGGTCTACGCTTCCCAGCGCGGTGAACTCGTCCATAGATCTGATAAAGTGGTCTGACCATGCAGCGATTACTCTGTCAATATCGAAGGAAATCAACTATTCTCAAAGATATCTATGGAGGAGCAACCCTTTCTTGCTGTCCAACCCTCAACATGGCGGACGCATTTTGTCGGATATGGAGGAATTCTTCCGCCTGAACCAACAGGATTCTGTGAATCCGGTGGTTCTGTGGAATGCTCACAAGGCGTGCATCAGAGGCTCATTCATACAGCAGGGTGCGGTGCGAAAGAGGAAGCTGGAGGAGCTTCTATCCGGACTACTTGCCAAGGTACAACAACTAGAAGCTAGCAATAAGGTGAACCCCTCCCCTCAGTCGGCGGCTGCGTTAAAACAGGCTAGGCAGGACTTAAGGAATCACATGTTAGAATCTTATGAAAAGGGTTTTAGGAAAACCAAAGCACGATACTACTCCCAGGGGAATAAAGCAGGCAAACTTTTAGCTGCCCAACTTAAAGCAAAACACAGGAAGAGCAGAATTCCTTACCTCATACACCCCACATCGCAGAATAAGGTTTATGCCCCCGATGATATTGCTGATGGTTTTCGAGTTTATTATTCTGATTTATATAATTTAGGTGATTCTATTACATCTCCGCCTAATCTCTCAGACGCGATCCAGTCTTATCTTAATTCCCTAACTTTGCCATCCCTGACAGAATCACAACTGCATAGTCTTAATGCTCACATTACATCTGAGGAAGTAGAAGTTGTTATAAACTCCTTGCCCCGGGATAAAGCTCCAGGCCCTGATGGCTTCGCTAGCCACTACTATAAACACTTTAAACATGTTCTGAGCCCCTTTTTGCGAGATTTCTGCCAATCAGCTTTATAATCTGGAACTTTTCCCCGAGAAAATTTGCAAGCTATGATTGTCACCTTGCCAAAACCAGGGAAATCGCCCGACAGACCTCAAAATTTTCGGCCAATCTCCTTGCTAAACCAGGATGTCAAGATTTATGCAAAACTCCTGGCCCTCAGATTGGCGAAACTTCTCCCTTTTTTGATACATCCTGACCAAACCGGATTTGTTCCCTCTAGACAATCCTATTTTAATACTAGACGGATGATTGGTGTATTTCACCAAGCCAAAATGTCAAAGTGTCCGCTTTTGGTTCTGGCCCTAGACGCCGAGAAGGCGTTTGACAGGATTAGATGGTCTTTTGCCTTCTCGGTGCTCTCAAAAATGGGATTTGGGGGCCCCATACTATCTGCTATAAAGGCATTATATAGTGACCCAACGGCACAGGTGTATGTGAACGGAGCCCTGTCCGGGACATTCGTTTTAACGAATGGTACCAGGCAGGGCTGCCCGTTATCGCCGCTGATTTTTATTTTAGCAATGGAACCCTTAGCCCAAGCGATCAGATCGGATCCCCGGGTCTCCGGAGTGCTCATAGGCGGCAGGGAACATACCATTTCCTTATACGCAGACGACATCCTGCTTTCCCTGACACGGCCTGAATGTTCACTAGCGGCAGTTATGGCCCAAATTGATATCTATGGGGGTCTCTCCTATTATCACTTGAATGCCTCGAAAACTCAGGCATTGCCTGTTGACATCCCGGAGACTCTGGTAGCATCGTTCCGTAGCACATGGGCTTTCGATTGGCGTACGGATCACATAAAATATTTAGGCACCAACATGACCCCCTCCCTCTCCCGTTTATATGTTTTAAATTATGACTCCCTTTTGGATGCCATTGGCAGAGATCTGGAAGTTTTCCACAAACAGGATACCTCTTGGCTAGGCTGAATAGCAGCCTTTAAAATGTTCATGCTTCCACGCTTCCTTTATTTGTACCGCACCCTGCCGATATCCTTGCCTCCCAAATTCTTCGCACAGGCCCAAGCTTTAATTTCTAAATACATCTGGAGGCAGCAGAAACCGAGAGTGGCCAGGGAAATTATCAGGAGACCTCGCGAGACAGGAGGATTAGCGGTCCCTGATATGAAATTTTATTATCTAGCGTCCATGGTCTCCATGCTGAGGGGATGGGCTCGGGGACAGGAGGACATCCCATGGGTTCAGGTTGAAAAAACACAGGCTCTCCCGTTTACTCTAGCAGATCTTTTACATATCCCCTTTTGGTGTATACCTGAAACGCAGATCTCTAACCCGGTTATTTTGGCCTCCATTAAGGCATGGGAACAATTCCACAGAATTGCTGGGGGAGATACGTTACCAAAAATGCTAGCACTCCCGTCTTCATTTATCACAGCTTTACTTCCACACACGGACCTAACTCTGTGGTTTCCTGGAAGGGGACGTATAGGGAACACCCTATATGATGAGGGGATTTTGAGGTCCTTCCACTCGCTGAAAGAATTACTAAACCTCCCTCAATCTGACTTTTTTAAATTTCTGCAAATACGTAATTTACTACACTCTCTCAAACCCACTGGTCTAAAACCTAACATGACAGGTATGGCCTATGTACAGAGTTCTTCTAAAGGCCTCAAGCCGTTGTATGAAGCTCTGATGCAATCACACCAATTTCTTAAGTCCCACCCCATGCGATGGTGGGAAAGATGTTTAGATACTACTTTTACGGATGAGGAATGGAGGGGGGCAATTAAAACAACTCATACTTATTTACATTGTTCCGCCCATGTAGAATCGGTTCTTAAGACAACATTAAACTGGTACTATACTCCGGATAAATTGACGCATATGTTCCCAGGTGTACTCGGAGTTTGCTGGAGGGGATGCGGTTGTAGAGGAACGCTCTATCATATTCTATGGCAATGTCCCCTCATCCAGCCATATTGGGCTGCAGTTAGGGACATGCTTCATAGGTTGCTGCCACAGTGCTCCATGTGGTCACCCCAACTGGTTTTACTGCTGATAGGGGTTGAGACCCTCCCAATTGCAAGCAGGAAACTACTATGCATTATCTGTGTATCAGCCAAATTGATGCTGTTAAGAAAATGGAAGTCCTCAGACGTGCCGAGTGTGACAGAATTGGTGTCTTATGTTAATTCTACACTAGCATATGAAAAGATCATAGCTCTAGGTAAGGGAACCTATGATAAATTTCTGACGCAGTGGCATTATTGGCTAACTTCCACTCATTATATAGGTGTGTAGGGAGACCGCCCTCTGATGCCTTTCGGCTCTCTCTCTTATCCTTTGTCTTTTATCCTTTGTCTTTTAGCCTTTTGGTTTATGCACCTGTGAACGTGCCGGATGGTTCAAATAGGCATAGCACCTCTATATATGTGTACTAGACCAGGTGGTAGGTGTTGTTAACCGTTTTTAAGATTTTCAGGTTGTACCCTACCTTAAGTGGTAGGTTAGGGCTCAATTTGCTGAGACGGATGCCGCCACAATCAAATGCTACTCACCACACATTAAGTACTTCTGTGGCAGGGGTCCTAAGCAATAGCACACTGTTATGTTTCCTTTCGCTTCTATATACTATATTGCATACAATGCTGTTTCTTTTGGTATGTGTAATACCTTTCTTTGTTGTAATTTTTGAAAAACCTCAATAAAAACGATTGTACCAGAAACGCATTTCCGACACTTATAGTGTCCAAATGTGAGAAAAAGGACCACCATGTTTATGTGTAATGCTATGCATTGGCCATGCTATCAACATACATTATGTATAACAGTAATCTCCAACCCTTGGCTCTCCAAGATATGGCTCTTTAGCACTTGCAAAACTAAAACTTCTAGAATGTCAGACACCCAGAGGTTTGAAATTGTAGTTTTGCAACAGCTGAAGAGACACATGTTGGAGAACATTAATGTTTTAAGTCTAAATGTCTAAACTTGGTTCAGGCCACCAGTGAACTACATTTCTCGTTTACGTAATGTGTACATGTTATAGTAGAGGGAAGAACAATAAAAACAATATCTAATTTCCTGCACATTTGGATGTCAAGCAACACCAGTCTCGTAACTGTTAATTTTCCCAGTAATCAACATTTGTTGTGCATGATATCTATCTTCCCCCAACAAGAAATGTTAAATTACTTTCTGCTCAAAATCCTTAACACTTACTCAGATCTGTATTGCATCTGCTTTCACCACTGGTACAGTTGAGATGAAAGGAACCTGGGATGACAGCAGTCTGTTTCAATGCACTTTTAAAGAGGAAACTAATTCCACTCTCTAAGGAAATGTTGGACCAGAAGTGATGTGTGAGATAGAGATGTTTTAGAATCATGTTATGTGATCATTGATATTTTGAGAACTTGGAAATGTAAGTATCTAATAGAATTGATACAGAGGCCTATAATGAAGTTTTGAGTTAAAATAGAGAGCTTAAAGCAGAAATTTGAAGAACTTGTAGACTGAGCTGAGAATGAAATGATAAATGCAAAGAGGTTTACTTAATGGGGATATTAAGTAAACTGCTGGTGAAAATGCCCATTTATCAATTGCTGATTCTTAATTGGTTTCCTTTTCCTGCCTGCATGTGGCATTTTCAGAAGGAATTGCCATCTTATAGAGTGATTCCTGCAAATGTAATAAATCAAACCAATAGATTTTAGCTAATTTAAATGGAGGCTAAATTAGAGCCAAATCCTGCTATAGTGCTTGTAATTAATGTTCATTAAAGTTTTAGCTTAGCTTAGCAGATGAGAAGGATTATTTCAATGCACCACTCAGGTTGACATTTTTAGGCTGTGTACAGAGAACAGACATTTTTGCTCATGCCAATTCCAGAGACTAAATGGTTATAAAGTGAAAACAGGAATGAATGAGACTGAGTTTTCATTATTGGCAGGACTTATATATAAATTTGGAATACAGCAAATTTATTTAATTTTCAATATGTATTAAAAAAATGAGACCACTATTTTACTGTCTTAGGCTTTCATTTCGCATGCCCTATTAGGTTACAAGTCCAGGGCTCTATAATGCCTGCTTTTGGCAACTAAGACAAAGAAGGTTATGTATGGATATAAATTAAATTGCACAAAAAGAAACAGATTGTAGAGAAACAGTCTGTTATTGAGATACTGCAATTTTTAAGCCCTGAAAAGCTAATGGCAGACAGTAAAAATGAAATATTTTGTAGCAGTTTCACTGCATTTTATTTTTGTTTTATATTATACAGGAAAAAACTCAAAAGACCCGCCCCCCCCCACCCCTTCAGATATAACATTTTAGACATACCCTAATCTTAGATATTCTCTCTTTATATCACAAATGAATTGAATCCACCTGACATTTTTTTAAATCTCGGGTTTTTCTATAGTAGACTTCACTGGCAACTCTGTATCAAAGAACATCTTTGCTTAAACGGCTAATTAACCATGCAAGTATGTGACATTTTTACTAAGACATCATCATACAGATATTATAAAGATTTCAAGTCGGGCTATGTATCAATAGTGTCATTTCTATTGCATTCTAGGATGTCGTGCAACATATAAAGGACAGAATAAGGAACCCACTAGTCTAGTTGTGGACCTGCAGAAAAGAATGGTCTAGAGAAGACCATGTTTATGTCAAAATCTAGCAGCATATTTATTGTGTTCCCTTATTTAAAACTGTCTACATTATCGGTGTTTTAACTAAAAAAAAAAGGAGCAAAACATTGATAAATATTAACTATTAACTATATTAACTATGAACTGACAACTATATATATTTACTCTATTTTTTGACAAAAGACATTGGAAGAACCCTGCCAGCCTGCAAGCAGAAGGTCCCATAGCACAGATTAATGTGATGCGCATAGGGTACATATTCAGTGTCAGACTGGGGTGCTTAGGGCCTATCAGTAATAATCATTCTGGCAGCACATTGCACACATACATGAAAATATTACCTGCCCTCACAGTGACAGGGAGCAGAAAGATGCTACAAGAAGACTGATTATGTGGTCACTCCACCGACTTTGAGAGGACTCGCCAAACTCTCCCTAATGTCATAGGACCACTTTATAAATTGTATGCAATATGACATTATGCATGTAAGAAAACATGTGAATAAGTACATAAATACTAAGGCTATGTTCATAGGGAAACGTTTCATGTGTCTTATGACACTTAGTCCACATAAAAATCCATGTGAAATTTATTTTTTATTTTACCTCCCATCATTTTCTAAGGGAATCTGTCCCACACTTCATTTGCCATGGAAATCATCATTAGAGCCACGGGCAGATTTGTGTCATGACAAACTGTAAATCCAAGGTTCCATGACAGTAATCTGAGGGTGACCCTTGTTTTCTGTATTTGTTAATGGGAATCTGTAGGTGATATAGTTGCTTGTCAGGGCTCCATTTTCAGCATACACCTGTACATTACAAGTAGAGATAAGTGAATTTTTCAAATATTCGATTCAGCTGGTTCGCTGAATTTTTAGGAAAAATTGCCTTCGATCCCAATTAATTTGCAGCAAATCGAGGAAAAACATGGCTATTTCCGGGCTGCAGAGAGCCTTTATAGGGGTGTAGAACACTGTGCCTTGCTGTAACATGCATAGGGAGTCTGCTGTGGTAGTGAAATAATACTGTGAGTCCGTGTGACATGCAGATGACATGGGTCTCTCTTAGAATCACTTCATACTTCACTTATTTGGGCAGTCACCGGGCCAAAACTGACCAAATAACTCAAGTATCAACTCAGCCTTACAAGTAGATGTTAGCCTCAAATAGAAGCGCAGTCCTTTTATACCCTCGTCAGCTGATTCTACATAGATGTCTACAGAACCTGTTCTATTAAACGTTTATACAAGTGGAGCCCCCCTGACAGAGTGGAGAGGGTGTCAGCAGTATGTTTGTATTGACGTCACTGACTATTTTGCCTTTCCTCTGATCCGTCAGAACAATAACCCACAAAAAGCGTATCCTGTCTGTTGAGCATCAACCTTCACTCGGTCAGCATTTGCTCAATAATCCATCAGTATTGCTAATGCCAAAAAAAAAACAGGAGTGGATCCTAAACAGAGATGACATGTGAATGGAATATTTGCATGTCTTCTGTGTTTTGTACCCACTCCTGCTTTTGACTATCATATCATAAGCCAAGTCTGATGGGACCATACATTCTGCTACACAGACAGGATCCATTATGAGTCTCATTTTTCCTTGCTTCTGACAGATCAGAAGAAAGGTCAAATAAATGAGGATGTCAGCTAGGCCAAAAGCCAAAATAGTGGGCCAGTCATGAAGCGGGAAGGGTGAGAATAGCATTAGAAGTCCACAGAGGGGACTTATGACATAGTGGTGAGGTGGAAGCAGCATGAGGAGACCACAGAGTGGCCCAATGAAAGGGTCTGGAGGCAGAAGCAGTATGAAGAGACCACAGAGCGGCACAATGACAGAGTCTGGAGGTGGCGGTAGCAGCAGCATCAGGGGGCCACAGAGTGGCACAATGACAGATTGCGGAGGTGGCAGCAGCATGAGAAGACCACAGAGCGGCACAATGACAGAGTCTGGAGGTGGCAGCAGCAGCATCAGGAGGTCATAAACTGGCACAATGACAGAGTCTGGAGGTGGCAGCAGCATGAGTAGGCCATATAGTGACACAATAGCAGAGTGTGGAGGTGGCAGCAGCATGAGTAGGCCACAGAGTGGCACAATGACAGAGTGTGGAGGTGGCAGCAGCATGAGGAAGCCACAGAATGGCACAATAACAGAGTCTGGAGGTAATAGAAGAATCAGGAAGCCACAGAGTTGCACAATGACAGAGTGTGAAGGTGGCAGCAGCATGAGTAGGCCAGGGTGGCACAATGAGAGAGTCTGGAGATGGAAGCAGCATGAGGAGGCTACAGAGTGGCACAATGACAGAGAGTGGAGGTGGCAGCAGCATAAGGAATCCACATAATTGCACAATTACAGTCAGGAGGTGGCAGCATAAGTAGGAGGCCACAGAGTGGCACAATGACCAAGTGTGGAGGTGGCAGCAGCATGAGGAGTCCAAAGAGCGACACAATGACAGAGTCTGGAGGTGGCAGCAGAATCAGGATACCACAGAGTGGCACAATGACCGAGTCTGGAGGTGGCAGCAGCATCAGGATACCACAGAGTGGCAAGGTAACATGGTGTGGAGATGGCAGCAGCATCAGGAGACCACAACATGGCAAGATGACATAGTGTGGAGATGGCAGCAGCAGGAGACCACAAAATGACATAATGTGAAGATGGTGGCAGGAGCAGCAGCAGCATCATGATACCACAGAGTAGCAAGTTGACAGAGTGTGGAGATGGCAGCATCAGGAAACCACAGAGAGGCAATGTGAAATACTGTAGTGTGGAGATGGCAGCAGCAGTATTAGGAGACCACAAAATGGCAAGGTGACATAGTGTGGAGATGGCAGAAGCAGCAGCATCAGAATGCCGGTGACAGAGTGGGGCAGTGGATGGCAATACCAGTAGCCGCTGAGAAAGGTGGGTGAAAGAAGGAGCACTTGGCCTCAGATGTGTGGCATCAGACAGGTGGCAGCATCAGAGTAGTAGCTGAGGCAGGTAGCCAGAAGAAACCGGTTTCTTTTTTCAAGGATTTGGAGAGGCGGCATGGATGATCTAATCAGATGCATCAGGAATTGGTGGGTGGAAAACCTGGCTGATCCACGCCTGATTCATCTTGACAAAGGTCAGTCTCTCCACATTTTGGGTGGACAGGCGAGTACTCCTTGGGGTCACTATGGCCCCCGCAGCACTAAACACCCGCCACACTACTGGCCAGGCAGGTCAGGTTTTTCAGTGCAAACTCAGCCAGTTGCGGCCACAAATACAGTTTGGCTGCCCATTAGTCCAGCGGATCTTCAATGTGGGTTGGCAGGGTGCTGTCCAAGTTTGCCACCACCTGCTAGTTCAGGTCCTGCTCCAGGTCTACCTGCTGCTCCTGCTGGTGAGTAGTTTCTTCACTATGCGGGTGAAGAAAGCTACTCATCAGCGACTGTAGACTCAGGCTGCTGCTGATGGAGCTGGTACTGCTCCTTCCACCCCACCCCTCCCCAGCAGCCATGGGAGAGGAAAGTGAGCACAGAGGGCCCCTCGGTCAGACCTACGAGTGGATGCACAATGGCGCAGGTAGGCAGTGGCCAACTGACTACATAGGATGTCTATGTAGTAGTTCAGTGTGTCCTCCCTCTCAGTGGGTGTAAAACAGGCCCCCATTCTGGACCGGGAATGAGGGTCCAACAAGGTGGAGAGCCAGAAGTCATCCCTCTGCCGAATAGTGACAATTCGGCTGTCACTACGCAAGCAGGTGAGTATGAAGCGGGCCATTTGTGCAAGTGACTCGGAGGGACTCCCTGCCTCTATCTCCACTGCCTACTGCCACAGTGTGTCTGGGTCCTCTGTCTAGTCTTCCTCATCGCCCTGTAGATCCTCTGGCTGCTCCTGCACCCCTTCTCCTGTCAGCTGAGTAGATGAACCACCCATTTCGCTACACATTGTCTGTGCTCCAATGTCCTCCTCCCCCTTCTCCTGCTCTACCAGTTCAGCCCCAAAGGGCTCATGCGGCTTTGAGATCTAGGTGCCATGTCTCCAGTCCCCTGACAAGCCATTGCTACCACTATCCATTCCAGGTCATGAAGCAGTGGAATGACGTCGTTAATACCGTAGTCTTGGCGACTGACAAATAACGCGGCCTCCTCAAAGGGTCTGAGCAAACGGCAGGTGTCACGCATGAGCTGCCACTGGCTGACATCAAAGTTACACAGGTGAGTACTCCGATCCGCCTGCATCCT
Organism: Bufotes viridis; assembly: GCA_033119425.1. Lineage (NCBI taxonomy): Eukaryota > Metazoa > Chordata > Amphibia > Anura > Bufonidae > Bufotes > Bufotes viridis. The sequence continues at coordinate 334,866,784 of CM065591.1, read as the reverse complement.
GAAGAAATCGCTGATGGCCTTTCTCTGTTCGTATAGTCGGTCCAACATATGGAGGGTGGAATTCCAACGGGTGGAAACGTCACATATCAGCCTATGTTGCCTGCTGCAGCCTATTCTGCTGCAGCAAGTCAAGGAGGGTGTGCTTTGCTGTGTATGAGTGGCTGAAGTGCATGAAAAGTTTCCTGTCCATTTTTAGGATGTCTTACAGATGGGAGAAAGACTTCAGGAACCGCTTGACAATCAGATTGAACACGTGTGCCATGCAGGGTGAATGGCTCAGCTTTCCTTGATGCAGCGTCGGCAAAATGTTCTTCCTGTTATTGGTCACCATGGTTCCGATTTTCAGTTGTCACGGAGAAAGCCAGGATTCGATTTCTTGATGAATGACACAGAGCAGTTCCTCCCCTGTGTGACTCCATTCACCCAGGGAAACCAGGTGCAGAACAGCGTGACACCGCCGTGCCCTGTACATGTGGTATGCTGGAGGGGCCCTGAGACTTGTCCCTGCAGTGGAGGCTGAGGACATGGTGGAGGATGAGGAGGCAGAGGTGGACACTGTCGCTGGACCAACAGCGTGAGAACGTGGAGACGGAAGGGGCATTACCTGGCTAAGTTGCTGGTGTCGCTCTGCAGGAACCAAATTAACCCAGTGGGCCGTAGTTATAGCTCCACTATAACTACGGTACTGCATTTTTTGCAAATAAATGACGGCTTGGGACTCTCCACCTCGGCTCAGCACTAGCCATCAGTTCTCTAAAATGTGCTGCAGTCCACCACTTGGAAAGAGAGGAATTGAAGCACCAGCAACTTGGACAGGAGCAAGTTCATCTTCTGTGCCATTGGATGCGTGGACTCATACTGCTGTCTCTTGACAATCGCTTTGGTGATCGATTGCTGATGGAATGACTGATGAGAAGTAGAAGGAGCAGGAGCATCGGCACCAGCAGATGATGGGCATGACAGACAGCTCCTTTCGGTTGAGCTGGTGGACCCTTGATTGCCTGAAACCCGGTACGAGCCACTGGGTGATGCAGCGGTTGCTGCGGCAGACTGGATCACTCCATCGGAGCCACTGTTTTCCCTGGCCACTGTATGGCGACGCTGCATATGTTAATATAGGGCCGTAGTGGCAACATTGGCACCCTGGCTATGCTTCACTTTGTGCCCACAGATTCGACATATGGCCACGTTCACCTCCTCTGGCACTTTGAAAAAAAACTGCCACACTGCCGAGTAGGTGATCTTCCCCCCAACAATCCGCACTGTCTGACTGATACTGCCACTGCCTCCGTGACCCCCTGAACCACTACTTCCCGGGCAGGTAGGATGCTGCAAAGCAGATGGTCTACCCCGGGCACGTTTGGCTCCCATCCTCCCACTGCTACCGCCCTGCTGACTTCCAGCCATGCTACCACCTTGCTGGCTCAGCTGCTGCCTCACGGGCAATCTGTCACCCTCTTCTCCTGATGATGATGCAGCCCCTTCTGCACCCGGCTCCCAAGTGTGATCGGCTTCATCATCATCGAGTAGTGTCTGCTCGTCACTGATATCCTACTCAATGGTGTCTGGGTCAGGAGACTGACCTTTTGCAACACCACCACCCACGCCACTCTCCTTATCACTACTATCTCGCCTAGCGGAGGAAGTGGCAGATGTCTCCTCCGTATCTTGGCTTGGCAGTAGCTGCGTACTGTCCTCTAGTAGCTCTTCCTCGCTGAAAAGTGTAGCTAAGCCTACAGCATATACTTTTCGCGGTGAGGGAACAGAAAAGGACAAAGGAAGGTTGAGGACAGGTAAGGGGACAGGGCCTGCTCCAGGGCCATGCCAACTAAGGGCTGTGTCTGACGAATCCACCGACAATTGGCTGGGGGTGTCTGATGTCACTTGGGATGAAGTGGATGACCGAGTTACCCAATCAAGAACCACTGGGTTGCAGGTCAAGAAAGGACTGCTAGATGGCACCGGGAGCTCAGGTCTCTCGCTACGACTCCTGCTGCCATGCCCCCTTACTCTGCTGCGGCCTCTGTCTGCGCCAGAAACATTTCGGCCTCTGCCACTCCTCGGTGCATGGCATGGCACTTCTCTGTCATACATTCTTTTAGCTGAACAAAATAAATTGAAAACCAAATTAAAACAACCCTAAAAACAATTAATATCTTTTTCTTTTTGTACTGAAATAGGCCACTAAACGCTCTCACCACAAATAACGGCAACAGTGAACTGCATATATATTTTTTTATTGTAGCACAGAAATACGTCACTAAACACTTTTAACCCCAAATAACTGCAGAAGTGAACTGTGTATATATTTTTATTTTTGTAATGAAATAGGCCTTTAAACGCTTTTACCGCAAATAACGGCAACAGTGAACTGCGTATATATTTTTCTTGTAGTACAGAAATACGTCACTAAACACTTTTAACCCCAAATAGCTGCAGCAGTGAACTGCGTATATATATATTTTTCTTTTTGTAATATAATAGGCCACTAAACACTTTCACCACTTATAACTGCAGAAGTGAATTGCGTATATATTTTTCTTCTTGTACTGAAATATGCCACTAAACGCTTTCACCACAAATAACTGCAACAGTGAACTGCGTGAATATTATTCTTGTAGTACAGAAATATGTCATTAAATGCTGTTAACCCCAAATAACTGCAGAAGAAAACTGCGTATATATTTTTCTTGTAGTACGGAAATACGTCACTAAACACTTTCACCACCTATAGCTGTAGAAGTGAACTGCGTATATATTTTTCTTGTTGTACAGAAATATGTCACTAACCCTCTCTCAGCACATATAGCTTCAGAAGTGTACTGCGTATATATTTTTACTTTTTACTAAAATACTGTAGGCCACTGAAAGCTTTTACCGCAAATAACGGCAACAGTGGACTGCGTATATATTTTTCTTGTAGTACAGAAATACGTCACTAAACGCTTTTAACCCCAAACAACTGCAGAAGTGAACTGCGAATATATTTTTCTTGTAGTACAGAAATACGTCACTAAAAACTTTCACCACATATAGCTGCAGAAGTGAACTGTGTATATATTTTTCTTGTAGTACAGAAATATGTCACTAAACGCTCTCAGCATATATAGCTGCTGAAGTGAACTGTGTATATATTTTTCTTTTGTAATGAAATAGGCCACTAAAAGCTTTTACTGCAAATAACGGCAACAGTGAACTGCGTAATATATTTTTCTTGTAGTACAGACATACCTCACTAAACGATTTTAACCCCAAAAAACTGCAGAAGTGAACTGTGTATATATTTTTCTTGTAGTACAGAAATACATCACTAAACGCTTTTACCACATATAGCTGCAGAAGTGAACTGCGTATATATTTTTCTTTTGTAATGAAATAGGCCACTGAACGCTTTTACTGTAAATAATGGCAACAGTGAACTGTGTATATATTTTTCTTGTAGTACAGAAATACGTCATTAAATGCTTTCACCACATATAGCTGCAGAAGTGAACTGCATAAATATTTTTGTTTTTGTACTGAAATAGGCTACTAAACGCTTTTACTGCAAATAACGGCAACAGTGAACTGCGTATATATTTTTCTTGTAGTACAGAAATACGTCACTAAACGCTTTCACCCGGTGGTCGTTTTGCGGCTACCTTTGTGTGTTCGTGATTGGCAAAACATGCGAACATATGGCGATGTCCGCCGGAGCCATATTCTTTTGCATTGCACCAAACTTTGACCCATGACACATCCATCAGGTTGGACAGGACAGCCAATTGGGATGTTTCAGCAAATGGACACCCCCCACCCTATAACAGTACCCGATCTGGCAGCCATTTTACATTCTGTGTTTTGCCAGTGTAGGGAGAGGTTGCTTTGTGGAGCAGGGACAGACTGTTAAGGACACCAAACGCTAGCTAATAGGGCCGCAAAAGTCCTTTTAAGGACTGGTATAGGTGTGCTATCGATAGGTGTGATATACTGAGGAGTGTGAGATACGTATAATATACTTTCTAACATAGAAAGTATATTATAATGCATTTGTATTGTGCAGCAGTTGTGTGCGATTCTGCTGCGATACCGCAGCTATATAGAGGGACAAACGCTGTTGGAATAACTAACTGCAACTGGTGTGAAATACCTGTTGTCCCCCTAAAAACTGATTGAGGGGTGTGATATACCGATAATATACTTTCTAACATAGAAAGTATATTGTGCATTTGTTTTGTGAAGCAGTTGCGTGTGGTTCTGTTGCGATACCGCAGGTATTTAGAGGGACAAGCACTATTGGAACAACTATTTGAATAGGGTGTGATATACCTGTTGCCCTAAAATAAACTGATTGAGGGGTATGATATACCTTCTTCCACAAAATTCTGATTGAGTGCTGCGATATACCTGTTGCCACAAATAAAAAGTGTGGTGTGATATAACTGTTGTGGAAAAAAAAAGTAATTGAGGGATGTGATATACCTGTTTCCACCAAATATTGATTGAGGCGTGCGATATTCCTGCTTCCCCAAAATACTGATTGATGGGTGTGATATACCTGCTTCCACCAAATATTGATTAAGGGGTTCTATATACCTGCTTCCACAATATACTGATTGAGGGGTGTGAAATACCTGCTTCAACAAAATAATGATTAGGGGGTTTGATATACCTGATTCCACAAAATACTGATGGAGGGTGCAATATACCTGCTTTCACAAAATATTGATTAAGGGGTTTGATATACCTGCTTCCACCAAAACTGACTGAGGGTGCAATATACCTGCTTCCACCAAATATTGATTGAGGCCTGCGATATACCTGCTTCCACAAAATACTGATTGATGGGTGTGATATACCTGCTTCCACCAAATATTGATTAAGGGTTCTATATACCTGCTTCCACAATATACTGATTGAGGGTGTGAAATACCTGCTTCAACAAAATAATGATTAGGGGTTTGATATACCTGCTTCCACCAAAACTGACTGAGGGTGCAATATACCTGCTTCCACCAAATATTGATTGAGGCCTGCGATATACCTGCTTCCACAAAATACTGACTGAGGGATGTGATATACCTGCTTCCACCAAATATTTATTGAGGCCTGCGATATACCTGCTTCCACAAAATACTGGTTGAGGGGTGCGATATAACTGCTTCCACAATATACTGATTTAGGGGTTTGACATACCTGCTTCCACAAAATAATGATTGAGGCCTGCAATATACCTGCTTCCACCAAATATCGATTAAGTGGCTCGATATACCTGCTTCCACAAAATACTGATTGAGGGGTGCGATATACCTGCTTCCCCCAAATATTGATTGAGGCCTGAGATATATGAGCTTTCACACAATTCTGATTGTGGGGTGCAATACCTGCTTCCACCAAATATAGATTGAGCGGTTCTATATACCTTCTTCCACAAAATACTAATTGAGGCCTGCGATATACCTGCTTCCACAAATGAAGAGGCAGGCCGTTCTGCAGAGGTAGTCAGGGTCGTGCAAGTGCACGAGGCCGGAGCCTAAATGGGAAGTTGGAGAAATTGCGTGCGAATACTTCAAAGGACGCACCAGAGTTGGTTGAGTGGATCACTCAGACCTTACCCATGTGCAGCTATTCTTGGTATCGGATGAGGAAGAGGAGGTATCAAGGGCCGCCACCTAGTGGTCTGACGACAGTACCCAGATCAGCCCAAGAATGGAGATCCCCGCTGTTGCTGCCTACTCCGAGATCTCAAAGGTCAGTGGTGGTGAAGGTGATAATGACATGTCGATGGAAGTCACGTGGGTGCCCACAAGAGAGGAAGAGGAGGGGAGTTCAGAGGGAGAGACGGAGCAGCAGAGAGGGAGGAGAAGCAGGCAGAGCTCGCTTGGCACAGGAGGCAAAAAGCAGACTGCAAATGTATGTGGAGCGAGCCATCCAACATGCACGGTCACTTCTGGCGCTCCCAGGACGCAGGCACATGGCTCCGCAATGTGGGCTTTTTTTTACGTGTCAGCTGCTGACAATAGTGTTACCATCTGCAGCCTGTGCTGTCATCGCATAAGTCATGGTAAGCCCAACACTCACCCAGGGACGACCACCTTAAGAAGGCACCTTGCCTCCCATCACCGAGCCCAGTGGGAACAACACCATCAAAACCGCAAAGCCACACTCCCGGTGCTCCACTTCCTGCCTCTTCTCCTTCTCCTCTCTCCTCCTATTTGCCCTCCACTCCCCCTTCCACCGTGTCGTCGTTGCGTTTATCTGGCAGAAGGCAGGCTTCCATGGCCCAAATGTTCGAGCGTAAAAAGTTGATGATGCGGGATAACCCTCTTGCCCAATGGCTGACCGCTGGCTAGTCGGAACTGCTAGCCCACCAACTACTGCCATATAAACTGGTGGACTCAGAGGCCTTTAAAAAATTTGTGGCCATTGGCACACGGTAATGGAAGGTCGCCGGTAGGAAATATTTCTCCCTGAAGGGCATCCCAGAGCTATATGGCAACGTTCAGCGGCAAGTGAATATATGTCTGGCACACAGTGTCAGTGCGAAGATACATCTAACCACAGACACGTGGTCTAGCAAACACAGGCAGGGAAGGTAAATAACTTTTACTACCCACAGGGTGAACCTTCTGACGACCATAAAGCATGTAACCCGTGGCTCCCATGTGGATTTGGTGTTACCGCCAAGGATTGCATGCAGGCCTGCCTCTTCTTCTCCTCCCCCTACTCCATCCTCCGTCTCAGGATCGTTTGACTCCTCCTATTCCACTTCTACCGCCTCTTCCGCTGCGCCCCCCAAGCTCCCCAGAACCTATTCGATCTGCCAGGCGAGATGTTGCCATGCTGTACTGCGGCTGTTGTGCCAGGAAGCCAAGAGCGACACTGGTCCTGCACTGCTTTCAGCTCTGCGGTCACAGGCCGATCAGTGGCTAACCCCGCTCAATTTGACAGTTGGTAAAGTGGTGTGTGACAACGGTGCCAATCTGCTGAGCCGCTGAAACACTGCGATTCATTGCCAAATACTCCAGGGTCTAGGATGTCTTGCGGCAGGCCAGGAAAATCTCTGGCCATTTTAGAAGATCTTACACGGCCACGGCTCCCCTTGCTGACGTTCAGCGGCGACACCACCTGCCCGTCAGACGTCTGATTTGTGACCACCCGACGCGCTAGAACTCTGCCTTGTATATGTTTGATAGGCTGCTCCAGCAGCAACGTGCCATTAATGAATTCTGCAGCAGGACAGGTTCTGAGGAGTTTGGTTTCTTTTCACTGCGCCAGTGCCTGCTCATGCCCGACGCAAGCAGACTTCTGTGGCCTATTTGATGAGATCACCAAACTGGTCAGTCGCAGCCAGGGCACCATCAGTTACATCGTACCTTACGCCTTCTTTCTGGAGCGTGCATTGCGTCGTGTCATTGATCAAGCCGTCGAGGAGCGGGAGCTGGAAGATGAGAAAGTCGCAATGCTAAATGAATTCCCTGGGGGGGGCTACTCCATCTGAGACAATTCAGCAGGAGTCTGAAGAGAAGTCAGAGGAGGATGGTGGCTGGGGGGAGAGGAGGAGGAGGAGCAAGAAGAGCAGGCTTTGAGGGGGACTTTAAACTTTTCGGGAATCCCTGGTGTTGTCCGTGGCTAGGGGGAGGAGAGCAAGGACAACATTCTCCTTGGTGATGAGCATGAGCCATGGTGTTCCACCACTTCCAATTTAGTGCAAATAGGGGCCTTTATGCTCCAGTGTTTGAAGAGGGACCCCCCTATAAAATGCATAAAGGGCAAGGACCAGTACTGGGTGGCAACGTACTTAGACCCCGGTACAAACACAAAATAGAGGCAATGTTACCAGCATCACAGAGAACTGGCAGAATGCAGCATTTCCAGGCCTTGCTGCGAGAAATGCTGCATTCTGCTGTTGCGGGCGCTGGCAGAGGAATTTCCACCAACAGCGAAACAGTTGTTGGTACCAATCCTACCGCGCCTGCAAGAAGAGGGCAGTTTGAAGATGTGTTGGTCACTTCGGATATGAGATCATTCTTGCAGCCAACCCATTGACAGCCGCCCTCCGGATCCAGCCTCAGGGAACGCTTAGACCGACAGGTGTCCGACTACATCAGGTTAACGGCCGATGGGGATGCTCTGAGAAGCGAGGAACCCCTGGACTACTGGGTGTGCAGGCTTGACCTGTGGCCAGAGCTGGCACAATTTGTCATGGAACTCTTTGTTTGCTCCTCGTCGAGTGTCCTGTCCGAAAGGACATTCTGCAAAGCAGGGGGGATCGTGACCGATAAGTGCACCCACCTAGCTCACGACAGTGTGGACTACCTCAAATTTCTAAAAATGAATGAGGCATGGATCTCGGTGGAATTCAACACCTGTGACAACGACGTGTAATTGAATTTCCTCATGTCAGCCCAAGCATATCTGCCACCACCCAGAACAAAGAATAGCCCTTGCCTTTTGTAAATACAGCGGCAAAAAAGGCCTTTTCTGTCAGGTGAATGCCTAATTTTTGGGGCCTGTACTCCAGTGGCCTACAGTAAAAATTTGTATCAATTGACCGCTTAATGTACCACCAGCCACATCATAACAAGTTCTTTTCTGTCAGGTGAATGCCTAATTTTTGGAGCCTGTACTCCAGTGGCCTACAGTAAAATATTTATCCAGTGACCGCCTAATGTACCTCCAGCCACAAAATCACTTGTTCTTTTCTGTAAGGTGAATGCCTAATTTTTGGGGTCTGTACTGACCTACAGTAAAATTGTTATACAGTGACCGCCTAATGTACTTCCAGCCACATAATCACTTGTTCTTTTCTGTCAGATGAATGCCTAATTTTTGGGGCCTGTACTCCCGTGACCTAAAATAAAAAATTTCATGGCACATTTTTGAGAGTATCCCTTTAAGATGCATTAAAATGGCCCCTGATTAAAATACATATTTTTTGTGGGAATTTTTGCCAGTGAGTGCCCTCTGGTATGTCACTGTCCATGTTGTGGGACTATTTGTGCACCTTTAGTAAGTATTTGGTGGCTGCAAATATGACATGAAGGTTTTCAGGTTCGTCTGCCATTAAAGTTAATGGGGCCTGCCGCGAACACGTGGCTCACAAACATTTGAATGCAAAACCGCGTTCGCGAAATGTCTGGCTGATGTTTGTCCATGACTATTCACCACATATAACTGCAGAAGTGAATTGCGTATATATTTTTCTTTTCCGCAGATATAAGCCACTTAAGGTTTTTTAACATAGCACTTGCACCCCAAGAACAAATTGCTGGAATGACAGAGCTGTATAATGGCTATTTGGATCCCCAAATTATCTTTCCCTCCACTTGTAAATCGCTTTTCTAGCACTGTCCCTAGCGCCTTCTGACGTCTCTCCTTGCACTAAGATGCTGTGAAAAGCTTCGTCCCAATCCTTTACCTGCAGTTATAAATCGTTTTTCATTATTATTATTATTTTTCACAATTAGCTTTTTCCAATTGCTGTCCCCAAAAAGTGGACTTAAAAACTGTGGACATTAAAATAAATATACAATATGCTATATGAATGTTATAAAGGGTCATTCCCTAATAATAATTAAAAAATAAATTACATTTCTCTACATCTGTGCCTGATACAGAGAAAGAAAATAATTATCTCTTAAACATAATGTCAGGCATAGCTGCTTATTGACCATTGCATTGTAAAATGTTACAAATCTATTGTTAAATAGTGATGTCGCAAACACAAATTCCCACAGGGACTCTTTCTGGCCACAATAGTGATGGAAAAGTTGTTTCAAGGGGACTAACACCTGGACTGTGGCATGCCGGAGGGGGATCCATGGCAAAACTCCCATGGAAAATTACGTAGTTGACGCAGAGTGTGGTAAGTTGTAATCGCAATGTGATTAATACAGGTTATATTAATCGCATTGCGAATTCAACTTAGAGCTGGGTTCCTAATAGGGTTGTTTCGGGTATCGAAGTTTCGATACCCAATCGATACTTTTCTCTGGTATCGAGCTCGATACCAGGATTAGTATTTTATCGATACTGGGCTGTGCTACTGCACAGCCCAGTATATGAGAGCGTGGCTGCGCTGCTCTCAGCGCGGCCATGTTCTCCTCGGCAGCACAGGGAGAAGGAGGCAGTCTCTTCCTCCCCCTGTGCTGCCGCTGCAACCAATAGAGGGAGAGAGGCCGGGCGGAGCGGGGGGGGGGGGGCGGGAGCACTGGCCAGCAATGCCTAGTAACGTTTCATATATAAATGCAGGCAGAAGACACACGCTGCCGTCCCCTGCCTGTGACCCAGCACTGCGATCAGAGGCAATTAACCCCTCAGGTGCCGCACCTGAGGGGTTAATTGCCGCGGATCGCAGCGATGCTAACCCATGCTAAGTTGTAATCGCAATGTGAATAATACAGGTTATATTAATCGCATTGTGATTTACAATTACTAACACTGCAGCTTCAGAATGAATCTAAGATGGATACTGTTCTTGCGTTTAAATAGGAGGTGGGAGGGTCTGGGAGGGAGGGTATGCTGATTGGCTTGAATGTGTCTGCTGACTGTGAGGTACAGGGTCAAAGTTTACTCAATGATAAAGTATAGGGGCGAACACGAACATCGAATATTTTCGCCCACGGCGGCGGACGCGAACAAGCTATGTTTGCCGGGAACTGTTCGCCGGCGAATAGTTCGGGCCATCTCTATTGTTAAATATAAATAGTCTACAAGACCAAAATATTAATTTGTTCTATTAACATTGTACTAATTGGTAGGCACACTCTCTATTAATAAGTCATTCATTTTTTACCAGTTGTTATAGTAATTTAATATGGAGGATTCATTTATTTAAATTGGTAGTGAGAAATGGCTTTAAAAGTATGCAAATGTGCTATTCGGGTTTATGACAGTGATATGGCAAATCACTTATTTCTATAGAATGTTGTAGACTCTTAAAAAATAATTCAAATGTCCACAAATTTAGAGAAAAATGCAACCCCAAAGAGTCGTTAATTTCTAACGATAATTTGTTTTCCCTTAGTCCTAACAGCAGCACAGATGGGGTTAACCACCCCCCGTGGACTGGTGGGATCGGCGGAATGTTTAATGAGCCCAAGACTAATAACTCAATTTAACAATTTAGTATCCCCCTTAAAAGGAGGGAGTCAACCCCCAGCCCACTGTGTTTATAGCAAGAAAAAAACTAGACTTACTAGGGTGGAAAATTTTTGTGCTGCTGTTAGGACTAAGGGAAAACAAATTATCGTTAGAAATTAACGATTCCCTTACGTCCTACCAGCAGCACAGATGGGGAGGTAGCAAGTAGAAACCCCTAGGGAGGGCCTTCCTGCCTAGTAGAACTAAGAATAGTCTGCCCAAAGGCCGAAAACTCAGCTAGTCTGGCATCTAGTCTATAATGGGAGATGAATGTCGATTCAGAGCTCCAGGAGGCAGCTTTGCAAATCATGTCAAGAGGCAGAAGACTTCTCTTGGCAAAAGAAATAGCCACAGCTCTAGTAGAGTGCGCTTCACATATTCCGGGACCAGAGATTGGGAAACAAAGGATTCCTTAATAGCCTCCTTAATTCACCGACTGATGGAAGGTTTGGATGCCTTACAGCCTTTAAACTTACCGGCAAAGCCAATCATTAAAAATCCCCACAGAAGCAGAGGTCACTGTAAATCCTCCTAAGAAAGATGGATACGAAAAAAAAATCGCATCCAGAATACCCGGAAGTGACGCAAAGGAGAATCCCCCCATTACTTCCGGAAGATGGCGGCGCCCAGGGACCGAGAATCCTGGACCGAGGACGCCGCCAAAATTCCCTAGCCAGGCGCAACCGGCTGAACTGACAAGGTACCTGAAAAATGGCAACGCCGTTACCCAAACGTAAAAAAAGCTCCCCGCACTTTCCATAAGTAAGGGGGGAATAAGCCGCCAAGTCCACCTGTCCAGGAGGACAGAAAAAAAACAGTGGGCTGGGGGTTGACTCCCTCCTTTTAAGGGGATACTTAATTGTTAAATTGAGTTATTAGTCTTGGGCTCATTAAACATTCCGCCGTTCCTACCAGTCCACGGGGGGTGGTTAACCCCATCTATGCTGCTGGTAGGACGTAAGGGAATAATTTGTGTACAATGTGTACAATTGATTTTTTGTAGACTGCAGTTAAAAGCCCCAATTAAACATGAAGACTTTCTTCTAGCCAAGCTCAGCTCATCCACAAACTACTTTTATTTTGCTACAAGCAGGAAGGGAGTCAGTTCCTTTTTAGCCTCTCAATCATTCAAACTATCAATCCACTTTAAACACAAACTTTATATGATTTAAGGGGTTGGCCACTCTTAGTATAGCATTAACAAATTCATGGCATTCACAAACTAATTTTTTTGTCTGTGTGAAGCCACATGGCCATGATTGCATAGCCTTCTCTACATCTGAATGCTGCCCCTGTGCAGAAAATGCCCACAGATGAAGGGACATGTGATAAGACAAGCAAATTAATAATAGCATTTGATATGCCCAGGCCAACTGGAACTGCAAAATAGCAGATGAAAGTATTCATCAAGCTTTCATCTCTGCGAGCACGGGTCCTGAATGTCCAGGAAATCAGCATGTGAACAGCATGTTTCAAAAAAGAGTGCTAATAGATGTTTCTCAACATATTCCCCTCCATTTGTGGACATTTTTTGGATAAGAATTGTGCTCGGACGTGAGAGAAGGCTTTGCCAACAAAGGAGCATGCTTTCACACAGCATAAAAACAGCAGAGAACTTCTAATAAGTAAATATGAGTAAGTTGCCTGGAACATGTTTGCCACATATGTTATGTAGATCATTATGGCCAATATCTAAAGTCATTTAGATTTTTAGCAAAAATAATAAACATTAGGAGCACTTTTAATACCATCATAACATTTAGTTAATAATATGGCGGAATACAGGAAAGTAATACTTTGAAAAGTGAACATTACACCTTTATAAATGCCTCTACTTCTGAGACAATTTTATTTTAATGAAAATTGCATTGTATAATATATTAATAATTTTCTGTTTTCAACTTACAACAAACTACATACAACTAATAATGGAGACAAGTAGAATAAATTTCAGTTATCCTTTATTTAAAGTATTATTTTATATTTCACGGCAGAAATATGTCATCAAAATATGTCTTAGCCTTAGATATTCAATTTCATGGTTAATTTTCCTGAAATTATTATAAAGAAATAATGCTAACAAATACCAAATAATAGAATGAGTAATTTCTAATATATGATGTAAAATAACTCATTGAAGGAACATCAATGTTCAATGGCTTCAATTTACTGACTGCCAAAGTAACTCATAGGAAGGAGGTTTCACAAATCCCAGCATGTGTTCTTAATGGGAAATAACAAACATAATTTAGTCCTTGGCTCCTGCTACATGTCTCAACTCAATAAATCATGCTACAATGCTACAAGTTGGATTGGAGACCCTATTTTAATTGCAAACTTTATAAAGTGACTTCAGTCCCTCCTTTCCATTCATTTCCCCATCCTGCTTTCTTAACTGGTTAAATTAGTTTTCTCATATTCATTGACTTACTTCATGGCTTCGGTTTCATTCATAAAACCCGGTTTGAAAGACAAAAAATAATTAAAAAGTTATGTAGAAAGTATAAAATAAACTTTACTGTTTTATAAATCCCTTAAATGGAAAACGTGACTCTATCCATAACAATTTTTCTAGGAAAAAGAAAGCTGAAGGTGCCATAAATTAGAGGATTAACATCTGGATATAACATATGTCTAAATCTGATAACCCAAATGATATAACCATTAATTCAAGCAAGGACAATTATTGCTACACAACTCTTTTATAAATAATCATATTAGACATTAAAATGTCCCAGTAGATTTGTGCACTCAGTTTTCAGAGACAGTTCACACCAACTTCTATCCCAGCATGCAGAGCAGATATCTATGTGGCTGCTGGCTGTCAATATAGTATTTTGCTTCACCTCCTCGACATATTAACCCTTAAGGACCCAGCCATTTTTCACCTTAAGGACCAGGCCATTTTTAGCAAATCAGACATGTGTCAGTATATGTAGTAATAACTTTAAAATGCTTTTACTTTTCCAGGACATTCTAAGAATGTTTTCTCACCACATATTGTACCTTATGACAGTGGTAAAACTGAGTCAAAAATTTCATTTTTATTTATAAAAAATTGCAAATTTACCAAAAATTTGCAAATTTTTATTTCTCTACTTTTATAATAGATAGTAATAACTCCAAAAATAGTTATTACTTTACATTCCCCATATGTGTACTTCATGTTTGGATCATATTGTGAATGCTATTTTATTTTTTAGGGACATTACAAGGCTTAGAAGTTTAGAAGCAAATCTTTTTCAGAAAATTTCCAAAACCCACTTTTAAGGATCAGTTCAGGACTGAAATCGCTTTGTGGAGCTTACATAATTGAAACCACTCAAAAGTGACCCCCATTTTAGAAACTACACCCATCAAGGTATTTAAAACTGATTTTACAAGTTTTGTTAACCCTTTAGGTGTTCCACAAAATTAATGGAAAATGGAGATGAAATTTCAGAATTTCACTTTTTTTGTCAGATTTTCCATTTTAATAAAACATTTTCAGAAACAAAGCAAGGGTTAACAGCCAAACATAACTCAATATTTATTGCCCTGATTCTGTAGTTTACAGAAACACCCTATATGTGGTCATAAACTGCTGTACGGGAACACGGCCGGGCGCAGAAGGAAAGGAGTGCCATACAGTTTTTGAAGGCAGATTTAGCTGGATTGGTTTTTCAACACCAAGTCCCATTTGAAGCGCCCCTGATGCACTCCTAGAGTAGAAACTCCAAAAAAATTACCCCATTTTGGAAACTACGTGATAAGGTGGCAGTTTTGTTGCTACTATTTTAGGGTACATATGATTTTTGGTTGCTCTGTATTACACTTTTTGTGAGGCAAGGTAACAAAACATAGCTGTTTTGGCACGGTTTTTATTTTTTGTTATTTACAATATTCATCTGACAGGTTAGATCCTGTAGTATTTTTATAGAGCAGGTTGTTGCGGACGCGACAATACCAAATATATGTACTTTTTTTGGTTGTTTGTTTCAGTTTTACATAATAAAGCATTTCTGTAAAAAAAATCATGTTTTAGTGTCTCCATAGTCTGAGAGCCATAGTTTTTATATTTTTTGGGCGATTGTCTTAGTTATGGTCTAACTTTTTGCGGAACGAGATGACGGTTTCATTCGTATGATATAGGGGTGTGTATGACTTTTTGATTGCTTGGTATTACACTTTTTGTGATGTAAAGTGACAAAAAAATGGCTTTTTTTACCTTCTTTTTTACGGTGTTCACCTCAGAGGTTAGGTCATGTGATATTTTTATAGAGCAGGTCGTTATGGACGCGGCAATACCTAATATGTTTTTTTTAATTTATTTAACTTTTACACAATAATATTATTTTTGAAACGAAAAAAATTATGTTTTAGTGTCTCCATAGTCTGAGAGCCATAATTTTTTAAGTTTTTAGGCGATTTTCTCAGGTTGGGTATCATTTTTGCAGGATGAGATGACAGTTAGATTTTCACTATTTTGGGGAGCATATAACTTTTTGATCGCTTGCAATTGCACTTTTTGTGATGTAAGGTGACAAAAAAATTGCTTTTTTTACATCGTTTTTATTTAATATTTTTTACGGTGTTTACCTGAGGGGTTAGGTCATGTGATATTTTTATACAGCAGGTTGTTACAGACAAGTCAATACCTAATATTTATACTTTCTTTTTATTTATTTATGTTTTACACAATAACATCACTTTTGAAACAAAAAAAATCATAATATAGTGTTTCCATAGTCTGAGAGCCATAGTTTTTTTATTTTTTGGGCGATTGTCTACAGTAGGGGCTTATTTTTTGCGGGATGAGGTGACGGTTAAATTAGTACTATTTTGGGGCGTGGCTTGGCCGCCGCTGAAGATGGCCGCATAGTGAGTGAGCTCCGACTCTGACCGCCTGTTCACCGCACCTAGCGACTGCCACAGCGACTTAATCTGCCTCAAAAGATCCACTAATGGCTGCTAAGCTGATGGGGAAAAGGAGAGGCCCGAGAGGAAAGGGATCGCTACAGCTGGAACACTTTTTCCACTCCGGGGGAGCAAGCAAAGATGGCGCTGCTTCTGAGAGGCAAACAAGTGCAGCATCTGATGTGAATCTCCAGCCCTCCTTATTAATACCTGCGGCTGCATCCTCCCCGCTCCTGCCGACCGGCCAGCAATTTTCTCTGAACGGGAACTGGGACTCACCGCACTCCTCCAGTTCGGAGGGAGATGACCCCACCTCACTTGGAGCCTCAGGTAGGCCTCGACAGTCCCAGAACCTGGGCCAAGATGGCGACGGAGCCTCCTCTCCTCTCGCCTTAGTTGGCTCTGTGACAGCAGAGCCGCAGCAGCAGAAACGCAAACTTAACGTTAAGGGGCACAATGCGGTTCCCCCTCTGACCACTCCTGATATGGGAGACTCTGATGTCTTCTCAACCTTCCCTGCATCTGCAGAGGTAGTCTCTGAAAGCACCCTTAAAGATATGTTAATGGCTCTGCGGTCTTCTTTGCATGTGGATTTCACAAGAATCCTATCTCCTTTCCATAAAGCACTTACGGATATAGGGGATAGAGTATCCCACGTCGAATCAAAGATGGCGGCCTTTGCTGAGGCCCACAATGAAGTTGTGGACTCCCATAACAGTCTCGATGACAAAGTGGACTCCCTACAAGCGAAACTCGTGGAATACGAGGATCGCAGCCGCAGAAATAACATAAAATTTCGCAATATTCCGGAATCTATACCCGGCCCGGAACTCGGGATTACCTACAACAACTTACCAAGCATCTTCTTCCGGACTGCGCGCCCTACGAACTTTGTATTGATCGCGCCCATCGAGTCCCAAAACCTCCTAATCTTCCGGATGCAGTCCCACGAGATGTCCTTGCACGATTTACCTTTTACCACATTAAAGAACAACTTATGGAAAAAGCACATAAACAGCAGCCGCTCCCGGAGCCATATTCGGAACTTAAGCTATTCACTGATCTTTCGGCTGCAACTCTACTGGCGCGCAGACGTCTAGCCCCTTTGACCACTGTCCTGCGGAACCAAGCTATTCCTTATCGCTGGGGGTTCCCCACAAAGATCCTTATCAACAGAAAGGGAACTTTTTTTGCCGTTGCTTCTGTAGCTGAGGGAATGGCGTTACTGTCCAAATGGAATATTCAGGTGGAAGAGGACCTCCGCCAGGAAAGCAGAGCACCTCCAAAGAAGATGGCTAAAGAATGGCATGAGATCCCCAAGACCTGACTGTCTAGCTGATGCTTGCTCTACAATTATGTCTGCTTCTTCCTTCCCCGATTCAGAAGGATATAGGTGGATGTGCGGTTTGCAGCCGCTGTCATGCAATGTTACCTGTTTTCACCCCCAATGCTTCCTGTGCTTCCCAGGGAAGTCGATTTCTCTGGCGAATGGCACATCTGTTGTTTGATTACTCTTATGTTTCTGTTACTTATCTTTTTCTGTCTGTAGTATATTATGGCACCAGGGATGTAGAAGGCACTTTGTGGTTCGTGTTGACCGCTGCAGGTGATGGACGGCCCCCTTACCTTCATGAAGAATACCCATACGTTGAGGTGAAGCTACAGTTTCCTACCCACGATGGTTCTTAAAATACTCTCGATGAATGTAAGGGGGTTGAACAGCCCCTTCAAGAGGTCAGTGATGTGGAGGGAGCTGTGCTCCCAAAAATGTGATATTGCTTGTCTGCAGGAGACGCATATTTCCTCTGCCAAACCGCCCAAACTCCATCACAGAAGCTACCCCACGATCATTCACTCATCCTTTCCCCAAAAAAAGAGGGGAGTTTTGATAGCCTTCAGGACATCCGTAGCGGTCCAAATACATCAAACTTGGATTGACCCCCATAGCCGTTATATTATAGTACAATGTACACTTAATGGTGTGGACTACACTATTCTTAATTTGTATGCTCCCAATTCTCACACAGAGCGTTTTCTGAACCGGACGCTTAAGAAAATGAAGAAACGACTGAAGGGCCGCGTAGTGATCTGTGGGGATTTTAATTCAGTATGTAACCCGTCCTTGGACACCACCGCAAGCCCACGCTCCCGTAGAACAGGAGTTGCAAGTTTGGCATGGGCTTCAGAGGTATATGACATATGGCGTCTCCTGCATGTCAACGAAAAAGATTACACTTACTACTCGGGGGTTCACAAAACTTATTCCCGAATTGACATGTTCTGGATTGATAAGTCCCTGATTGATAGATCCCTGGCGGTAGACATTGGATCCATACAATGGTCGGATCATGCCCCAGTCACTCTCACCCTATCTGAAGGTCCCCCACGGTCTCAGATTATGTCTGGCGACTAAATACCTACCTATTGTCCCTTCCGTCGGTAGAAAGAGAGATTAACTCTTCGCTTAGTGAGTTCTTCATGCTAAACTCTTCCCCAGACATACAACCCTACACATTATGGAACTGTCATAAGGCGTACATGCGGGGGATTTTAATGAAACAGAGTAGCATATGGCGAAAAAACAGAGATAAAGAAATTCAAGACACAATGCAGTCTATTAGACGGCTCGAATCGCTTAATAAATCTTCTTTCTCTGACGTTCGTGCGATTGAACTTAACAAGACTAGATTGCATTTGAGATCCCTCCTCGTGTACGCCTATGAGAAGTCCCTGAAACGCCTTAAATTTCAGTACTACGCCCAGGACAACAAGGCAGGTAAACTCCTTGCCGCCAGGCTTAAACAAATGGCCCTTAAATCTAGGATACAATGCGTGCGACACCCATTCTCTGGCAACGAAGTGTCAGCCCCAAGGGATATAGCGAACGCGTTTCGGGATTACTATTCCCGACTATATAACCTTAAAGATGATGACTCCGTTCCTCAACCATCCCTACCAGATATACAGTCCTTCTTGAACAGTATTGACTTACCCTCTTTGTCTGCAGAGGAGTTGTCGCCTCTCAATAAACCGATCTCACCAGACGAAATTAGCGCCGCAATCAGATCTCTCCCATTGAATAAGGCCCCGGGCCCAGACGGCTTTTCCTCACTGTACTATAAAAATTTGGCCACCAGCTGAGTAAACATCTTCTGCCGGTATTCTCCATGGCCATGGACACTGGATCTTTTCCAGCAGAGATGCTGGAAGCTCTAATTGTCACCATTCCGAAACCGGGCAAGTCCCCCTTGCTTACTACCAGCTACCGCCCTATCTCATTATTAAATTGCGATGTGAAGCTGTATGCCAAGATACTAGCAAACAGGTTATTGACCATAATACCCTCCTTGATCTCTATAGATCAAACGGGATTTGTGCCGAAGAGACAGGCTCCGGACAATACCAGGAGACTCTTAACGCTCTTACAATCAGCGGAAATGGAGGGTACCCCGACCGCCTTTTTGGCACTTGATGCCGAGAAGGCGTTTGATCGCGTTAGCTGGCCATATGCCTTCTCGGCTCTGAGAAAATTTGGAATATCTGGTCCGATATACTCTGCTATTTCAGCATTATACTCTAACCCTTGCGCTAGGGTGTTCACCAACGGTACACTCTCTACTGTATTTACTTTGACTAATGGGACCAGACAAGGATGCCCGCTGTCCCCCCTGTTTTTCATCTTATCTATAGAACCTCTAGCAGAAATGATTAGACGGGATCCAGAGATAGTGGGAATGGAATTGGGCTCTAGAGTTCATAAAGTTGCGCTTTTTGCGGATGATGTAATTGTCATCTGTAGAAACCCTACATCCTCCCTTAAGAAGGTGTTTGACTTATTGGAGTTGTTTGGCCGAGTCTCTTACTACAAACTAAATGTTGATAAATCCCAATGTCTGCCTGTCAACATTCCTGAGGACCAGCTGTGTAGATTGAAAGGCTTGTTCCCTCTTGACTGGCAGCAGGAGAGTATACAGTATCTTGGCATACAGCTGACATATCCAGTATCTAAAACTTTCAACACAAATTTCCCACCCCTCTTGGAAAGCCTAGCTGTGGACATTAAAAACATGAAGAAATTCCTAATCTCCTGGTTTGGAAGAGTGGCGGCTTATAAAATGCTGTTTTTACCGAAACTTCTCTATCTGTTTAGAACCCTCCCTATCCCAATCCCTGATTCCTTTTTTGGTCTGGCCAGACGGCAGATGATGGGCTTTATATGGGACTCGAAACATCCTAGAGTGGCTTATTCCATTTTGACGAAACATAGGAGAGCCGGAGGATTGGGAGTCCCAGACTTAAAGCAGTATCGAGAGGCTTGCCTCTTGGACCAGCTGGTCCATTGGTGGGACGACTCTGCAGACAAACACTGGGTTCAGATAGAAAGGACTTCACTCCACCTTTCCTCTCTTCGTTCCTTGTTAGTGAGAGTAGCATGGAAGCTCCCAACTAGTGATTCCCCTTTGTTTGCTATTCAGTCATCTACTGCTGCCTGGGCTCGACTTCTCAGTAAACCTGGAGGGAGTGATAGGTTGTCCTCTAACATGTTGTCCTTGGCGTGTCTAACTGATAACATCCCGGATTTAGATCTCAGGACATGGTCGGCTTGTGGTATTCAATCAGTAGGAGATCTGGTGGGCCCTGACCGTATTCTCTCCTTTTCATATATCCATGATAATTTCCACATCCCCAATAGGGACTTTTATAAATTCTTACGGGTTAGATCCTTTTTACTTAAGAACGAGAACACCACACTTTATCTCCCCCATGAAGCCACAAGGTTCCTTCATCATAGGTTCCCTAGGAGAGGAGGTATTTCTCTCTTCTATGGCCTTTTGACACAAGACTCTGAATGGTGTAAATCGACCCCTCTGAAAAAATGGGAAGCAGAATTGGGACACACCTTCTCAGACGCACAATGGTGCAATGCGTTCCAGACGGCCCTTTCGGCTTTTCGCTGCGTGGGCCATCAGGAAGCAGTCTTTAAAACGTACCTGAGATGGTACTTCACGCCATCTAGATTACATCTGATGTTTCCCGCGTCCAGTCCTGCTTGTTGGAGGCAGTGTGGGGACAGAGGCTCCCTTCTCCACATCCTTTGGACTTGTCCAAAAATTAGTGGTCTTTGGAGGGATGTTCAAGCCCTTCTGAACACTATTCTCCCCAGTCCGTTGGATATATCTCCGGAGATGGCTCTGTTGCTTATAGACGTTGATACCCTCCCGTATGATTATAGGTTATTGACAGCCCATGTACTTATGGCCACTAAGTTGGTTATTACCAGACATTGGAAATCGCCAGATACTCCTCCTCTCAGGGAGGTTATAGACCTCGTTAACTCCACTTGTATGCATGAAAAGATGTGGTATGGCCATCTGTCCTCTATGATGAAGTTTACTAAGCTTTGGTCGCCATGGGTGTCTAGCCCTTGGTACGCATCATAGCTAGTGTGTGTGATCGGTGACGCCCCCCGTACTCCTCTGCCCGCTTTTGTGCACTCCAATGACCTCTAGTGATCTTAATTGTTCTACTTATTATGTGCTACACCTTGACCGCCCTACACCCTGGTGCTATGCGTACTTCTGCTTGTTAGTTGTTAGTTTTGTTTGTGTTTTGGTTTAGTTCTGAACTGACATACATGGTTATGCTCTCTCCATCTATATGTGGTATGAGTATGATTTTAAGATATATTAATACTGATTGTGGCTTTATGGAGAATTCTTTAGCCTGATGTGTTAACGACATGTCCGCCCATCTAATTTCCTGATTCGGATTGTACCACTGATATTGGAATGTATGTCTCTTTTTGTCTTGAAATTTCAATAAAACTATACGTGATAAAAAAAAATTAGTACTATTTTGGGGGCCATGCACCTTTTTGATCACATGGTGTTGCACTTTTAGTGATGTAAGGTGACAAAAAAATGGCCTTTTTTACATCGTTTTTATTTTAAATTTTTTACGGTGTTTACCTGAGGGGTTAGGTCATGTGACATTTTTATAGAGCCGGTCGATACGAACGCGTCGATACCTAATATGTCTACTTTTCTTTTTTTTCTTATTTTTTGCAATTCTGGGAAACGGCGCTTTTTCTTTTTACTTGAAACTTTAAAAAAAAAATGTTTAAACTTTATTTTATTAACTTCTTTTTTCACTCTATGTTTTGTCCTACTATGGGACTTCAAGATTTCAGGGTCTGATCCCTATTTCAATACAGCACAATAAATCTGTTATGTGCTGTAATGAACTGTCAGTGTCTTACACTGTAAGACGCTAACAATTGCCTAGGAGACCCAGCCCTGGGGCTGGATCTCCTGGGCTTCCGTAACTGGCAGTCCCGATGCCTGTTCAAGGCATCGGGGCTGCCATAGCAACCATCGGGTCCCCGTCACCGCAGCACGGGGACGGGATAGGGATGTACAAACTGCCACAAACCTCCTGTATGCCGGGAGTTAATCCACTGGCATCAGTGTTTCCAACGATGCTGGTGGATACAGCAGGGGGTCCCTGCTGCTGATCGTGTAGGGGAGCGCATTAACCCTAGGATGAGAATGCTCGTCCTAGTGCATTAAGTATCCTCAAGTTAGGACGAGTATTCTTGTCCTAGGTCCTGGAGGGGTTAAACAGAGGACTTTATGCTAGGATTTAGAATCTTCAATAGAGCTCTGATTTGAATAGAGCTCTGATTGTAATAAAAAATGGGCAGCATGGAGTTTGTAAGCTCTCTCTGTGTTTGCATGGCTATCATCTAGTTACTCTGGTCTCCTCCCACACTTCGAAGATATATTTATAGGTAACTTATTGAGTAAAGAAAGTGAAGATAATGGTGGTCACTTATTAAACCGAAATACTCGTATTTCTTGTGCAGATTATGGCACAAAGCTCCTTTACACTGCAATCTGTGACTTCTCACCACTCACGCCAGATCTAAAAAAGGGGGCGTGGTGTGGGCGGGGATGGGTCGGCAGGCCGGTCGCATTCATCATTTTCTATGCCTGTTTTAGAAGTAGAAAATGGTCTAAATGTAAGATAGCTAGGAAACTGGCTTATATTTAGAAACGGCGGTGGATCCGCTGAAGTTATGAAGAGCCCGGCGCCTATACATAACTTCAGCAGATCCACCTTTAAAAAGATATGACTTTTCCATTTGTTTAGTGTTGAGCGCGAATATTCGAATAGCGAATTTTTTTAGCGAATATTGGCACTTCGCAAATTCGCGAATATTGCGAATATAGAGCTATATATTCGCTATTTCGAATATCCTTTTAATTTTTTAAGTTGTTAATCCTTGTTGCTCTCTGGTTGTCTTCCCACTTCCCAAAAGCTGTTCTTACCTGTCCGGAGGATTCCTGGCTCCCTGCCCGCTCCAGTCAATGCCCGTTGCCGCTTATGCTGACTTCCCATGTGCATGGGAACGCCTCCATGTTAAAATGTACTGTTGGATGTGAGAATTACGATCTCACAAATTTGACTAAGTTGTAATCGCAATACAATTAATATAACCTGAATTACTCGCATTGCGAATTCAACTTAGTTCTGGGTTCCTAATCGTTGTATTGCTAGAATATAACAAATATCACAAATTCACGAATATAGCACTATATTCTAAATCTTCGTTATGTTCTAGCAACAACTATTAGTAACTGAGCTCTAAGTTGAAATTGCAATGCAAACATATAATCGCATTGCGAATTCAACTTAGAGCTGGGTTCCTAATGGTTGGCTTGCTAGAATATAACGAAGATTGAGAATATAGTGCTATATTCGTGAATTCGTGATATTCGTTATCTTCGTCAATTCTAGCAATACAACCATTAGGAACTCAGGTCTAAGTTGAATTCGCAATGCGAGTATATGTTCACATTGAAAATTCAACTTGAGCTGAGGTTCCTAATGTTTGTTGCTAGAATATAACGAATATTAATAATATAGGCTATATTCGTGATATTCGTTATCTTCGTCAATTCTAGCAATACAAGTTACAACCATTAGGAACTCAGCTCTCAGTTGAATTCACAATGCGATTATAAATTCGTGTAACATTCGCAATATATAGAATAATGACGAATATTCGATTTCAACAAATATATGACGAATATTCAATCGAATATTCGCGAATTATCGCGAAATATCGCGAAATCGAATATGGCACCTCCCGCTCATCACTACATTTATTCATCAATATAGCTGTATGAGGACTTTTTTGGGGGGAGGAGGTGTAAATTATATTTTTTGTGGTACAATTTTTGCATTACTATAACTTATTTAGATACTTTTATTTTTTTGGGTGGGGGAAGAAATTATAAAAATACAGCAATTCTGCTAATGTTTGTTGTTTTACAATATTACTTTTACATTCATTGTAACAATTATTTGTTAATTTATATATAGTTTTCATGCATAGTCAATTTGCTTTATGTATAATTCTCTCTTGATTGTGTATTAGCACCATCTAGTGGTCGTTTACATACATTGCAGCTATTCACATTAGAAGTTTTGGTCTACTCCAGCTTCCATACTTCAGTGACATCATCATCCTTTCACACAGCAGCCATTTTCCTCATTCACAGTCATCCCTGCCTGAGGTAGCACATGGTGTGGAAGCCTCTGGAGTCATCCTAAACATCTAAGCCACTGGTAGCATCACTGGTATGCCACATTACTGCCTGTTTGCATCTGTTTATATATCGTATTTGCATGTCTTTTCTCCTGCTCCTATATAGCAGCAGTAGTTATCAGTTAGGGACCATGCCTGTTATGCAGATAGGATAACATGCTCCTGATTAGATCTGTATCTGTGTTTATATGTGCATTACTATGTACAGTAATGTATTATATGCATTGCTATATGTCAGATCCCATTATTAAGTGTACTATTCTTTCTGTTCCCCAGTTTTACAGCATATTTACATCCTTGCAATAAGGATAAAGTTGGACGATACTCCATTGTCAATTCATTGCCGGGATAGGTTTAGCTGTCTGTCGAGCTATGTACCTTCATACATAAGGAAGACAGAACAGTAAAACAGCGGCTGCTTACGAGCTAGAAACACCAAAAAGACCATTTATTTTGCCCAGAAAGAGTGCTAAAAGCCACAAATTTTCTGTTTACGGCTTATTAAAAATAACTTTTATTTATTATTTATTCTTAAAACTAAATAATCCCAAATAAACTAAAATCTCGGGGCAGCCGGAAGGGTTTAGTATTTATTATTCAAATATAACTCCGGGAATAAATGGAGGTTCTACTAACTTTGAGAAACATCCTAATCTAATGTAATAGGGGAATGTTTTTCCCTACTGTTATTAGTCCTAAATTTCTCCTATTTAAGGTACCCCAGGTGTTCAGTATCTATTAAAGATCAGAGGAACGTCTGCAGTACGATCCTCACTATCCACATCCTATGCCCTTTCTAAAAGCTCTCTATTGCCCCTCGACATGTTTCGTCACACGTGGCTTCGTCAGGTACGGGAGCAAAGAAAAACTTTTTCTTTGCTCCGTACTCTGACGAGCTACGCTAGTGCTAAACATTTTGGGGGCAATAGAGAGCTTTAGAAAGGGCATAGGATGTGGATAGTGAGGATCGTACTACAGAAACTGCGAAACTGCGATTCCTCAAACCTTGTGAGTCAACAACTTCTAACAGGCTGGACCGCATAGTACTGAACCCTGCAAAGTGCAACATCGTCAGCCACGACAGTTGCAAGTGAGCAAACCTGTTCACAGTGTCATTATGTCATCAAGAGAATCCAAACTGTACGAGAAAAGGTCTCGCATCTCGGCTAGCTCCAGAAGTTCAAAGAGATCAATGAGCAGCTCCACGGTCATCATTGCCTGTTCAAATGCTGAAGCCGCCAATACCCGCGCGACATTTGCCGAGCAAGAAAGACAATTAAAAGTAGAGAAAGCTTGTATGGAAATGGAGAAAGCACGCATGGAAGCACACATGGAAGCAGCTCTGGCTGAACAACAAGCAGCACTGGAAAAGCTAACTGTGGAAAAGGAAGCTGCAGCTGCTGTAGCAGAGGCAGAGGCGTTAGAAGAAGCAGCAAACTCCACAAGTGATAGACTCAGCAGCATAGTTGGGCCTGAACCTGATCATCACGATAACTCGCAATGTACTTCAGATTATGTCATGCAGCATGCGGAGCATGACAGCTTAAATTCAAGTCCAAGAGCAGTGTCAACCCCTGCTGAAGAACCCCAGCAGACTCCTTTTACACAAGTGACCTCAGTTAACCAAAAACGCCGCTTTGCACAAGGCAACAGTTTCATAGGACATCAGCCCTTAATAGTGATGAGCGGCAGGGGCAATATTCAGTGGGAAGGAGCCGGGAAAGGCTTTGAAACGCGTTTGGTATCTAACAGGCAAAGGACCCGTGTGGATTAAATAATTGTGATCCCTAACAAGGGCAACTCGAGAACTTAATATATATAACTCCCACCTATATAGTGGAAAAGACCACTCTGCTAATCACCGCGGCCGCGGACTGAGAAGAGAAAAGGGAGTCGAAATCACGTGACCGGAACCCAGTCACGTGAGACGCCACATGAGGAGAGCCGGCAACAGGCTCAGCGTGGATGCGAGACACCGCACACAAACAACCACCGGGACCGTGAGTAAAAACTAAAACCTCACTATAAATATACAGCGTACCCCTAAGAAAACACACAAAACTGTGAACTGAAAACCAACAGGAGATAAAAACAAAACTTTACCGGGAACTGAAAGACTCTTTCAAATTACAGACCGGTACAGAGGATCACCTATGGTATTGATACATATATGGGGATAACCCGCTGAATCACACTAACATAAACGGTGTAAAGTTTTAAGTTTTTATATTACCTTATTGATGAACCAAGGTTTTATATTGTTATCAGCTGATCGCGACACCTCCATATTGCGATATGGATGTAATATCCCCATATTGGATACAATTTAGCTGCGTCCAGTAATACTGTCATATTGGATACAATTAAACTACATCCAGTGTACGAGCAATCGCAAATTGGAACCTAGATCCAACCTATGATGAAATATGTTGTATATGAATCTAGATGAAATGTAATGTATATACTGGAACATAAGTGACACTGGGAGCACGGTTTTTAACATTATAATATTTTATTAATAAATTTGTTTGATACATGAAACCATAGTTCTGTGTGCCTACCCAAACTAACCAAATATTTGCAATTGTTACTATTTTCTGGTGGGGTGAACCAGTATATTGGGGTAAGAGCACCAGGTATCCATAGTAACCAGTTGGTGAGCCACCTTACAGATCAATATCTATTTGTACCACATTATTTTCTTGCTTGCGGAAATTTGCATATAAAAAATTTGCATAAAAAACGAATATTCGCAATTGCGAATATATTTAGCGATATTCTAAATATTCGCGAATTCTCGAAGTGCAGATATTCACGATTAAAATTCGCAATTCAAAAATTTGTGATCAACACTAGCCCTTAATACCCTCAATGCAACCTACATTCAAATCCTTTAAGAAGGAACAAGTAGATGGTGACTACTACAGCAACATTCCACCAAACAAAGATCCAGGTATGTTAGAGTTTCTAAAATTATTTGCCCGAATGAGTTAATAACCAAGGGGCTCTCCAAGTTTGATGACAGACTGGAAAGCTATAGGTCATTGCGATCATCATTCAGAAATACAATCAGAGACCTAGATCTGTCAGCATATGAGAAAATTGATCTTCCTGTCAAGTGGCTAGGAAATGAATCAGCAGAGCATGCAAATCAGATTAGAGCCATTAATCTTAACTACCCAAGCACAGGGTTAAACATGATATGGGAGAGACTTGAGGACTGTTACAGCTCACCAGAAGTGATAGAGAACGCACTCTTCCAAAGGATTGAGGATTTCCCAAAGATCCAGAACGAAGGGTTCCAGAAGCTGAGAGAACTAAGTGACCTGCTGACAAAGCTCCAAGTTGCCAAAGCTGAAGGAGATTTACAAGGTCTGGCATTCTTAGATACTGCACGTGGTGTAAACCCCATAGTACAAAAACTACCTTATAACCTGCAAGAGAACTGGATTGCTCAAGGCTCCAGGTACAAGCAACAGCACAATGTCCCATTCCCTCCATTCTCATTCTTTGTGGACTTTGTGCACCAGCAAGCAAAGACTAGGAATGATCCCAGCTTTGACTTCTCGAAGTTTGACACCACTTACCCCAAACCAGGTAGGCCTGTCTCACTTCGTAACATGAAAGGTACACTTGTTGCAGTACACAAGACCAGTGTATCTTCCAAAGACCCCTCAAAGAAAACCTATAGTACCTCAGAGTCTGAAAAGACCTCAACCAAATACCCATGCAGACAATGTTCTCTACATAAGAAACCACACTCATTACTGAAGTGCAGAGGTTTTAGAGAAAAACTTCTCAGGGACCGCAAAACTTTCCTCAACCACATTTGTTACAGGTGATGGGCATCAACCTCTCATCTTGCAAAACACTGTACTGTAAACATCAAATGCTCTGAATGCAACAGTGAAGAGCACAAAACAGCCTTACACCTTGGACCAGCTACATGGACTCTTACACCCTCAGAACAGGCTGTAGAGCACGGCGGGGAGGAGAGAGACATAGTATCTCCTGAAGTGACACCCCAGTGCACCGAAGTCTGCGGAGAAGGTCTTAGTAACAAATCTTGCTCCAAGATCTGTCTTGTTACAGTTTGCCCTATCAGTCATAAAGAGGAAGCAGTAAGGTTGTATGCCATCCTTGATGATCAGAGTAATAGATCTCTGGCTAACTCGACTTTCTTTGATATCTTCAATATTAAAGGACACTGCTCTCCATATTCACTTAAAACTTGCACAGGTGTGAGTGAAGAATAAGGCAGAAGAGCTACTGGCTTCCAAATCGAATCCATAAATGGTGAAGCATCCCTACCTTTACCTACCTTGATCGAATGCAATTGGATGACAAACAATAGAGAATAAATACCTACGCCTGAGGCAGCATTACATCATGCACATCTAAAATCCATAGCACATCTCATACCTGCACTCAACTCAGAAGCCCAAATAATACCTCTGCTTGGAAGAGATATCATAAGAGTCCACAAGGTGAGAAAACAAATAAACGGTCCTCACAATTCTCCATATGCCCAGAAGCTTGAGCTGGGGTGAGTCATTATAGGTGATGTCCGCCTAGGAAATGTTCACAAGCCAAACGCAGTGAATTCTCTTTACACAAGTACCTTGGAGAACGGACATCCATCCCTCTTTCAGCTTTTTCCTAACAGGTTCCTTGTAAGAGAGAAGCCAGCAAGTGTACTATATCCTGACTTTTCAGAAATCGAGATCCATCCTTGTGGTGAAGACCAAGACCACTTGGGGTGCAAGGTGTTTCAGAGGACAAAGGAAGACCACAAGATAGCTCCCCCTATTGAAGATGAGTCCTTCTTAAACATAATGGAGCAAGGATTCTTCAAGGATAAAATGAACACCTGGGTTGCACCACTGCCTTTACAGACACAGAGACGCCATCTTCCCAACAACAGGAATCAAGCCTTTAAACGCTTCTGTTTACTCAAACGCAACTTTCAGAAAAGACCAGAGATAATGGAACATTTCTTTTTGTTCATGATATTGGAAAACAGTCATGCAGAAGTAGCTCCACCCTTAAAAGAAAAGGAAGAATGCTGGTACCTACCAATCTTTGGCATTTACCACCCTAAGAAACCAGGACAAATCTGGGTGGTATTTAACTCTAGTTTACAATATGAGGGAGTCTCTCTCAATGATGTTCTTTTGACAGGACAAGATCTCAATAACACACTTCTCGGTGTCCTCATCAGTTTCCGTAAAGAATCCATTGCTTAAGTTACAGACATACAACAAATGTTCTATTGTTTCCTAGTTAAAGAAGAACACAGGAACTTCTTGAGATTCTTTTGGTTCAAAGACCATGACCCTACCCAAGACATCATAGAATATCAAATGAAAGTGCATGTTTTCGGCAACAGCCCATCTCCTCCAGTCGCTATTTATGGACTCAGACTTTCTGCCCAAGAAGGTGAAAAAGACTATGGAAAAGACGTTAAGAAGTTTGTTGAAAGAGACTTCTATGTAGATGATGGCTTAAAGTCGCTTCCCTCACCAGAGGCCGCAATCAGTCTACTCAAAAGGACTCAAAGTATGCTTTCCTGTTCAAACCTCAGACTGCATAAGATAGCTTCAAATAGCAAAGTTGTTATGGAGGCCTTTCCTACTCAAGATCATGCCAGTGATTTGAATGATCTAGACTTGGCAACAGACCCATTAGCCATGCAGCGCAGCCTAGGGCTCAGCTGGGACCTCAAGTCTGACACCTTTACCTTTCAGGTCGACCAAGATCAGAAACCCTTCACATTACTTGGAGTCCTATCCACCATTAACAGTCTATATGATCCAATGTGATCATCCAAGGTAAGACTCTGCTCAGAGAGTTAACCACAGATACATGTGATTGGGATTTGCCACTTCCCTCAGAGAAAGAGGCACTAAGGATAGCATGGACAGACTCTCTAAAGGCAATATCTAACGTGCGTATACATAGGCCATATGCCCACTTCTCTCCTGCTAAGGTTCAGTCCAGGCAGCTGTGCGTATTTTGTGATGCCTCAGTAAAAGCAATTGCTGCAGTCCCTTACCTTAAAACTATAGACATTAAAGGCCAGGTCCAAATAGGCTTTACAATGGGCAAAGCAAAGCTGGCACCAAGTTCTGAGCTTACCATACCAAGACTGGAACTTTGTGCTGCTGTTCTGGCAGTAGAGGTAGCAGATCTTATTGTGTCAGAAATATATGTAAAACTTGATAGCACAGTGTTTCATACAGACAGCAAAGTAGTGTTGGGCTACATTTACAATGAGACTTGGAGATTTTATGTCTATGTTCATAACAGAGTTCAAAGAATCAGGAGGTCTACACAGCCTACCCAGTGGCACTATGTACTAACTGACCTGAACCCTGCAGACCATGCTACAAGAGCTGTTCCTGCAGCTCACCTTAAAGGTACGATGTGGCTCACAGGACCACCATCCCTCTACAGGCCTGTACTTGACACTCTTGAGAAAAACTAATTTGAGCTGCTAGAACCAAATGTTGATTCAGAGATTCATCCTCATGTTTCTGTACTCACCACAAAGGTTTCTAACAGAGAGCTTGGGTCCAAACAATTCAACAAGTTTTCTACATGGAAATCATTGAACAGAGCTATAGCTAGCTTGATCCACAGCCAAGTCCTTTAGAGCCACACCCACAGGATCAGAGCACTGCAAAGTTTGGCATTACAATGCTTTATACCGTCTGCTCACCTGTAGGCCATCACTGCAATGTTTTATGGGGTTCTCTAGGCTTCAGGCCCTCACCTCCAATACTTTATACAGTCTGCTCACCTGTAGCTCATCACTGCAGTGATTTATGGGGTTCGCTAGGCTTCAGGCCCTCACCTCCAATGCTTTATACCGTCTGCTCACCTGTAGCCCATCACTGCAGTGATTTATTGGGTTCGCTAGGCTTCAGGCCCTCACTTCCAATGCTTTATACTGTCTGCTCACCTGTAGCTTATCACTGCAATATTTTATGGGGTTCGCTAGGCTTTAGGCCCTCACCTCCAATGCTTTATACCGTCTGCTCACGTGTAGGCCATCACTGCAATGTTTATGGGGTTCGCTAGGCTTCAGGCCCTCACCTCCAATGCTTTATACCGTCTGCTCACCTATAGCCCATCACTGCAATGATTTATGGGGTTCTCTAGGCTTCAGGCCCTCACCTCCAATGCTTTATACCATCTGCTCACCTATAGCCCATCACTGCATTGATTTATGGGGTTCTCTAGGCTTCAGGCCCTCACCTCCAATGCTTTATACAGTCTGCTCACCTGTAGCCTATCACTGCAATATTTTATGGGGTTTGCTAGGCTTCAGGCCCTCACCTCCAATGCTTTATACCGTCTGCTCACGTGTAGGCCATCACTGCAATGTTTATGGGGTTCGCTAGGCTTCAGGCCCTCACCTCCAATGCTTTATACCGTCTGCTCACCTATAGCCCATCACTGCAATGATTTATGGGGTTCTCTAGGCTTCAGGCCCTCACCTCCAATGCTTTATACAGTCTGCTCACCTGTAGGCCATCACTGCAATGTTTTATGGGGTTTGCTCGGCTTCAGGCCCTCACCTCTAATGCTTTATAAGGTCTGCTCACTTGTAGCCCATCACTGCAATATTTTATGGGGTTCACTAGGCTTCAGGCCCTCACCTCCAATGCTTTATACCGTCTGCTCACCTGTAGGCCATCACTGCAATGTTTTATGGGGTTCGCTAGGCTTCAGGCCATCACCTCCAATGCTTTATACCGTCTTCTCACCTGTAGCCCATCACTGCAATGATTTATGGGGTTCGCTAGGCTTCAGGCTCTCACCTACAATGCTTTATACCATCTGCTCACCTGTAGCCCATCACTGCAATGATTTATGGGTTTTGCAAGGCTTCAGCCCCCTAGCCCCAATGGTTTATACAGTCTGCTCACCTGTAGGCCATCACTGCAATGTTTTATAGGGTTCGCTCGGCTTCAGGCCATTACCTCTAATGTTTTATACGGTCTACTCACCTGTAGGCCATCACTGCAATTTTTTATGGGGTTCGCTCACCTTCAGGCCCTCACTACAATTTTTTATTGGGTCCACCCACCTTCAGGCCCTCAACTATAATGTTTTAGAGGGTAACCAGCACGCCCTTGCTTCAAATGTTTTTGAGGGTCACCAGTAGGCCATCAATTATAATTTTTCAAGGGTGTGTATGATGCCCTCCTTTATGTGTAATAAAAAGTGTATTGGAGTGCCGGTTCCTTGTAATTTTTGCCAGCCCTTTCAGTTAGTGGATAGGCTTTATGAGAGCAGCAGTGTACCTGAACAAATGTAGCACCATGTGAATGAGGCCCCCCTTTATGTGATATACAATCTGTATCGGAGTGCTTCTTCCTTGTAATTTTTGGCAGCATTTGCACTGTATGTACAATTGAATATCCTGGAAAGAATGTTTCCTAACAATTTTACCTTTTTTTAGGGGCGGGATTTGGGGCGTTATTTATTCGCTATGTAAAAGTGGCAGACAACCGGGACAATATGGTTCCCAAAAGGACATTGGAGTCCAAGATGCACCCAGACATGGTCCCCATGCTGTTCCAGATCCATTTCAGTGGTATTCCTGTCACTTTCTGACCTTTTCCTATGGACCAGGCACCCTCCCTCACTCGAGCAGGGGTGCCTGGTTGTCTCTTATTGACTTCCATTATACTCGGGTGCTCGGCCGAGCGCCCAAATATCGCTATGTGTTCAGACCGAGTACCCGAACACCCGAACACTTTGGTGCTCGCTAATCACTAGTTAAAATATATAAAAAAATAACTGCATAATAAAGTACAGGCATATTTCAGTTTGGTGGTGACTAGAGATGAACACATTTCTTGAAATTCATTTTGTGTATGAGGAGAGAAAGAGAGAAAAGCATGTAACACTCATCTGGAAAAGAGTTAGTTTTCCTTCCAAAATGACACAAACTGAGCATCCCCACATTACACTTTTCTGACTGAGATGTGTAAGTCAGCTCTCCTTCCAAAAGTTTAAGAAAACTGATTGTGCCCAAAAACATTGGTCTGAAAGAGATCTGCAAACCAGACAATAAAACCGAGTATCTCACATTAACAGAAGTAACATCTGAGATGCCTTTGCCAGGATCTAGGAGGAACTCTTTCTTATTATGGAGACTGCTTAGCAGGCAACACTGCTCTGGGTTTCTGGGAAAATATAAGCTTATTAATTCTGCTGGCATCAGAAATGCTTACTTCTCTTTACATTTTTGTTAGGAAGCTAATTTGGATATCTTTCCAAAACCCCAATATTAGCTTTTTGACTAAAAGGAAATTAGAGGTAATTTTGTCTGATGCCAGCAGAATTAAAAGTGGTTGGCCACTTTTATAGTAATTTATGTTAGCTTACTGTATGTTATGTACTCCTTTGTTTACATAAATTACCTTTCTTCTTGATTCCTGGTTTGAGGCTTGTTTTTTAACCCATTCTCAGATATAAACAGTGGCTATGCTTTTGCAGCCTGTTTATATGACATAATACATAAGATGGCTAGTCACCCACCCATTCATTTAGCAGTGCATACTCCCTACTTCATGTTTCTATGCAGACTCGCAGAAAGCGTTCTGTGCATAGTCAGTGTTATTCAACTCTACTTTCTCGTGTGTCGTCTTATCTTATTATTTGTACCTTGCAGATGCTGGCGGAAGTATGCTGTGTATGCCCAATTTACTCCTACTCTGCTTCTTGATATGTTTTCAGGGGATATGTTTCACTGCACATGCTCCAACTGCTTCCTAGAGAGTCAGTACAGTAACATGAAGGATGGGACTGCATATTGCCAAATGTACAGGTGGGTAAGGCTAAGCATCCTATATATTATGACGTATGAATTGATTGCGAAAAGCACAGCCACTGTTTCCATCTGACGATGGGCACAAAAACAAGCTACAAACCAGGTACCAGGAAAAACATAATTTATACAATGAAAGAAGTACATGAAATAAGTAAGATAACATAAAATACTATAAAAGTGGCCAATCTGTTTTAGAAACTTGCCTGAATGGAACGTTCAAATAAAATCACTCGTAAAATCACTCGTAACTCTATTAAATCAGGCTAGGGTATAACCCCATAAAGTGGGGAGGGGTACTCAAGGTTAATTGTTTGTACAGCTGTGTTCAAAATTATTCAACCCCCACTGAAATTGAGTGTTTTGGCCAGTTTGACATTGATTTTGATCATTTCAGTCATCTTGTTTACAATTAAATCAAAGAGGCACTTGTAAGTCAGACAAATATAACATAACATTTATAATGAAATAACCACAAATTTATTTTCTGTGCTCACATCATTATCAGTTTTATTCAACCCCAAGTGACATTCAATCTTAGCACTTAGTACAACATCCTTTTCCAGTTATAACAGCTTTTAAACGTGAAGCATAGCTTGATACAAGTGTCTTGCAGCGATCTACGGGCATCTTCCCCATTCTTCATGGGCAAAAGCCTCCAGTTCAGTCACATTCTTAGGCTTGCGTGCTGCAACTGCTTTCTTTAAGTCCCACCAGAGGTTCTCAATCGGATTTAAGTCTGGTGACTGCGATGGCCACTTCAAAATGTTCCAGTCTTTAATCTGCAACCGTGCTCTAGTGGACTTGGAGGTATGCTTGGGATCATTGTCCTGTTGAAAGGTCCAACGTCTCCCTAGCCTCAGGTTTGTGATGGACTGCATCAAATTTTCATCCAATATCTCCTGGTACTGAAGAGAATTCATGGTACCTTGCACACGCTGAAGCTTCCCTGTACCTGTAGAAGCAAAACAGCCCCAAAGCATGATTGACCCCCGCCATGCTTCACAGTAGGCAAGGTGTTCTTTTCTTCATAGGCCTTGTTCTTCCTCCTCCAAACAGTTCTAATTTTGTTTCATCAGTCCACAGAACACTTTTGTGGTTTGTCCACATGACTTTGGCATACTGCAGTCGACTCTTCTTATTCTTTAGAGACAGCAAGGGGTGCGCCTGGGAGTTCTGGCATGGAGGCCTTCATTACGCAGTGTGCGCCTTATTGTCTGAGCTGAAACTTCAGTACCCGCATCTGACAAATCTTTTTCAGTTCCTCAGCAGTCACACAGGGACTTTTCTCCACTTTGCGCTTCAGGTAGCGCACAGCAGTCGAAGTCAGCATCTTCTTTCTGCCACGACCAGGTAGCGTTTCAACAGTGCCCTTTGCCTTGAATTTGCGAATGATGCTTCCTATGCTGTCTCTTGGTATGTTTAACATCTTTGCAATCTTCTTATAGCCATTGCCCTTCCTGTAAAGAGAAATCACCTCTTCTCTTGTCTTCCTGGACCATTCTCTTGACTTCACTCTTGAAAACACTTGAATGAACCTCTGTTCTTAAGAGTGGTAGTCTTTAAGGGGTTGAATAATTGTGTCAATAAAGAAATCACAAAAAAACATTTAATACTGTATTACAAAAACAATTGATGTCATTTTAGTTGCATTTGGTTCTTTAAAAAGTCCTTGTAAGATTTCATTCTGAACACAATTACAAATGTACACTAAATTCCCTAAAACCCTTTACAGCAATGGGGTTCAATAATTTTGAACACAACTGTACTTTCTATCTTAAAATCGATAAATCAAGCTTAGAAATAATGACTCTCTAGACCCTATCAAGCTTGGTAACACTGTATCTGCACAAAATGGCCATAGTGTTACTATATTGTTACTATAAAACATAAACCTCAATGCCTGCTAATGTTTGGAGCAAGCACGTTGTTCTGTTACCAATTACTGCCTAATAGAGGTGGCTGCAGGGGCTATTGGGAATTGTATACTTAACTTAATTTGATTTAGTCGGTTTAGATATACACAGCACTATTGTTACAACACCTCTCCTTGTACTCCCGCCCCTATAAGCAAGCCATATATGTCTCTCTCCCGCTCAACGCTTTTACATGCGTTGGTAAACCCGCACTTCATCAGGAGCAGGTAAGTAATACGTAAATACAAACACAGAAATGCAACTCACTCTGCAACCAGCACTCTGCCCTGCCACTATGCTAGAAGCTATCAGAGGCGTTAGTGTACATTTTGATCAAAAAGTAATAAGCCTCTCGCCACGCCAAGGCCGCCTCTATGAGTGGTCCTAATGCTAAATCCTACCAGAGTGCTGGTTGCAGAGTGCTGTTGCATTTCTGTGTTTGTATGTATATTTTGCCATGGCTATGTGCACCTGCATACAGGGACGTGCTGACTGACCCCCCTTGTGTTTCTGTGTAGTATATGCTGGAGGTGTGGCGGCCTCCTTTCAGTCGTGCACACCTGACTAGTTTGTCTGCCCTAGAGGCTGGTTTTAATCAGAGTAAGTATAAAACTGAACTTGCATTCATAGTACCTACTGATAGCCATCTGGCTCCAGGAAGAGTACACAGTGGGCTCAGCATGCATGTTGGTACCTGCATCCCTGGATCTAATGGAGGCTGTTATGACACCAGAAAGGGTTAATAAGCACGGTTCATCCTAGCATGCATGCTGGGCCTGCACTCCCTGGATTTTATGTGGCTGTCATGGCCCATAACAGGTAGGATTTAGCGTTAGGACCACTCATAGAGGCGGCCTTGGCGTGGCGAGTGGCTTATTACTTTTTAATCAAAATGTACACTAACGCCTCTGATAGCTTCTAGCATAAAGGCAGGGCAGAGTGCTGGTTGCAGAGTGCTGTTGCATTTCTGTGTTTGTATGTATATTTTGCCATGGCTATGTGCACCTGCATACAGGGACGCGCTGACTGACCCCCCCCCCCTTGTGTTTCTGTGTAGTATATGCTGGAGGTGTGGCGGCCTCCTTTCAGTCGTGCACACCTGACTAGTTTGTCTGCCCTAGAGGCTGGTTTTAATCAGAGTAAGTATAAAACTGAACTTGCATTCATAGTACCTACTGATAGCCATCTGGCTCCAGGAAGAGTACACAGTGGGCTCAGCATGCATGTTGGTACCTGCGTCCCTGGATCTAATGGAGGCTGTTATGACACCAGAAAGGGTTAATAAGCACGGTTCATCCTAGCATGCATGCTGGGCCTGCACTCCCTGGATTTTATGTGGCTGTCATGGCCCATAACAGGTAGGATTTAGCGTTAGGACCACTCATAGAGCGGCCTTGGCGTGGCGAGTGGCTTATTACTTTTTGATCAAAATGTACACTAACGACCTCTGATAGCTTCTAGCATAGAGGCAGGGCAGAGTGCTGGTTGCAGAGTGCTGTTGCATTTCTGTGTTTGTATGTATATTTTGCCATGGCTATGTGCACCTGCATACAGGGACGCGCTGACTGACCCCCCTTGTGTTTCTGTGTAGTATATGCTGGAGGTGTGGCGGCCTCCTTTCAGTCGTGCACACCTGACTAGTTTGTCTGCCCTAGAGGCTGGTTTTAATCAGAGTAAGTATAAAACTGAACTTGCATTCATAGTACCTACTGATAGCCATCTGGCTCCAGGAAGAGTACACAGTGGGCTCAGCATGCATGTTGGTACCTGCGTCCCTGGATCTAATGGAGGCTGTTATGACACCAGAAAGGGTTAATAAGCACGGTTCATCCTAGCATGCATGCTGGGCCTGCACTCCCTGGATTTTATGTGGCTGTCATGGCCCATAACAGGTAGGATTTAGCGTTAGGACCACTCATACGGCCTTGGCGTGGCGAGTGGCTTATTACTTTTTGATCAAAATGTACACTAACGACCTCTGATAGCTTCTAGCATAGCAGCAGGGCAGAGTGCTGGTTGTAGAATGCTGTTGCATTTCTGTGTTTGTATGTATATTTTGCCATGGCTACATGCACCTGCATACAGGGACGTGCTGACTAACCCCCCCTTGTGTTTATGTAATAAGTAAGTAGAGCATGTGGTATTAAATTTCTGCGCAGAGTGGCGTGCAGAGTGGCAGCATCTGCAGTCCCTTCAGCCGGCTCTAATAGGAAGTTATTGGTAACATAAGAACATGCTTGCTCCACACGTTAGCAGGCACTGAGGTTTATGTTTTATAGTAACAATATAGTAACACTATGGCTAATATGTGCTGATACAGTGTAACGAAGCTTGATAGGGTCTAGAGAGGCATTCTTTCTATGCTTGATATATTGATTTCAAGATACAAAGTACAAACAATTAACCTTGAGTACCTCTCCCCCATTATATGGGGTTATACACTAGCCTGATTTACTCAAGTTACGAGTGATAGTTTCTGATTCTTGTTTTAAATAAAAATAACACAATAAAGATTTATTATTTTATTTTAACGTTCCTTTCAGGCAAGTTTCTTAGTTTGGAGTTTAAGGGATGTAAACAAATATTTACCAATTTATTAGATTAGGTTCCAATCTTTGTTAGCTATACTACTTTCCTTGCATACAATACTCATCATGCATACTAAGTGGTTTCCATAATGAGAAAGAGTCCCCCTAGACACTGGCAATGTCATGAACTAGGAAGTGGGGAAGAGGAAATGCACCCACTAGCCGCCACCCTTGCCTATGTCCCTGCCTACTTACACTACCCGTACTAGGCGACGAGGCGTAACTGGGCGACGGTCCCTAACTTGTATAAGTGCAGAGAGGCAGAGTGGACAGAGACCGAATATAGCCAGGCAGAGGCAGTAGGAGGGAACCCTGCAGATGGATCTGAAGTCACGTAAAGTGTCCAGAGCAATACTGAAGTGCCAGAGATAAACACTTACGTAGGCGAACAGGGGTAACAAGGACGGTAAACAAACACGCCAAGGGTCAAACCAGGATATCACGTCAGTACTCAAGGAATAGCAAGGACAAGTCAGAGTACAAGCCGAGGGTCAAACCTGGAGGTCACGTCAGGGCAGGCGAGGACGGGTCATAAACAAAAGCCAAGAGTCAAAATCCAGATTAGCAGAAGCACTGAGTAGTAGCAGTTAGGCACAGGACCAAAATCGCAGGCCACCTGTGGCCAGCAGGCTGCCTGTATAAATAGTGAAGGCTAAGGTCATGTGACGTGGCCAGCGTCACATGACCCGTTTAGACACAGAAGCCGAGCACCAAGTGGCCAGCTCGGTGTTCAGCCTGATAGTGTTGTCAGGGAACGGAGGACGCCGACCGCACAGACAGCAGGAGTGTGGTCAGGTCCGCTCTGCCCCCTGTTACCTCGGAGAAGGGGACACCGCGTGCATCCCTGCTCAGGGAGAGAGGCAGGACGCTGGCGGCGCAGCTCAGGAAGACCACGTCGCCGGCGCCCTGTGACAGTACCCTCCCTCCTTCACGAGGGGCCTCTGGACCCAATGACAGTGGAGACGGCTTCCCAGGGTTTTCAAGCTGGAACCTCTTAATAAACCTGTCAGGGTGTCTTCTATGATCAGGTACCCAGGACCTTCCTAACAACAATAATCCTAGACAATGTATAAAATATTATTTTAGTTTTTGTATACGTAGCCTGTCCTTTTCTTTATAAGCCGCAGCGAGTCCTTCTTGTGAAGTGGGCTCTCTTTTCACGTAGTTTCTCAGTTCATTTAAATAGACCGCGCAGACATTCACTTTCTCCCCTCCTAGAAGCAAATCTGGAGAACAGAATCTGGATCCCGTTTAACCAAGCGTACACCAACTCTCTATGTAATCGTGTACTCGATATTCTGTACAAAACACAAAGACACATAAATGGTGAAGTACCGTCGAGTTACCCACTATATCTTACTTGTAGTTCACTCACTGGGTTCACCGTTTCTCAGGCACATCAAACAATCATTAATCCATCAGGTTGTCTTCTCTTCCTATATATGGAGTACTTCACAAACGATCCCATAAAATGCGCAAATTTCATAAAATAAATCAGTCTGCGCGACCCGGGTTTTGCTCCACATAGGCTTCGCCAGGGCATCATTTCCTTCTGGTTTCCATTCTTTAAATACCCACCCCTCTACTTCCTACCCAATCAAACCTATTAACCCTCACCTGAACATTCTGGGTCAACCATAAAAACCTTTACTTTCTTTCTCTTCCATAGTTCCAATTAAAACTTCTCGATCTCATATATATATATATATAAAGAAAAAAGCCCCTTCACCTTCTTTTGCATTCCAATATGTAGTACTTGGTCCCATTCACACATTGCGTTATTCACCTATCATAAAAAAGACCGAAATCTCTCTCCTATATACCCTTATTTTTATCAGTGTCACATTCTTTATATCCTATTTATGATAGACAGTCGGGATTTGATTGCTCACTCCCAAGATGTCCCGTTTCAACATATATCGGAAAGGTTTCAATCTCCCACAATATGTGTTTACATTTTATTCATCCACTAAACATGACTTTAAATCTAACTCCACATTTAATCTGTGGGGTTGTAGGCTCCCTATATTATAGATCCATTCTACTTCCACTTGGTTCCGCCATACTTTTTTCATACGGGGTGGTATCGCACTATGTACCAGCAGGGTTTGTAGGTTAGGTGCCTTTTTGTAAATAATTTTAGGATTCTTTGGTAATTCTTTCCCTATAATCGGGTCATTTTTAAGATGTTCCAATTTTTCTTTAATGCATTTTTAGTATTTTGGGTATTATATTGTGTCATGAATGCAAATCTATAGTCTTTCTTCTTATTGGGATCTTCTACTCGTATCTTCCACTCATTTTTATTTTTGTCGTCCATATTATTTTCAATATCTTCACTCTATTTCTGTAACACTTCTTTCTTATAGCCTTTTTCCTCAAATCGACTCTGTATTATCTTACTCTGTTCTCTATATACATCAATTTCTGTACAGTTTCGATATATTTGTTTTAGTTGGCCCTTGGGTATATTATTTAGCCATGGTTTATGATGGCAACTGTCTATATTGATATATCCATTCACGTCAGTTTTAAAAAAAACTTTTTTTCTTTTCAATGTACCGTCCTCCACATAGATAGACAGATCTAAAAAATTAATTGAGGCATTGCTTATTTCGCTGGTCAATCAAATATTCCAATCATTTACATTTAAATATGATATTAGCTTCCTAACATCAATGATCCTAGAAACAACAAACTCATCTTGACCGTTAACCTCCACCAGAGATGGAAGTTCCTGTGGAGGAACAACAGGCGAAATGTACTTTTTGAGCAAGGATTTATGGAACACATTATGAATTTGAAACATGTTTGGTAGTTTCAGCTTAAAAGATACCAGGTTAACAATGTCAAGTATTTCATATGGTCCTATAAAGCATGGAGCAAATTTCCTATACACCCCTTTTAAGGACAGATTTTTGGTGGATAGCCACAACTTCTCACCGACTTCAAAATTAGCTCTCTTGTGCGTTTCCTGTTAGCTTGATTTTTCTGAACCTCCTGGGCTTTCTCCAGGTTCAACTAAACCTGGGCCCAGACTGTGCACAGTTCTGAAGTAACCAGATCTGCCTCAGGGTTAGGCGAAGCCACGGAAGAGCAAGAACCAAAACGAGGATGAAACCCTAAATTGCAGTAAACGCAGATACCCCCGTGGATGAGTTCACCCGGTTGTTAATGGCAAACTCCGCCAATAGAAGGTACTTCACCCACAGATGCTGGTTGTCAAAGATATAGCACCTGAGGAATTGTTCGACGGCCTGATTCAAGCTTTCTGTCTGTCCATTAGTCTCGGGATGAAAGGCCGACAAAAGGACAATAAAATTTTGCATCTCTGGCAAAAGGCTTTCCAGAATCTGGAACAATGTGATCGGTAAACAAGGAAGCCAAAGTCTTGGCACCAGGGAGTTTACTTAGAGGAACAAAATGTGCCATTTTGCTGAATCTGTCTACCACTACCCAGATCACTGACTTTCCTTCGGATGGTGGCAAGTCAGTGATGCAATCCATAGAGATGTGTGACCAATGTCTACTCATAATAGGTAGTGGTAGTAACTCACCCACAGGACGTGTTCTAGGAGTTTTGGACCTTGCACATATCTCGCAGGCAGACACATATGAACTGATGTCCCTAAATAATGTAGGCAACCAGAAGGTTCTAGATACCAATTCCTTATTGGCTTCAACACCAGGATGACCACAGAGCACAGAATCATGACACTCACCCAAAAGTCGGAGACGGAAATGGCCAGGAACAAATAACTTATCTGTGGGTGTTCGTGCAGGAGCGAGATGTTATGCAGATTTGATCTCCGAAGAGAGGTCAGCAGACACCGATGCTATGATGATGTTAGCTGGTAAGATGGGTTCAGGGGCGTGACAGGAGGTTCGAAGGCACAAAAACTTCGAGATAAGGCATCGGGCTTAACATTCTTAATTCCTGGTATGAAAGTGATAAAGAAGTTAAACCGAGTAAAGAACAAAACCCACCTGGCTTGCCTAGGATTGAGACGTTTAGCGGACTCAAGGAACAATAGATTTTTATGATCAGTGAGAACCGTGACACAGTGTTTGGCCCCCTCCAAAAAGTGTCTCCACTCCTCAAATGCCCACTTAATAGCCAGTAATTCAAGAAAATTTACGGGGAAAAAAAAGCACAGGGTCTTAGATTGGTGAGCTTGGGCGATCCCTGAGAAAGAACAGCCCCCACACCATCCTCAGAAGCATCAACTTCAACCACAAAAGGTCTCTCCTGATCCGGCTGAACCAAGATTGGGGCGTCTTGGAAGCACTTCTTAAGGGTTTCAAATAGAGATGAGCGAACATTTAAAAAAAGTCCGTTGTTCGGGGTTCGGGTGGTGGTTAATTGCGCATCCCGTTATGGATTCCACAATAGCGCATATGGAATCCATAAGGGGCGGCTGCCACCAACCCGAACTGTAGAACAGCTGAAGGACCTGGCGTGACGTCACTGTCATGTGATCAGTGCAGGGGCGTGGCTCAGCACGGGATTTGATCCGTGCTGAGCCACGCCCGGCACTGATCACATGACAGTGACGTCACGCCAGGTCCTTCAGTTGCTACAGTTCGGGTTGGTGGCAGCCGCCTTATGGATTCCATATGCGCATGTGGAATCCATAGCGGATGCGCAAATTAACCACCACCCGAACTCCAACAACGACTTTTTAAATGTTCGCTCATCTCTAGTTTCAAAGGCTTTGATGGGCTCAGCCGGCCAATTAACCGGATCTGCCCCCTTCTTGGTTAGGTCGGTTAGCGGCTTGGCAATAACAGAATGTTTTTAAATAAATTTTCTATAGTTAGAGAACCCCAAAAATGCTGTATTGCCTTTAGGGAAGATGGTCTCACCCACTCCAGGATAGCCCGCACCTTCTCCGGATCCATCTTAAATGAATGATGGGTAAGAACATAACCTAGATACAATATCTCTTTTACCCCAAACACACATTTTTCTAACTTGGCGGACAGCTTATTTTCTCTGAGAACTTTGAGCACAAGTTTACCTGATTGAACAAGTCAGAAATCAAAGTAAGGGAATATTGATTTTTATGGTGGTCTTGTTTAAATGTCTGTAATCAATACAGGGTCTGAGGCCATCGTCCTTCTTTTTAACAAAAGAAACCAGCCCCTATAGGAGAAGTGGGTGCCCTGATATGCCCCTTACTTTGGCTCTCTTTGATATAATCTTTCATGGCACCATGTTCCGGCCCAGACAAGTTAAAAATACGACCCTTGGGAAACCTGGATCACGGCACCAACTCAATAGCACCAACTCACGGCACCAACTCAATTAATCGTAAGACCTATGGGGTTGAAGTTCCTCGACCCGGAGGTAGAAAAAATATTGCAGAAGTTTTCAATATATGGAGGAATGGCCATAGGGCTAAAAGCAACCCCGCAACCACTATGGATACACAAGAGGAACAGTAAGGACCCCACCTTTTAATCCCCCATAGCCCAGTTGATGGTCGGGTTGTAAACTTGGAGCCACAGCATTCCTAAGACTACTTCAATGGGCAGATTCTCTAGTATGAATAGAGAGCATTTCTCAGTATGACACACTCCCACGGACATGGTTATGTCTGGGTTGCAATATCTGACCGTCCCCCAAGCAAAGGAGTAGAGTTAATGACTACAGGACTTATAGGAGTGGACAAGGTTAACACCGGTATTCCCA
Source organism: Bufotes viridis (assembly GCA_033119425.1). NCBI lineage: Eukaryota > Metazoa > Chordata > Amphibia > Anura > Bufonidae > Bufotes > Bufotes viridis. The sequence goes on along the minus strand of CM065591.1, from coordinate 334,822,107 downwards.
CTTGTAGGGCGAACCCTAGATCTAGAAAGCTAGCGGCAGAACCGGAATCAATAAAAGCATTACCTGAACCCTTAATAGGCCCAAAAACAACAGTAATGGGAACCAGTAACTTTTTTTTTTACCACCACAGGAAGTACCTTGTCTTTGGATCCCTCAGGAATGGATGACCTTTCGGAGGGAGGGATCTTAGGACATTGACAGATCCAATGATCAGTGGCATCACAGTAGAAACAGGTACCTTGTTGTCGCCATTTTTCCCTTCTGGTCATACCTAATTGCATAGGTTCTTCAGTCTGTGCTTCCACCCTGAGTCCCACTGGAACGGTTTCAGGGTTAGGGACAGTCTGTGAAAGAATTAAATGTTCCTGCTGTCTCTCCCTTACATGTCTGTCCAATCTAATCCAGGGTCATAGTGTCCTTTAAGGACTCGGGACAGGGATAACACACCAGCATGTCCTTAAGAGTCTCAGAGAGTCCGGACATGAACTGGCTTTTAAGCGCCAGTTCATTCCAGCCAGAAGGAACGCACCATTTATGAAACTGAGTGCAGTAATCCTCTTCCCGGCCAATCACCCCGGACTAGGGCCTTAAGTTGGGACTTGGCTGCGGATGCTCTGTCATAAAAAATGCATCAACCGACCTAAGACACTGAGAGTCGGAAAGCAAAGAAAACGCCCACACTTGAGGGTCCCCTGTAAGGGGAAATAACAATTCCTATCCTTTGCTGATCTGACCCAGACCAAATGGGCCGCAGGCTGCAGTATAATTTACAACTCTCCTTGAAGGTCAAAAAGCACTTGCAGTCCCCAGAAAATATATCCGGCAGTTTGATATGGGGTTCTGCCTGAAGTACAGGTAAATCAGAAGTAGAGAGAGATTTAACGGATTCTTGGATTCTTGGACGCCGGCAGCGCAGTGCAGGAAGATCGCGTCGCCGGCGCCCTGTGACAGGCAAAGTCTGCTCAGTTGTTACTTCTGCTGCTCTGAGCCAATCAGTTTTCTTGTTCGTTTGGAAGGAGAAATGGCTTGTATATCTCTTTTAGACCAATGTTTTCTGTGGACACTGTTTTTGGTTCGCTCAGAAGAAAAACTGACTTATCGTATTCATAAAAGCATTATGCAGGGATATTCTTATTCTCTCTCTCCTGAAAGGAATTACAAGAAATTCAGGCTAGTCAGAATCAAATTTTTGGGGAAAATTCAGGACTGATTCCAAATCAATCTGCTTATCTTTAGTGGTGACAATAATAGATTTGTAATTAAATAGTAAGAAAAATATTTCAAGGCATACAAAATTGAATGTACGCTTAGCTTTATGTAAAATTGAATTATGACATTTTGTTAATTTGTATTATTATGTATTAGAAGGGTTTATATTAGATATGCCATATATGTGTACTCTATGAGGATTGTAGACCCATGTCCACAGTGAATAGGTGGCTTCACATGTGTTGCCATTCTCCATTATATTGGATAGGAGATTTAAAGCCAAATGAATCAAATATAAGAAAAACTAGTCAACCAAGTACCTCCACTACACTATTCTGCAACCTTTCCAGTGTGACCAAATGACCTGTTACCCCTTGGATTATAAGTTTTTTTTGTTTTGTTTTTGCTAGACATTTGTGAAATATAATAGTTTGCCAGTTGGGCATATTCAGGAGTACAAAGGCAATTGCCCTCAACTACAACACATATAAATACCACCTCAATAAGGCAAAAACACAGACAATTCCCCCTCCAAAATCTAAAATAATAAGGTGTACACTTTATTAGAACCTTAGACATGGTTAAAAATATTGCATAAATAAAGGACATATAGTGTTCAGGATAAGACCAACAATGTACAGTATGTGCCACACAAAAACACCTGCCAACCAAAAATAAGTAGCTAACACCATAAGGAAATAACTAACTAATATTCATTGAAGAAGAAAAAAATTTCCACTTAAATTGCTAAAATGACATCCAATATGCAAAACTTGTTGATATAACCTACCACAAATAGATTCACTGCATTAAGGTAATCCTAAGTATGGCATGAAGGGCCAGAACAAAACCGTTGCCCTATCTGCTACCAACTTCCTCAAGGTTCACCACAATTAATGGAGTTGTCCAAAATTAAAAAAGTTATCTCATTTTTTTCCCTACAGAAACAGTGACACTCTTATTCATGTACTGTATCTAGTTTTTCATTCAAATAAACAGGGTTAAGTTACAAAAGCAATCAAAGCCTATGGACAAGAACGGTATTGTTTCTGAAAAATGTAAATAATTTTTTTTATAATCCCTCTTTAAAGCACAAAAATGTTTGCAAGATACTTCATGTGGAGTTAAGTACATACAGGACCTTGTACATAAGTTTTCAGAAGTCAATTTAAGATCATTTAGTTTTTATTCTTCTTATCATTATTATTATTATTATTATTATTATTATTATCATTATTATTATTATTATTAGTTTTCAACCTACAATATGTTATGTCTGCATTTAAGGTAATTGACTTGCAACATAATTTATTAGTGAATGTTGAAATCCAAGACAATTATTAAATGTTCAATTCAATGACCTTGAGAGACAATATTAAGCAATCACATATTACTATTTCACTTCTTAATAAACACACAATTAATACCAGAGCTTCAAAATAAATGTGTCACAGATGTAACTCAATTCTGTATGCACTTTATGAACTTTTTATTCCAAAAAGTTAAACTACACTTTGGGGAACTCCCAACAATAACATTTCCTTTCCAGAAAATAAGAAATTTTATTGCACGATTGTATCCAGGATGACAGACAAACCAACTAGTCAATGAGAATGGAAATTACAGGGAGTAATAAAATAAAAGTAACTGTAGTTTATATAGCTTTTAATATATATTAAATAATATTGTCTAACAAAGATGTCATGGCAAGAATTTAAGCAAATATGATTTAGTCACTTCATTTTACCAATGTAACAGAACTAGAGAAGTTACAATATCTTCAGAGAGCAATAAATATACATATGTAATTAATTACAATAGAAAACATTAAAAATTATTCTAACAAGGTAAAAATCTGAACATCTACTCAGTATATTACCAGTTGGGCTATATGAATAATAGTTATGTTACCTAGAATTTGGAATTTCTGTCAATGTCAAACATAACAGAAGTATATTGTGTTGGTCATAGATGATATCAGAAGTTGACAAAAGCAAGGACTTCTGTAACATATCTAATGTAGAGATAAGCAAACTAATTCTAAACAAGTCTAATTTGTCTTGAATTTCCTAGATTCAGGTTCCAGCCAAAACAGAAACTTTTGTGATTTTATTTGAATGGATCTCTCAAAATGGTGGCTATCAATTTACAGGTCCAAAGACAGGCAAGAAGACATCTGCCACCAGAAAGGGATTATAAAGGGATAAATTCCCCATAGAAATAAATTCCCTCCCCAGCCCCCCTCATTTGAAGGCAGAAGGGTTACTAAACTGGACACAGCAGGAACAAGAATGTTAAGGCCACTATACAAATTGGTGTATTGTTGGCCGAACCCATTGAGCACAGTGGGTTCAGCTGACGATAAAATTTTAATTAAGGAGTTCCCAACTCTGCCACAACAAGAGAAAGTGTAGGAACATGGCAGATTCTTTTGTTCACCTACAAGATAAGTTGCTTCCCAATGGGTATGTATGAGGCTAATCCTTAGTTGTACTAAAAATGTTGTTCTTTTAAACTTTAGTCTTTGAAAGGTTACTGAGTCAGGGGCTCCATAGTTATGTAGAAATCAGAGAAAGTTTGCCAAACTTTCCATATTTGTGTGAAACATAGGTAGCTTTTGGTCAACTTTGTTTAACCACTGAGGAATTGATGGAGTCTCAGATCATCTCCATAAGGTGGGGATCAAAAGTTTAGCTCCTTCTAAAAGATGTTTCATTTGTTGATAAGCAGAACTATATTCTAAATAAAAAAATTCATTTATTTTTTGTAGTACGCCAAGAATAAAAAACACTTTTAAACATTTTCTAAAAATGGTCTAGATCAGGCATGCTCAACCTGTGGCCCTCCAGCTGTTGTAAAACTACAACTCCCACAATCCCCTGCTGTAGGCTGATAGCTGTAGGCTGTTCCGGCATGCTGGGAGTTGTAGTTTTGCAATAGCTGGAGGGCCGCAGGTTGAGCATGCCTGGTCTAGATTGATCAGTTGTCAAACAAAAATGTCATTGATTTTGAGGAAATTAGCAAATCATATATATTTTGCTGATATCAAATTTGCATGCACACTCTAATTATTGAGAGAAGAAATAGTAATTAGAATTTTTTTACATTTTTGGTAGTGTGTAAATGGAAAGCCTTTATCCTATTGTCATGTCAATAGCCGCTGCCCTATATATCATGGTGCCAGAAAAAATGAGATGCTACAGGGGAAGTTGTCATTCTTCTATGGGAAACATGACAGCTCTTTTCATATATAAGAATTGCTTCTAACTACACGTATATCATTATTGTTACTATTCCTTGAACATACAACTGCATCAGAAGAACTACTGGTTAAGAATCTTTCTTCCCTTGGGCATTTGCTTCAGCTATAAGACATCTCTTTGATATCATCTAAAACCAAAAGCAAACATGTTCCATCCATGGGGCATTCATAGGGACTAACGGAAAGATTCTATATTTACAAATATGCTGTTTACAAGCTTCATTTCATGTACCTAGATATGACCTCAAATATGTTACTTTAAAATATCCTTCTTGAGGGCAGATAAGGTAAGCACAAGATAGACTGAGAATTTCTTTTTTATGCATGTGCTACTTTATTTTGAATTCAATATTTAGCACGTTGGACAAATTTGACTAGAGCTCAGAATAACTATTTTTAAACTGGTTAGACAATATTTGAGGTATATATTGTCTATAAATATTCTATTCAACCTCTGGAAAAAATTGCTTACTTGTGATGAAAAATATGAAACACTGTATATATGGCAATATTATAGTTACCATAAAAGTTTAAAAATAGGCTCTGTCATTGCTCAAGAAGATGTATGTAGATCATCTTGATATTGGGCAATCTTACTTTTAAGGTCTTTCATTGTCAAAACATATAATGGTAGGGAATTGTACGTGGACTAGACGAAATATGGAAGATACATGCTCATATACAATTACCTAATTCTATATGTTTTTCTTTCTGAAGTTTTATTAAATGTGCTGAAAAAGCAGGAGTACCATGGAGCAAAATGTAACATTTGTAAAATCACAATAAAAACCCCACAATGAACACACCTTATGTATTAATATATCAAATGGAATTAACTATAATAGCAAAGTAAAGCATAACAGTCTCTCTCAATGGTACTACATATAGAAGCAAGTAATATGTAATATACAAGCATGAGATTAATTTTAATATATACACTAAAGATTACCACCTACTCCACATCTTAGTCACAATATTTCTGAAGGCACTAAGATATAATACAATAAATATACATATAAACTACAGTCTATAGAGCAAGTAGTATAGTGATAGAAGGCTATTTGTTTGATATTTTCACAAAATTATTAAGATTAGATATATTATATTATTTTATCTAACTAAAGTTACCAAAGTGTGAAAGAAGTCACCCGTAACCCATCACATTTATTGTAATAGTAGTAGATGTGATAGATCAGAGATCAGTAAACATGGCACTCCAGCTGCTGTGAAACTACAACTCTCAGCATGAAAACATAGTTGACTGTTATTCTAGCTTCCACAGAAGTGAATGAAGCATTTTGGGAGTTGTATTTTCTGAACAGCTGATGTGGTAGAGGTTGCTGATCCCTGTGATAGATAGATAAATAGACAGATATGAGAGATAGATAGATAGATAGATAGATAGATAGATAGATAGATAGATAGATAGCTTATAGTTTATGCATTATTATTATTATAGTATATATGACAACATATATCAAAAACCTCAAGAGCGTAAGATGATCAATCTTGATTGAAACAATTATAAAAGTATTTCATATTTATTTAAACATGACATGAATTTTAATATGCCCTGGATAAATATATATCTATGCTAAGATAAAAATTAAAAGGATATAATATAAGGGCAGACTAGATGGACCATGTGTTCTTTTTCTGTCATCATTCTTCTATGTTCTTTGTTTCTAATAAATGCTATAAAATATTCACTATATCTTCATCATATGTGAAACATGTCCCAAGATAAGTATGCAGTGGCAAAACATCGTTAGAAAACTTTACAATCACATTACACATTACAATCCCTACTAAATGGGGTATTATTAGTATGTAGAGCACAAGAGCAGAAGCTATTGTAACATTCATAATGGTGACAGAAGGCTCTTAACAACTGAGCAATGTGAATGCACTAGTCTTACATGCTTTATTCAGTAATGTCAGACATTTTAACCTACCCAGTTAACTGCTCTGAAACGCTTTCTTGTATCCAATGGCTAAGGAGAGTCTGGAGAGAATTGACACAGTGTCAAAACACAAAGTAGATATATATTATATAAAGTCAAACATCATCCTCAAGGAGGCCATAACATTCTTCAGAAAAAATATATTAAAAGTTTAAATATATATATATATATATATATATATATATATATATATATATATAATAATATTATATGCATATTAGAAAATATAAATTTGTCCTAATTCATAAAAAAAATGGTAATGGGAGAGAAAGATGGTTTTGATACCCTGCATTTGGTAAGAAATGCCTTTACTAACTAAGCACTGACACTAAGATCAACAGAACAATGGCTTTAAGTCAATTATTTGTCAAGTTGGAACATACAGTAAAATGTCTAAAGCACGCCCAAGAAGATTTCCATATGCCAAAAATCTTACACTTGACAGACAAAGTCCCTGAAGCTAGAAAACATGATGTTGCTTTGTAATTAGGCATAGTTATCCAATATGGAAATTAGCTCTCAAATTGCTGAAGGTTACACTTTAAGCTTCCTCTTGTAATAGGATATTTGCTCTAGAAGAAAAAGGAATAATAAATTAAGGAAAAAACTATGGAAAGGAATAAATATAACCTTCACTTCAACGAAGCGTGAGTTGACATGTAGTTTGTTAAAAAAAAGAGTAGTATATGATTGAAAGACCTATGCCAAGATATACATCAAGTGACATTATTTCTCTTCCTACTTTAATCATGCACTCAATTCTGAAAGAATCCAAATGTAGGTTGCTATAGATGAAATTTCTGTACGATTAATGTTTCTGAACAAATGCATTGAGCCAAAGGAAAAAAGAAAGAGAAAGAAATGTAGCGGGGTTAAAGCACGGTTTAATAATTCCAATCTTAGTCATTTTTTTATATGTATTGTATGTGTGAGTCCATAGTACAGCATAATGTGTCATAATTTGGCCTTCCATTCTGACAGCAGTGCTTGAGTTGGGCATTAAATCATTGCCCCGAGGAATTCTCATTCTGGCAATTCCTGGCGGTAGGACTGTCATCTCCTCCCACACATTACCTATCATTTTTGACATGATTGGATCAAAATTAGTCAGTACATTTAGATGTAAATTGGGACATCCAAGAATAATAATGAGCACAAAAATATAGCCCTGTGTAATTGACATGGCAACAGCTTAGTACAGTCTTCCACAGCATCTCTGAGATTATTAATACGATAACAAAGTACTATATCAAAAAAGTGAGGAAAGTTTTTTTAATTTATTGAGGTGGATATTTACTTAAAGCATCACATGAATGAAAGTTGTTGACTTGTGTTTCTATAGATAAACAAACTTACATGGCACAACAGTAGAATTTCTGTAATCCCTTGGTGACCATTTATAGAAAGTTAGCACTTAATGTATTCACTCCGAATCTTAAAAAGTGATATATTTCAATCTTTAAACTAACATAAATGTGCATTGCATAAAATTGATGTTTTAATATTTTTGGAATAGTCACAGCATATTTTATTATATAAGTATTATTTTGGAAGAAAATATTCTGTTATCAACATGTTGTTCTATTTGGAAAACTGTCATTGGCTTGTTAGTTTACTTAGTCAAGATTTCTACACTATTCTTTATATCTATGTAGATCTTTTCACACAGTCAGCTGGCCATGAACACAGAGTCATCTTGAATGCATCCTTAATTTGCTACAAGATCTTAATCTTCAAGGCCATGCTGAATTCCTCTAAGTAAGGGTGAAAAGTCTGTGGGAAACCTACATGTAATAAACCTCTAACGTAATAAAAGTTGATACCCTATTTGTTTTCCTTGTTTGGCTGTTCAATTCAATTAAAATAAAGAAACTATAAAAATAGCAATAACAAAAGCAGCCATAATGAATAATAATCTAATTTAAGCCTGAATATTTTTTTCTGTAAATCGTGGTTGGTTGATGTACAACAGGCATAGAAGATGAGTAGGTAAATATTTTTGCATTCTCTGCTGCACTTCAGGGTATATATGATTTTACTTTGGAAAACATTCAATGTGTTGGTCAGTCTGTAGCATTGTTGTATGGTTTAATTTTGTAAAAATTTGCTTTACTGCCAGTAATATTTAATGCATTATTAATGTCCTATGAATATGCTTGTTATTTTGGAAGTACATACCGGTATATCCCCTGTATTAGCTGACCATGGAAGCTCTGTCTGAAGTCATGTGATATATTGTGTGCAAATAAATTCTTAAGATTAACATTAAAGGAATAAGAAGTTGGCCACTTCCACAATTTGCATCTTCCCAACATTAACGTCCTCTTCCATCCTATGGGCAAACTTGATTGACAAACGTCTTCTTTAAGTGTACTATGTATGTATATCACTGTGCAATTATATGTACATTCAGTAAATCATAATTTTAATCTATTTGAGGGGTCACTTTTAATTTATAATTAGCTAACTTTATTCGTCAGGTATTTAAGGTAAATACAAGTGATTCAACTACTATAAAATCTCACTACAATTATGCCTTTCATTGTTGTTGTTTAGACCTTTTTATAAGTTTATATAATTTTACAGTTACAGAATTATCGCACAATAACAAGGCTCCATCCTACACACTGAGGATTCTAAATATAGCAAAGTATGTAGTACACATCAAATGGTTTATCCAATTGATGATTTGTTCTACAACTGTTCCTTGAGATACAAATAAATAACAGACAATAGGAAAAACTGTGGGTTTTATGTTTATTCTAATATTTGTTTATTCCATTATGAGGTCAAAAAATGAATGCCAGTGATGTGCATTTGCTAAAATATCTACAAATGTTGTTAAATTGTAATGAAACAGTAAAATGCTAAATAAAGATACGAACTAAAGTTTCTTACATCATACGTTTTTCTTCAAAATCATTAAAATATAATTCCGGTGCAAAATATTTAACTACATGACTATTTTACAGCAAGGATTTTACATTTCTAATATATACTAAAACGATGGTAATGGCAGCAAGTTAGTTTTTGGTCTTCACAAGTATGTAATTTACAATATAGTATTTTTATTTTTGAAGAGCTATCTTAAACGTTCTTTCATTTAAAATTCATGATCAACTCTAGTCAATCTAAAATATTATCATATATTGTCTGTATGAAATCCTTTCCTGCACATTGCAAAGAATTAATGCCACATGTATTTATTGTTAAAGTAGGGTCCAAACCATTATATCTAGAATGTAACAGCTAGTGACTATTCTGTCTTTCCATATAGTCCTTCTCCAACTAAGATTCATCAAGTGAGAAATGTTAAAATTAACATTTCCAAAAACTAAATACACATTGTACAGTGTAATACTAGAAGAGAGTGTTATGGATGTGTGAGGTTTACATTTGAAGTGTTTAGATCAAAGTACATAAGAAATATGAGATGTAAAGAAAAAGGAAAAATACTAGAATAGTGGTTGATGCCGTCTGTCAAGCTATGCAAAGGAAATGTAACAATATGGGTATCTATTAGGACTGGTTCAGTAGGGATTTTACACAGATTACAAGAAATAATAAATCTGCAAGAATATTACAGTATTTTACAACTTCACGCCATGCCCTATGGTTAGTCCTTTAATCAGCAGAACTGCAGTCTGAAAAATGCGTCAAAGGTACGCAAAAACTATTTAGTAAAGAGATAGTAGGCAACAGTACTTTTTATGAACTGGCCTACACAATCACCAGATCACAAGCATATTGAGCTCTTGAAATTAAAATTCACTATAGGGTCAGTGAAATATGCTCTTGAAGTTGGTGGCTGATCTTAAATCTTGACCCTTCAAGACAACCCAACAAGCTAATCAGAAAGTAAAAGAACAGCAAGGCTATCAAGTATATTTAAATTATAAATTAAGAGATGATTAAAGAAAAAAGCTGAACTCTTGATATAATTTCAAGAATAGCATAACATTTATATTTAAAAAAAAGCCCACGTGTACTAATTGCCTATATCTGAATTCGATGTAATTTGCATTCACATTTTAAATTTTTTGGGTGCAATTTGGTGCATAGTTATCCAAAAGAGGAAACCAGTCTGCTTTGTCTACCATGAGGATGTGGTTTAGTGGGAAATGGGTGTCTTTACTTAGGATGTTCCATTTTAAAGCATAATTTGGGCAAAAAAAATTGTGTGACAATGAGCCAATCAATATGTGATATAAAGTTAGACAAACGTGTTTAAGTCTGCACCAAATTTCTCATTCAGCATCAACGACTGTGATGAATCTGGCATATCTTTAGAATGCCTTTCTGAAATTACATTGTCTACATTTTAGTAAAAAAATCATAGAAAACAGATAATAATGCACTAACACAATAGATGCAAACATTATAGATGGACTAAGCTCTTACTCTGATATGATAAAATCCGAGACTTTCAGCCAATATATTTTGATCAAAACACACAACTTACCAGCGCAAAGGTGGTCTCATTCAGACAGGTCCTACTCTAAACCTACCTATGCCGTTGGGCTGCAATATTCAGGAGAGCATACCCCACACATATAGTGTGCTGCTCCTAGTTACCTCTGTGTGCACCAAGCAACCAATGAGAGGAGGAACATGCACAGCTATATATGCCACCTAATCAAGTCCGCCTGTTTGATAGGGAAGAAAAAGTGCACAATAATACTACTCCCAAGATAAAATAGAAGCGCATACACACCTGAAGGTGCCACTGCCTCAACTGTATACTACAAACTAAGCGAACATCACTGAGAAAAACTAAGATAAAAACATCCTGCACAATATGATAAACAAATATGTGGATGTCCATGGCTATATTTATAAGAAAAAATCACAGAAAACAGAGTAAGCCATCACTTTGATATGATAAAATCTGAGACTCTCAGTAAATATTTTTGATCAAAACATATCTGTGCCCACCTGCACTGTCAATATTTTAGACAATATTTGTAAATCTGTCCCAATGACTTTTCCTAAACATTCTTCACTACACAATGTCTATTGTAATATTTTATAAAGATAGGGAATTAAAGAAATACCTACTAAGGATGCACATTTCTTTTCTACATTGTATTGTGATTTCGTTTTAACTAATTGTTATTTCAGATTTTCTTCCAAAGTTAATGTGACTTTTGTAGGACACACATTAGAAATGTTTCCACTGCTGCATTTCCAGACTGATAACTCAGCTGTAAAATCAATAAAACTGGAAATGAGAAAATCTTGAAAGGCTATCAATTCCATTTGCAAAAGTAGTTCTGTACACCCTTAATTCACCAAACTGTCAAATAGGTTAAAGTTTGCTGGACTTGCATTGCTATCCTCCAGACTTTGCCTACATAACTGGTGTGATGGAGCTGCATGTGATGCCTCTTCTGCTCCAGGGATCCATACTATCTAACATGCCTGCCTTGAACTATTGATATTTATTAAAAAATAAAAACTTTTATATTTTAACAAATCTATCAGCCTTTCTTTTACGATAAATTTCAGAATAACTGAACTCGTCCTTTTAAAAAGATGTTTTTATTAACTGAGTAAAGAAATTCTTCCTTAGAATCTCATTATCATTTGTTACCTTACCTTTTTGGCCATGGCTTATAAAAAGCTACAGTTCCTATACCTTTTACTAGAGATGAGCGAAGTTTTCAAAAATTCAATTTAGTTTGTTCGCCAAATTTCATCAAGATATTCGATTCGTTATGAATTACATCATAATGAAACCCATTACATTGTATTGAGCGGGCGCAATGACAAGGAACAACGTCTGTGTTGCCCTGTCAATTAACCCCTCAGATACCGTGTTCAACGCTGACTGAGGTATCTGAGAATCCTATTTAAAAATATATATAGACTGCAAAGAAAGAAATGGGGTTAGTCAGCACATCCCAGTGCGGAGGTGCACGTCGCCATGGCTGAAAGCACAAAAGAAAAAGAAAACACAGTGCAACAGCACCTCTCCAGGTGCCAAATGGCCCTAATAAATGCAGGGAGAGCAAACTTCAGCTTTATACTTGCACAAATTAAAATCAGCCTTATGGAGCAGACAGGTTGGTTAGTAGTGCACGACCTAAAAATATATACACTCACATCACCCATTTGATCACGGAGAGGCCATCACAGCCATCTTAAGTGAAGAAAACATGGCAATTCCACACACACTATAGCAATTATGGCAAAAGAGAGAAAAAGGCGCTCATAGGGTAGTACGTTACTTCCAAGGGATTGGATTAAAGAGGTGTGTTGGTTAGGCTCACCTTACGTAGTTGTGCTATCTCAAGGCACAACTCTTGTGTAGGCGATGTGGGGAGGTTGGTGCCGCCAGGTGATACCGTAACAGTCCAATTGGGTGGTTTGCCAGAACCCCCAAGGTACTGGAAATAGTAACACAGGTGAAAAGGATGTGCAGAGTGCCTGCACTCCTAGTGTGGTACCGAAAGGCGCACTCAAAGACCTCTGCTGGCGTTCCCACGTGTCACGGAGCTACTCCTGAGTGACATTTTTGGTGTACTCCTGTTTTAAAGCACGGCACTCCAGACTTGAAAAAGGGGCATGTATGCCCCGAAACGCGTTGTCAATAAATCCTAGAAAGATTATTCCTGTCCTGAGGTCTTTTGAGTGCGCCCCTTCGGTACCACACTAGGAGTGCAGGCACTCTGCACATCCTTTTCACCTGTGTTACTATTTCCACACACACTATAGTGATGATGTCACCACGTCATAAGACTGGGTGTGTGGTGACATCATCACTGATGGCGTCACCGCGGCAGCCCAGCTTTATGATGTGGGGATGTCACAGCACAAGATAATTAGTGCATTTTTTTAATCAAGATGGGCACAACTGCCTCTTCGTGCTCAATTGGATGAGATGAGTATGTTTTTTCCCTGCTATTTCAGGAAAAATTGATTTGTTACCACGATGCGCCAGGAAATTCAGATTTGTGGCTAATTGAATTTTTCCTGAAATTCAGATCAAATTCCACTCTATTCTCTGAACACTACCTATTACCAATAAATGCTCACATTTTTGTGACACAATCTAAGAAAATATTCCCATTTGGTTATATCCTTGCATGTCACAATCAGTCTTGGTCATGCTATATGTGGGATTAAACAGTATATTGTAGATTAAAGGTTGTTATCCTGCTTATGCTCATGTTTGGGCATAATGACACAATCAACATGGTGGGAATGCATTGTGGAGGTTGAATCTCCCATAATGAGCATTGGTGCATCATGGTGCACCAGCAGGCTAAACATATTTTTAGAAAAGTTGGGAAAAATAAACTTTAACCCCTAAGGACACTTTAATCCCTAAGGGCTCGTTCACATGAACGCTTTTTCGTCCCGTATATGGGCCGTTTTGCGTTCAGTATACCGTCCGTATATGGAACCATTAATTTCAATGATACTCCCAAAAAACGGAATGTACTCCGTATGCATTCCATTTCCGTATTTCCATTTTCCGTTCCGCTACATTTTGAGTCATGTCCTATTATTGCCTGCAAATCACGTTCCGTGGCTCCATTCAGGTCGATGGGGCTGTAAAAAAACTGAATGCATACGGAATGCATCTGTATGTCTTCTGTATCCATTACATTTTTGCGGAAGCATCTATTGAAAATTTTATGCCCAGCCTAATTTTCAATTTACTTACTGTTAAAACATTATTATATGCTTCCGTTTTGGTTTGCAATATGCAAAAAATGGATCACAAACGGAAACCATACAGAAAAGGAACGGAAGTGGAACGGAAACACCACTGAAACCAAAAACAGAAAAGCGGATCTGGTAAAACGGACCGCAAAACCATAGGGTCGTATGAACGTGAATTTTTCTCTTTGACATGCTGCATTTCAACAATCATAAATCACTGATTTAGCATTATTTAACTGCACCATTTCAGGGTACAGATATAGAGTTTAATTTTTAAAACCTTTTTCAGGTAATGATAACAAAAAGCAATTCTTCCATCGTTTTTAGGGCATTGTGGCATGAATAATGTTAGACTACTTTTATAAAGTAAATACTATTTTTATTCTTCTTATCTGTTTTTCTGTATTTTTAACACACTTTTTAATCATTTGTGTCCCACTAGGGGACTTTTGATTTAAATATTACCAATAATGAATATTTCTGTAGTCCCTAGAATTGCTGCATCATCTTTATGCAATACACATAAGGTGCTGGAGCTGCACTGTAAATGTGCAGTGCATGGAGCCAAGTCTCTACTTTCAGGATGCTTTATGTAGTTGAAAAATAAAAGCGACAGGACATAAGAATGTACAACTTTAATTTTTTTTTTTTTTTTTAAAAGGTTAATCAATAATGTGCATGAATTTATGAGCAATCAAACATTGCTCCAGATTGATCAATCTTGTGAACATTGCATGATAAACTGAGCACATATTTTTTCTCCTTTTTGACACCCGTTTCTTGAACCGTGGAATGTGCTAGTGTGGAGACTTCTGATTGGTGGGAGTGCTAGCACTGGGGGCTCCAACAAACTTTTAGCACATATCCTACGGGTGATAATTAGGCAATACATTTTCTTTGTGGGAAAAAATCATTTAGGGTATGTTCACACATTAAAATTTCTTCAACTAAATATCAATTCCATGCATAGGGTTATTTCTACATAGGGTTTTTTCAACGGCATATCCATGTGTTGCCTGGGACAAGCATACTTGTAAATACATAAAATGTTTATAGTAGCACCGCTGCTGTACATCTGCTTGTTCAGCTTCATTTACCTTTGTAAACCAGTTATTATACCATATATAACTATAAGCGAATCAAAGCTGATGAACTGGAATTCGTTACGAATTTCAGGAAAAATTCGATTCCCAACGCATGCGAATTTCCTCAGGCTTCGTGGTAATGAATCGCAATTTTTCCTAAAATGGCGGCTAAAATGGTGGCTACACGTGTAAGGACATGGGGCAAGAAACTCTGGGAAGGCGGGATGACCCATACTGCCCTACATGTAGCAAATCAGCATCCAGCCAGCCCTGTGATATCACATCACTATGAATACAGTGGCCATATGGGATTCAGACACTTTCCAGCGTTCTGAGTGCAGGGACAGACGTGAGAAGGCGCTAGGGACAGCAATAGGAAAATCCTCATTGTGAAAAAATGATATATAAGTGCAGGGAAAGCATCTTAGTGCAGGGAGTGACGTCAGACGTCAGGGCAGTGATGGGAAAAACCTCATAGTGAAAAAAAGCGATTTACAAGTGCAGGGAAAGATTATTTGGGGATCCAGATAGCCATTAGGCAGTTCTCTCATTCCAGGAATTTGTTCTTGGGGTGCAAGTGCTATGTTGAAAAGCCTTTAGTGGCGTATATCTGTGGAAAAAGAAAAATATATACGGAGTTCACTTCTGCAGTTATAGAAGGTGAAAGGCATTTAGTAGCATATTTCAGTACAAAAAGAAAACGTAGTTTACTTCTGCAGCTGTATGTGGTTAAAACGTTTAGTGGCGTATTTCATTACAAAAAGAAAAATATATACGCAGTTCACTGTTGCAGTTATTTGTGGTAAAAGCATTTAGTGACGTATTTCAGTACTAAAAGAAAAATATATACGCAGTTCACTGTTGCAGTTATATGTGGTGAAAGCGTTTAGTGAAGTATTTAAAAAGGTTCAAGGAATCCAGCTCCACTTCGGTAAAGGAATATATATTTTGCTTGCGGTAAAATCACATCCAGTTACGGTTACAAAAGTCTTGTCTACGCGTTTCGGGCTACAAGAAACAATTCAAGTCCTTACTCATGACACAGTAAGACATAAAATGGCACTATTTGTAGGAGACATTGCACCTGTCTTCACTAATTGTGGTCACATGACTGCAAACCCCTTAAAAAAATGCCACACCTTAGAACAACACTTCTCATGAGAAAAAGAAAAAGAAAAACCATGTAATAAACAATAAACAAAAGCCTGTGCAAAATACATGAGATGTATAGTGACTATGAAAGATAATAAAATAAAGGAGAAAGTTTCATACATTAGGAAACTGAGGACTCTGGCAATATGGATTATTGTTGCAGAATCAGATCTAGGCGCCTGTTCAGACCATCTGGTTGACGCGTATTTAATGCAAAAATCCAGAAGGATTCTCTGTTTAATAGTTTTCTTCTGTGGTCTCCTCCTCGCTTGGGCAGTAAAACACGCTCTATGCCCTGTACCACCAGATCCGATGTGTCCCCACCATGGCAGACAGCAAAGTGCAGACTAGCTGCAGATACATTGCGACTGCCATGGTGGGGCACATCAGAAATGTGTTTGCGTATTCTAGTTTTAATGGCATTAGTAGTACAACCCACATATTGCAGTTTGCATTTTTACATGTAATTAAATAAACTGCATAAGTTGTATTACAATTAAGATATGATTTCATGTGGAAAACCCTGCCATTTGAAGCTGAGACAAAGGTATTGGAAATCGACATATGAGTGCAGCAGATACATCTATGGTGTCCACACCTGTAGCTCCCTTTAGTCGTAAGCCAGACGGGCTGCAATTTTTCTTCTCTTGGTATAGACTAGGACTAACATAGTTTGCAATAGTGGGTGCTCTTCTAGCTGCACATTTAACCCCATCCGCAACTATGTCAGTCCAGTCCTTGTCATATGCCAGAATAGGGAAATAATATTCTTTATGATGCAACAAATTTGTGTGAACTCCGTACTGTATTGTGTAATAAACAAGTTGCTATTTTTGCTACTATTATTTTTGTTTTTGTTTTTATTTTTATTTGTAGCCCTGTTTCGAGTCCCCCCCTTGGACCTATTTTCCTGCTTAGGATTAATTAAGGAACCTCTTTCAATATCAGTCACCTGTCGTATTGCATCCTCAACTTGTTTTGTGGCATAAGCTCCTTTATATAATCTGTGAGTGATATTACAGCCTCAGTCATGAAGCTTTTTTCATCTGTGCAGTTCCTTCTTGCACGGATTATCTCACCCCTTGGTATATTTGCTATAACATGTCTAGGATGGCAGGATGTAGCATGTAAAATAGTGTTCCCTGCCAGGGGTTTTCTGTAAGTGCATGTATGAATTTTGCTGGTGGGAGGATCTTCCCTCAGACGCAAATCCAAAAATGAAATCTCCTTTATATCTTGGTGGACACTAAAAGAGATAGTGTCCACACAGGAATTTATGTAACAACCAAAGGCTGGTATGGCCGCCACATCGCCAATCCAAATGAGGATCAGGTCATCTATGTAACGGCCATCCACCTAATGCAATCCCAGAAAGGGTGGGTGTCGATGAGGAGAAAGCTCCTCTCCCACCATGCCATGAATATATTAGCTATGGAGGGTGAGAACTTGGCCCCCATCGACACCCCGATACCTGCAAGTAAAATGTGTTGTTGAACATGAAAAAGTTGCGTGCCACCAAAAGCAAATATTCCTGCAGACCTGCAGTAATGTTTCCATACATTTTTAGAAACCAGGCTAAGGATTTAATAGTCAGTTCATGCGGAATATTAGTGTATAAAGACACAACGTCCGCTGTGATACATGTGTAATTTGAGGACCATTCAATTTTCTCAATTGTTTGTAAAACGGACGCTGTGTCTTTAAGAAAACCTGGTATGAGTGGTATGAGTGGTTGAAGTATAGAATCAACCCACTGAGAGATTCTTTCAAAGAATGATCCTATGCCTGCTACAATAGGCCTGAGGGGAGGTGGAAAGCCATTTTTATGTGTTTTTGGGAGTGCATGAAATACTGGGATAACGGGAGAAATGACATATATGTATTCAGATTCCCTATCAGTCAAAAATCCTGATTTGACTCCCACATCCAAAATGTTTTTAATTCCTTTTGAAAAGAGGGGATGGGGTTGTCGCTAAGGGTAACATACACTGTGATGTTACTCAACATGGATTCAATTTGGGTCCTATATAGACCGCTATCTAATACGACAACCCCGCCCCTTTATCAGATTGTTTAATTACAATGTCATCCCTCAGTTTCATATCTTGTAAAGCCTTCATTTCATTTTTGGTTACATTCTTAATGCCAGCAGTATTCAGATTAATTTGATCATGTAACAGGACTAGATCTCGCTCTACCAGTTCTTGGTATCGGTCCAGTTCTGGGGATCTGGATTGAATGGGATAAAAATCCCGATTCTTGGTGTGAAAATTCAATGACCTGTTATTCAATTCCAGATCCCCAGGACTGTATTCGATTCCTGTAGTTCACATGCATGCATCATTTCAAAGAAACTCATATCCCCTGTATTATGGGAATTTGTATTGTCATAAACAGAGGGCTCACTCGTGGATGTCATAGAGTGATCCACGTCCCTGACTCCGCAACACAAACATCATCACCACCCACCTGAAAGTGTCGCCGGAGAGTGAGGGCGCGGGCCAGCCTATTGACATCCAGGAGCGTCCTATATAGGTCAAAATGGCAGGTGGGAGAAAATGTTAATCCTCTTATGAGTACATTAATGTCATCTACTGATAGTGTGGAAGCGGACAAATTAATCACTTGGAGTTCATCCTGTCCTTTTTGTATCTCACGGGATACCGGCGGTTTTCGGTGTTTCCTCCGTTTTTGAAGCTGCTTTATGTGAACCAGTCTCTTGGACATGAGGGGATATGCAGATGGAGAGGCACGATCCTGTTCGAATCAATAGAGTCCAATTCCGTAGAACTGAATGAGACCTTCTGGAGATTTTTTATTTTCTTTTATTACGCAACTTTTTCAGAATTGAACGGGGTGTGTTCTGTTTAGGGTCTGTCCATGTATATACTTGGTTCGACTCATAGTCAAGTAAATCACGGTTAGATTTAATTTGTTTAAATTTTATAAGATCATCTTCCATCTTTTGTAGATCCTCCTTCAATGTATTGTCTAGTTTGGTGAATTCTGGATTATTTATATGCACACATAAAGTCTCTCGCGTTTTTGATATTATCCCTGAATTCCACCAGTGCTTGACTTTCGTTGCATATGATTAAGTCTATTAATTTCAGAAAAAACTCAGGCAAAATAGCAGTTAGTTGTAAGTTCTCCTGGATGGATTTATTGGGTGAATCATAAATGGCATTAATGCGCTGTAGTCTGTCCTCATCGTCCTCCGGAGGACGTAGCGAGGCATATGCCATAAAGCACCCTTGTGAACAACCGCTTAACAGCTGGGGCGGGAGTGCTCGCAATCCTGACTTATTCAATATAGTAAAAGGAAAGTTCAGCAGCTCTCACCTGCCCCACCTTCACCTGTGAGCACGGAGGACCCATGTCAGGCCCGGGTAATATAGTGCAAAAAGGTTCAAGGAATCCAGCTCCACTTCAGTAAAGGAATATTCATTTTGCTTGCGGTAAAATCACATCCAGTTACGGTTACAAAAGTCTTGTCTACGCGTTTCGGGCTACAAGAAACAATTAAAGTCCTTACTCATGACACAGTAAGACATAAAAATGGCACTATTTGTAGGAGAGATTGCACCTGTCTTCACTAATTGTGGTCACATAACTGCAAACCCCTTCAAAAAATGCCACACCTTAGAACAACACTTCTCATGAGAAAAAGAAAAAGAAAAACCATGTAATAAACAATAAACAAAAAGCCTGTGCAAAATACATGAGATGTATAGTGGCTATGAAAGATAATAAAATAAAGGAGAAAGTTTCATATATTGGGAAACTGAGGACTCTGGCAATATGGATTATTGTTGCAGAATCAGATCTAGGCGCCTGTTCAGACCATCTGGTTGACGCTAAAAAGAACACACCCTGTTCAATTCTGAAAAAGTTGCGTAACAAAAAGAAAAGAAAAATCTCCTGAAGGTCTCATTCAGTTCTACAGATTTGGACTCTATTGATTCGGAACAGGATCGTGCCTCTCCGTCTGCATATCCCCCTCATGTCCAAGAGACTGGTTCACATAAAGCGGCTTCAAAAACGGAGAGCGGGTCGGAAACACCGAAAACCGCCGGTATCCCGTGAGATACAAAAGGACAGGATGAACTCCAAGTGATTAATTTGTCCGCTTCCACACTATCAGTAGATGACATTAATGTACTCAAAAGATGATTAACATTTTCTCCCACCTGCCATTTTGACCTATATAGGACGCTCCTGGATGTCAATAGACTGGCCCGCGCCCTCACTCTCCGGCGACACTTTCAGGTGGGTGGTAATGATGTTTGTGTTGCGGAGTCAGGGGACGTGGATCACTCTATGACATCCACGAGTGAGCCCTCTGTTTATGACAATACAAATTCCCATAATACAGGGGATATGAGTTTCTTTGAAATGATGCATGCATGTGAACTACAGGAATCGAATACAGTCCTGGGGATCTGGAATTGAATAACAGGTCATTGAATTTTCACACCAAGAATTAGGATTTTTATCCCATTCAATCTAGATCCCCAGAACTGGACCGATACCAAGAACTGGTAGAGCGAGATCTAGTCCTGTTACATGATCAAATTAATCTGAATACTGCTGGCATTAAGAATGTAACCAAAAATGAAATTAAGGCCTTACAAGATATAAAACTGAGGGATGACATTGTAATTAAACAATCTGATAAAGGGGCGGGGTTGTCGTATTAGATAGCGGTCTATATAGGACCCAAATTGAATCCATGTTGAGTAACATCACAGTGTATGTTACCCTTAGCGACAACCCCATCCCCTCTTTTCAAAAGGAATTAAAAACATTTTGGATGTGGGAGTCAAATCAGGATTTTTGACTGATAGGGAATCTGAATACATATATGTCATTTCTCCCGTTATCCCAGTATTTCATGCACTCCCAAAAACACATAAAAATGGCTTTCCACCTCCCCTCAGGCCTATTGTAGCAGGCATAGGATCATTCTCTGAAAGAATCTCTCAGTGGGTTGATTCTATACTTCAACCACTCATACCACTCATACCAGGTTTTCTTAAAGACACAGCGTCCGTTTTACAAACAATTGAGAAAATTGAATGGTCCTCAAATTACACATGGATCACAGCGGACGTTGTGTCTTTATACACTAATATTCCGCATGAACTGACTATTAAATCCTTAGCCTGGTTTCTAAAAATGTATGGAAACATTACTGCAGGTCTGCAGGAATATTTGCTTTGGTGGTGGATTTTCTCCTCAGGCGCAACTTTTTCATGTTCAACAACAAATTTTACTTGCAGATATCGGGGTGTCGATGGGGGCCAAGTTCTCACCCTCCATAGCTAATATATTCATGGCATGGTGGGAGAGGAGCTTTCTCCTCATCGACACCCACCCTTTCTGGTATTGCATTAGGTGTTATGGTCGTTACATAGATGACCTGATCCTCATTTGGATGGGCAATGTGGCGGCCATACCAGCCTTTGGTTGTTACATAAATTCCTGTGTGGACACTATCTCTTTTAGTGTCCACCAAGATATAAAGGAGATTTCATTTTTGGATTTGCGTCTGAGGGAAGATCCTCCCACCAGCAAAATTCATACATGCACTTACAGAAAACCCCTGGCAGGGAACACTATTTTACATGCTACATCCTGCCATCCTAGACATGTTATAGCAAATATAACAAGGGGTGAGATAATCCGTGCAAGAAGGAACTGCACAGATGAAAAAAGCTTCATGACTGAGGCTGTAATATCACTCACAGATTATATAAAAGAGCTTATGCCACAAAACAAGTTGAGGATGCAATACGACAGGTGACTGATATTGAAAGAGGTTCCTTAATTAATCCTAAGCAGGAAAATAGGTGTCGGGGGACTCCAAACAGGGCTACAAATAAAAATAAAAACAAAAACAAAAATAATAGTAGCAAAAATAACAACTTGTTTATTACACAATACAGTACGGAGTTCACACAAATTTGTTGCATCATAAAGAAATATTTCCCTATTCTGGCATATGACAAGGACTGGACTGACATAGTTGCGGATGGGGTTAAATGTGCAGCTAGAAGAGCACCCACTATTGCAAACTATGTTAGTCCTAGTCTATACCAAGAAAAGAAAAATCGCAGCCCGTCTGGCTTACGACTAAAGGGAGCTACAGGTGTGGACACCATAGATGTATCTGCTGCACTCATATGTCGATTTCCAATACCTTTGTCTCAGCTTCAAATGGCATGGTTTTCCACATGAAATCATACCTTAATTGTAATACAACTTATGCAGTTTATTTAATTACATGTAAAAGATGCTAACTGCAATATGTGAGTTGTAGTACTAATGCCATTAAAACTAGAATACGCAAACACATTTCTGATGTGCCCTACCATGGCAGTCGCAATGTATCTGCAGCTAGTCTGCACTTTGCTGTCTGCCATGGTGGGGACACATCGGATCTGGTGGTACAGGGCATAGAGAGGGTTTTACTGCCCAAGCGGGGAGGAGACCACAGAAGAAAACTATTAAACAGAGAATCCTTCTGGATTTTTGCATTAAATACGCGTCAACCAGATGGTCTGAACAGGCGCCTAGATCTGATTCTGCAACAATAATCCATATTGCCAGAGTCCTCAGTTTCCCAATGTATGAAACTTTCTCCTTTATTTTATTATCTTTCATAGCTACTATACATCTCATGTATTTTGCACAGGCTTTTGTTTATTGTTTATTACATGGTTTTTCTTTTTCTTTTTCTCATGAGAAGTGTTTTTCTAAGGTGTGGCATTTTTTTAAGGGGTTTGCAGTCATGTGACCACAATTAGTGAAGACAGGTGCAATCTCTCCTACAAATAGTGCCATTTTTATGTCTTACTGTGTCATGAGTAAGGGCTTGAATTGTTTCTTGTAGTCCGAAACGCGTAGACAAGACTTTTGTAACCGTAACTGGATGTGATTTTACCACAAGCAAAATAAATATTCCTTTACCGAAGTGGAGCTGGATTCCTTGAACCTTTTTGCACTATATTACCCGGGCCTGACACGGGTCCTCCGTGCTCACAGGTGAAGGTGGGGCAGGTGAGAGCTGCTGAACTTTCCTTTTACTATAGTGAAGTATTTCAGTACTAAAAGAAAATATATACGCAGTTCACTGTTGCAGTTATATGTGGTGAAAGCGTTTAGCGAAGTATTTCAGTACAAAAGAAAAATATATACGTAGTGCACTGTTGCAGTTATTTGTGGTAAAAACGTTTAGTGACATATTTTAGAACAAAAGAAAAATATATACGCAGTTCACTGTTGCAGTTGATTGCAGAAAGAGCATTCAGTGACGTATTTCAGTACTAAAAGAAAAATATGTACGCAGTTCACTTCTGCAGTTATATGTGGTGAAAGCGTTTACTGGCCTATTTAAGTACAAGAAGAAAAATATATACGCAGTTTACTTCTGCAGTTTTATGTGGTGATAGCGTTTAGTGGTGTATTTCAGTACAAAAAGAAAAATATATACGCAGCTCACTGTTGCAGTTATTTGTGGAATAAGCGTTTAGTGATGTATTTCAGAAGTAAAAGAAAAATATATACACAGTTCACTGTTACAGTTATCTGTGGAAAAAGCATTTAGTGGCCTATTTCAGTACAATATGAAAATATATAATTAGTTCACTTCTGCAGTGATATGTAGTGAAAGCATTTAGTGGCCTATTTCAGTACAAAAAGAAAAATATATACGCACTTCAGTGTTGCAGTTATTTGTGGTGACAGCGTTTAGTGGCCTATTTCAGTACAAAAGTAAAAATATGTACGCACTTCACTGTTGCAGTTTTTTGTATTGAAAGCGTTTAGTGGCCTATTTCAGTACAAAAAGGAAAATATATGCACATTTTACTTCTGCAGTTATATGTGGTGAAAGCGGTTAGTGGCCTATTTCAGTACAGAAAGAAAAATATATACGCATTTCACTTCTGCAGTTATTTGTGGCGAAAGTGTTTAGTGGTCTATTTTAGTACAGAAAGACAAAATATATACGCACTTCACTGGTGAAGTTATTTGTGATGAAAGTAGTTATTGGCCTATTTCAGTACAAAAGAAAAATATATATGCACCTCATTGTTGCAGTTAGTTGTGGTGAAAGCGTTTAGTGGCCTATTTCAGTACAAAAAAATATTTTTAGGCTTTTAGGGTGTTTAAATTTGCTTTTAATTTATTTAGTTCAGCTAAAAATATGTCAGACAGAGAAGTGCCAGGCCATGCACAGGGAGTGGCTGAGGACTAAATGTTTCTGGCTCAGGCAGGGGTCGCAGGAGAGAAAGGAACGTGGCAACAGGAGTCGTATCGAGAGGCCTTAGCTCCCGATGTTAGCTAGCGGTCGTGTCTTGACCAGCAATCCAGCGGTTCTTGATTGGTTAACTCGGTCATTCACTTCATCCCAAGTGACATCAGACACCCCCAGCCAACAGTCGGTGGGTTCTTCAGACGCAACCCTTAGTTGGCATGGCCCGGGAAGATGCCCTGTGCCCACACCTGTTCTCAACCTGCCTCTGTCCTTTGCTGTTCCCTCAGCCACAGAAATATTGTATGCTGTGGGCTTAGCTCCACTATACAGCGAGGGCGAGCTACTAGAGGACAGTCAGCAGCTACTGCCCAGCCAAGATGTGGAGGAGATATCCGCCGATTCCACCGCTAGGCAGGCAAGTAGCGATGAGAAGAGTGATGTGGGAGGTGGTATGGCGAGCAGTCTTGACCCAGAGACCGTTGAGGAGGACATCAGTGACGTGCACACACTACTCGATGATGATGAAGCCGATCGCACTTGGGAGCCGGGTGCAGAAGGGGCTTCATCATCATCATGAGAAGAGGGTGGCAGTTTGCCCCTAAGGCAGCGGCTGAGCCAGCGAAGTGGTAGCATGGCTGGGAGTCAGCAGGTTGGCAGCAGTGGGAGGTCAGGACACAAACATGCTCACGGTAGACCACCTGTTTCGCAGCAGCCTACCTGCCCGGGAAGTAGTGGTGCAAGGGTTCACAGAGGCAGCAGCAGTAACAGTCATTCAGTGTGGACTGTTGGGGGAGCTGTATGTCATTCCCATCATCTGCTTGTCCCGATGCTCCTGCTCCTCCTCATCAGTCATTCCGTGAGGAATCGATCACCAAAGCGATTGCCAAGAGACAGCAGTATGCGTGCACTAATCTAACGGCGCATTAGCTGAATGTGCTCCTGTCCAAGTTGCTGGTGCTGCAGTCCCTCTCTTTCCAAGTGGTGGACTCTGCACCTTTCAGGGAACTGATGGCTTGTGACGAGCCGAGGTGGAGAGTCCGAAGCCGTCATTTCCTTGCCAAAAGGCAGTACCAGCCCTGCACAAATATGTAGAACAGAAGGTGGGCCAGACCTTGAGCCTGTTGGTGTCTGCAAAAGTGAACGGCAGCGCCAACATGTGGAGCTGTAATTATGGTCAGGGACAATACATGTCCTTTACAGCCCACTGGGTGAAAGTGGTTCCTACACAGCCACACCAGCAACTTGGTCAGGTCTGGCTTCACGTTGTCATGCCGTTGGTCCTGCCTTATTAAGAAATCGAATCCTGGCTTACTCCGGAACAACTGAAATTCGGAACTATGGTGACCAACATGGTGCGTCAAGCAAGGCTGAGCCATGCTCTTTGCATGGCACACGTGTTTAATCTGGTTGTAAGGCGGTTCCTAAAGTCTTCCAGCCATCTGCAAGACATCCTAAAAATGGCCAGGAAACTTTGCATGCACTTCAGCCACTCATACACCGCAAAGCACACCCTCCTTGAGCTGTAGCAGCAGAACGGAATCCCCCAACAAAGGCTGACATGCGACGTTTCCACCCGTAGGAATTCCACCCTCCATATGTTCGACCAACTATATGAACAGAGAAAGGCCATCAACGATTTCTTGATGATCCAAGCAGATAGGAGTACTCTCCTGTGTAACTTCAATGTCAGCCGGTGGCATCTCATGTGTGACACCTGCCTCTGAGGATGCCATGTTATTTGTAAGTTGCCAAGAGTACAGGATGAACTACGTCATTCCACTGCTTCATGTCCTGGAACAGATGGTGGTAACAATGGCTTGCCAAGGGACAAGAGACGTGGCGCCTAGATCTCAAGGCCACATGAGCCAGGTGGGGGCTGCCAACTCCAGACTTTGTCATTGTGCCACTTGGTGGCTTTTTCCTGATGCTGCTACTGCCACCTCCAGACTCAGTCATTGTGCAACTCGGTGGCCTCCTCATACTGCTGCCACCTACAGACTCTGTCATTGTGCCACTCGGTGGCCTCCTCATACTGCTGCCAACTGCAGTCTCTGTCATTGTGCCACTCGGTGGCCTTCTCCTGATGCTGCCAACTCCAGACTCTGTCATTGTGCCACTTGGTGGCATTCTCCTGATGCTGCCAACTCCAGACTGTGTCATTGTGCCACTCAGTGGCCTCCTCATACTGCTTCCACCTCCAGACCCTGTAATTGGGCCACTCTGTGGACTTCTCATGCTGTTTCCACCCTCCCCACTTCATGACTGGTCCACTATTTTGGCTTTCAGCCTGGCTGACATCATCATTTATTGGAGAAGGAGGACCTCAACTGCACTGTTTCCGTGCAGAGAACATGGACGAATGGCGCAAAACACAACCCGGATTTGGATATAAGGTTTTTATTTGATAGACGACGCGTTTTGGGGTGCTCAGGACCCCTTTATCAAGTCTGAAGAGAGGGAGAGGCTTGAGGAGTATCCAAGTGCAGCAGCGCTTCTATGCTCACTGCACGTGCAGCGCTCGGCATGAACCTCCTAATGTGGCCTTCCAATCATCATTTATTGGACCTTTCTCCACTCTATCAGGGGGCTCTACTTGTATAAGTGTTTAATAGAACAGGTTCTGTAGACATCTATGTGAAATCAGCTGACGATGGAGTAAAATGAGTGCGCTTCTTCTTGGCGCTAACATCGACCTGTAAGGCTGGTCAGTATACTTGGTCAGTTTTGGCCCCATGACTGCCCAAATAAGTGAAGTGTGCAGTGATTCTAAGATTGACGCCTGTCATCTGCATGTCATATGGACACACAGTATTATTTCACTACCCAAGCAGACTCCCTATGCATGTCACTGCAAAGCACAGTGTTCTACACTAGTGTTGGGCGCGAATATTGGCACTTTGAGAATTCGCGAATATTTAGAATATAGTGCTATATATTTGAATTTTTGAATAAAGTTAAATAAATATATTCAGTGTGAGATAGTCAGTGTAGTGATATAGTGTAGCTGATTCCAGTGTATAGTGTAGTGATATAGTATAGCTGATGGTTCCAGTGCAGGGTGTTAGGTAGGGTGATAGATTCTGCTGTCCATAGGTACATGTTACAGTGCTGTGACGTCCCAAGTTCACAACAATACTTAGTGCAGCAATCAGAAATATGTAGTCAGACCTGCTAACTTGTGAAGTTGCCCGTATTGCGCAAACATATGCGCATCAATTGCCGATTTGCGCAATTGTAAATATATTGGAGCACTCTATATGCATGTAAAGCTATTGTAATGTTCTGCCGTGCCAACCATTTTCTCCAGTCTCAGGAAACTTCTAGCTTAAAAATGTAGCAAAAGTGACCCACGCCTGTATTCCGCGCGATATGTGAAAATTACACTGCCGATTTTTGCAAT
Organism: Bufotes viridis; assembly: GCA_033119425.1. NCBI lineage: Eukaryota > Metazoa > Chordata > Amphibia > Anura > Bufonidae > Bufotes > Bufotes viridis. The sequence goes on along the minus strand of CM065591.1, from coordinate 334,794,104 downwards.
CAAGAAAATAATCCCAAATGCTCGAATTCACAAATAAATGAAGAATATTCGCCCAAATATTTGTGAAATATCGCGAATCGAATATTGCCCCTGCCACTCATCACCATTGTACACTATAAAAATAGCAATTTTTTTACGGAATTCACTGCGAATATATTCGGATCGAACCTAAGGCTACTTTCACACTTGCGTTGTTATTTCTGGTATTTAGATGCGGCAATGGATCTCAATACCGGAATTAAACTAATCCTTTTGATTTTGCACATGAGGATGCATCCATTCCGTTACGGCGCGGTTGTGTAAAACAGTGTGAGAGTAGCCTTAAAGGTGTTCTAATCTGAAATCCTGACCCTTCTTTTCACTGCACTTCTAAAAGTGGTGAGGGTCACCAAATGCTGCAAGAATTTGACCAAATGTCGCAAAAATATGCACCAATTGTCACACGCAGGCATCACTTTCGATTCTTTTACAGTACAAAACTGGTGTAACAGACTTGATGAATGAACCCTGTGTGCTTATAGACTAAGATTTAGGGCTATTCATGGACATGAAATGTATTAACATGTATTGGAGCATTACACGATACAATGCTGTAATATATTTAATCCGTTTTCCTTTTCTGTTGATGTTGAAAAGACTAGTGCCAGATTATGATTTTAGCAACTGAGAGACAAAAGCTAGTTACCAGTAATAAAAGTGAATTATTGCATATGTATTATCATGACAAGATAATGAATATACCTCATGAAGACACATTTATTGTATGAGCTATACTTTAACATCCATGCTCTCAAGCACATACTTTTATTGTATTGTCCCATTACCGTAGAAGACAAAAAAGTGTATTAGCAGATGTCTTTAAATTTAGACAGTTAAGGGTGTACATTTTGTCAGGGGATCACGTTGAAAAGGTCAAATGCCTGAAGCCACATATGTCACAGCCTCTTACTACCTGGCAACTATCTCCCATCCACACTGACTACGGAATACGTACACTGAAATGCACTCATTTATTTAGCTCTACATTATAGGCCATGCAGTAATAGGCTAAACAGGGACAATGAAATAATACATTTGTATTTTGCTTTTTCTAGTAGCCGTCCACTGAATAACTGGGGTTTTGCTAATTAAAATCTATTATTATAACCACAAATTAACATCACAAAAGAGATCATCAAAGTTTTATTTGAAGATATTTTTATTTCAAGATATATACCATCAGCTCCCATCTGCCTTTTAGAAAAAAAGTTAGGAAGAACCAGGATTCATCCACTAATTCAGTGTAGCAGGATTTCTTTCTTGAAACTTTAGGGATTTGCAAACAATTTTCAAATTGCTACTACAAGCTACTACTTTTCCAAAATTGCTCAGAAATCCCATCAATTAGTAACTGAAAAAGAAAATGGTAAAAATTGGTTGGTTTGAGTGAATCTGGGAAAAAAATTTCAAGTGACTGGAACCATTCCTATAGACAGCGATTTTTAAAATCATTGTAGTGGAGAAAATGGAGAGATAAAGAGTCTCATTAAATTGATCTATAAAACCAGGGCTCGAGTCCAGTAGGAACGTGTGGGAATGGCGTTCCTGCACTTTTTTCACAGCAGGAACACTGTTCCCTTTCAGGGCCGTGACGGGGGCAGTTGCCCCGGGCGCTAGTCTGCAGGGGGGCACTGGCCAGTGGCAAAACATTTTTTAAATTAATCACCCACCATGTTTTTAGGTTCACTATTCTGTGGTGCGCTCTGCCGCACAGCGCCATGAGAGCACAGTGAGGAGCGCCGATCACCAGGGCAAGGCGCACACGGCACAGCCGATCTCACTGATAGGCTCCGCCCACCTCCCGATCGGGAAAGGCAGTGAGGAGCCAGAACAAGAAAGAGAGGGCTGCCGCAGCCGCACTGCCGTGGACTACTTGTAGTTCAACTTTGTTGAGAATCATGCAACAGACAAGTGTTCTACTCCAGTCGGTTTTGCCCAGAGCCCAGTGTAGTGACACACACCACAGGCAGCCGAGCGACAGTGAGTGACAGACAGTCAGTGTCACTCAGTCCCTCCCTGAGTGTAGGTGTCGCCAGGAGCAGAGCAGAACAGGAGGTATATATATATATTAATTTATAATAATGAAGGAATTAAGAAAAAATACAGTGAGTGAAGTACCATGAGAGCCAGACAAGGCCGCCAAGCAGGTGCAGTCAGGGTGCTGGTGAAGGATGACCAGGGACACTGAGACACTAGTACTGCCTGTGGGATGCCACCTGCCCATCTCTGACTGCCATGGTCCTGCTTGGACTGGCTCTCATCATAGCACCAGGCACTTCACTGTCTGCTGCTTGGCTATCAGCTTTATCTTTTTTTAACTCCTAAAATCAGGTTTTGATCTGGGTCTCTGGGAGCTTCAGGGCTGCAGCCATCCAGGTCTGCCCTCTTATTCTCAGGTCCAGACAAGTATCTCTGCAGACAATAAGTGCAGACAACTATAAGTGCAACTATTAAACATAGTAATAGAAACCATATGCTCAGTAGATGGTGGCTCCTATCTGAGGTCTGATTGGGGGTCATTCATATTGGGGTCTGAGCTGAGGTGTGATCTGAGGTCGGATTCGGGGTCTTATTAACATTAGGGATCTTATTGGGGTTGTTAGGTGAGGTCTGATTAACATTGGGGGTCTGATTGGTGGTCTGACCTGAGGTGTAATGAAAAATATTTTTTCTTATTGTCGCCCTCTAAAACATAGGTGAGTCTTATGGGCCGTTGCATCTTATATAGGGCAAAAATACGGTATTTTCTTGCTCCTCCTCCTGACCTCCCCTGCCCTTTGTGTACGCCGCACGCTGTGACGTAGCAGTGGATCTTGGGTAAGTTACCACACTTTTTTTCCCAGGACTTGACCCCTGCATAAATTTCAGGTGAAGTGAATAACATTGATTATGTTGTAATAATGGCATTTGTCGAGGGATGAGATATATGGACAGCAAATAAACAGTCCGTTCTTGAAGATGATGTGTTGGAAGCAGGAAAAATGGGCAAGTTTGACAAGTTTTAAACAGTAACGACTAGATAACTACTGTAGGTGGGGACATCTACAAAATAGCTGGTCTTGTGGGGTGTTCCTGGTATGTAGGGGTTATCATCTACTGAAAGCTGTCCTAGAATGGGCAGCCAGTGAATTTGTAATAGGGTCATGGGCAACCAAGAATCCACAATCTTAGAGAACAGTTTGAGTGGCACTGTGTATAACTTTGTGTGTTCTCTCAAATTGTGTCACTCCAGTGCTGAGTACATGAAAGCTGAATACGTGTTGACTGAATACATAATCGTCAATTACATGGCAGCTGGATACGTATAGCGGCTGGGGGACAGACAAACATAAAATGCAGTGTAAAATCTTACGTCAACGGCCGTTTCACGCCTTAGCGCTTCATCAGGCCCGTGTCACAGTTGCGCTATCGTGCCGGCTTTTGAAAGCGGCTCACATGATCCACGCCTGTGACATCACTGTGACGTCACCTCCAAGCTGATTTAGCATAAACGTGGTACAAACACAATTATCAAATAACCTACCATCCAGATGTATGGGCGCCAAGGCTCATTGATGCCCATGGGGGGAAAGGCCACTCCTGGTTTGATCCACAGAAGAGATAATGTGGCACAGTGAATCCCAGCCTGCTGCACATAGCTGTAATAAAGTTATGTTGTTCATTACACATATTGTGACCCATTTTCTCCCTGATTATTCTATTTAAGTCTCCACTGTACTGTTTACTTCTGTCCGTCATTACAAAGCTCTAGATTGCCTGCCTATTCTTCTGACCATTACTTCAGTGCCTCTCACCCAATTCTGCTACATCATTAAATACCAACTAACTGACTACCCTCCTGACTCCCACTTCTGTACCATGTACCTATCTCTGCTATGTTACTATTACCAAAGCCAAGTTTGGCTGACTACTCTCCTGACCACTGCTTCTGTACTACATACGTAGCTTAGTTAAAAATACTTTTACCAAACCCTGGATCACCTGACCACTCTGCTAATTACTACTGCATTTGTACCACATCCTTAGCACTGCTTATTCTATTATATACAGTAATACTTGATACTGTTAGATTAGATCATCAACAGCGGAGGTGGAGCATAAGTGGACACTCCCGATACAATTCTGTGCGCGTCTGGGGGTGACTGTGGTTTTTTTGCAGTCTTGCTGCGATTGAATTTTTCGAATTTTCATAATCTTGGCAAAAGTGCTATAAAACAGTGGAGATTGCTTCCAACGTTAAAGGGTAGAGATGAGCGAATTTCTCAAAAATTCGATTCGGTAGGTTCGCCGAATTTTACAAAAGATTCATTTCCATCCGAATTTATTTATGGCGAATCTCATTAAAAAGCAATTTCCTGGCTGCAGAGAGCATGTATAGTGGTGTAGATTCTGTGTCTTGAAGAAACACGCATAGGGAGTCTGCTGTGGTAGTGAAACAATACTGTGAGTCAGTATGACATGCAGGTGACAGGCGTCACTCTCAGAATCACTGCACAATTCACTTATTTGGGCAGTTATGGGGCCAAAACTGACCAATTAACTCAATTGTGAACTCAACCTTACAGGTCAATGTTAGCGCCAGGTATAAAGAACCGTGCAGAGGCCCAAGATCCTACTATAGCATGAAAGAGTGCACTCCTTTCACACCAATTCACTGATTCCACAAAGATTTCTACAGAACCTGTTCTATTAAACGCTGATACAAGTAGAGCCCCCACTGACCGAGTGTAGAGGGTGTCAACAGTAAGTTTTGTTGACTTCACAGATTATTTTGTACTTACTCTGATCCATCAGAATAATAACCCCAAAAAACTGACCCTGCCTGTTGAGCTTCCGCCTTCACGTGGTCAGTATTTAGTCAGTAATCCATCAGTATTGCTAAGTTCAGAAAAAAAAAACAGAATTTAATCTAAAACAGAGATGATACGTGAATGGAATATTTGAAAGTCTTCTGTGTTTTGTACCCACTCTTGCTTTTGGCTACCAAATCATAAGCCAACTGTGATGCAAAATAGGGACCATGTCATACAGGCCTTACAGCTGCTATATAGACAGAATCTGTTGGATTCCTCATTTTTCCTTTCTTCTGACAGATCAGAAGAAGGGTCAAATAAATGATGATGTCAGCCAGGCCAAAAGGAAAAATAGTCATGGAGTGGGGAGGGTGGGAACAGCATGAGTAGTGAAGAGGTAGCAGCATTATATGGAGACCACAGAGTGATGAGGTGGCAGCAGCATTAGGAGACCACAGAGTAGTGAGGTGGCTGCAGCATGAGGAAACCACAGAGTGGTAAGGTGGCAGCAGCATGATGAGACCACTGAGTGGCCCAGTGACAGTGTTGAGGTGGTAGCAGCATGAGGAGACCACAGAGTGGCCCAGTGACAGATTTGTGAGGTGGCAGCAGCATGAGGAGACCACAGAGTGGTGAGGTGGCCACAGTATGAGGAGATCACAAAGTGTTAAGGTGGCAGCAGCATGAGGAGACCACAGAGTGGCCAAGTGACATAGTGGTGAGATGGCAGCAGCATGAGGAGACCACAGAGTGGCCGAGTGACAGATTGGTGAGGTGGCAGCAGCATGATGAGACCACAGAGTGGCGCAGTGACAGTGTTGAGGTGGTAGCAGCATGAGGAGACCATAGAGTGGTGAGGTGTCAGTAGCATAAGGAGACCACAGAGTGTTGAGTTGGCAGCATGAGGAGGCCACAGAGTGGTGAGGTGGCAGCAGCATAAAGAGACCACAGAGTGGCCCAATGACATAGTGGTGAGGTGGCAGCAGCATGAGGAGACCATAGAGTGGTGAGGTAGCAGCAGCATGAGGAGTCTACAGAGTGACCCAGTGACAGAGTGTTGAGGTGGCAGCAGCATGAGGAGACCACAGAGTAGTGAGGTGGGTGCAGCATGAGGAAACCACAGAGTGGCCCCGTGACAGAGTGGTGAGGTGGCAGCATTATGAGGAGACCGCAGAGTGGCCCAGTCACATAGTGTTAATGTGGCAGCAGCATGAGGAGACCACAGAGTTTCCCAGTGACAGAGTGTTAAGTTTGCAGCAGCATAAAGAGAACACAGAGAGGTAAGATGGCATTAGCATCAGGAGACCACAGAGTGGCCCAGTGACAGAGTGTTAAGGTGGCAGCAGCATGAGGAGGCCACATAGTGGCTCAGTGACAGAGTGTTAAGTGGGCAGCAGCATGAGGAGGCCACAGAGTGTTAATGTGGCAGTAGCATGAGGAGAACACAGGGTTGCCCAGTGACACTGTGGTGAGGTGGCAGCAGAATGAGGAGACCACAGAGTGGCCCAGTGTCATTGTGAGTAGCTGGCAGCAGCATGAGGAGACCACAGAGTAGCCCATTGATAGAGTGTTGAGGTGACAGCAGCATGAGGAGACCAAAGAGTGGTGAGGTGGCAACAGCATGAGCAGACCACAAAGTGGCCCAGTGACAGATTTGTGAGGTGGCAGCAGCATGAGCAGACCGCAAAGTGTTAAGGTGGCAGCAGCATGAGGAGACCACAGAGTGGCCCAATGACATAGTGGTAAGGTGGCAGCAGCATGATGAGACCACAGAGTGGCCCAGTGACTGTGTTGAGGTGGCAGCAGCATGAGGAGACCACAGAGTGGCCCAGTGATATAGTGGTGAGGTGGCAGCAGCATGAGGAGACCACAGAGTGGTGAGGTGCCAGTAGCATGAGGAGACCACAGAGTGTTGAGTTGGCAGCACCATGAGGAGGCCACAGAGTGATGAGCTGACAGCAGCATAAGGAGACCACAGAGTGGGCCAATGACCAAAGTGGTGAAGTGGCAGCAGCATAAGGAGACCACAGAGTGGTGAGGTGGCAGCAGCATGAGGAGATTACAGAGTGGCCCTGTGACAGAGTGTTGAGGTGGCAGCAGCATGAGGAGACCACAGAGTGGTGAGGTGGCATTGTCATGAGGACACCACAGAGTGGTTAGGTGGCAGCAGCATGAAGAGACCACAGAGTGGCCCAGTGACAAAGGGTTGGGGTAACAGCAGCATGAGGAGACCACAGAGTGGTGATGTGGCAGTAGCATGAGGAGACCACAGAGTGGTGAGGTGGCTGCGGCATGAGGAGACCAGAGTGGTGAGGTTGCTGCGGCATGAGGAGACCAGAGTGGTGAGGTGACAGCAGCATGACGAGACCACAGAGTGGCCCAGTGACAAGGTGTTGAGGTGACAGCAACATGAGTAGACCACAGAGTGGTGAGGTGGCAGCAGCATCAGAAGACCGCAGAGTGGCCCAGTGACAGAGTTGTGAGGTGATGGCAGCATGAGGAGGCCTTAGAGTGGTGAGGTGGCAGCGGCATGAGGAGACCACAGATTGGTGAGGTGGCAGCAGCATGAGGAGACCACAGAGTGGCTTAGTGACATAGTGGTGTGGTTGTGGGCAATACCAGTACCAGCTGAAGATGGTGGATGGCAGTTCGAGCACCTGGCAGCAGGTGTGTGGCATCAATTGGGTGGCAGCATCAAAATAGTAGCTTAAGCAGATAGCCAGAAGAAACAGGTATATTTTGACAAAGTCTAGGTGTGGCACCATGGATGATCTAATCTGTTGCATCAGGCACTGGTATGTGGAAATCCTGGCTGTTCCATGCCTGATTTATCTTCACAAAGGTCAGTTTCTCCACATTTTGGGGGGACAGACAAGTTCTCTTTGGGGCAACTATGGCCCACGCCGCACTAAACACCCACTCTTATACCGCACTGCTGGCCGAGCAGGAAAGCTTGTCCAGGGCAAACTCGGCCAGTTGCGGCCACAAATCGAGTTTGGCTGCCCAGTAGTCCAGGGAATCTTCGATGTGGGGTGGCAGGGTGCAGTCCACGTATGCCAGCACCTGCTATTTAAGGTTCTGCTCCATGTCTACCTGCTGCTGCTGGTGAGTAGTTTCTTCAGTTGGCAGATGAAGAAAACTGCTCATCAGCGAATCTAGACTTAAGTTGCTGCTGATGGAACTGGTACTGCTCCTGCCCCCCATCCCCCCCCCCCCAGCAGCCATGTGAGTGGAAATTTAGCTCAGAAGGGCCCTCCAATCAGACCAGCATGAGGATGGGCAATGGCACACATAGACAGCGGCCAACTGACTGCATAGGATGTCTCGATAGTAGTTCAGTTTGTCCTCCCTCTCACTGGGTGGAAAAAAGGCGACCATTTTGGACCAGTAGCGAGGGTCTAACATGCTGGAGAGCCAGTAGTCATCCGTCTGCCGAATGACAATTTTGCTGTCACTACATAAGCAACTGAGCATGCATCGGGCAATTTGAACAAGTGATTCAGAGGGACTCCCTGCCTCCATCTCCACTGCATGCTGCCACAGTGTGTCTGGGTCATCATGCCTCATCTTCCTCATTGCCCTGTATCTCCCCCGGCTGCTCCTGCTCCTCCTCTGCTGTCACCTGTGTAGAAAAACCACCCATTTCTCTATGAATTGTTTGTGCTTGAATGTCTTCCTCCTTCTCCTCCTCCAGTTCAGCACTCACAGGGCTCATGTGGCTTTGAGACATAGTCGCTACGTCTCCTGTCACCTGGCCAGCCAAATTTAGTAGCAACTGTTTCAAGACAAGAATTAGTGGAATGACGTTGTTTATCCTGTAGTCCTGGTGACTGACAAACAACGTGACCTCATCCAAGGGCCCAAGCAAACGGCAGGTATCACGCATAAGCTGTTACTAGCTAACATCAAAGTTACACAGGGGAGTACTTCTGTCTGCCTGTGTCATTAAGAAGTTGTTTATGGCCTTCCTCTGTTCATATAATTGGGCCAATATATGGAGGTTGGAATTCCAACAGGTAGAAACGTCGATATTAGCCTATGTTGGGGGACGTAGTTCTGCAGCTCAAAAAGGGTGTGCTTTGTGCTGTACGAGTGGCTGAAGTGCATGCAAAGTTTCCTGGCCATTTTCAGGATGTCTTGCAGATTGGGTGAAGAACCGCTTTACAACCAGATTGAACATATGCGCCATGCAGGAGCATGGCTCAGCTCTCCTTGACACAGCGCCGACAGCCTCGACACCATGTTCTTACTGTTGTCGGGCACCATGGTTCCGAATTTGAGTTTTTGAGAAGAAAGTCAGGATCCGTTTTCTTGATGAAGAACTAGGAGTAGTTCCTCTCCTGTCTGACTCCGTTCGCCCAGGTAAACTAGGTGCAGAACAGTGTGACACTGCCATGCCCTGCACAAGTGGTATGCTGTAAGAGCACTGCAGAGGAGGCTGAGGAAACAGTGGAGGATGGGTCGCCTATACGACAGTAGTGGGGGCCTGAAACTCTTTGATGGCAGGAAAAGACTGTGTATATATATTACAGTTATGCCTAGTGATTACGCTTATCCTTTACTGTGTGTAGAGAAAGTGGAAACAAACGGTATTCTGGGGTTTGGCTTCTGCCACCCTAGCTGTAAGTAACTGAGCCCGTGCAGTTTTTCTCACCCTCTCTGAGTGTCGGCTGACTAGTGGCTTAGGGTATCTTCTATCCATAAATTTGGTCCCATTTCCTCAGCCGTTTCTCTACCTCGCTTCCTCGAAAACGATCCTTCTGACTCGCAACATCTGGCTATAGGAGAGGGAGCTGATCATACCCCTAGGGTGTGCACTATTATACCTTAAAAGGTTGTTGCAGTCAGTGGGTTTGTTGAACAGGTCCGTCTGCAAACTACTATCTGTTACATATACCAGAGTAACAAGAAACTGTAGAGACTGTTTGGATTCTACACTAGTAAATTTAAGTTGAGGATGGATATCATTAAGGAAATCATGAAAAAACTGGAGCTCAGAATCAGTACCAGTCCAGATCAGGAAAATGTCATCAATATACCTCATCCACCCCCTTACAGACTGAAAGGGGGTGGATGGGTATATGTGACATTCTTCCACAAAATTCATATAAATATTGGCATAAGTTGGGGCCATATTAGACCCCATAGCGGTCCCACGGCACTGCATATAATACTGTCCATCAAAGCAGAAATAGTTGCAATACAGGAGAATCTCTAGCAATGCCAATGCAAATTCACAAGTCATCATGAAAAGGCTCAGGGTCCATGTCGATAATGCTTACGCAAATGACTTAATTGACTGGACAACTCCATACATATTTACTTCTGGCATCTCCAGTGACTCCTACACTTTACATTCTCCCTAAGATACATAAAGATCTTCTAACCCCCCGGTAGACCAATAGTGTCTGGCATAGACTCCATTTTTCCACAGCTGCAATATTTTTGGACAAAGTTTTGAGACCATTTGCCACTGGGGCTTCATCCTTTGTTAAAGACACCCCAGACTTTTTGAATAACTTGACCGAGCTTGACTTTGAACCGGATAATAGACTTGTCTCCTATGACGTGCCCAGTCTCTACACGTGCATTGAGCACGATTTAGGTCTGGAGGCTGTTAAATGGGCCCTTAGGGATTCTGGCCACCCATGGGAGACTTGTGAATTTGTATTGGCATTGCTAGAGATTCTCCTGTATTGCAACTATTTCTGCTTTGATGGACAGTATTATATGCAGTGCCGTGGGACCGCTATGGGGTCTAATATGGCCCCAACTTATGCCAATATTTATATGAATTTTGTGGAAGAATGTCACATATACCCATACACCCCCTTTCAGTCTGTGAGGGGGTGGATGAGGTATATTGATGACATTTTCCTGATCTGGACTGGTACTGATTCTGAGCTCCATTTCTTTTTATGATTTCCTTAATGATATCCATCCTCAACTTAAATTTACTAGTGTAGAATCCAAACAGTCTCTACAGTTTCTTGATACTCTGGTATATGTAACATATAGTATTTTGCAGATGGACCTGTTCATTAAACCCACTGACCACAACAACCTTTTAAGGTTTGATAGTCTACACCCTAGGGGTATGATCAGCTCCCTCTCCTATAGCCAGATGTTCCGAGGAAATGAGAGTAGAGAAACAGCTTGAGGAAATGGGACAAAAATCTATGGATAGAAGATACCCTAAGCGCCTAGTCAGCCAAGACCAAGAGAGGGTGAGAAAACTGCAAAGGCTCAGTTACTTACAGCTAGGGTGGCAGAAAGCCAAACCCCAGAATACCGTTTGTTTCACTTTCTCTACACACAGTAAAAGGATAGCGGAATCATTTAAGCATAACTGGAATATATTAACACAGTCTTTTCCTGCCATCAAAGCGTTTCAGCCCTCCCCACTACTGTCGTATAGGCGATCCAAGAATTTGGGCGACAAACTTACACATACTTCTGTCAATACCTCTACAGTTAAAACCAAAAGGAGAACAGGATGTTTCCGATGTCTCAGCTGTTGCAATTGCAACAACATGTTGAAAGGGGCAGAATTTACTCACCCACGCTTGGGCAAGAATTATAAAATAAGGGACTTTTTTACTTGTACATCTGATTTTGTCATCTATACATTACAATGTGAGGGAGACAACGCAGGCATGCAAACTCAGAATCAATAAACATCAGTACAGTATTAGGAAACTACTTAACAAAAGAGGGACCAGTTATGACCCGGTGGAAAGGGATCTCCGGTTCCTGATTATTTCTTTAGGAATGGACACAATGTATTGCAACTCCGCTTTAGGATAATTGACGGGGTTCCCCCAGATAGGGGAGGGATCGCGAAAAACTTCTCAAACGCCTGGAGCTCAGGTGGATTTATGAACTGGATACCCTGGAACCGAGGGGTATGAACCGAGACTTTAAGATAGGCTCACTCTATTTGCCCAAAACCTCATGAGTGGTTTTATTTTTATACATATAGTGTTTTGTTGTTAGTTTATGTCTCACTATACTAGTTTTGACACTGTTCTCTTCTTCAAATAGTGCTCCTTGTGACTTGAATCTGGACAACTACCATGACAACATCTGGCCTAGGCATCCGAATTGATAAACAGGGTTTTTACTTACCTTGATGCCCTTTGTTGGTTCGTGATGGCAATGTGTTGGTGCAGTATATATATGTGTCAAGTCGTTCTAAATAGACAGTTTCTACTAGTAATTCTTTTGGTGCGATGGATGATCTCAGGTCACAGGGTGAGTGAGTGGGGGTATGGCCTAATAGTGACCTCATTAATTGATGGGTGTTTCACGGCCTAAAGGCCTGCTGGTCAATCCGCCACCTGACCTACGTCAGGGGTGCGGCGTGACCAAAGACTCCTCTTAAAAATCCCCATTGTAACTAATACTTTGCCGGTGGATCAGGGATTGACATCACCTGACACGCTGACAGACTATCGCATGAATGTTATGTGACCTCCTCACAGTGTGTGCACCATACCCACCTAGCCCATTCTGAACTACCCTTTAATGGGTTTAGGTCTTTGGACACTGTCCAACACACGCAATTAAAAGTGCATTACCTTATGCCCTACTTGTAAACCCACTTTATATATATCTCTTGGGCACCTGCTCTTCACTTTGGATTGCCATTTTTTTATTATTTGTGTTTTTTGCCGATACTGCCATATCTGTATACGGCCATTTGTCACAGTTTTGTTAGTAAGTGTCCTGTGACGTTATGATTATGCCTAATTACCTTCTATATATCATGGAAATTATGAACATTATGATTTCGGTCAACTTAGTTTGCATGTTCTTTTATCGATAGGATATGCATCAGATAGTTAGCAGATACATTCGGCACATGCAGTGTGGCCAGCCCCCGTTATGTCACCACTCACGCACCAATATGGGTGTGTGTGGTGATGTACAGGCTAAGCGAGTGCAGCAGGGTTGACGCATGCGCAGGTCACAGGCCCTGCATATTGATAGCCTTAGGAGCTTAAGCTCTTGCGATGTTCGATCATGTGGTACGGAGGTCACTGGCGCATGCGCCCTATTAGATGCACCAGTTGCACGTCGGGCTATTTATTCCGGTCAGTATACATTGTTTTCTGCCGGTCTGTGTGCAATACATTAAATGGAGCGACATTACGATTTATTTTGGATTTGACTGCAGTTGTCGCACCATATGTATATTTGTGGTGATGTCACTGGAAGTAGGAGGGATTACCTCCAGGGTTCCACATGCAGCCAATGGGATGAGGACACTGTGTATAAATATGTCTCACTATTGTTACAGTGTATGCTTGATAAAGACCCAAGTGAAGGGGTTAGGTCATGTGACATTTTTATAGAGCCGGTCGATACGAACGCGTCGATACCTAATATGTCTACTTTTCTTTTTTTTCTTATTTTTTGCAATTCTGGGAAACGGCGCTTTTTCTTTTTACTTGAAACTTTAAAAAAAAAATGTTTAAACTTTATTTTATTAACTTCTTTTTTCACTCTATGTTTTGTCCTACTATGGGACTTCAAGATTTCAGGGTCTGATCCCTATTTCAATACAGCACAATAAATCTGTTATGTGCTGTAATGAACTGTCAGTGTCTTACACTGTAAGACGCTAACAATTGCCTAGGAGACCCAGCCCTGGGGCTGGATCTCCTGGGCTTCCGTAACTGGCAGTCCCGATGCCTGTTCAAGGCATCGGGGCTGCCATAGCAACCATCGGGTCCCCGTCACCGCAGCACGGGGACGGGATAGAGATGTACAAACTGCCACAAACCTCCTGTATGCCGGGAGTTAATCCACTGGCATCAGTGTTTCCAACGATGCTGGTGGATACAGCAGGGGTCCCTGCTGCTGATCGTGTAGGGAGCGCATTAACCCTAGGATGAGAATGCTCGGCCCTAGTGCATTAAGTATCCTCAAGTTAGGACGAGTATTCTTGTCCTAGGTCCTGGAGGGGTTAAACAGAGGACTTTATGCTAGGATTTAGAATCTTCAATAGAGCTCTGATTTGAATAGAGCTCTGATTGTAATAAAAATGGGCAGCATGGAGTTTGTAAGCTCTCTCTGTGTTTGCATGGCTATCATCTAGTTACTCTGGTCTCCTCCCACACTTCGAAGATATATTTATAGGTAACTTATTGAGTAAAGAAAGTGAAGATAATGGTGGTCACTTATTAAACCGAAATACTCGTATTTCTTGTGCAGATTATGGCACAAAGCTCCTTTACACTGCAATCTGTGACTTCTCACCACTCACGCCAGATCTAAAAAGGGGGCGTGGTGTGGGCGGGGATGGGTCGGCAGGCCGGTCGCATTCATCATTTTCTATGCCTGTTTTAGAAGTAGAAAATGGTCTAAATGTAAGATAGCTAGGAAACTGGCTTATATTTAGAAATCGCGATGGATCCGCTGAAGTTATGAAGAGCCCGGCGCCTATACATAACTTCAGCAGATCCACCTTTAAAAGATATGACTTTTCCATTTGTTTAGTGTTGAGCGCGAATATTCGAATAGCGAATTTTTTAGCGTAATATTGGCACTTCGCAAATTCGCGAATATTGCGAATATAGAGCTATATATTCGCTATTTCGAATATCCTTTTAATTTTTAAGTTGTTAATCCTTGTTGCTCTCTGGTTGTCTTCCCACTTCCCAAAAGCTGTTCTTACCTGTCCGGAGGATTCCTGGCTCCCTGCCCGCTCCAGTCAATGCCCGTTGCCGCTTATGCTGACTTCCCATGTGCATGGGAACGCTCCATGTTAAAATGTACTGTTGGATGTGAGAATTACGATCTCACAAATTTGACTAAGTTGTAATCGCAATACAATTAATATAACCTGAATTACTCGCATTGCGAATTCAACTTAGTTCTGGGTTCCTAATCGTTGTATTGCTAGAATATAACAAATATCACAAATTCACGAATATAGCACTATATTCTAAATCTTCGTTATGTTCTAGCAACAACTATTAGTAACTGAGCTCTAAGTTGAAATTGCAATGCAAACATATAATCGCATTGCGAATTCAACTTAGAGCTGGGTTCCTAATGGTTGGCTTGCTAGAATATAACGAAGATTGAGAATATAGTGCTATATTCGTGAATTCGTGATATTCGTTATCTTCGTCAATTCTAGCAATACAACCATTAGGAACTCAGGTCTAAGTTGAATTCGCAATGCGAGTATATGTTCACATTGAAAATTCAACTTGAGCTGAGGTTCCTAATGTTTGTTGCTAGAATATAACGAATATTAATAATATAGGCTATATTCGTGATATTCGTTATCTTCGTCAATTCTAGCAATACAAGTTACAACCATTAGAACTCAGCTCTCAGTTGAATTCACAATGCGATTATAAATTCGTGTAACATTCGCAATATATAGAATAATGACGAATATTCGATTTCAACAAATATATGACGAATATTCAATCGAATATTCGCGAATTATCGCTGAATATCGCGAATCGAATATGGCACCTCCCGCTCATCACTACATTTATTCATCAATATAGCTGTATGAGGACTTTTTGGGGGAGGAGGTGTAAATTATATTTTTGTGGTACAATTTTTGCATTACTATAACTTATTTAGATACTTTTATTTTTTGGGTGGGGAAGAAATTATAAAAATACAGCAATTCTGCTAATGTTTGTTGTTTTACAATATTACTTTTACATTCATTGTAACAATTATTTGTTAATTTATATATAGTTTTCATGCATAGTCAATTTGCTTTATGTATAATTCTCTCTTGATTGTGTATTAGCACCATCTAGTGGTCGTTTACATACATTGCAGCTATTCACATTAGAAGTTTTGGTCTACTCCAGCTTCCATACTTCAGTGACATCATCATCCTTTCACACAGCAGCCATTTTCCTCATTCACAGTCATCCCTGCCTGAGGTAGCACATGGTGTGGAAGCCTCTGGAGTCATCCTAAACATCTAAGCCACTGGTAGCATCACTGGTATGCCACATTACTGCCTGTTTGCATCTGTTTATATATCGTATTTGCATGTCTTTTCTCCTGCTCCTATATAGCAGCAGTAGTTATCAGTTAGGGACCATGCCTGTTATGCAGATAGGATAACATGCTCCTGATTAGATCTGTATCTGTGTTTATATGTGCATTACTATGTACAGTAATGTATTATATGCATTGCTATATGTCAGATCCCATTATTAAGTGTACTATTCTTTCTGTTCCCCAGTTTTACAGCATATTTACATCCTTGCAATAAGGATAAAGTTGGACGATACTCCATTGTCAATTCATTGCCGGGATAGGTTTAGCTGTCTGTCGAGCTATGTACCTTCATACATAAGGAAGACAGAACAGTAAAACAGCGGCTGCTTACGAGCTAGAAACACCAAAAAGACCATTTATTTTGCCCAGAAAGAGTGCTAAAAGCCACAAATTTTCTGTTTACGGCTTATTAAAAAATAACTTTTATTTATTATTTATTCTTAAAACTAAATAATCCCAAATAAACTAAAATCTCGGGGCAGCCGGAAGGGTTTAGTATTTATTATTCAAATATAACTCCGGGGAATAAATGGAGGTTCTACTAACTTTGAGAAACATCCTAATCTAATGTAATAGGGGGAATGTTTTTCCCTACTGTTATTAGTCCTAAATTTCTCCTATTTAAGGTACCCCAGGTGTTCAGTATCTATTAAAGATCAGAGGAACGTCTGCAGTACGATCCTCACTATCCACATCCTATGCCCTTTCTAAAAAGCTCTCTATTGCCCCCTCGACATGTTTCGCCACAACGTGGCTTCGTCAGGGTACGGGAGCAAAGAAAAAACTTTTTTCTTTGCTCCCGTATCTGACGAAGCCACGTTGTGGCGAAACATTTTGGGGGGGCAATAGAGAGCTTTTTAGAAAGGGCATAGGATGTGGATAGTGAGGATCGTACTACAGAAACTGCGAAACTGCGATTCCTCAAACCTTGTGAGTCAACAACTTCTAACAGGCTGGACCGCATAGTACTGAACCCTGCAAAGTGCAACATCGTCAGCCACGACAGTTGCAAGTGAGCAAACCTGTTCACAGTGTCATTATGTCATCAAGAGAATCCAAACTGTACGAGAAAAGGTCTCGCATCTCGGCTAGCTCCAGAAGTTCAAAGAGATCAATGAGCAGCTCCACGGTCATCATTGCCTGTTCAAATGCTGAAGCCGCCAATACCCGCGCGACATTTGCCGAGCAAGAAAGACAATTAAAAGTAGAGAAAGCTTGTATGGAAATGGAGAAAGCACGCATGGAAGCACACATGGAAGCAGCTCTGGCTGAACAACAAGCAGCACTGGAAAAGCTAACTGTGGAAAAGGAAGCTGCAGCTGCTGTAGCAGAGGCAGAGGCGTTAGAAGAAGCAGCAAACTCCACAAGTGATAGACTCAGCAGCATAGTTGGGCCTGAACCTGATCATCACGATAACTCGTAATGTACTTCAGATTATGTCATGCAGCATGCGGAGCATGACAGCTTAAATTCAAGTCCAAGAGCAGTGTCAACCCTGCTGAAGAACCCCAGCAGACTCCTTTTACACAAGTGACCTCAGTTAACCAAAAACGCCGCTTTGCACAAGGCAACAGTTTCATAGGACATCAGCCCTTAATAGTGATGAGCGGCAGGGGCAATATTCAGTGGGAAGGAGCCGGGAAAGGCTTTGAAACGCGTTTGGTATCTAACAGGCAAAGGACCCGTGTGGATTAAATAATTGTGATCCCTAACAAGGGCAACTCGAGAACTTAATATATATAACTCCCACCTATATAGTGGAAAAGACCACTCTGCTAATCACCGCGGCCGCGGACTGAGAAGAGAAAGGGAGTCGAAATCACGTGACCGGAACCCAGTCACGTGAGACGCCACATGAGGAGAGCCGGCAACAGGCTCAGCGTGGATGCGAGACACCGCACACAAACAACCACCGGGACCGTGAGTAAAAACTAAAACCTCACTATAAATATACAGCGTACCCCTAAGAAAACACACAAAACTGTGAACTGAAAACCAACAGGAGATAAAAACAAAACTTTACCGGGAACTGAAAGACTCTTTCAAATTACAGACCGGTACAGAGGATCACCTATGGTATTGATACATATATGGGGGATAACCCGCTGAATCACACTAACATAAACGGTGTAAAGTTTTAAGTTTTTATATTACCTTATTGATGAACCAAGGTTTTATATTGTTATCAGCTGATCGCGACACCTCCATATTGCGATATGGATGTAATATCCCCATATTGGATACAATTTAGCTGCGTCCAGTAATACTGTCATATTGGATACAATTAAACTACATCCAGTGTACGAGCAATCGCAAATTGGAACCTAGATCCAACCTATGATGAAATATGTTGTATATGAATCTAGATGAAATGTAATGTATATACTGGAACATAAGTGACACTGGGAGCACGGTTTTTAACATTATAATATTTTATTAATAAATTTGTTTGATACATGAAACCATAGTTCTGTGTGCCTACCCAAACTAACCAAATATTTGCAATTGTTACTATTTTCTGGTGGGGTGAACCAGTATATTGGGAGTAAGAGCACCAGGTATCCATAGTAACCAGTTGGTGAGCCACCTTACAGATCAATATCTATTTGTACCACATTATTTTCTTGCTTGCGGAAATTTGCATATAAAAAATTTGCATAAAAAACGAATATTCGCAATTGCGAATATATTTAGCGATATTCTAAATATTCGCGAATTCTCGAAGTGCAGATATTCACGATTAAAATTCGCAATTCAAAAATTTGTGATCAACACTAGCCCTTAATACCCTCAATGCAACCTACATTCAAATCCTTTAAGAAGGAACAAGTAGATGGTGACTACTACAGCAACATTCCACCAAACAAAGATCCAGGTATGTTAGAGTTTCTAAAATTATTTGCCCGAATGAGTTAATAACCAAGGGGCTCTCCAAGTTTGATGACAGACTGGAAAGCTATAGGTCATTGCGATCATCATTCAGAAATACAATCAGAGACCTAGATCTGTCAGCATATGAGAAAATTGATCTTCCTGTCAAGTGGCTAGGAAATGAATCAGCAGAGCATGCAAATCAGATTAGAGCCATTAATCTTAACTACCCAAGCACAGGGTTAAACATGATATGGGAGAGACTTGAGGACTGTTACAGCTCACCAGAAGTGATAGAGAACGCACTCTTCCAAAGGATTGAGGATTTCCCAAGATCCAGAACAGAAGGGTTCCAGAAGCTGAGAGAACTGAGTGACCTGCTGACAAAGCTCCAAGTTGCCAAAGCTGAAGGAGATTTACAAGGTCTGGCATTCTTAGATACTGCACGTGGTGTAAACCCCATAGTACAAAAACTACCTTATAACCTGCAAGAGAATTGGATTGCTCAAGGCTCCAGGTACAAGCAACAGCACAATGTCCCATTTCCTCCATTCTCATTCTTTGTGGACTTTGTGCACCAGCAAGCAAAGACTAGGAATGATCCCAGCTTTGACTTCTCGATGTTTGACACCACTTACCCCAAACCAGGTAGGCCTGTCTCACTTCGTAACATGAAAGGTACACCTGTTGCAGTACACAAGACCAGTGTATCTTCCAAAGACCCCTCAAACAAAACCTACAGTACCTCAGAGTCTGAAAAGATCTCAACCAAATACCCATGCAGACAATGTCCTCTACATAAGAAACCACACTCATTACTGAAGTGCAGAGGATTTAGAGAAAAACTTCTCAGGGACCGCAAAACTTTCCTCAAGGAGAACCACATTTGTTACAGGTGATGGGCATCAACCTCTCATCTTGCAAAACACTGTACTGTAAACATCAAATGCTCTGAATACAGCAATGAAGAGCACAATACAGCCTTACACCCTGGGCCAGCTCCATGGACTCTCAAACCCTCAGAACAGGCTGTAGAGCACGGCGGGGAGGAGAGAGACATAGTACCTCCTGAAGTGACACCCCAGTGCACCGAAGTCTGCGGAGAAGGTCTTAGTTACAAATCTTGCTGCAAGATCTGTCTTGTCACAGTTTACCCCATCATAAAGAGAAAGCAGTAAGATTGTATGCCATCCTTGATGATCAGAGTAATAGATCTCTTGCTAACTCGACTTTCTTTGATATCTTCAATATTAAAGGACACTGTTCTCCATATTCACTTAAAACTTGCACAGGTTTGAGTGAAGAAAAAGGCAGAAGAGCTACTGGCTTCCAAATTGAATCCATAAATGGTGAAGCATTTCTACCTTTACCTACCTTGATCGAATGCAATCGGATGCCAAACAATAGAGAAGAAATTCCTACGCCTGAGGCAGCATTACATCATGCACTTGACCCAGAAGCCCAAATAATACTTCTGCTTGGAAGAGATATCATAAGAGTCCACAAGGTGAGAAAACAAATAAACGGTCCTCACAATTCTCCATATGCCCAGAAGCTTGACCTGGGGTGGGTCATTATAGGTGATGTCTGCCTAGGAAATGTTCACAAGCCAAACGCAGTGAATTCTCTTTACACAAGTACCTTGGAGAACGGACGTCCATCCCTCTTTCAGCCTTGTCCTAACAGGTTCCTTGTAAGAGAGAAGCCAGCAAGTGTACTATATCCTGACTTTTCAGAAATCGAGAACCATCCTTGTGGTGAAGACCAAGACCACTTGGGGTGCAAGGTGTTCCAGAGGACAAAGGAAGACCACAAGATAGCTCCCTCTATTGAAGATGAGGCCTTCTTAAACATAATGGAGCAAGGATTCTTCAAGGATAAAACGAACACCTGGGTTGCACCACTGCCTTTCAAGACACAGAGACATCATCTCCCCAACAACAGAGATCAAGCCTTTAAACGCTTCTGTTCACTCAAACGCAACTTTCAGAAAAGACCAGAGATGATGGCACATTTCTTCCTATTCATTAACAAGATATTGGTGAACAGCCATGCAGAAGTAGCTCCACCCCTAAAAGAAAAAGAAGAATGCTGGTACCTACCAATCTTTGGCGTTTACCACCCTAAGAAACCAGGACAAATCCAAGTGGTATTTGACTCTAGTTCACAATATGAGGGAGTCTCTCTCAATGATGTTCTTTTGACAGGACCAGACCTCAATAACACACTTCTCGGTGTCCTCATCAGATTCCGTAAAGAATCCATTGCTGTAAGTTACAGACATACAACAAATGTTCTATTGTTTCCTAGTTAAAGAAGAACACAGGAACTTCTTGAGATTCTTTTGGTTCAAAGACCATGACCCTACCCAAGACATCATAGAATATCACATGAAAGTGCATGTTTTCGGCAACAGCCCATCTCCTCCAGTCGCTATTTATGGACTCAGACTTTCTGCCCAAGAAGGTGAAAAAGACTATGGAAAAGACGTTAAGAAGTTTGTTGAAAGAGACTTCTATGTAGATGATGGCTTAAAGTCGCTTCCCTCACCAGAGGCCGCAATCAGTCTACTCAAAAGGACTCAAAGTATGCTTTCCTGTTCAAACCTCAGACTGCATAAGATAGCTTCAAATAGCAAAGTTGTTATGGAGGCCTTTCCTACTCAAGATCATGCCAGTGATTTGAATGATCTAGACTTGGCAACAGACCCATTAGCCATGCAGCGCAGCCTAGGGCTCAGCTGGGACCTCAAGTCTGACACCTTTACCTTTCAGGTCGACCAAGATCAGAAACCCTTCACATTACTTGGAGTCCTATCCACCATTAACAGTCTATATGATCCAATGTGATCATCCAAGGTAAGACTCTGCTCAGAGAGTTAACCACAGATACATGTGATTGGGATTTGCCACTTCCCTCAGAGAAAGAGGCACTATGGATAGCATGGACAGACTCTCTAAAGGCAATATCTAACGTGCGTATACATAGGCCATATGCCCACTTCTCTCCTGCTAAGGTTCAGTCCAGGCAGCTGTGCGTATTTTGTGATGCCTCAGTAAAAGCAATTGCTGCAGTCCCTTACCTTAAAACTATAGACATTAAAGGCCAGGTCCAAATAGGCTTTACAATGGGCAAAGCAAAGCTGGCACCAAGTTCTGAGCTTACCATACCAAGACTGGAACTTTGTGCTGCTGTTCTGGCAGTAGAGCTAGCAGATCTTATTGTGTCAGAAATATATGTAAAACTTGATAGCACAGTGTTTCATACAGACAGCAAAGTAGTGTTGGGCTACATTTACAATGAGACTTGGAGATTTTATGTCTATGTTCATAACAGAGTTCAAAGAATCAGGAGGTCTACACAGCCTACCCAGTGGCACTATGTACTAACTGACCTGAACCCTGCAGACCATGCTACAAGAGCTGTTCCTGCAGCTCACCTTAAAGGTACGATGTGGCTCACAGGACCACCATCCCTCTACAGGCCTGTACTTGACACTCTTGAGAAAAACTAATTTGAGCTGCTAGAACCAAATGTTGATTCAGAGATTCATCCTCATGTTTCTGTACTCACCACAAAGGTTTCTAACAGAGAGCTTGGGTCCAAACAATTCAACAAGTTTTCTACATGGAAATCATTGAACAGAGCTATAGCTAGCTTGATCCACAGCCAAGTCCTTTAGAGCCACACCCACAGGATCAGAGCACTGCAAAGTTTGGCATTACAATGCTTTATACCGTCTGCTCACCTGTAGGCCATCACTGCAATGTTTTATGGGGTTCTCTAGGCTTCAGGCCCTCACCTCCAATACTTTATACAGTCTGCTCACCTGTAGCTCATCACTGCAGTGATTTATGGGGTTCGCTAGGCTTCAGGCCCTCACCTCCAATGCTTTATACCGTCTGCTCACCTGTAGCCCATCACTGCAGTGATTTATTGGGTTCGCTAGGCTTCAGGCCCTCACTTCCAATGCTTTATACTGTCTGCTCACCTGTAGCTTATCACTGCAATATTTTATGGGGTTCGCTAGGCTTTAGGCCCTCACCTCCAATGCTTTATACCGTCTGCTCACGTGTAGGCCATCACTGCAATGTTTATGGGGTTCGCTAGGCTTCAGGCCCTCACCTCCAATGCTTTATACCGTCTGCTCACCTATAGCCCATCACTGCAATGATTTATGGGGTTCTCTAGGCTTCAGGCCCTCACCTCCAATGCTTTATACCATCTGCTCACCTATAGCCCATCACTGCATTGATTTATGGGGTTCTCTAGGCTTCAGGCCCTCACCTCCAATGCTTTATACAGTCTGCTCACCTGTAGCCTATCACTGCAATATTTTATGGGGTTTGCTAGGCTTCAGGCCCTCACCTCCAATGCTTTATACCGTCTGCTCACGTGTAGGCCATCACTGCAATGTTTATGGGGTTCGCTAGGCTTCAGGCCCTCACCTCCAATGCTTTATACCGTCTGCTCACCTATAGCCCATCACTGCAATGATTTATGGGGTTCTCTAGGCTTCAGGCCCTCACCTCCAATGCTTTATACAGTCTGCTCACCTGTAGGCCATCACTGCAATGTTTTATGGGGTTTGCTCGGCTTCAGGCCCTCACCTCTAATGCTTTATAAGGTCTGCTCACTTGTAGCCCATCACTGCAATATTTTATGGGGTTCACTAGGCTTCAGGCCCTCACCTCCAATGCTTTATACCGTCTGCTCACCTGTAGGCCATCACTGCAATGTTTTATGGGGTTCGCTAGGCTTCAGGCCATCACCTCCAATGCTTTATACCGTCTTCTCACCTGTAGCCCATCACTGCAATGATTTATGGGGTTCGCTAGGCTTCAGGCTCTCACCTACAATGCTTTATACCATCTGCTCACCTGTAGCCCATCACTGCAATGATTTATGGGTTTGCAAGGCTTCAGCCCCTAGCCCCAATGGTTTATACAGTCTGCTCACCTGTAGGCCATCACTGCAATGTTTTATAGGGTTCGCTCGGCTTCAGGCCATTACCTCTAATGTTTTATACGGTCTACTCACCTGTAGGCCATCACTGCAATTTTTATGGGGTTCGCTCACCTTCAGGCCCTCACTACAATTTTTTATTGGGTCCACCCACCTTCAGGCCCTCAACTATAATGTTTTAGAGGGTAACCAGCACGCCCTTGCTTCAAATGTTTTGAGGGTCACCAGTAGGCCATCAATTATAATTTTTCAAGGGTGTGTATGATGCCCTCCTTTATGTGTAATAAAAAGTGTATTGGAGTGCCGGTTCCTTGTAATTTTGCCAGCCCTTTCAGTTAGTGGATAGGCTTTATGAGAGCAGCAGTGTACCTGAACAAATGTAGCACCATGTGAATGAGGCCCCCTTTATGTGATATACAATCTGTATCGGAGTGCTTCTTCCTTGTAATTTTTGGCAGCATTTGCACTGTATGTACAATTGAATATCCTGGAAAGAATGTTTCCTAACAATTTTACCTTTTTTTAGGGGCGGGATTTGGGGCGTTATTTATTCGCTATGTAAAAGTGGCAGACAACCGGGACAATATGGTTCCCAAAAGGACATTGGAGTCCAAGATGCACCCAGACATGGTCCCCATGCTGTTCCAGATCCATTTCAGTGGTATTCCTGTCACTTTCTGACCTTTTCCTATGGACCAGGCACCCTCCCTCACTCGAGCAGGGGTGCCTGGTTGTCTCTTATTGACTTCCATTATACTCGGGTGCTCGGCCGAGCGCCCAAATATCGCTATGTGTTCAGACCGAGTACCCGAACACCCGAACACTTTGGTGCTCGCTAATCACTAGTTAAAATATATAAAAAAATAACTGCATAATAAAGTACAGGCATATTTCAGTTTGGTGGTGACTAGAGATGAACACATTTCTTGAAATTCATTTTGTGTATGAGGAGAGAAAGAGAGAAAAGCATGTAACACTCATCTGGAAAAGAGTTAGTTTTCCTTCCAAAATGACACAAACTGAGCATCCCCACATTACACTTTTCTGACTGAGATGTGTAAGTCAGCTCTCCTTCCAAAAGTTTAAGAAAACTGATTGTGCCCAAAAACATTGGTCTGAAAGAGATCTGCAAACCAGACAATAAAACCGAGTATCTCACATTAACAGAAGTAACATCTGAGATGCCTTTGCCAGGATCTAGGAGGAACTCTTTCTTATTATGGAGACTGCTTAGCAGGCAACACTGCTCTGGGTTTCTGGGAAAATATAAGCTTATTAATTCTGCTGGCATCAGAAATGCTTACTTCTCTTTACATTTTTGTTAGGAAGCTAATTTGGATATCTTTCCAAAACCCCAATATTAGCTTTTTGACTAAAAGGAAATTAGAGGTAATTTTGTCTGATGCCAGCAGAATTAAAAGTGGTTGGCCACTTTTATAGTAATTTATGTTAGCTTACTGTATGTTATGTACTCCTTTGTTTACATAAATTACCTTTCTTCTTGATTCCTGGTTTGAGGCTTGTTTTTTAACCCATTCTCAGATATAAACAGTGGCTATGCTTTTGCAGCCTGTTTATATGACATAATACATAAGATGGCTAGTCACCCACCCATTCATTTAGCAGTGCATACTCCCTACTTCATGTTTCTATGCAGACTCGCAGAAAGCGTTCTGTGCATAGTCAGTGTTATTCAACTCTACTTTCTCGTGTGTCGTCTTATCTTATTATTTGTACCTTGCAGATGCTGGCGGAAGTATGCTGTGTATGCCCAATTTACTCCTACTCTGCTTCTTGATATGTTTTCAGGGGATATGTTTCACTGCACATGCTCCAACTGCTTCCTAGAGAGTCAGTACAGTAACATGAAGGATGGGACTGCATATTGCCAAATGTACAGGTGGGTAAGGCTAAGCATCCTATATATTATGACGTATGAATTGATTGCGAAAAGCACAGCCACTGTTTCCATCTGACGATGGGCACAAAAACAAGCTACAAACCAGGTACCAGGAAAAAACATAATTTATACAATGAAAGAAGTACATGAAATAAGTAAGATAACATAAAATACTATAAAAGTGGCCAATCTGTTTTAGAAACTTGCCTGAATGGAACGTTCAAATAAAATCACTCGTAAAATCACTCGTAACTCTATTAAATCAGGCTAGGGTATAACCCCATAAAGTGGGGGAGGGGTACTCAAGGTTAATTGTTTGTACAGCTGTGTTCAAAATTATTCAACCCCCACTGAAATTGAGTGTTTTGGCCAGTTTGACATTGATTTTGATCATTTCAGTCATCTTGTTTACAATTAAATCAAAGAGGCACTTGTAAGTCAGACAAATATAACATAACATTTATAATGAAATAACCACAAATTTATTTTCTGTGCTCACATCATTATCAGTTTTATTCAACCCCCAAGTGACATTCAATCTTAGCACTTAGTACAACATCCTTTTCCAGTTATAACAGCTTTTAAACGTGAAGCATAGCTTGATACAAGTGTCTTGCAGCGATCTACGGGCATCTTCCCCCATTCTTCATGGGCAAAAGCCTCCAGTTCAGTCACATTCTTAGGCTTGCGTGCTGCAACTGCTTTCTTTAAGTCCCACCAGAGGTTCTCAATCGGATTTAAGTCTGGTGACTGCGATGGCCACTTCAAAATGTTCCAGTCTTTAATCTGCAACCGTGCTCTAGTGGACTTGGAGGTATGCTTGGGATCATTGTCCTGTTGAAAGGTCCAACGTCTCCCTAGCCTCAGGTTTGTGATGGACTGCATCAAATTTTCATCCAATATCTCCTGGTACTGAAGAGAATTCATGGTACCTTGCACACGCTGAAGCTTCCCTGTACCTGTAGAAGCAAAACAGCCCCAAAGCATGATTGACCCCCCGCCATGCTTCACAGTAGGCAAGGTGTTCTTTTCTTCATAGGCCTTGTTCTTCCTCCTCCAAACAGTTCTAATTTTGTTTCATCAGTCCACAGAACACTTTTGTGGTTTGTCCACATGACTTTGGCATACTGCAGTCGACTCTTCTTATTCTTTAGAGACAGCAAGGGGTGCGCCTGGGAGTTCTGGCATGGAGGCCTTCATTACGCAGTGTGCGCCTTATTGTCTGAGCTGAAACTTCAGTACCCGCATCTGACAAATCTTTTTCAGTTCCTCAGCAGTCACACAGGGACTTTTCTCCACTTTGCGCTTCAGGTAGCGCACAGCAGTCGAAGTCAGCATCTTCTTTCTGCCACGACCAGGTAGCGTTTCAACAGTGCCCTTTGCCTTGAATTTGCGAATGATGCTTCCTATGCTGTCTCTTGGTATGTTTAACATCTTTGCAATCTTCTTATAGCCATTGCCCTTCCTGTAAAGAGAAATCACCTCTTCTCTTGTCTTCCTGGACCATTCTCTTGACTTCACTCTTGAAAACACTTGAATGAACCTCTGTTCTTAAGAGTGGTAGTCTTTAAGGGGTTGAATAATTGTGTCAATAAAGAAATCACAAAAAAACATTTAATACTGTATTACAAAAACAATTGATGTCATTTTAGTTGCATTTGGTTCTTTAAAAAGTCCTTGTAAGATTTCATTCTGAACACAATTACAAATGTACACTAAATTCCCTAAAACCCTTTACAGCAATGGGGTTCAATAATTTTGAACACAACTGTACTTTCTATCTTAAAATCGATAAATCAAGCTTAGAAATAATGACTCTCTAGACCCTATCAAGCTTGGTA
Organism: Bufotes viridis; assembly: GCA_033119425.1. NCBI lineage: Eukaryota > Metazoa > Chordata > Amphibia > Anura > Bufonidae > Bufotes > Bufotes viridis. The sequence continues at coordinate 334,766,646 of CM065591.1, read as the reverse complement.
ACACTGTATCTGCACAAAATGGCCATAGTGTTACTATATTGTTACTATAAAACATAAACCTCAATGCCTGCTAATGTTTGGAGCAAGCACGTTGTTCTGTTACCAATTACTGCCTAATAGAGGTGGCTGCAGGGGCTATTGGGAATTGTATACTTAACTTAATTTGATTTAGTCGGTTTAGATATACACAGCACTATTGTTACAACACCTCTCCTTGTACTCCCGCCCCTATAAGCAAGCCATATATGTCTCTCTCCCGCTCAACGCTTTTACATGCGTTGGTAAACCCGCACTTCATCAGGAGCAGGTAAGTATACGTAAATACAAACACAGAAATGCAACTCACTCTGCAACCAGCACTCTGCCCTGCCACTATGCTAGAAGCTATCAGAGGCGTTAGTGTACATTTTGATCAAAAAGTAATAAGCCTCTCGCCACGCCAAGGCCGCCTCTATGAGTGGTCCTAATGCTAAATCCTACCAGAGTGCTGGTTGCAGAGTGCTGTTGCATTTCTGTGTTTGTATGTATATTTTGCCATGGCTATGTGCACCTGCATACAGGGACGTGCTGACTGACCCCCCTTGTGTTTCTGTGTAGTATATGCTGGAGGTGTGGCGGCCTCCTTTCAGTCGTGCACACCTGACTAGTTTGTCTGCCCTAGAGGCTGGTTTTAATCAGAGTAAGTATAAAACTGAACTTGCATTCATAGTACCTACTGATAGCCATCTGGCTCCAGGAAGAGTACACAGTGGGCTCAGCATGCATGTTGGTACCTGCATCCCTGGATCTAATGGAGGCTGTTATGACACCAGAAAGGGTTAATAAGCACGGTTCATCCTAGCATGCATGCTGGGCCTGCACTCCCTGGATTTTATGTGGCTGTCATGGCCCATAACAGGTAGGATTTAGCGTTAGGACCACTCATAGAGGCGGCCTTGGCGTGGCGAGTGGCTTATTACTTTTTAATCAAAATGTACACTAACGCCTCTGATAGCTTCTAGCATAGAGGCAGGGCAGAGTGCTGGTTGCAGAGTGCTGTTGCATTTCTGTGTTTGTATGTATATTTTGCCATGGCTATGTGCACCTGCATACAGGGACGTGCTGACTGACCCCCTTGTGTTTCTGTGTAGTATATGCTGGAGGTGTGGCGGCCTCCTTTCAGTCGTGCACACCTGACTAGTTTGTCTGCCCTAGAGGCTGGTTTTAATCAGAGTAAGTATAAAACTGAACTTGCATTCATAGTACCTACTGATAGCCATCTGGCTCCAGGAAGAGTACACAGTGGGCTCAGCATGCATGTTGGTACCTGCGTCCCTGGATCTAATGGAGGCTGTTATGACACCAGAAAGGGTTAATAAGCACGGTTCATCCTAGCATGCATGCTGGGCCTGCACTCCCTGGATTTTATGTGGCTGTCATGGCCCATAACAGGTAGGATTTAGCGTTAGGACCACTCATAGAGGCGGCCTTGGCGTGGCGAGTGGCTTATTACTTTTGATCAAAATGTACACTAACGACCTCTGATAGCTTCTAGCATAGAGGCAGGGCAGAGTGCTGGTTGCAGAGTGCTGTTGCATTTCTGTGTTTGTATGTATATTTTGCCATGGCTACGTGCACCTGCATACAGGGACGTGCTGACTGACCCCCCTTGTGTTTCTGTGTAGTATATGCTGGAGGTGTGGCGGCCTCCTTTCAGTCGTGCACACCTGACTAGTTTGTCTGCCCTAGAGGCTGGTTTTAATCAGAGTAAGTATAAAACTGAACTTGCATTCATAGTACCTACTGATAGCCATCTGGCTCCAGGAAGAGTACACAGTGGGCTCAGCATGCATGTTGGTACCTGCGTCCCTGGATCTAATGGAGGCTGTTATGACACCAGAAAGGGTTAATAAGCACGGTTCATCCTAGCATGCATGCTGGGCCTGCACTCCCTGGATTTTATGTGGCTGTCATGGCCCATAACAGGTAGGATTTAGCGTTAGGACCACTCATAGCGGCCTTGGCGTGGCGAGTGGCTTATTACTTTTGATCAAAATGTACACTAACGACCTCTGATAGCTTCTAGCATAGCAGCAGGGCAGAGTGCTGGTTGTAGAATGCTGTTGCATTTCTGTGTTTGTATGTATATTTTGCCATGGCTACATGCACCTGCATACAGGGACGTGCTGACTAACCCCCTTGTGTTTATGTAATAAGTAAGTAGAGCATGTGGTATTAAATTTCTGCGCAGAGTGGCGTGCAGAGTGGCAGCATCTGCAGTCCCTTCAGCCGGCTCTAATAGGAAGTTATTGGTAACATAAGAACATGCTTGCTCCACACGTTAGCAGGCACTGAGGTTTATGTTTTATAGTAACAATATAGTAACACTATGGCTAATATGTGCTGATACAGTGTAACGAAGCTTGATAGGGTCTAGAGAGGCATTCTTTCTATGCTTGATATATTGATTTCAAGATACAAAGTACAAACAATTAACCTTGAGTACCTCTCCCCATTATATGGGGTTATACACTAGCCTGATTTACTCAAGTTACGAGTGATAGTTTCTGATTCTTGTTTTAAATAAAAATAACACAATAAAGATTTATTATTTTATTTTAACGTTCCTTTCAGGCAAGTTTCTTAGTTTGGAGTTTAAGGGATGTAAACAAATATTTACCAATTTATTAGATTAGGTTCCAATCTTTGTTAGCTATACTACTTTCCTTGCATACAATACTCATCATGCATACTAAGTGGTTTCCATAATGAGAAAGAGTCCCCCTAGACACTGGCAATGTCATGAACTAGGAAGTGGGGAAGAGGAAATGCACCCACTAGCCGCCACCCTTGCCTATGTCCCTGCCTACTTACACTACCCGTACTAGGCGACGAGGCGTAACTGGGCGACGGTCCCTAACTTGTATAAGTGCAGAGAGGCAGAGTGGACAGAGACCGAATATAGCCAGGCAGAGGCAGTAGGAGGGAACCCTGCAGATGGATCTGAAGTCACGTAAAGTGTCCAGAGCAATACTGAAGTGCCAGAGATAAACACTTACGTAGGCGAACAGGGGTAACAAGGACGGTAAACAAACACGCCAAGGGTCAAACCAGGATATCACGTCAGTACTCAAGGAATAGCAAGGACAAGTCAGAGTACAAGCCGAGGGTCAAACCTGGAGGTCACGTCAGGGCAGGCGAGGACGGGTCATAAACAAAAGCCAAGAGTCAAAATCCAGATTAGCAGAAGCACTGAGTAGTAGCAGTTAGGCACAGGACCAAAATCGCAGGCCACCTGTGGCCAGCAGGCTGCCTGTATAAATAGTGAAGGCTAAGGTCATGTGACGTGGCCAGCGTCACATGACCCGTTTAGACACAGAAGCCGAGCACCAAGTGGCCAGCTCGGTGTTCAGCCTGATAGTGTTGTCAGGGAACGGAGGACGCCGACCGCACAGACAGCAGGAGTGTGGTCAGGTCCGCTCTGCCCCCTGTTACCTCGGAGAAGGGGACACCGCGTGCATCCCTGCTCAGGGAGAGAGGCAGGACGCTGGCGGCGCAGCTCAGGAAGACCACGTCGCCGGCGCCCTGTGACAGTACCCTCCCTCCTTCACGAGGGGCCTCTGGACCCAATGACAGTGGAGACGGCTTCCCAGGGTTTTCAAGCTGGAACCTCTTAATAAACCTGTCAGGGTGTCTTCTATGATCAGGTACCCAGGACCTTCCTAACAACAATAATCCTAGACAATGTATAAAATATTATTTTAGTTTTTGTATACGTAGCCTGTCCTTTTCTTTATAAGCCGCAGCGAGTCCTTCTTGTGAAGTGGGCTCTCTTTTCACGTAGTTTCTCAGTTCATTTAAATAGACCGCGCAGACATTCACTTTCTCCCCTCCTAGAAGCAAATCTGGAGAACAGAATCTGGATCCCGTTTAACCAAGCGTACACCAACTCTCTATGTAATCGTGTACTCGATATTCTGTACAAAACACAAAGACACATAAATGGTGAAGTACCGTCGAGTTACCCACTATATCTTACTTGTAGTTCACTCACTGGGTTCACCGTTTCTCAGGCACATCAAACAATCATTAATCCATCAGGTTGTCTTCTCTTCCTATATATGGAGTACTTCACAAACGATCCCATAAAATGCGCAAATTTCATAAAATAAATCAGTCTGCGCGACCCGGGTTTTGCTCCACATAGGCTTCGCCAGGGCATCATTTCCTTCTGGTTTCCATTCTTTAAATACCCACCCCTCTACTTCCTACCCAATCAAACCTATTAACCCTCACCTGAACATTCTGGGTCAACCATAAAAACCTTTACTTTCTTTCTCTTCCATAGTTCCAATTAAAACTTCTCGATCTCATATATATATATATATAAAGAAAAAAGCCCCTTCACCTTCTTTTGCATTCCAATATGTAGTACTTGGTCCCATTCACACATTGCGTTATTCACCTATCATAAAAAAGACCGAAATCTCTCTCCTATATACCCTTATTTTTATCAGTGTCACATTCTTTATATCCTATTTATGATAGACAGTCGGGATTTGATTGCTCACTCCCAAGATGTCCCGTTTCAACATATATCGGAAAGGTTTCAATCTCCCACAATATGTGTTTACATTTTATTCATCCACTAAACATGACTTTAAATCTAACTCCACATTTAATCTGTGGGGTTGTAGGCTCCCTATATTATAGATCCATTCTACTTCCACTTGGTTCCGCCATACTTTTTTCATACGGGGTGGTATCGCACTATGTACCAGCAGGGTTTGTAGGTTAGGTGCCTTTTTGTAAATAATTTTAGGATTCTTTGGTAATTCTTTCCCTATAATCGGGTCATTTTTAAGATGTTCCAATTTTTCTTTAATGCATTTTTAGTATTTTGGGTATTATATTGTGTCATGAATGCAAATCTATAGTCTTTCTTCTTATTGGGATCTTCTACTCGTATCTTCCACTCATTTTTATTTTTGTCGTCCATATTATTTTCAATATCTTCACTCTATTTCTGTAACACTTCTTTCTTATAGCCTTTTTCCTCAAATCGACTCTGTATTATCTTACTCTGTTCTCTATATACATCAATTTCTGTACAGTTTCGATATATTTGTTTTAGTTGGCCCTTGGGTATATTATTTAGCCATGGTTTATGATGGCAACTGTCTATATTGATATATCCATTCACGTCAGTTTTAAAAAAAACTTTTTTTCTTTTCAATGTACCGTCCTCCACATAGATAGACAGATCTAAAAAATTAATTGAGGCATTGCTTATTTCGCTGGTCAATCAAATATTCCAATCATTTACATTTAAATATGATATTAGCTTCCTAACATCAATGATCCTAGAAACAACAAACTCATCTTGACCGTTAACCTCCACCAGAGATGGAAGTTCCTGTGGAGGAACAACAGGCGAAATGTACTTTTTGAGCAAGGATTTATGGAACACATTATGAATTTGAAACATGTTTGGTAGTTTCAGCTTAAAAGATACCAGGTTAACAATGTCAAGTATTTCATATGGTCCTATAAAGCATGGAGCAAATTTCCTATACACCCCTTTTAAGGACAGATTTTTGGTGGATAGCCACAACTTCTCACCGACTTCAAAATTAGCTCTCTTGTGCGTTTCCTGTTAGCTTGATTTTTCTGAACCTCCTGGGCTTTCTCCAGGTTCAACTAAACCTGGGCCCAGACTGTGCACAGTTCTGAAGTAACCAGATCTGCCTCAGGGTTAGGCGAAGCCACGGAAGAGCAAGAACCAAAACGAGGATGAAACCCTAAATTGCAGTAAACGCAGATACCCCCGTGGATGAGTTCACCCGGTTGTTAATGGCAAACTCCGCCAATAGAAGGTACTTCACCCACAGATGCTGGTTGTCAAAGATATAGCACCTGAGGAATTGTTCGACGGCCTGATTCAAGCTTTCTGTCTGTCCATTAGTCTCGGGATGAAAGGCCGACAAAAGGACAATAAAATTTTGCATCTCTGGCAAAAGGCTTTCCAGAATCTGGAACAATGTGATCGGTAAACAAGGAAGCCAAAGTCTTGGCACCAGGGAGTTTACTTAGAGGAACAAAATGTGCCATTTTGCTGAATCTGTCTACCACTACCCAGATCACTGACTTTCCTTCGGATGGTGGCAAGTCAGTGATGCAATCCATAGAGATGTGTGACCAATGTCTACTCATAATAGGTAGTGGTAGTAACTCACCCACAGGACGTGTTCTAGGAGTTTTGGACCTTGCACATATCTCGCAGGCAGACACATATGAACTGATGTCCCTAAATAATGTAGGCAACCAGAAGGTTCTAGATACCAATTCCTTATTGGCTTCAACACCAGGATGACCACAGAGCACAGAATCATGACACTCACCCAAAAGTCGGAGACGGAAATGGCCAGGAACAAATAACTTATCTGTGGGTGTTCGTGCAGGAGCGAGATGTTATGCAGATTTGATCTCCGAAGAGAGGTCAGCAGACACCGATGCTATGATGATGTTAGCTGGTAAGATGGGTTCAGGGGCGTGACAGGAGGTTCGAAGGCACAAAAACTTCGAGATAAGGCATCGGGCTTAACATTCTTAATTCCTGGTATGAAAGTGATAAAGAAGTTAAACCGAGTAAAGAACAAAACCCACCTGGCTTGCCTAGGATTGAGACGTTTAGCGGACTCAAGGAACAATAGATTTTTATGATCAGTGAGAACCGTGACACAGTGTTTGGCCCCCTCCAAAAAGTGTCTCCACTCCTCAAATGCCCACTTAATAGCCAGTAATTCAAGAAAATTTACGGGGAAAAAAAGCACAGGGTCTTAGATTGGTGAGCTTGGGCGATCCCTGAGAAAGAACAGCCCCCACACCATCCTCAGAAGCATCAACTTCAACCACAAAAGGTCTCTCCTGATCCGGCTGAACCAAGATTGGGGCGTCTTGGAAGCACTTCTTAAGGGTTTCAAATAGAGATGAGCGAACATTTAAAAAAGTCCGTTGTTCGGGGTTCGGGTGGTGGTTAATTAGCATCCCGTTATGGATTCCACAATAGCGCATATGGAATCCATAAGGCGGCTGCCACCAACTCGAACTGTAGAACAGCTGAAGGACCTGGCGTGACGTCACTGTCATGTGATCAGTGCAGGGGCGTGGCTCAGCACGGGATCTGATCCGTGCTGAGCCACGCCCCGCACTGATCACATGACAGTGACGTCACGCCAGGTCCTTCAGCTGTTCTACAGTTCGGGTTGGTGGCAGCCGCCCCTTATGGATTCCATATGCGCTATTGTGGAATCCATAACGGGATGCGCAAATTAACCACCACCCGAACCCCGAACAACGACTTTTTTTAAATGTTCGCTCATCTCTAGTTTCAAAGGCTTTGATGGGCTCAGCCGGCCAATTAACCGGATCTGCCCCCTTCTTGGTTAGGTCGGTTAGCGGCTTGGCAATAACAGAATGTTTTTTAAATAAATTTTCTATAGTTAGAGAACCCCAAAAAATGCTGTATTGCCTTTAGGGAAGATGGTCTCACCCACTCCAGGATAGCCCGCACCTTCTCCGGATCCATCTTAAATGAATGATGGGTAAGAACATAACCCAGATACAATATCTCTTTTACCCCAAACACACATTTTTCTAACTTGGCGGACAGCTTATTTTCTCTGAGAACTTTGAGCACAAGTTTACCTGATTGAACAAGTCAGAAATCAAAGTAAGGGAATATTGATTTTTTATGGTGGTCTTGTTTAAATGTCTGTAATCAATACAGGGTCTGAGGCCATCGTCCTTCTTTTTAACAAAAAAGAAACCAGCCCCCATAGGAGAAGTGGGTGCCCTGATATGCCCCTTACTTTGGCTCTCTTTGATATAATCTTTCATGGCACCATGTTCCGGCCCAGACAAGTTAAAAATACGACCCTTGGGAAACCTGGATCACGGCACCAACTCAATAGCACCAACTCACGGCACCAACTCAATTAATCGTAAGACCTATGGGGTTGAAGTTCCTCGACCCCGGAGGTAGAAAAAATATTGCAGAAGTTTTCAATATATGGAGGAATGGCCATAGGGCTAAAAGCAACCCCCGCAACCACTATGGATACACAAGAGGAACAGTAAGGACCCCACCTTTTTAATCCCCCCATAGCCCAGTTGATGGTCGGGTTGTAAACTTGGAGCCACAGCATTCCTAAGACTACTTCAATGGGCAGATTCTCTAGTATGAATAGAGAGCATTTCTCAGTATGACACACTCCCACGGACATGGTTATGTCTGGGTTGCAATATCTGACCGTCCCCCCAAGCAAAGGAGTAGAGTTAATGACTACAGGACTTATAGGAGTGGACAAGGTTAACACCGGTATTCCCACTTGTAGGGCGAACCCTAGATCTAGAAAGCTAGCGGCAGAACCGGAATCAATAAAAGCATTACCTGAACCCTTAATAGGCCCAAAAACAACAGTAATGGGAACCAGTAACTTTTTTTTTTACCACCACAGGAAGTACCTTGTCTTTGGATCCCTCAGGAATGGATGACCTTTCGGAGGGAGGGATCTTAGGACATTGACAGATCCAATGATCAGTGGCATCACAGTAGAAACAGGTACCTTGTTGTCGCCATTTTTCCCTTCTGGTCATACCTAATTGCATAGGTTCTTCAGTCTGTGCTTCCACCCTGAGTCCCACTGGAACGGTTTCAGGGTTAGGGACAGTCTGTGAAAGAATTAAATGTTCCTGCTGTCTCTCCCTTACATGTCTGTCCAATCTAATCCAGGGTCATAGTGTCCTTTAAGGACTCGGGACAGGGATAACACACCAGCATGTCCTTAAGAGTCTCAGAGAGTCCGGACATGAACTGGCTTTTAAGCGCCAGTTCATTCCAGCCAGAAGGAACGCACCATTTATGAAACTGAGTGCAGTAATCCTCTTCCCGGCCAATCACCCCGGACTAGGGCCTTAAGTTGGGACTTGGCTGCGGATGCTCTGTCATAAAAAATGCATCAACCGACCTAAGACACTGAGAGTCGGAAAGCAAAGAAAACGCCCACACTTGAGGGTCCCCTGTAAGGGGAAATAACAATTCCTATCCTTTGCTGATCTGACCCAGACCAAATGGGCCGCAGGCTGCAGTATAATTTACAACTCTCCTTGAAGGTCAAAAAGCACTTGCAGTCCCCAGAAAATATATCCGGCAGTTTGATATGGGGTTCTGCCTGAAGTACAGGTAAATCAGAAGTAGAGAGAGATTTAACGGATTCTTGGATTCTTGGACGCCGGCAGCGCAGTGCAGGAAGATCGCGTCGCCGGCGCCCTGTGACAGGCAAAGTCTGCTCAGTTGTTACTTCTGCTGCTCTGAGCCAATCAGTTTTCTTGTTCGTTTGGAAGGAGAAATGGCTTGTATATCTCTTTTAGACCAATGTTTTCTGTGGACACTGTTTTTGGTTCGCTCAGAAGAAAAACTGACTTATCGTATTCATAAAAGCATTATGCAGGGATATTCTTATTCTCTCTCTCCTGAAAGGAATTACAAGAAATTCAGGCTAGTCAGAATCAAATTTTTGGGGAAAATTCAGGACTGATTCCAAATCAATCTGCTTATCTTTAGTGGTGACAATAATAGATTTGTAATTAAATAGTAAGAAAAATATTTCAAGGCATACAAAATTGAATGTACGCTTAGCTTTATGTAAAATTGAATTATGACATTTTGTTAATTTGTATTATTATGTATTAGAAGGGTTTATATTAGATATGCCATATATGTGTACTCTATGAGGATTGTAGACCCATGTCCACAGTGAATAGGTGGCTTCACATGTGTTGCCATTCTCCATTATATTGGATAGGAGATTTAAAGCCAAATGAATCAAATATAAGAAAAACTAGTCAACCAAGTACCTCCACTACACTATTCTGCAACCTTTCCAGTGTGACCAAATGACCTGTTACCCCTTGGATTATAAGTTTTTTTTGTTTTGTTTTTGCTAGACATTTGTGAAATATAATAGTTTGCCAGTTGGGCATATTCAGGAGTACAAAGGCAATTGCCCTCAACTACAACACATATAAATACCACCTCAATAAGGCAAAAACACAGACAATTCCCCCTCCAAAATCTAAAATAATAAGGTGTACACTTTATTAGAACCTTAGACATGGTTAAAAATATTGCATAAATAAAGGACATATAGTGTTCAGGATAAGACCAACAATGTACAGTATGTGCCACACAAAAACACCTGCCAACCAAAAATAAGTAGCTAACACCATAAGGAAATAACTAACTAATATTCATTGAAGAAGAAAAAAATTTCCACTTAAATTGCTAAAATGACATCCAATATGCAAAACTTGTTGATATAACCTACCACAAATAGATTCACTGCATTAAGGTAATCCTAAGTATGGCATGAAGGGCCAGAACAAAACCGTTGCCCTATCTGCTACCAACTTCCTCAAGGTTCACCACAATTAATGGAGTTGTCCAAAATTAAAAAAGTTATCTCATTTTTTTCCCTACAGAAACAGTGACACTCTTATTCATGTACTGTATCTAGTTTTTCATTCAAATAAACAGGGTTAAGTTACAAAAGCAATCAAAGCCTATGGACAAGAACGGTATTGTTTCTGAAAAATGTAAATAATTTTTTTTATAATCCCTCTTTAAAGCACAAAAATGTTTGCAAGATACTTCATGTGGAGTTAAGTACATACAGGACCTTGTACATAAGTTTTCAGAAGTCAATTTAAGATCATTTAGTTTTTATTCTTCTTATCATTATTATTATTATTATTATTATTATTATTATCATTATTATTATTATTATTAGTTTTCAACCTACAATATGTTATGTCTGCATTTAAGGTAATTGACTTGCAACATAATTTATTAGTGAATGTTGAAATCCAAGACAATTATTAAATGTTCAATTCAATGACCTTGAGAGACAATATTAAGCAATCACATATTACTATTTCACTTCTTAATAAACACACAATTAATACCAGAGCTTCAAAATAAATGTGTCACAGATGTAACTCAATTCTGTATGCACTTTATGAACTTTTTATTCCAAAAAGTTAAACTACACTTTGGGGAACTCCCAACAATAACATTTCCTTTCCAGAAAATAAGAAATTTTATTGCACGATTGTATCCAGGATGACAGACAAACCAACTAGTCAATGAGAATGGAAATTACAGGGAGTAATAAAATAAAAGTAACTGTAGTTTATATAGCTTTTAATATATATTAAATAATATTGTCTAACAAAGATGTCATGGCAAGAATTTAAGCAAATATGATTTAGTCACTTCATTTTACCAATGTAACAGAACTAGAGAAGTTACAATATCTTCAGAGAGCAATAAATATACATATGTAATTAATTACAATAGAAAACATTAAAAATTATTCTAACAAGGTAAAAATCTGAACATCTACTCAGTATATTACCAGTTGGGCTATATGAATAATAGTTATGTTACCTAGAATTTGGAATTTCTGTCAATGTCAAACATAACAGAAGTATATTGTGTTGGTCATAGATGATATCAGAAGTTGACAAAAGCAAGGACTTCTGTAACATATCTAATGTAGAGATAAGCAAACTAATTCTAAACAAGTCTAATTTGTCTTGAATTTCCTAGATTCAGGTTCCAGCCAAAACAGAAACTTTTGTGATTTTATTTGAATGGATCTCTCAAAATGGTGGCTATCAATTTACAGGTCCAAAGACAGGCAAGAAGACATCTGCCACCAGAAAGGGATTATAAAGGGATAAATTCCCCATAGAAATAAATTCCCTCCCCAGCCCCCCTCATTTGAAGGCAGAAGGGTTACTAAACTGGACACAGCAGGAACAAGAATGTTAAGGCCACTATACAAATTGGTGTATTGTTGGCCGAACCCATTGAGCACAGTGGGTTCAGCTGACGATAAAATTTTAATTAAGGAGTTCCCAACTCTGCCACAACAAGAGAAAGTGTAGGAACATGGCAGATTCTTTTGTTCACCTACAAGATAAGTTGCTTCCCAATGGGTATGTATGAGGCTAATCCTTAGTTGTACTAAAAATGTTGTTCTTTTAAACTTTAGTCTTTGAAAGGTTACTGAGTCAGGGGCTCCATAGTTATGTAGAAATCAGAGAAAGTTTGCCAAACTTTCCATATTTGTGTGAAACATAGGTAGCTTTTGGTCAACTTTGTTTAACCACTGAGGAATTGATGGAGTCTCAGATCATCTCCATAAGGTGGGGATCAAAAGTTTAGCTCCTTCTAAAAGATGTTTCATTTGTTGATAAGCAGAACTATATTCTAAATAAAAAAATTCATTTATTTTTTGTAGTACGCCAAGAATAAAAAACACTTTTAAACATTTTCTAAAAATGGTCTAGATCAGGCATGCTCAACCTGTGGCCCTCCAGCTGTTGTAAAACTACAACTCCCACAATCCCCTGCTGTAGGCTGATAGCTGTAGGCTGTTCCGGCATGCTGGGAGTTGTAGTTTTGCAATAGCTGGAGGGCCGCAGGTTGAGCATGCCTGGTCTAGATTGATCAGTTGTCAAACAAAAATGTCATTGATTTTGAGGAAATTAGCAAATCATATATATTTTGCTGATATCAAATTTGCATGCACACTCTAATTATTGAGAGAAGAAATAGTAATTAGAATTTTTTTACATTTTTGGTAGTGTGTAAATGGAAAGCCTTTATCCTATTGTCATGTCAATAGCCGCTGCCCTATATATCATGGTGCCAGAAAAAATGAGATGCTACAGGGGAAGTTGTCATTCTTCTATGGGAAACATGACAGCTCTTTTCATATATAAGAATTGCTTCTAACTACACGTATATCATTATTGTTACTATTCCTTGAACATACAACTGCATCAGAAGAACTACTGGTTAAGAATCTTTCTTCCCTTGGGCATTTGCTTCAGCTATAAGACATCTCTTTGATATCATCTAAAACCAAAAGCAAACATGTTCCATCCATGGGGCATTCATAGGGACTAACGGAAAGATTCTATATTTACAAATATGCTGTTTACAAGCTTCATTTCATGTACCTAGATATGACCTCAAATATGTTACTTTAAAATATCCTTCTTGAGGGCAGATAAGGTAAGCACAAGATAGACTGAGAATTTCTTTTTTATGCATGTGCTACTTTATTTTGAATTCAATATTTAGCACGTTGGACAAATTTGACTAGAGCTCAGAATAACTATTTTTAAACTGGTTAGACAATATTTGAGGTATATATTGTCTATAAATATTCTATTCAACCTCTGGAAAAAATTGCTTACTTGTGATGAAAAATATGAAACACTGTATATATGGCAATATTATAGTTACCATAAAAGTTTAAAAATAGGCTCTGTCATTGCTCAAGAAGATGTATGTAGATCATCTTGATATTGGGCAATCTTACTTTTAAGGTCTTTCATTGTCAAAACATATAATGGTAGGGAATTGTACGTGGACTAGACGAAATATGGAAGATACATGCTCATATACAATTACCTAATTCTATATGTTTTTCTTTCTGAAGTTTTATTAAATGTGCTGAAAAAGCAGGAGTACCATGGAGCAAAATGTAACATTTGTAAAATCACAATAAAAACCCCACAATGAACACACCTTATGTATTAATATATCAAATGGAATTAACTATAATAGCAAAGTAAAGCATAACAGTCTCTCTCAATGGTACTACATATAGAAGCAAGTAATATGTAATATACAAGCATGAGATTAATTTTAATATATACACTAAAGATTACCACCTACTCCACATCTTAGTCACAATATTTCTGAAGGCACTAAGATATAATACAATAAATATACATATAAACTACAGTCTATAGAGCAAGTAGTATAGTGATAGAAGGCTATTTGTTTGATATTTTCACAAAATTATTAAGATTAGATATATTATATTATTTTATCTAACTAAAGTTACCAAAGTGTGAAAGAAGTCACCCGTAACCCATCACATTTATTGTAATAGTAGTAGATGTGATAGATCAGAGATCAGTAAACATGGCACTCCAGCTGCTGTGAAACTACAACTCTCAGCATGAAAACATAGTTGACTGTTATTCTAGCTTCCACAGAAGTGAATGAAGCATTTTGGGAGTTGTATTTTCTGAACAGCTGATGTGGTAGAGGTTGCTGATCCCTGTGATAGATAGATAAATAGACAGATATGAGAGATAGATAGATAGATAGATAGATAGATAGATAGATAGATAGATAGATAGCTTATAGTTTATGCATTATTATTATTATAGTATATATGACAACATATATCAAAAACCTCAAGAGCGTAAGATGATCAATCTTGATTGAAACAATTATAAAAGTATTTCATATTTATTTAAACATGACATGAATTTTAATATGCCCTGGATAAATATATATCTATGCTAAGATAAAAATTAAAAGGATATAATATAAGGGCAGACTAGATGGACCATGTGTTCTTTTTCTGTCATCATTCTTCTATGTTCTTTGTTTCTAATAAATGCTATAAAATATTCACTATATCTTCATCATATGTGAAACATGTCCCAAGATAAGTATGCAGTGGCAAAACATCGTTAGAAAACTTTACAATCACATTACACATTACAATCCCTACTAAATGGGGTATTATTAGTATGTAGAGCACAAGAGCAGAAGCTATTGTAACATTCATAATGGTGACAGAAGGCTCTTAACAACTGAGCAATGTGAATGCACTAGTCTTACATGCTTTATTCAGTAATGTCAGACATTTTAACCTACCCAGTTAACTGCTCTGAAACGCTTTCTTGTATCCAATGGCTAAGGAGAGTCTGGAGAGAATTGACACAGTGTCAAAACACAAAGTAGATATATATTATATAAAGTCAAACATCATCCTCAAGGAGGCCATAACATTCTTCAGAAAAAATATATTAAAAGTTTAAATATATATATATATATATATATATATATATATATATATATATATAATAATATTATATGCATATTAGAAAATATAAATTTGTCCTAATTCATAAAAAAAATGGTAATGGGAGAGAAAGATGGTTTTGATACCCTGCATTTGGTAAGAAATGCCTTTACTAACTAAGCACTGACACTAAGATCAACAGAACAATGGCTTTAAGTCAATTATTTGTCAAGTTGGAACATACAGTAAAATGTCTAAAGCACGCCCAAGAAGATTTCCATATGCCAAAAATCTTACACTTGACAGACAAAGTCCCTGAAGCTAGAAAACATGATGTTGCTTTGTAATTAGGCATAGTTATCCAATATGGAAATTAGCTCTCAAATTGCTGAAGGTTACACTTTAAGCTTCCTCTTGTAATAGGATATTTGCTCTAGAAGAAAAAGGAATAATAAATTAAGGAAAAAACTATGGAAAGGAATAAATATAACCTTCACTTCAACGAAGCGTGAGTTGACATGTAGTTTGTTAAAAAAAAGAGTAGTATATGATTGAAAGACCTATGCCAAGATATACATCAAGTGACATTATTTCTCTTCCTACTTTAATCATGCACTCAATTCTGAAAGAATCCAAATGTAGGTTGCTATAGATGAAATTTCTGTACGATTAATGTTTCTGAACAAATGCATTGAGCCAAAGGAAAAAAGAAAGAGAAAGAAATGTAGCGGGGTTAAAGCACGGTTTAATAATTCCAATCTTAGTCATTTTTTTATATGTATTGTATGTGTGAGTCCATAGTACAGCATAATGTGTCATAATTTGGCCTTCCATTCTGACAGCAGTGCTTGAGTTGGGCATTAAATCATTGCCCCGAGGAATTCTCATTCTGGCAATTCCTGGCGGTAGGACTGTCATCTCCTCCCACACATTACCTATCATTTTTGACATGATTGGATCAAAATTAGTCAGTACATTTAGATGTAAATTGGGACATCCAAGAATAATAATGAGCACAAAAATATAGCCCTGTGTAATTGACATGGCAACAGCTTAGTACAGTCTTCCACAGCATCTCTGAGATTATTAATACGATAACAAAGTACTATATCAAAAAAGTGAGGAAAGTTTTTTTAATTTATTGAGGTGGATATTTACTTAAAGCATCACATGAATGAAAGTTGTTGACTTGTGTTTCTATAGATAAACAAACTTACATGGCACAACAGTAGAATTTCTGTAATCCCTTGGTGACCATTTATAGAAAGTTAGCACTTAATGTATTCACTCCGAATCTTAAAAAGTGATATATTTCAATCTTTAAACTAACATAAATGTGCATTGCATAAAATTGATGTTTTAATATTTTTGGAATAGTCACAGCATATTTTATTATATAAGTATTATTTTGGAAGAAAATATTCTGTTATCAACATGTTGTTCTATTTGGAAAACTGTCATTGGCTTGTTAGTTTACTTAGTCAAGATTTCTACACTATTCTTTATATCTATGTAGATCTTTTCACACAGTCAGCTGGCCATGAACACAGAGTCATCTTGAATGCATCCTTAATTTGCTACAAGATCTTAATCTTCAAGGCCATGCTGAATTCCTCTAAGTAAGGGTGAAAAGTCTGTGGGAAACCTACATGTAATAAACCTCTAACGTAATAAAAGTTGATACCCTATTTGTTTTCCTTGTTTGGCTGTTCAATTCAATTAAAATAAAGAAACTATAAAAATAGCAATAACAAAAGCAGCCATAATGAATAATAATCTAATTTAAGCCTGAATATTTTTTTCTGTAAATCGTGGTTGGTTGATGTACAACAGGCATAGAAGATGAGTAGGTAAATATTTTTGCATTCTCTGCTGCACTTCAGGGTATATATGATTTTACTTTGGAAAACATTCAATGTGTTGGTCAGTCTGTAGCATTGTTGTATGGTTTAATTTTGTAAAAATTTGCTTTACTGCCAGTAATATTTAATGCATTATTAATGTCCTATGAATATGCTTGTTATTTTGGAAGTACATACCGGTATATCCCCTGTATTAGCTGACCATGGAAGCTCTGTCTGAAGTCATGTGATATATTGTGTGCAAATAAATTCTTAAGATTAACATTAAAGGAATAAGAAGTTGGCCACTTCCACAATTTGCATCTTCCCAACATTAACGTCCTCTTCCATCCTATGGGCAAACTTGATTGACAAACGTCTTCTTTAAGTGTACTATGTATGTATATCACTGTGCAATTATATGTACATTCAGTAAATCATAATTTTAATCTATTTGAGGGGTCACTTTTAATTTATAATTAGCTAACTTTATTCGTCAGGTATTTAAGGTAAATACAAGTGATTCAACTACTATAAAATCTCACTACAATTATGCCTTTCATTGTTGTTGTTTAGACCTTTTTATAAGTTTATATAATTTTACAGTTACAGAATTATCGCACAATAACAAGGCTCCATCCTACACACTGAGGATTCTAAATATAGCAAAGTATGTAGTACACATCAAATGGTTTATCCAATTGATGATTTGTTCTACAACTGTTCCTTGAGATACAAATAAATAACAGACAATAGGAAAAACTGTGGGTTTTATGTTTATTCTAATATTTGTTTATTCCATTATGAGGTCAAAAAATGAATGCCAGTGATGTGCATTTGCTAAAATATCTACAAATGTTGTTAAATTGTAATGAAACAGTAAAATGCTAAATAAAGATACGAACTAAAGTTTCTTACATCATACGTTTTTCTTCAAAATCATTAAAATATAATTCCGGTGCAAAATATTTAACTACATGACTATTTTACAGCAAGGATTTTACATTTCTAATATATACTAAAACGATGGTAATGGCAGCAAGTTAGTTTTTGGTCTTCACAAGTATGTAATTTACAATATAGTATTTTTATTTTTGAAGAGCTATCTTAAACGTTCTTTCATTTAAAATTCATGATCAACTCTAGTCAATCTAAAATATTATCATATATTGTCTGTATGAAATCCTTTCCTGCACATTGCAAAGAATTAATGCCACATGTATTTATTGTTAAAGTAGGGTCCAAACCATTATATCTAGAATGTAACAGCTAGTGACTATTCTGTCTTTCCATATAGTCCTTCTCCAACTAAGATTCATCAAGTGAGAAATGTTAAAATTAACATTTCCAAAAACTAAATACACATTGTACAGTGTAATACTAGAAGAGAGTGTTATGGATGTGTGAGGTTTACATTTGAAGTGTTTAGATCAAAGTACATAAGAAATATGAGATGTAAAGAAAAAGGAAAAATACTAGAATAGTGGTTGATGCCGTCTGTCAAGCTATGCAAAGGAAATGTAACAATATGGGTATCTATTAGGACTGGTTCAGTAGGGATTTTACACAGATTACAAGAAATAATAAATCTGCAAGAATATTACAGTATTTTACAACTTCACGCCATGCCCTATGGTTAGTCCTTTAATCAGCAGAACTGCAGTCTGAAAAATGCGTCAAAGGTACGCAAAAACTATTTAGTAAAGAGATAGTAGGCAACAGTACTTTTTATGAACTGGCCTACACAATCACCAGATCACAAGCATATTGAGCTCTTGAAATTAAAATTCACTATAGGGTCAGTGAAATATGCTCTTGAAGTTGGTGGCTGATCTTAAATCTTGACCCTTCAAGACAACCCAACAAGCTAATCAGAAAGTAAAAGAACAGCAAGGCTATCAAGTATATTTAAATTATAAATTAAGAGATGATTAAAGAAAAAAGCTGAACTCTTGATATAATTTCAAGAATAGCATAACATTTATATTTAAAAAAAAGCCCACGTGTACTAATTGCCTATATCTGAATTCGATGTAATTTGCATTCACATTTTAAATTTTTTGGGTGCAATTTGGTGCATAGTTATCCAAAAGAGGAAACCAGTCTGCTTTGTCTACCATGAGGATGTGGTTTAGTGGGAAATGGGTGTCTTTACTTAGGATGTTCCATTTTAAAGCATAATTTGGGCAAAAAAAATTGTGTGACAATGAGCCAATCAATATGTGATATAAAGTTAGACAAACGTGTTTAAGTCTGCACCAAATTTCTCATTCAGCATCAACGACTGTGATGAATCTGGCATATCTTTAGAATGCCTTTCTGAAATTACATTGTCTACATTTTAGTAAAAAAATCATAGAAAACAGATAATAATGCACTAACACAATAGATGCAAACATTATAGATGGACTAAGCTCTTACTCTGATATGATAAAATCCGAGACTTTCAGCCAATATATTTTGATCAAAACACACAACTTACCAGCGCAAAGGTGGTCTCATTCAGACAGGTCCTACTCTAAACCTACCTATGCCGTTGGGCTGCAATATTCAGGAGAGCATACCCCACACATATAGTGTGCTGCTCCTAGTTACCTCTGTGTGCACCAAGCAACCAATGAGAGGAGGAACATGCACAGCTATATATGCCACCTAATCAAGTCCGCCTGTTTGATAGGGAAGAAAAAGTGCACAATAATACTACTCCCAAGATAAAATAGAAGCGCATACACACCTGAAGGTGCCACTGCCTCAACTGTATACTACAAACTAAGCGAACATCACTGAGAAAAACTAAGATAAAAACATCCTGCACAATATGATAAACAAATATGTGGATGTCCATGGCTATATTTATAAGAAAAAATCACAGAAAACAGAGTAAGCCATCACTTTGATATGATAAAATCTGAGACTCTCAGTAAATATTTTTGATCAAAACATATCTGTGCCCACCTGCACTGTCAATATTTTAGACAATATTTGTAAATCTGTCCCAATGACTTTTCCTAAACATTCTTCACTACACAATGTCTATTGTAATATTTTATAAAGATAGGGAATTAAAGAAATACCTACTAAGGATGCACATTTCTTTTCTACATTGTATTGTGATTTCGTTTTAACTAATTGTTATTTCAGATTTTCTTCCAAAGTTAATGTGACTTTTGTAGGACACACATTAGAAATGTTTCCACTGCTGCATTTCCAGACTGATAACTCAGCTGTAAAATCAATAAAACTGGAAATGAGAAAATCTTGAAAGGCTATCAATTCCATTTGCAAAAGTAGTTCTGTACACCCTTAATTCACCAAACTGTCAAATAGGTTAAAGTTTGCTGGACTTGCATTGCTATCCTCCAGACTTTGCCTACATAACTGGTGTGATGGAGCTGCATGTGATGCCTCTTCTGCTCCAGGGATCCATACTATCTAACATGCCTGCCTTGAACTATTGATATTTATTAAAAAATAAAAACTTTTATATTTTAACAAATCTATCAGCCTTTCTTTTACGATAAATTTCAGAATAACTGAACTCGTCCTTTTAAAAAGATGTTTTTATTAACTGAGTAAAGAAATTCTTCCTTAGAATCTCATTATCATTTGTTACCTTACCTTTTTGGCCATGGCTTATAAAAAGCTACAGTTCCTATACCTTTTACTAGAGATGAGCGAAGTTTTCAAAAATTCAATTTAGTTTGTTCGCCAAATTTCATCAAGATATTCGATTCGTTATGAATTACATCATAATGAAACCCATTACATTGTATTGAGCGGGCGCAATGACAAGGAACAACGTCTGTGTTGCCCTGTCAATTAACCCCTCAGATACCGTGTTCAACGCTGACTGAGGTATCTGAGAATCCTATTTAAAAATATATATAGACTGCAAAGAAAGAAATGGGGTTAGTCAGCACATCCCAGTGCGGAGGTGCACGTCGCCATGGCTGAAAGCACAAAAGAAAAAGAAAACACAGTGCAACAGCACCTCTCCAGGTGCCAAATGGCCCTAATAAATGCAGGGAGAGCAAACTTCAGCTTTATACTTGCACAAATTAAAATCAGCCTTATGGAGCAGACAGGTTGGTTAGTAGTGCACGACCTAAAAATATATACACTCACATCACCCATTTGATCACGGAGAGGCCATCACAGCCATCTTAAGTGAAGAAAACATGGCAATTCCACACACACTATAGCAATTATGGCAAAAGAGAGAAAAAGGCGCTCATAGGGTAGTACGTTACTTCCAAGGGATTGGATTAAAGAGGTGTGTTGGTTAGGCTCACCTTACGTAGTTGTGCTATCTCAAGGCACAACTCTTGTGTAGGCGATGTGGGGAGGTTGGTGCCGCCAGGTGATACCGTAACAGTCCAATTGGGTGGTTTGCCAGAACCCCCAAGGTACTGGAAATAGTAACACAGGTGAAAAGGATGTGCAGAGTGCCTGCACTCCTAGTGTGGTACCGAAAGGCGCACTCAAAGACCTCTGCTGGCGTTCCCACGTGTCACGGAGCTACTCCTGAGTGACATTTTTGGTGTACTCCTGTTTTAAAGCACGGCACTCCAGACTTGAAAAAGGGGCATGTATGCCCCGAAACGCGTTGTCAATAAATCCTAGAAAGATTATTCCTGTCCTGAGGTCTTTTGAGTGCGCCCCTTTCGGTACCACACTAGGAGTGCAGGCACTCTGCACATCCTTTTCACCTGTGTTACTATTTCCACACACACTATAGTGATGATGTCACCACGTCATAAGACTGGGGTGTGTGGTGACATCATCACTGATGGCGTCACCGCGGCAGCCCAGCTTTATGATGTGGGGATGTCACAGCACAAGATAATTAGTGCATTTTTTTTAATCAAGATGGGCACAACTGCCTCTTCGTGCTCAATTGGATGAGATGAGTATGTTTTTTTCCCTGCTATTTCAGGAAAAATTGATTTGTTACCACGATGCGCCAGGAAATTCAGATTTGTGGCTAATTGAATTTTTCCTGAAATTCAGATCAAATTCCACTCTATTCTCTGAACACTACCTATTACCAATAAATGCTCACATTTTTGTGACACAATCTAAGAAAATATTCCCATTTGGTTATATCCTTGCATGTCACAATCAGTCTTGGTCATGCTATATGTGGGATTAAACAGTATATTGTAGATTAAAGGTTGTTATCCTGCTTATGCTCATGTTTGGGCATAATGACACAATCAACATGGTGGGAATGCATTGTGGAGGTTGAATCTCCCATAATGAGCATTGGTGCATCATGGTGCACCAGCAGGCTAAACATATTTTTAGAAAAGTTGGGAAAAATAAACTTTAACCCCTAAGGACACTTTAATCCCTAAGGGCTCGTTCACATGAACGCTTTTTTCGTCCCGTATATGGGCCGTTTTTTGCGTTCAGTATACCGTCCGTATATGGAACCATTAATTTCAATGATACCCCCCAAAAAACGGAATGTACTCCGTATGCATTCCATTTCCGTATTTCCATTTTTCCGTTCCGCTACATTTTGAGTCATGTCCTATTATTGCCTGCAAATCACGTTCCGTGGCTCCATTCAGGTCGATGGGGCTGTAAAAAAAACTGAATGCATACGGAATGCATCTGTATGTCTTCTGTATCCATTACATTTTTGCGGAAGCATCTATTGAAAATTTTATGCCCAGCCTAATTTTCAATTTACTTACTGTTAAAACATTATTATATGCTTCCGTTTTGGTTTGCAATATGCAAAAAAATGGATCACAAACGGAAACCATACAGAAAAGGAACGGAAGTGGAACGGAAACACCACTGAAACCAAAAACAGAAAAGCGGATCTGGTAAAAACGGACCGCAAAACCATAGGGTCGTATGAACGTGAATTTTTCTCTTTGACATGCTGCATTTCAACAATCATAAATCACTGATTTAGCATTATTTAACTGCACCATTTCAGGGTACAGATATAGAGTTTAATTTTTAAAACCTTTTTCAGGTAATGATAACAAAAAGCAATTCTTCCATCGTTTTTAGGGCATTGTGGCATGAATAATGTTAGACTACTTTTATAAAGTAAATACTATTTTTATTCTTCTTATCTGTTTTTCTGTATTTTTAACACACTTTTTAATCATTTGTGTCCCACTAGGGGACTTTTGATTTAAATATTACCAATAATGAATATTTCTGTAGTCCCTAGAATTGCTGCATCATCTTTATGCAATACACATAAGGTGCTGGAGCTGCACTGTAAATGTGCAGTGCATGGAGCCAAGTCTCTACTTTCAGGATGCTTTATGTAGTTGAAAAATAAAAGCGACAGGACATAAGAATGTACAACTTTAATTTTTTTTTTTTTTAAAAGGTTAATCAATAATGTGCATGAATTTATGAGCAATCAAACATTGCTCCAGATTGATCAATCTTGTGAACATTGCATGATAAACTGAGCACATATTTTTCTCCTTTTTGACACCCGTTTCTTGAACCGTGGAATGTGCTAGTGTGGAGACTTCTGATTGGTGGGAGTGCTAGCACTGGGGGCTCCAACAAACTTTTAGCACATATCCTACGGGTGATAATTAGGCAATACATTTTCTTTGTGGGAAAAATCATTTAGGGTATGTTCACACATTAAAATTTCTTCAACTAAATATCAATTCCATGCATAGGGTTATTTCTACATAGGGTTTTTTCAACGGCATATCCATGTGTTGCCTGGGACAAGCATACTTGTAAATACATAAAATGTTTATAGTAGCACCGCTGCTGTACATCTGCTTGTTCAGCTTCATTTACCTTTGTAAACCAGTTATTATACCATATATAACTATAAGCGAATCAAAGCTGATGAACTGGAATTGTTACTGAATTTCAGGAAAAATTCGATTCCCAACGCATGCGAATTTCCTCAGGCTTCGTGGTAATGAATCGCAATTTTTCCTAAAATGGCGGCTAAAATGGTGGCTACACGTGTAAGGACATGGGGCAAGAAACTCTGGGAAGGCGGGATGACCCATACTGCCCTACATGTAGCAAATCAGCATCCAGCCAGCCCTGTGATATCACATCACTATGAATACAGTGGCCATATGGGATTCAGACACTTTCCAGCGTTCTGAGTGCAGGGACAGACGTGAGAAGGCGCTAGGGACAGCAATAGGAAAATCCTCATTGTGAAAAAATGATATATAAGTGCAGGGAAAGCATCTTAGTGCAGGGAGTGACGTCAGACGTCAGGGCAGTGATGGGAAAAACCTCATAGTGAAAAAAAGCGATTTACAAGTGCAGGGAAAGATTATTTGGGGATCCAGATAGCCATTAGGCAGTTCTCTCATTCCAGGAATTTGTTCTTGGGGTGCAAGTGCTATGTTGAAAAGCCTTTAGTGGCGTATATCTGTGGAAAAAGAAAAATATATACGGAGTTCACTTCTGCAGTTATAGAAGGTGAAAGGCATTTAGTAGCATATTTCAGTACAAAAAGAAAACGTAGTTTACTTCTGCAGCTGTATGTGGTTAAAACGTTTAGTGGCGTATTTCATTACAAAAAGAAAAATATATACGCAGTTCACTGTTGCAGTTATTTGTGGTAAAAGCATTTAGTGACGTATTTCAGTACTAAAAGAAAAATATATACGCAGTTCACTGTTGCAGTTATATGTGGTGAAAGCGTTTAGTGAAGTATTTAAAAAGGTTCAAGGAATCCAGCTCCACTTCGGTAAAGGAATATATATTTTGCTTGCGGTAAAATCACATCCAGTTACGGTTACAAAAGTCTTGTCTACGCGTTTCGGGCTACAAGAAACAATTCAAGTCCTTACTCATGACACAGTAAGACATAAAATGGCACTATTTGTAGGAGACATTGCACCTGTCTTCACTAATTGTGGTCACATGACTGCAAACCCCTTCAAAAAATGCCACACCTTAGAACAACACTTCTCATGAGAAAAAGAAAAAGAAAAACCATGTAATAAACAATAAACAAAAGCCTGTGCAAAATACATGAGATGTATAGTGACTATGAAAGATAATAAAATAAAGGAGAAAGTTTCATACATTAGGAAACTGAGGACTCTGGCAATATGGATTATTGTTGCAGAATCAGATCTAGGCGCCTGTTCAGACCATCTGGTTGACGCGTATTTAATGCAAAAATCCAGAAGGATTCTCTGTTTAATAGTTTTCTTCTGTGGTCTCCTCCTCGCTTGGGCAGTAAAACACGCTCTATGCCCTGTACCACCAGATCCGATGTGTCCCCACCATGGCAGACAGCAAAGTGCAGACTAGCTGCAGATACATTGCGACTGCCATGGTGGGGCACATCAGAAATGTGTTTGCGTATTCTAGTTTTAATGGCATTAGTAGTACAACCCACATATTGCAGTTTGCATTTTTACATGTAATTAAATAAACTGCATAAGTTGTATTACAATTAAGATATGATTTCATGTGGAAAACCCTGCCATTTGAAGCTGAGACAAAGGTATTGGAAATCGACATATGAGTGCAGCAGATACATCTATGGTGTCCACACCTGTAGCTCCCTTTAGTCGTAAGCCAGACGGGCTGCAATTTTTCTTCTCTTGGTATAGACTAGGACTAACATAGTTTGCAATAGTGGGTGCTCTTCTAGCTGCACATTTAACCCCATCCGCAACTATGTCAGTCCAGTCCTTGTCATATGCCAGAATAGGGAAATAATATTCTTTATGATGCAACAAATTTGTGTGAACTCCGTACTGTATTGTGTAATAAACAAGTTGCTATTTTTGCTACTATTATTTTTGTTTTTGTTTTTATTTTTATTTGTAGCTCTGTTTCGGAGTCCCCCCCTTGGACCTATTTTCCTGCTTAGGATTAATTAAGGAACCTCTTTCAATATCAGTCACCTGTCGTATTGCATCCTCAACTTGTTTTGTGGCATAAGCTCCTTTATATAATCTGTGAGTGATATTTACAGCCTCAGTCATGAAGCTTTTTTCATCTGTGCAGTTCCTTCTTGCACGGATTATCTCACCCCTTGGTATATTTGCTATAACATGTCTAGGATGGCAGGATGTAGCATGTAAAATAGTGTTCCCTGCCAGGGGTTTTCTGTAAGTGCATGTATGAATTTTGCTGGTGGGAGGATCTTCCCTCAGACGCAAATCCAAAAATGAAATCTCCTTTATATCTTGGTGGACACTAAAAGAGATAGTGTCCACACAGGAATTTATGTAACAACCAAAGGCTGGTATGGCCGCCACATCGCCAATCCAAATGAGGATCAGGTCATCTATGTAACGGCCATCCACCTAATGCAATCCCAGAAAGGGTGGGTGTCGATGAGGAGAAAGCTCCTCTCCCACCATGCCATGAATATATTAGCTATGGAGGGTGAGAACTTGGCCCCCATCGACACCCCGATACCTGCAAGTAAAATGTGTTGTTGAACATGAAAAAGTTGCGTGCCACCAAAAGCAAATATTCCTGCAGACCTGCAGTAATGTTTCCATACATTTTTAGAAACCAGGCTAAGGATTTAATAGTCAGTTCATGCGGAATATTAGTGTATAAAGACACAACGTCCGCTGTGATACATGTGTAATTTGAGGACCATTCAATTTTCTCAATTGTTTGTAAAACGGACGCTGTGTCTTTAAGAAAACCTGGTATGAGTGGTATGAGTGGTTGAAGTATAGAATCAACCCACTGAGAGATTCTTTCAAAGAATGATCCTATGCCTGCTACAATAGGCCTGAGGGGAGGTGGAAAGCCATTTTTATGTGTTTTTGGGAGTGCATGAAATACTGGGATAACGGGAGAAATGACATATATGTATTCAGATTCCCTATCAGTCAAAAATCCTGATTTGACTCCCACATCCAAAATGTTTTTTAATTCCTTTTGAAAAGAGGGGATGGGGTTGTCGCTAAGGGTAACATACACTGTGATGTTACTCAACATGGATTCAATTTGGGTCCTATATAGACCGCTATCTAATACGACAACCCCGCCCCCTTTATCAGATTGTTTAATTACAATGTCATCCCTCAGTTTCATATCTTGTAAAGCCTTCATTTCATTTTTGGTTACATTCTTAATGCCAGCAGTATTCAGATTAATTTGATCATGTAACAGGACTAGATCTCGCTCTACCAGTTCTTGGTATCGGTCCAGTTCTGGGGATCTGGATTGAATGGGATAAAAATCCCGATTCTTGGTGTGAAAATTCAATGACCTGTTATTCAATTCCAGATCCCCCAGGACTGTATTCGATTCCTGTAGTTCACATGCATGCATCATTTCAAAGAAACTCATATCCCCTGTATTATGGGAATTTGTATTGTCATAAACAGAGGGCTCACTCGTGGATGTCATAGAGTGATCCACGTCCCCTGACTCCGCAACACAAACATCATCACCACCCACCTGAAAGTGTCGCCGGAGAGTGAGGGCGCGGGCCAGCCTATTGACATCCAGGAGCGTCCTATATAGGTCAAAATGGCAGGTGGGAGAAAATGTTAATCCTCTTATGAGTACATTAATGTCATCTACTGATAGTGTGGAAGCGGACAAATTAATCACTTGGAGTTCATCCTGTCCTTTTTGTATCTCACGGGATACCGGCGGTTTTCGGTGTTTCCTCCGTTTTTTGAAGCTGCTTTATGTGAACCAGTCTCTTGGACATGAGGGGGATATGCAGATGGAGAGGCACGATCCTGTTCCGAATCAATAGAGTCCAATTCCGTAGAACTGAATGAGACCTTCTGGAGATTTTTTATTTTCTTTTTATTACGCAACTTTTTCAGAATTGAACGGGGTGTGTTCTGTTTAGGGTCTGTCCATGTATATACTTGGTTCGACTCATAGTCAAGTAAATCACGGTTAGATTTAATTTGTTTAAATTTTATAAGATCATCTTCCATCTTTTGTAGATCCTCCTTCAATGTATTGTCTAGTTTGGTGAATTCTGGATTATTTATATGCACACATAAAGTCTCTCGCGTTTTTTTGATATTATCCCTGAATTCCACCAGTGCTTGACTTTCGTTGCATATGATTAAGTCTATTAATTTCAGAAAAAACTCAGGCAAAATAGCAGTTAGTTGTAAGTTCTCCTGGATGGATTTATTGGGTGAATCATAAATGGCATTAATGCGCTGTAGTCTGTCCTCATCGTCCTCCGGAGGACGTAGCGAGGCATATGCCATAAAGCACCCTTGTGAACAACCGCTTAACAGCTGGGGCGGGGAGTGCTCGCAATCCTGACTTATTCAATATAGTAAAAGGAAAGTTCAGCAGCTCTCACCTGCCCCACCTTCACCTGTGAGCACGGAGGACCCATGTCAGGCCCGGGTAATATAGTGCAAAAAGGTTCAAGGAATCCAGCTCCACTTCAGTAAAGGAATATTCATTTTGCTTGCGGTAAAATCACATCCAGTTACGGTTACAAAAGTCTTGTCTACGCGTTTCGGGCTACAAGAAACAATTAAAGTCCTTACTCATGACACAGTAAGACATAAAAATGGCACTATTTGTAGGAGAGATTGCACCTGTCTTCACTAATTGTGGTCACATAACTGCAAACCCCTTCAAAAAATGCCACACCTTAGAACAACACTTCTCATGAGAAAAAGAAAAAGAAAAACCATGTAATAAACAATAAACAAAAAGCCTGTGCAAAATACATGAGATGTATAGTGGCTATGAAAGATAATAAAATAAAGGAGAAAGTTTCATATATTGGGAAACTGAGGACTCTGGCAATATGGATTATTGTTGCAGAATCAGATCTAGGCGCCTGTTCAGACCATCTGGTTGACGCTAAAAAGAACACACCCTGTTCAATTCTGAAAAAGTTGCGTAACAAAAAGAAAAGAAAAATCTCCTGAAGGTCTCATTCAGTTCTACAGATTTGGACTCTATTGATTCGGAACAGGATCGTGCCTCTCCGTCTGCATATCCCCCTCATGTCCAAGAGACTGGTTCACATAAAGCGGCTTCAAAAACGGAGAGCGGGTCGGAAACACCGAAAACCGCCGGTATCCCGTGAGATACAAAAGGACAGGATGAACTCCAAGTGATTAATTTGTCCGCTTCCACACTATCAGTAGATGACATTAATGTACTCAAAAGATGATTAACATTTTCTCCCACCTGCCATTTTGACCTATATAGGACGCTCCTGGATGTCAATAGACTGGCCCGCGCCCTCACTCTCCGGCGACACTTTCAGGTGGGTGGTAATGATGTTTGTGTTGCGGAGTCAGGGGACGTGGATCACTCTATGACATCCACGAGTGAGCCCTCTGTTTATGACAATACAAATTCCCATAATACAGGGGATATGAGTTTCTTTGAAATGATGCATGCATGTGAACTACAGGAATCGAATACAGTCCTGGGGATCTGGAATTGAATAACAGGTCATTGAATTTTCACACCAAGAATTAGGATTTTTATCCCATTCAATCTAGATCCCCAGAACTGGACCGATACCAAGAACTGGTAGAGCGAGATCTAGTCCTGTTACATGATCAAATTAATCTGAATACTGCTGGCATTAAGAATGTAACCAAAAATGAAATTAAGGCCTTACAAGATATAAAACTGAGGGATGACATTGTAATTAAACAATCTGATAAAGGGGCGGGGTTGTCGTATTAGATAGCGGTCTATATAGGACCCAAATTGAATCCATGTTGAGTAACATCACAGTGTATGTTACCCTTAGCGACAACCCCATCCCCTCTTTTCAAAAGGAATTAAAAACATTTTGGATGTGGGAGTCAAATCAGGATTTTTGACTGATAGGGAATCTGAATACATATATGTCATTTCTCCCGTTATCCCAGTATTTCATGCACTCCCAAAAACACATAAAAATGGCTTTCCACCTCCCCTCAGGCCTATTGTAGCAGGCATAGGATCATTCTTTGAAAGAATCTCTCAGTGGGTTGATTCTATACTTCAACCACTCATACCACTCATACCAGGTTTTCTTAAAGACACAGCGTCCGTTTTACAAACAATTGAGAAAATTGAATGGTCCTCAAATTACACATGTATCACAGCGGACGTTGTGTCTTTATACACTAATATTCCGCATGAACTGACTATTAAATCCTTAGCCTGGTTTCTAAAAATGTATGGAAACATTACTGCAGGTCTGCAGGAATATTTGCTTTGGTGGATTTTCCCAGGCGCAACTTTTTCATGTTCAACAACACATTTTACTTGCAGGTATCGGGGGTGTCGATGGGGGCCAAGTTCTCACCCTCCATAGCTAATATATTCATGGCATGGTGGGAGAGGAGCTTTCTCCTCATCGACACCCACCCTTTCTGGTATTGCATTAGGTGTTATGGTCGTTACATAGATGACCTGATCCTCATTTGGATGGGCAATGTGGCGGCCATACCAGCCTTTGGTTGTTACATAAATTCCTGTGTGGACACTATCTCTTTTAGTGTCCACCAAGATATAAAGGAGATTTCATTTTTGGATTTGCGTCTGAGGGAAGATCCTCCCACCAGCAAAATTCATACATGCACTTACAGAAAACCCCTGGCAGGGAACACTATTTTACATGCTACATCCTGCCATCCTAGACATGTTATAGCAAATATAACAAGGGGTGAGATAATCCGTGCAAGAAGGAACTGCACAGATGAAAAAAGCTTCATGACTGAGGCTGTAATATCACTCACAGATTATATAAAAGAGCTTATGCCACAAAACAAGTTGAGGATGCAATACGACAGGTGACTGATATTGAAAGAGGTTCCTTAATTAATCCTAAGCAGGAAAATAGGTGTCGGGGGGGGGGGGACTCCGAAACAGGGCTACAAATAAAAATAAAAACAAAAACAAAAATAATAGTAGCAAAAATAAAACTTGTTTATTACACAATACAGTACGGAGTTCACACAAATTTGTTGCATCATAAAGAAATATTTCCCTATTCTGGCATATGACAAGGACTGGACTGACATAGTTGCGGATGGGGTTAAATGTGCAGCTAGAAGAGCACCCACTATTGCAAACTATGTTAGTCCTAGTCTATACCAAGAAAAGAAAAAATCGCAGCCGTCTGGCTTACGACTAAAGGGAGCTACAGGTGTGGACACCATAGATGTATCTGCTGCACTCATATGTCGATTTCCAATACCTTTGTCTCAGCTTCAAATGGCATGGTTTTCCACATGAAATCATACCTTAATTGTAATACAACTTATGCAGTTTATTTAATTACATGTAAAAGATGCTAACTGCAATATGTGAGTTGTAGTACTAATGCCATTAAAACTAGAATACGCAAACACATTTCTGATGTGCCCTACCATGGCAGTCGCAATGTATCTGCAGCTAGTCTGCACTTTGCTGTCTGCCATGGTGGGGACACATCGGATCTGGTGGTACAGGGCATAGAGAGGGTTTTACTGCCCAAGCGGGGAGGAGACCACAGAAGAAAACTATTAAACAGAGAATCCTTCTGGATTTTTGCATTAAATACGCGTCAACCAGATGGTCTGAACAGGCGCCTAGATCTGATTCTGCAACAATAATCCATATTGCCAGAGTCCTCAGTTTCCCAATGTATGAAACTTTCTCCTTTATTTTATTATCTTTCATAGCTACTATACATCTCATGTATTTTGCACAGGCTTTTGTTTATTGTTTATTACATGGTTTTTCTTTTTCTTTTTCTCATGAGAAGTGTTTTTCTAAGGTGTGGCATTTTTTTAAGGGGTTTGCAGTCATGTGACCACAATTAGTGAAGACAGGTGCAATCTCTCCTACAAATAGTGCCATTTTTATGTCTTACTGTGTCATGAGTAAGGGCTTGAATTGTTTCTTGTAGTCCGAAACGCGTAGACAAGACTTTTGTAACCGTAACTGGATGTGATTTTACCACAAGCAAAATAAATATTCCTTTACCGAAGTGGAGCTGGATTCCTTGAACCTTTTTGCACTATATTACCCGGGCCTGACACGGGTCCTCCGTGCTCACAGGTGAAGGTGGGGCAGGTGAGAGCTGCTGAACTTTCCTTTTACTATAGTGAAGTATTTCAGTACTAAAAGAAAATATATACGCAGTTCACTGTTGCAGTTATATGTGGTGAAAGCGTTTAGCGAAGTATTTCAGTACAAAAGAAAAATATATACGTAGTGCACTGTTGCAGTTATTTGTGGTAAAAACGTTTAGTGACATATTTTAGAACAAAAGAAAAATATATACGCAGTTCACTGTTGCAGTTGATTGCAGAAAGAGCATTCAGTGACGTATTTCAGTACTAAAAGAAAAATATGTACGCAGTTCACTTCTGCAGTTATATGTGGTGAAAGCGTTTACTGGCCTATTTAAGTACAAGAAGAAAAATATATACGCAGTTTACTTCTGCAGTTTTATGTGGTGATAGCGTTTAGTGGTGTATTTCAGTACAAAAAGAAAAATATATACGCAGCTCACTGTTGCAGTTATTTGTGGAATAAGCGTTTAGTGATGTATTTCAGAAGTAAAAGAAAAATATATACACAGTTCACTGTTACAGTTATCTGTGGAAAAAGCATTTAGTGGCCTATTTCAGTACAATATGAAAATATATAATTAGTTCACTTCTGCAGTGATATGTAGTGAAAGCATTTAGTGGCCTATTTCAGTACAAAAAGAAAAATATATACGCACTTCAGTGTTGCAGTTATTTGTGGTGACAGCGTTTAGTGGCCTATTTCAGTACAAAAGTAAAAATATGTACGCACTTCACTGTTGCAGTTTTTTTGTATTGAAAGCGTTTAGTGGCCTATTTCAGTACAAAAAGGAAAATATATGCACATTTTACTTCTGCAGTTATATGTGGTGAAAGCGGTTAGTGGCCTATTTCAGTACAGAAAGAAAAATATATACGCATTTCACTTCTGCAGTTATTTGTGGCGAAAGTGTTTAGTGGTCTATTTTAGTACAGAAAGACAAAATATATACGCACTTCACTGGTGAAGTTATTTGTGATGAAAGTAGTTATTGGCCTATTTCAGTACAAAAAGAAAAATATATATGCACCTCATTGTTGCAGTTAGTTGTGGTGAAAGCGTTTAGTGGCCTATTTCAGTACAAAAAAAAATATTTTTTAGGCTTTTAGGGGTGTTTAAATTTGCTTTTAATTTATTTAGTTCAGCTAAAAATATGTCAGACAGAGAAGTGCCAGGCCATGCACAGGGGAGTGGCTGAGGACTAAATGTTTCTGGCTCAGGCAGGGGTCGCAGGAGAGAAAAGGAACGTGGCAACAGGAGTCGTATCGAGAGGCCTTAGCTCCCGATGTTAGCTAGCGGTCGTGTCTTGACCAGCAATCCAGCGGTTCTTGATTGGTTAACTCGGTCATTCACTTCATCCCAAGTGACATCAGACACCCCCAGCCAACAGTCGGTGGGTTCTTCAGACGCAACCCTTAGTTGGCATGGCCCGGGAAGATGCCCTGTGCCCACACCTGTTCTCAACCTGCCTCTGTCCTTTGCTGTTCCCTCAGCCACAGAAATATTGTATGCTGTGGGCTTAGCTCCACTATACAGCGAGGGCGAGCTACTAGAGGACAGTCAGCAGCTACTGCCCAGCCAAGATGTGGAGGAGATATCCGCCGATTCCACCGCTAGGCAGGCAAGTAGCGATGAGAAGAGTGATGTGGGAGGTGGTATGGCGAGCAGTCTTGACCCAGAGACCGTTGAGGAGGACATCAGTGACGTGCACACACTACTCGATGATGATGAAGCCGATCGCACTTGGGAGCCGGGTGCAGAAGGGGCTTCATCATCATCATGAGAAGAGGGTGGCAGTTTGCCCCTAAGGCAGCGGCTGAGCCAGCGAAGTGGTAGCATGGCTGGGAGTCAGCAGGTTGGCAGCAGTGGGAGGTCAGGACACAAACATGCTCACGGTAGACCACCTGTTTCGCAGCAGCCTACCTGCCCGGGAAGTAGTGGTGCAAGGGTTCACAGAGGCAGCAGCAGTAACAGTCATTCAGTGTGGACTGTTGGGGGAGCTGTATGTCATTCCCATCATCTGCTTGTCCCGATGCTCCTGCTCCTCCTCATCAGTCATTCCGTGAGGAATCGATCACCAAAGCGATTGCCAAGAGACAGCAGTATGCGTGCACTAATCTAACGGCGCATTAGCTGAATGTGCTCCTGTCCAAGTTGCTGGTGCTGCAGTCCCTCTCTTTCCAAGTGGTGGACTCTGCACCTTTCAGGGAACTGATGGCTTGTGACGAGCCGAGGTGGAGAGTCCGAAGCCGTCATTTCCTTGCCAAAAGGCAGTACCAGCCCTGCACAAATATGTAGAACAGAAGGTGGGCCAGACCTTGAGCCTGTTGGTGTCTGCAAAAGTGAACGGCAGCGCCAACATGTGGAGCTGTAATTATGGTCAGGGACAATACATGTCCTTTACAGCCCACTGGGTGAAAGTGGTTCCTACACAGCCACACCAGCAACTTGGTCAGGTCTGGCTTCACGTTGTCATGCCGTTGGTCCTGCCTTATTAAGAAATCGAATCCTGGCTTACTCCGGAACAACTGAAATTCGGAACTATGGTGACCAACATGGTGCGTCAAGCAAGGCTGAGCCATGCTCTTTGCATGGCACACGTGTTTAATCTGGTTGTAAGGCGGTTCCTAAAGTCTTCCAGCCATCTGCAAGACATCCTAAAAATGGCCAGGAAACTTTGCATGCACTTCAGCCACTCATACACCGCAAAGCACACCCTCCTTGAGCTGTAGCAGCAGAACGGAATCCCCCAACAAAGGCTGACATGCGACGTTTCCACCCGTAGGAATTCCACCCTCCATATGTTCGACCAACTATATGAACAGAGAAAGGCCATCAACGATTTCTTGATGATCCAAGCAGATAGGAGTACTCTCCTGTGTAACTTCAATGTCAGCCGGTGGCATCTCATGTGTGACACCTGCCTCTGAGGATGCCATGTTATTTGTAAGTTGCCAAGAGTACAGGATGAACTACGTCATTCCACTGCTTCATGTCCTGGAACAGATGGTGGTAACAATGGCTTGCCAAGGGACAAGAGACGTGGCGCCTAGATCTCAAGGCCACATGAGCCAGGTGGGGGCTGCCAACTCCAGACTTTGTCATTGTGCCACTTGGTGGCTTTTTCCTGATGCTGCTACTGCCACCTCCAGACTCAGTCATTGTGCAACTCGGTGGCCTCCTCATACTGCTGCCACCTACAGACTCTGTCATTGTGCCACTCGGTGGCCTCCTCATACTGCTGCCAACTGCAGTCTCTGTCATTGTGCCACTCGGTGGCCTTCTCCTGATGCTGCCAACTCCAGACTCTGTCATTGTGCCACTTGGTGGCATTCTCCTGATGCTGCCAACTCCAGACTGTGTCATTGTGCCACTCAGTGGCCTCCTCATACTGCTTCCACCTCCAGACCCTGTAATTGGGCCACTCTGTGGACTTCTCATGCTGTTTCCACCCTCCCCACTTCATGACTGGTCCACTATTTTGGCTTTCAGCCTGGCTGACATCATCATTTATTGGAGAAGGAGGACCTCAACTGCACTGTTTCCGTGCAGAGAACATGGACGAATGGCGCAAAACACAACCCGGATTTGGATATAAGGTTTTTATTTGATAGACGACGCGTTTTGGGGTGCTCAGGACCCCTTTATCAAGTCTGAAGAGAGGGAGAGGCTTGAGGAGTATCCAAGTGCAGCAGCGCTTCTATGCTCACTGCACGTGCAGCGCTCGGCATGAACCTCCTAATGTGGCCTTCCAATCATCATTTATTGGACCTTTCTCCACTCTATCAGGGGGCTCTACTTGTATAAGTGTTTAATAGAACAGGTTCTGTAGACATCTATGTGAAATCAGCTGACGATGGAGTAAAATGAGTGCGCTTCTTCTTGGCGCTAACATCGACCTGTAAGGCTGGTCAGTATACTTGGTCAGTTTTGGCCCCATGACTGCCCAAATAAGTGAAGTGTGCAGTGATTCTAAGATTGACGCCTGTCATCTGCATGTCATATGGACACACAGTATTATTTCACTACCCAAGCAGACTCCCTATGCATGTCACTGCAAAGCACAGTGTTCTACACTAGTGTTGGGCGCGAATATTGGCACTTTGAGAATTCGCGAATATTTAGAATATAGTGCTATATATTTGAATTTTTGAATAAAGTTAAATAAATATATTCAGTGTGAGATAGTCAGTGTAGTGATATAGTGTAGCTGATTCCAGTGTATAGTGTAGTGATATAGTATAGCTGATGGTTCCAGTGCAGGGTGTTAGGTAGGGTGATAGATTCTGCTGTCCATAGGTACATGTTACAGTGCTGTGACGTCCCAAGTTCACAACAATACTTAGTGCAGCAATCAGAAATATGTAGTCAGACCTGCTAACTTGTGAAGTTGCCCGTATTGCGCAAACATATGCGCATCAATTGCCGATTTGCGCAATTGTAAATATATTGGAGCACTCTATATGCATGTAAAGCTATTGTAATGTTCTGCCGTGCCAACCATTTTCTCCAGTCTCAGGAAACTTCTAGCTTAAAAATGTAGCAAAAGTGACCCACGCCTGTATTCCGCGCGATATGTGAAAATTACACTGCCGATTTTTGCAATCAAGAAAATAATCCCAAATGCTCGAATTCACAAATAAATGAAGAATATTCGCCCAAATATTTGTGAAATATCGCGAATCGAATATTGCCCCTGCCACTCATCACCATTGTACACTATAAAAATAGCAATTTTTTTACGGAATTCACTGCGAATATATTCGGATCGAACCTAAGGCTACTTTCACACTTGCGTTGTTATTTCTGGTATTTAGATGCGGCAATGGATCTCAATACCGGAATTAAACTAATCCTTTTGATTTTGCACATGAGGATGCATCCATTCCGTTACGGCGCGGTTGTGTAAAACAGTGTGAGAGTAGCCTTAAAGGTGTTCTAATCTGAAATCCTGACCCTTCTTTTCACTGCACTTCTAAAAGTGGTGAGGGTCACCAAATGCTGCAAGAATTTGACCAAATGTCGCAAAAATATGCACCAATTGTCACACGCAGGCATCACTTTCGATTCTTTTACAGTACAAAACTGGTGTAACAGACTTGATGAATGAACCCTGTGTGCTTATAGACTAAGATTTAGGGCTATTCATGGACATGAAATGTATTAACATGTATTGGAGCATTACACGATACAATGCTGTAATATATTTAATCCGTTTTCCTTTTCTGTTGATGTTGAAAAGACTAGTGCCAGATTATGATTTTAGCAACTGAGAGACAAAAGCTAGTTACCAGTAATAAAAGTGAATTATTGCATATGTATTATCATGACAAGATAATGAATATACCTCATGAAGACACATTTATTGTATGAGCTATACTTTAACATCCATGCTCTCAAGCACATACTTTTATTGTATTGTCCCATTACCGTAGAAGACAAAAAAGTGTATTAGCAGATGTCTTTAAATTTAGACAGTTAAGGGTGTACATTTTGTCAGGGGATCACGTTGAAAAGGTCAAATGCCTGAAGCCACATATGTCACAGCCTCTTACTACCTGGCAACTATCTCCCATCCACACTGACTACGGAATACGTACACTGAAATGCACTCATTTATTTAGCTCTACATTATAGGCCATGCAGTAATAGGCTAAACAGGGACAATGAAATAATACATTTGTATTTTGCTTTTTCTAGTAGCCGTCCACTGAATAACTGGGGTTTTGCTAATTAAAATCTATTATTATAACCACAAATTAACATCACAAAAGAGATCATCAAAGTTTTATTTGAAGATATTTTTATTTCAAGATATATACCATCAGCTCCCATCTGCCTTTTAGAAAAAAAGTTAGGAAGAACCAGGATTCATCCACTAATTCAGTGTAGCAGGATTTCTTTCTTGAAACTTTAGGGATTTGCAAACAATTTTCAAATTGCTACTACAAGCTACTACTTTTCCAAAATTGCTCAGAAATCCCATCAATTAGTAACTGAAAAAGAAAATGGTAAAAATTGGTTGGTTTGAGTGAATCTGGGAAAAAAATTTCAAGTGACTGGAACCATTCCTATAGACAGCGATTTTTAAAATCATTGTAGTGGAGAAAATGGAGAGATAAAGAGTCTCATTAAATTGATCTATAAAACCAGGGCTCGAGTCCAGTAGGAACGTGTGGGAATGGCGTTCCTGCACTTTTTTCACAGCAGGAACACTGTTCCCTTTCAGGGCCGTGACGGGGGCAGTTGCCCCGGGCGCTAGTCTGCAGGGGGGCACTGGCCAGTGGCAAAACATTTTTTAAATTAATCACCCACCATGTTTTTAGGTTCACTATTCTGTGGTGCGCTCTGCCGCACAGCGCCATGAGAGCACAGTGAGGAGCGCCGATCACCAGGGCAAGGCGCACACGGCACAGCCGATCTCACTGATAGGCTCCGCCCACCTCCCGATCGGGAAAGGCAGTGAGGAGCCAGAACAAGAAAGAGAGGGCTGCCGCAGCCGCACTGCCGTGGACTACTTGTAGTTCAACTTTGTTGAGAATCATGCAACAGACAAGTGTTCTACTCCAGTCGGTTTTGCCCAGAGCCCAGTGTAGTGACACACACCACAGGCAGCCGAGCGACAGTGAGTGACAGACAGTCAGTGTCACTCAGTCCCTCCCTGAGTGTAGGTGTCGCCAGGAGCAGAGCAGAACAGGAGGTATATATATATATTAATTTATAATAATGAAGGAATTAAGAAAAAATACAGTGAGTGAAGTACCATGAGAGCCAGACAAGGCCGCCAAGCAGGTGCAGTCAGGGTGCTGGTGAAGGATGACCAGGGACACTGAGACAC
Source organism: Bufotes viridis (assembly GCA_033119425.1). Taxonomy (NCBI): domain Eukaryota; kingdom Metazoa; phylum Chordata; class Amphibia; order Anura; family Bufonidae; genus Bufotes; species Bufotes viridis. The sequence goes on along the minus strand of CM065591.1, from coordinate 334,728,013 downwards.
TAGTACTGCCTGTGGGATGCCACCTGCCCATCTCTGACTGCCATGGTCCTGCTTGGACTGGCTCTCATCATAGCACCAGGCACTTCACTGTCTGCTGCTTGGCTATCAGCTTTATCTTTTTTTAACTCCTAAAATCAGGTTTTGATCTGGGTCTCTGGGAGCTTCAGGGCTGCAGCCATCCAGGTCTGCCCTCTTATTCTCAGGTCCAGACAAGTATCTCTGCAGACAATAAGTGCAGACAACTATAAGTGCAACTATTAAACATAGTAATAGAAACCATATGCTCAGTAGATGGTGGCTCCTATCTGAGGTCTGATTGGGGGTCATTCATATTGGGGTCTGAGCTGAGGTGTGATCTGAGGTCGGATTCGGGGTCTTATTAACATTAGGGATCTTATTGGGGTTGTTAGGTGAGGTCTGATTAACATTGGGGGTCTGATTGGTGGTCTGACCTGAGGTGTAATGAAAAATATTTTTTCTTATTGTCGCCCTCTAAAACATAGGTGAGTCTTATGGGCCGTTGCATCTTATATAGGGCAAAAATACGGTATTTTCTTGCTCCTCCTCCTGACCTCCCCTGCCCTTTGTGTACGCCGCACGCTGTGACGTAGCAGTGGATCTTGGGTAAGTTACCACACTTTTTTTCCCAGGACTTGACCCCTGCATAAATTTCAGGTGAAGTGAATAACATTGATTATGTTGTAATAATGGCATTTGTCGAGGGATGAGATATATGGACAGCAAATAAACAGTCCGTTCTTGAAGATGATGTGTTGGAAGCAGGAAAAATGGGCAAGTTTGACAAGTTTTAAACAGTAACGACTAGATAACTACTGTAGGTGGGGACATCTACAAAATAGCTGGTCTTGTGGGGTGTTCCTGGTATGTAGGGGTTATCATCTACTGAAAGCTGTCCTAGAATGGGCAGCCAGTGAATTTGTAATAGGGTCATGGGCAACCAAGAATCCACAATCTTAGAGAACAGTTTGAGTGGCACTGTGTATAACTTTGTGTGTTCTCTCAAATTGTGTCACTCCAGTGCTGAGTACATGAAAGCTGAATACGTGTTGACTGAATACATAATCGTCAATTACATGGCAGCTGGATACATGATAGCGGCTGGGGACAGACAAACATAAAATGCAGTGTAAAATCTTACGTCAACGGCCGTTTCACGCCTTAGCGCTTCATCAGGCCCGTGTCACAGTTGCGCTATCGTGCCGGCTTTTGAAAGCGGCTCACATGATCCACGCCTGTGACATCACTGTGACGTCACCTCCAAGCTGATTTAGCATAAACGTGGTACAAACACAATTATCAAATAACCTACCATCCAGATGTATGGGCGCCAAGGCTCATTGATGCCCATGGGGGAAAGGCCACTCCTGGTTTGATCCACAGAAGAGATAATGTGGCACAGTGAATCCCAGCCTGCTGCACATAGCTGTAATAAAGTTATGTTGTTCATTACACATATTGTGACCCATTTTCTCCCTGATTATTCTATTTAAGTCTCCACTGTACTGTTTACTTCTGTCCGTCATTACAAAGCTCTAGATTGCCTGCCTATTCTTCTGACCATTACTTCAGTGCCTCTCACCCAATTCTGCTACATCATTAAATACCAACTAACTGACTACCCTCCTGACTCCCACTTCTGTACCATGTACCTATCTCTGCTATGTTACTATTACCAAAGCCAAGTTTGGCTGACTACTCTCCTGACCACTGCTTCTGTACTACATACGTAGCTTAGTTAAAAATACTTTTACCAAACCCTGGATCACCTGACCACTCTGCTAATTACTACTGCATTTGTACCACATCCTTAGCACTGCTTATTCTATTATATACAGTAATACTTGATACTGTTAGATTAGATCATCAACAGCGGAGGTGGAGCATAAGTGGACACTCCCGATACAATTCTGTGCGCGTCTGGGGGTGACTGTGGTTTTTTTGCAGTCTTGCTGCGATTGAATTTTTCGAATTTTCATAATCTTGGCAAAAGTGCTATAAAACAGTGGAGATTGCTTCCAACGTTAAAGGGTAGAGATGAGCGAATTTCTCAAAAATTCGATTCGGTAGGTTCGCCGAATTTTACAAAAGATTCATTTCCATCCGAATTTATTTATGGCGAATCTCATTAAAAAGCAATTTCCTGGCTGCAGAGAGCATGTATAGTGGTGTAGATTCTGTGTCTTGAAGAAACACGCATAGGGAGTCTGCTGTGGTAGTGAAACAATACTGTGAGTCAGTATGACATGCAGGTGACAGGCGTCACTCTCAGAATCACTGCACAATTCACTTATTTGGGCAGTTATGGGGCCAAAACTGACCAATTAACTCAATTGTGAACTCAACCTTACAGGTCAATGTTAGCGCCAGGTATAAAGAACCGTGCAGAGGCCCAAGATCCTACTATAGCATGAAAGAGTGCACTCCTTTCACACCAATTCACTGATTCCACAAAGATTTCTACAGAACCTGTTCTATTAAACGCTGATACAAGTAGAGCCCCCACTGACCGAGTGTAGAGGGTGTCAACAGTAAGTTTTGTTGACTTCACAGATTATTTTGTACTTACTCTGATCCATCAGAATAATAACCCCAAAAAACTGACCCTGCCTGTTGAGCTTCCGCCTTCACGTGGTCAGTATTTAGTCAGTAATCCATCAGTATTGCTAAGTTCAGAAAAAAAAAACAGAATTTAATCTAAAACAGAGATGATACGTGAATGGAATATTTGAAAGTCTTCTGTGTTTTGTACCCACTCTTGCTTTTGGCTACCAAATCATAAGCCAACTGTGATGCAAAATAGGGACCATGTCATACAGGCCTTACAGCTGCTATATAGACAGAATCTGTTGGATTCCTCATTTTTCCTTTCTTCTGACAGATCAGAAGAAGGGTCAAATAAATGATGATGTCAGCCAGGCCAAAAGGAAAAATAGTCATGGAGTGGGGAGGGTGGGAACAGCATGAGTAGTGAAGAGGTAGCAGCATTATATGGAGACCACAGAGTGATGAGGTGGCAGCAGCATTAGGAGACCACAGAGTAGTGAGGTGGCTGCAGCATGAGGAAACCACAGAGTGGTAAGGTGGCAGCAGCATGATGAGACCACTGAGTGGCCCAGTGACAGTGTTGAGGTGGTAGCAGCATGAGGAGACCACAGAGTGGCCCAGTGACAGATTTGTGAGGTGGCAGCAGCATGAGGAGACCACAGAGTGGTGAGGTGGCCACAGTATGAGGAGATCACAAAGTGTTAAGGTGGCAGCAGCATGAGGAGACCACAGAGTGGCCAAGTGACATAGTGGTGAGATGGCAGCAGCATGAGGAGACCACAGAGTGGCCGAGTGACAGATTGGTGAGGTGGCAGCAGCATGATGAGACCACAGAGTGGCGCAGTGACAGTGTTGAGGTGGTAGCAGCATGAGGAGACCATAGAGTGGTGAGGTGTCAGTAGCATAAGGAGACCACAGAGTGTTGAGTTGGCAGCATGAGGAGGCCACAGAGTGGTGAGGTGGCAGCAGCATAAAGAGACCACAGAGTGGCCCAATGACATAGTGGTGAGGTGGCAGCAGCATGAGGAGACCATAGAGTGGTGAGGTAGCAGCAGCATGAGGAGTCTACAGAGTGACCCAGTGACAGAGTGTTGAGGTGGCAGCAGCATGAGGAGACCACAGAGTAGTGAGGTGGGTGCAGCATGAGGAAACCACAGAGTGGCCCCGTGACAGAGTGGTGAGGTGGCAGCATTATGAGGAGACCGCAGAGTGGCCCAGTCACATAGTGTTAATGTGGCAGCAGCATGAGGAGACCACAGAGTTTCCCAGTGACAGAGTGTTAAGTTTGCAGCAGCATAAAGAGAACACAGAGAGGTAAGATGGCATTAGCATCAGGAGACCACAGAGTGGCCCAGTGACAGAGTGTTAAGGTGGCAGCAGCATGAGGAGGCCACATAGTGGCTCAGTGACAGAGTGTTAAGTGGGCAGCAGCATGAGGAGGCCACAGAGTGTTAATGTGGCAGTAGCATGAGGAGAACACAGGGTTGCCCAGTGACACTGTGGTGAGGTGGCAGCAGAATGAGGAGACCACAGAGTGGCCCAGTGTCATTGTGAGTAGCTGGCAGCAGCATGAGGAGACCACAGAGTAGCCCATTGATAGAGTGTTGAGGTGACAGCAGCATGAGGAGACCAAAGAGTGGTGAGGTGGCAACAGCATGAGCAGACCACAAAGTGGCCCAGTGACAGATTTGTGAGGTGGCAGCAGCATGAGCAGACCGCAAAGTGTTAAGGTGGCAGCAGCATGAGGAGACCACAGAGTGGCCCAATGACATAGTGGTAAGGTGGCAGCAGCATGATGAGACCACAGAGTGGCCCAGTGACTGTGTTGAGGTGGCAGCAGCATGAGGAGACCACAGAGTGGCCCAGTGATATAGTGGTGAGGTGGCAGCAGCATGAGGAGACCACAGAGTGGTGAGGTGCCAGTAGCATGAGGAGACCACAGAGTGTTGAGTTGGCAGCACCATGAGGAGGCCACAGAGTGATGAGCTGACAGCAGCATAAGGAGACCACAGAGTGGGCCAATGACCAAAGTGGTGAAGTGGCAGCAGCATAAGGAGACCACAGAGTGGTGAGGTGGCAGCAGCATGAGGAGATTACAGAGTGGCCCTGTGACAGAGTGTTGAGGTGGCAGCAGCATGAGGAGACCACAGAGTGGTGAGGTGGCATTGTCATGAGGACACCACAGAGTGGTTAGGTGGCAGCAGCATGAAGAGACCACAGAGTGGCCCAGTGACAAAGGGTTGGGGTAACAGCAGCATGAGGAGACCACAGAGTGGTGATGTGGCAGTAGCATGAGGAGACCACAGAGTGGTGAGGTGGCTGCGGCATGAGGAGACCAGAGTGGTGAGGTTGCTGCGGCATGAGGAGACCAGAGTGGTGAGGTGACAGCAGCATGACGAGACCACAGAGTGGCCCAGTGACAAGGTGTTGAGGTGACAGCAACATGAGTAGACCACAGAGTGGTGAGGTGGCAGCAGCATCAGAAGACCGCAGAGTGGCCCAGTGACAGAGTTGTGAGGTGATGGCAGCATGAGGAGGCCTTAGAGTGGTGAGGTGGCAGCGGCATGAGGAGACCACAGATTGGTGAGGTGGCAGCAGCATGAGGAGACCACAGAGTGGCTTAGTGACATAGTGGTGTGGTTGTGGGCAATACCAGTACCAGCTGAAGATGGTGGATGGCAGTTCGAGCACCTGGCAGCAGGTGTGTGGCATCAATTGGGTGGCAGCATCAAAATAGTAGCTTAAGCAGATAGCCAGAAGAAACAGGTATATTTTGACAAAGTCTAGGTGTGGCACCATGGATGATCTAATCTGTTGCATCAGGCACTGGTATGTGGAAATCCTGGCTGTTCCATGCCTGATTTATCTTCACAAAGGTCAGTTTCTCCACATTTTGGGGGGACAGACAAGTTCTCTTTGGGGCAACTATGGCCCACGCCGCACTAAACACCCACTCTTATACCGCACTGCTGGCCGAGCAGGAAAGCTTGTCCAGGGCAAACTCGGCCAGTTGCGGCCACAAATCGAGTTTGGCTGCCCAGTAGTCCAGGGAATCTTCGATGTGGGTGGCAGGGTGCAGTCCACGTATGCCAGCACCTGCTATTTAAGGTTCTGCTCCATGTCTACCTGCTGCTGCTGGTGAGTAGTTTCTTCAGTTGGCAGATGAAGAAAACTGCTCATCAGCGAATCTAGACTTAAGTTGCTGCTGATGGAACTGGTACTGCTCCTGCCCCCCATCCCCCCCCCCCCAGCAGCCATGTGAGTGGAAATTTAGCTCAGAAGGGCCCTCCAATCAGACCAGCATGAGGATGGGCAATGGCACACATAGACAGCGGCCAACTGACTGCATAGGATGTCTCGATAGTAGTTCAGTTTGTCCTCCCTCTCACTGGGTGGAAAAAAGGCGACCATTTTGGACCAGTAGCGAGGGTCTAACATGCTGGAGAGCCAGTAGTCATCCGTCTGCCGAATGACAATTTTGCTGTCACTACATAAGCAACTGAGCATGCATCGGACAATTTGAACAAGTGATTCAGAGGGACTCCTGCCTCCATCTCCACTGCATGCTGCCACAGTGTGTCTGGGTCATCATGCCTCATCTTCCTCATTGCCCTGTATCTCCCCGGCTGCTCCTGCTCCTCCTCTGCTGTCACCTGTGTAGAAAAACCACCCATTTCTCTATGAATTGTTTGTGCTTGAATGTCTTCCTCCTTCTCCTCCTCCAGTTCAGCACTCACAGGGCTCATGTGGCTTTGAGACATAGTCGCTACGTCTCCTGTCACCTGGCCAGCCAAATTTAGTAGCAACTGTTTCAAGACAAGAATTAGTGGAATGACGTTGTTTATCCTGTAGTCCTGGTGACTGACAAACAACGTGACCTCATCCAAGGGCCCAAGCAAACGGCAGGTATCACGCATAAGCTGTTACTAGCTAACATCAAAGTTACACAGGGGAGTACTTCTGTCTGCCTGTGTCATTAAGAAGTTGTTTATGGCCTTCCTCTGTTCATATAATTGGGCCAATATATGGAGGTTGGAATTCCAACAGGTAGAAACGTCGCATATTAGCCTATGTTGGGGGACGCAGTTCTGCAGCTCAAAAAGGGTGTGCTTTGTGCTGTACGAGTGGCTGAAGTGCATGCAAAGTTTCCTGGCCATTTTCAGGATGTCTTGCAGATTGGGTGAAGAACCGCTTTACAACCAGATTGAACATATGCGCCATGCAGGGCGCATGGCTCAGCTCTCCTTGACACAGCGCCGACAGCCTCGACACCATGTTCTTACTGTTGTCGGGCACCATGGTTCCGAATTTGAGTTTTTGAGAAGAAAGTCAGGATCCGTTTTCTTGATGAAGAACTAGGAGTAGTTCCTCTCCTGTCTGACTCCGTTCGCCCAGGTAAACTAGGTGCAGAACAGTGTGACACTGCCATGCCCTGCACAAGTGGTATGCTGTAAGAGCACTGCAGAGGAGGCTGAGGAAACAGTGGAGGATGGGTCGCCTATACGACAGTAGTGGGGGGGCCTGAAACTCTTTGATGGCAGGAAAAGACTGTGTATATATATTACAGTTATGCCTAAGTGATTACGCTATCCTTTTACTGTGTGTAGAGAAAGTGGAAACAAACGGTATTCTGGGGGTTTGGCTTTCTGCCACCCTAGCTGTAAGTAACTGAGCCCGTGCAGTTTTTCTCACCCTCTCTTGGTGTCGGCTGACTAGTGGCTTAGGGTATCTTCTATCCATAAATTTGGTCCCATTTCCTCAAGCCGTTTCTCTACTCTCGTTTCCTCGAAAACGATCCTTCTGACTCGCAACATCTGGCTATAGGGGAGGGAGCTGATCATACCCCTAGGGTGTGCACTATTATACCTTAAAAGGTTGTTGCAGTCAGTGGGTTTGTTGAACAGGTCCGTCTGCAAACTACTATCTGTTACATATACCAGAGTAACAAGAAACTGTAGAGACTGTTTGGATTCTACACTAGTAAATTTAAGTTGAGGATGGATATCATTAAGGAAATCATGAAAAAACTGGAGCTCAGAATCAGTACCAGTCCAGATCAGGAAAATGTCATCAATATACCTCATCCACCCCCTTACAGACTGAAAGGGGGTGGATGGGTATATGTGACATTCTTCCACAAAATTCATATAAATATTGGCATAAGTTGGGGCCATATTAGACCCCATAGCGGTCCCACGGCACTGCATATAATACTGTCCATCAAAGCAGAAATAGTTGCAATACAGGAGAATCTCTAGCAATGCCAATGCAAATTCACAAGTCATCATGAAAAGGCTCAGGGTCCATGTCGATAATGCTTACGCAAATGACTTAATTGACGGACAACTCCATACATATTTACTTCTGGCATCTCCAGTGACTCCTACACTTTACATTCTCCCTAAGATACATAAAGATCTTCTAACCCCCCCCCCCCCCCGGTAGACCAATAGTGTCTGGCATAGACTCCATTTTTTCCACAGCTGCAATATTTTTGGACAAAGTTTTGAGACCATTTGCCACTGGGGCTTCATCCTTTGTTAAAGACACCCCAGACTTTTTGAATAACTTGACCGAGCTTGACTTTGAACCGGATAATAGACTTGTCTCCTATGACGTGCCCAGTCTCTACACGTGCATTGAGCACGATTTAGGTCTGGAGGCTGTTAAATGGGCCCTTAGGGATTCTGGCCACCCATGGGAGACTTGTGAATTTGTATTGGCATTGCTAGAGATTCTCCTGTATTGCAACTATTTCTGCTTTGATGGACAGTATTATATGCAGTGCCGTGGGACCGCTATGGGTCTAATATGGCCCCAACTTATGCCAATATTTATATGAATTTTGTGGAAGAATGTCACATATACCCATACACCCCTTTCAGTCTGTGAGGGGTGGATGAGGTATATTGATGACATTTTCCTGATCTGGACTGGTACTGATTCTGAGCTCCATTTCTTTTATGATTTCCTTAATGATATCCATCCTCAACTTAAATTTACTAGTGTAGAATCCAAACAGTCTCTACAGTTTCTTGATACTCTGGTATATGTAACATATAGTATTTTGCAGATGGACCTGTTCATTAAACCCACTGACCACAACAACCTTTTAAGGTTTGATAGTCTACACCCTAGGGGTATGATCAGCTCCCTCTCCTATAGCCAGATGTTCCGAGGAAATGAGAGTAGAGAAACAGCTTGAGGAAATGGGACAAAAATCTATGGATAGAAGATACCCTAAGCGCCTAGTCAGCCAAGACCAAGAGAGGGTGAGAAAAACTGCAAAGGCTCAGTTACTTACAGCTAGGGTGGCAGAAAGCCAAACCCCCAGAATACCGTTTGTTTCCACTTTCTCTACACACAGTAAAAGGATAGCGGAATCATTTAAGCATAACTGGAATATATTAACACAGTCTTTTCCTGCCATCAAAGCGTTTCAGCCCCCCCCCCCCACTACTGTCGTATAGGCGATCCAAGAATTTGGGCGACAAACTTACACATACTTCTGTCAATACCTCTACAGTTAAAACCAAAAGGAGAACAGGATGTTTCCGATGTCTCAGCTGTTGCAATTGCAACAACATGTTGAAAGGGGCAGAATTTACTCACCCACGTTTGGGCAAGAATTATAAAATAAGGGACTTTTTTACTTGTACATCTGATTTTGTCATCTATACATTACAATGTGAGGGAGACAACGCAGGCATGCAAACTCAGAATCAATAAACATCAGTACAGTATTAGGAAACTACTTAACAAAAGAGGGACCAGTTATGACCCGGTGGAAAGGGATCTCCCGGTTCCTGATTATTTCTTTAGGAATGGACACAATGTATTGCAACTCCGCTTTAGGATAATTGACGGGGTTCCCCCCCTATATAGGGGAGGGGATCGCGAAAAACTTCTCAAACGCCTGGAGCTCAGGTGGATTTATGAACTGGATACCCTGGAACCGAGGGGTATGAACCGAGACTTTAAGATAGGCTCACTCTATTTGCCCAAAACCTCATGGTTTTTTATTTTTATACATATAGTGTTTTGTTGTTAGTTTATGTCTCACTATACTAGTTTTGACACTGTTCTCTTCTTCAAATAGTGCTCCTTGTGACTTGAATCTGGACAACTACCATGACAACATCTGGCCTAGGCATCCGAATTGATAAACAGGGTTTTTACTTACCTTGATGCCCTTTGTTGGTTCGTGATGGCAATGTGTTGGTGCAGTATATATATGTGTCAAGTCGTTCTAAATAGACAGTTTCTACTAGTAATTCTTTTGGTGCGATGGATGATCTCAGGTCACAGGGTGAGTGAGTGGGGGGTATGGCCTAATAGTGACCTCATTAATTGATGGGTGTTTCACGGCCTAAAGGCCTGCTGGTCTAATCCGCCACCTGACCTACGTCAGGGGTGCGGCGGTGACCAAAGACTCCTCTTAAAAATCCCCATTGTAACTAATACTTTGCCGGTGGATCAGGGATTGACATCACCTGACACGCTGACAGACTATCGCATGAATGTTATGTGACCTCCTCACAGTGTGTGCACCATACCCACCTAGCCCATTCTGAACTACCCTTTAATGGGTTTAGGTCTTTGGACACTGTCCAACACACGCAATTAAAAGTGCATTACCTTATGCCCTACTTGTAAACCCACTTTATTATATCTCTTGGGCACCTGCTCTTCACTTTGGATTGCCATTTTTTTATTATTTGTGTTTTTTGCCGATACTGCCATATCTGTATACGGCCATTTGTCACAGTTTTGTTAGTAAGTGTCCTGTGACGTTATGATTATGCCTAATTACCTTCTATATATCATGGAAATTATGAACATTATGATTTCGGTCAACTTAGTTTGCATGTTCTTTTATCGATAGGATATGCATCAGATAGTTAGCAGATACATTCGGCACATGCAGTGTGGCCAGCCCCCGTTATGTCACCACTCACGCACCAATATGGGTGTGTGTGGTGATGTACAGGCTAAGCGAGTGCAGCAGGGTTGACGCATGCGCAGGTCACAGGCCCTGCATATTGATAGCCTTAGGAGCTTAAGCTCTTGCGATGTTCCGATCATGTGGTACGGAGGTCACTGGCGCATGCGCCCCTATTAGATGCACCAGTTGCACGCCGGGCTATTTATTCCGGTCAGTATACATTGTTTTCTGCCGGTCTGTGTGCAATACATTAAATGGAGCGACATTACGATTTATTTTGGATTTGACTGCAGTTGTCGCACCATATGTATATTTGTGGTGATGTCACTGGAAGTAGGAGGGGATTACCTCCAGGGTTCCACATGCAGCCAATTGGATGAGGACACTGTGTATAAATATGTCTCACTATTGTTACAGTGTATGCTTGATAAAGACCCAAGTGAGTTGAAACGCTGCATTTTTTCTGTGGTGGAATGAAGAAGATATATTGAAGACGCTGGAGTGCTGCGTTTTCTTTACTTTGGTTGATCGTACTAACAATGTCAATTCACTGCAGAACGGCTAATAGGACGTACATATATTTCCTATTAATACACCCCGTAAATGGCTGTATAACAATCTAAATTAACTGCAGAATGGCAAATAAGTTGCATCTTTTTTCCTATTAATACACTCCAAAAAAAAAGTAGAACAATGTAACTTCACCGCAAAACGGCTAATAGGACATACATATAATTACTATTAATACACCACGTAAATGGCTGTATCACACAGCACTTACACCCCAATAACAAGCAATGTTTGCTGGAATTACTGAGCTATCATATAGTGCAAAGCTAAAAGCAGCAGTATAACATCAATTTGGATCCCAAATAAGTGCAGCAAGGTGTAATAGAATCGCTTCCATTACCCAGGCTCCATTAATCTATTACTCTCTTGTTGGACCCTGTTCTCCTTTTATAGTGTGGATAATGCCACCCTATCATTTCCCTACACTTCTAATGATCTTTCCCTGAACTTCTAAATCATTTTTTCAGCACAATAAAGCCTTTCCTAGGACTGTCCCTAGAACCTGTCACGTATCTCTCTACACTAACTACACTGGAAAATGGCTGAATCCACGATGGCTGAGGCTATTTCTAAGACTGTGACATCACAGGGGTTGGCTGGCTGCTGATTGGCTCCATGCATGGCATTGTGGGTGATCCCTCGTTCCCAGAATTCTTTGCCCCATGTCCTAACATGTGCAGCAGCCATTTTAGGAAAAAATGCAATTCGTTACCACAAAGCATTAGTAAATTCAACTTTGGCGTGAATTGAATTTTTCCTGAAATGCAGATCGAATTCCACTTCATCAACTTCGATTTGCTCATCTCTATTGAAGGACTTTGTTGTTTTTGTACATGTAATATTTTAAATATACTTTGTAGGGATTATGAAAGTAGAGTGATATACTTTATATGTAAAACACACAATACATACACAGAACACATGCATGGATACACATACTATGTATGAACATGGATATTTAAATTGACTACATAAATGTCACAACATAAATCCATGAACAATACAGCTTGTTGAGATAACATTCCACATTATACTTTACACATACCCACATTATTATGCTATACTTCCATAACAGTATCAGTCATTAAGGAAAAAATAAACTCTTCTGCATTCAATTAAACTTTTATTCATAAAATGATAGAAAATAATATTTGATGACACCCAATGTTAAAGTAAAGAAACAAGACATGTGCCAGGTTGAATCTAAAGATAGTGTAGCACACAATTGCTACTTTTCACCTAATAGATTGCCAGGCTGCTCATCCTGATTCAGATCTGATTCAATGAATTCAGATTGACCTAAATAATCATTTAATAATGAGAAATCCTTCCAGGGGACTATGCAGGATTTTGCCAAAAGAAGTTCACGCATAAAAAGACAGACTCTCAGTAACATGAGATGGAGCCTGCACATACTATGCCTGCTTGCCAAGGGAATGCTAAAGCCCTGATTCCAGCTATGTTGTTTGTTCTGATACATGTCTGCAATATTACTTTAATATTGCATTATGAATAAATGGAGATGTTATATATCGCTCTCATACTTTACAATTCCAATTCTTGGTACCTTGATGGACATTTATAGCCTTATTCCAGGCAAAAGAAAGAAGGAAAACCTCAATTATGCAGTGGCCACAAGACCTACAGTGCCCAAATTCTCCTTATTTCTGTCATTTGTATCATTTTCAACTTTTTTGGCAGACATCCATTGCCCTAGCAAATCTGTTTTTCCATTACAAATCCTCAGTTTGGTGAACATTCTGCCTGGAACTTAATGGGCATCTGTCAGCAGATTTGCACCTTCAGCTTTCAAGGGCACATGCAACAGGTCAGCCAGTTTCTTAGGTACAAATCTTCTTACAAATGACCTATGTGATCACTACAGATGCACTACCTGAAAAAGGAAGTATTCTGGAGGCCCCTGTGGAAAAAAATAGGTTGGGCACCCCCTTTCCCAATAACAAGATGACATCATACACATTAGTTAATCATCTGCAGATGCCACAAAGGTTTACGTGAACCCTCAAAAGTTAAATGTGAAGGGTGGTGCAAATTGATTAGGTGTAAGATCCTCACCTGTCTTGCACTCCGGTGTGACTAAAAAAGGTCCTCGTGGAGCTGCGGGACAGGTTACGCATGTCTCCACTGATACACCAGCTCCGACCCCTTTGCGAACAAATACGGAGACACGTTTGCATGTGCGCCAGAGGGGAAGACCGAATGGGTCTCGGGGACAGCTGGGTCGGCTAGTGGCACTATGCCGCGGCCGAGCTTGTCTCCGGTGCCTATTGCGGATTCTATTCCGGTGTCCATGTCGACGTGCTCGCATACTCCCGCAGACCTTATTGTGCATCCGCGTGTACGTTCGAAAGCGGGTTCGCAAGGGGATAAGCGGTCACGCGTACGTGCTTCTGATGCGCTTCGCCAATCAGCAAAGGGAATAGAACCTGGCCGCAAGTGCAAAGTAGATTAGGGGGCCAGCATTGGTCTAATTGACTAATGACTGACAAAGCCTTGTAGACAGGTGTAGGCAGGATCATGACCTATAGGGAGTGGACACTTGGCGCCCGGGATTTGTTAGCAGGCACATAAAAGATGGCCTCCCAGGTCAGTCAGTGCCCACTGTTATTCTTCCTATCCAGGTGCAGGTCAGTACTGCTTACTTCTGAGAGAAGATTGCTTGGACTCCGTCCACTCCAGTGGGACCCAGGACCTGGGATTTTCCATGAAGCATTCCTTCACCTGGCAACCAGCTCAGGGACTAATGCACGGTTTGTGACTTCTCCTGGCTTTCCCACAGTTTTGTGTACCTGTTATTTTTCTCCAGCAAGTTACCTGGACTTTTGGTTCGTTTTTGCGAATAAACACCTTTGATTTGAACTTCACTGGTCTGTTTGTTGGTGCCTTGCATTACATTGGGCATACTGTATTTTTACATCTCCATGTCTTGTTCATGGGATTTTCTTAGACTTTAGATAGTCAAGCTCTCTGGTCAATTCTCTTGCCTTTCCTTGCAATTGCCCTGCAACTTTGTCTTGAATTGGCTTTGTGCTAACTGCATACCATGCTGCATACGTAATCAGCTTAATGTCTAAAACTAAACACTTTCATGACGAGATGACGGGGACTTCTGGGCCTTCATGGAAAAAAATGCATTCTAAAATTGAATTTTCTTTTGTTTCTCAGTGTATCATAAAATGATTTATTTCTTTTTTGAGAGATACTTGGAGTTTTATTATTTTTTAAATTACAGTTAATTTTGTAGGTAGCCCTTCCTCAGGGTAAAATGTTCAGAAATAGAAAAATACAGTTTTTCTCATTTTCTAATGCTATGTTTTAAGGTAATTTGTTCTATAAATAATGTTTACAGAACACCCAAAAATTATACCTCAAATTCTCCCATCCACACCAACCATACAGTTGCAAGAAAAAGTATGTGAACCCTTTGAAATGATATGGATTTCTGCATGGTCATAAAATCTGATCTGATCTTTATCTAAGTCACAACAATAGACAATCACAGTCTGCTTAACCACTTCCAGTCCGGGCCATTTTCCCCTTCCTGACCAGGCCTAATTTTGCAAATCTGACATGTGTCACTTTATGTGGTGTTAACTTTAGAACACTTTTACTTATCCAAGCCGTTCTGAGATTGTTTTCTCGTGACATATTGTACTTCATGTACATATATTTCATGTACATAAATTTCAATATATTTCACCTTTATTTATGAAAAAATCCAAAATCTCCCAAAAGTTTAGAAACATTCGCAATTTTCAAAATTTCAATTTCTCTGCTTTTAAAACAGAAAGTGATACCTTATAAAATATTGATTACTTAACATTCCCCATATGTCTACTTTGTGTTGGCATCATTTTGTAAATGCCATTTTATTTTTTTCAGGACATTAGAAAGCTTAGAAGTTTAGAAGCAATTCTTAAAATTTTTAAGAAAGTTTTCAAAACCCACTTTTTAAGGACCAGTTCAGGTCTGAACTCAAATTGTGGGGATTACACAGTGGAAACCCCCCATAAACGACTTCATTGTAGAAACTACACCCCTCTGGTTACTCAAAACTGATTTTACAAACTTTGTTAACCCTTTAGGCGTTCCACAGGAATTAAAGGAAAATGGAGATAAAATTTCAAAATTTCACTTTTTTTGGTAGATTTTCCATTTTAATCAATTTTTTTCTTTAAAACATCAAGGGTTAACAGCCAAACAAAACTCAATATTTATTACCCTGATTCTGCGGTTTACAGAAATACCCCACATGTGGTTTTAAACTGTTGTAAGGGCACACGGCAGGGCACAGAAGGAAAGTAACACCATATGATTGTTGGAGGGCAGATTTTGCTGAACTCGTTTTTAGATGCCATGTCCCACTTGAAGCCCCCTGATGCACCCTGACAGTAGAAACTCCACAAAATTGACCCCATTTTGAAAACTAGGGGATAAGGTGCCAGTTTTATTGGTACTATTTTGGGGTGAATATAATTTTTGATTGCACCATATTACATCTTTTGTGAGGCAAGGTAACAAAAAAATGGCTGTTTTAAAACATGCACTATTTTTATAGAGCAGGTTGATTCGGATGAAATTATATAAAAAAAATGTCTACTTTCTTTTTTGGTTTGTTTGTTTGTTTCAGTTTTTACATAATAAAGCATTTTTGAAAAAGAAATTATGTTTTTGTGTCTCCATTTTCTGAACGCCATATTTTTTTTATTTTTCTGCCGATCGTCTTGTGTAGGGACTCGTTTTTTGCAGGAAGAGTTGATGTTTTTATTGGTACCATTTTGGGTACATAGGCTTTTTTGGGCATTCATTATTACACTTTAGGATGCAAGGTGACCAAAAAATTTGTTGTTTTAGCACAGTTTTTATTTATTTATTTTTACAGCGTTCACCTAAGGGGTTAAATCGTGTGATATTGTTATAGAGCAGGTTGTTACGGATGCAGAAATACCTAATATGTATACTTTTTCTTGTTTACTTAACTTTTACACAATAATAGCATTTATGAAACCAAAAAATTGATGTTTTAGTGTCTCCATAGTCTGGTATCCATAGCTTTTTTATTTTTTGACCGATTGTCTTAGTTAGGGTCTCATTTTTTGTGGGGTGAGGTGACGGTTTGATTGGTACTATTTTGGGGAAAATATGCCTTTTTGATCGCTTGGTGTTGCACTTTATGTGATGTTAAGTGACAAAAAATGGCTTTTTATTTTATTTTTATTACGCTGTTCATGTGAGGGGTTAGGTCATGTGATATTTTTATAAAGCTGGTTTTTACGAATGCGGCGATACCTAATATGTATACTTTTTGTAAATTTATTTCACTTTAACACAATAATAGCTTTTTTTAAAACAAAAAATTATGTTGTAATGTCTAATGTTGTAATTTTTTGAGCGATTTTCTTATGTAGGGGCTCATTTTTTGCGGGATGAGGTGACCGTTTATTGGAGTTATTTTGTGGGACATATGCATTTTTGATCGCTTGTTGCTGCACTTTTTGTGATATAAGATGACAAAAAAGTTTTTTTTCTTACAGAGTTTTATATATTTTTTTAATGGTGTTTATCGGACAGGGTGGATGATGTGATATATTTATAGAGCCGGCCGTCACGGACGCGGAAATACCAAATATGTCCAATTTATTTTATTTTTTCTATTTTTAACTTTTTTTTAATTAATTAATTGGGGATTTTTTTTTTTTAAATGTAAAACCATTTATTTATTTTTTTTTTAAACACATTATTTTTTATTTTTTTATTTTAAACTTTGCATCCCCCATAAGGACATACAAGACCTCTGGGGGACATTTAACTTCACTTATTTTTTTCCACTATTGATTTCTCCTGTAACTGGGGCTGACATAGTTGCCCCAGTTACAGGTGAAATACACCCCCCAGAGAGGCTGTACAGCATAATACTATGCTGTACAGCCTCAGCGCAGGTCTGATCGAGGTCTGTGAGAGACCCGACAGCTCCTGCACACTGTCGGCCCCGGCGGTCACATGACCACCGGGCCAGGAGCAAAGCAGACACAGCGCTCACCGATCGCTGTGTTTGCAGCGATTTAGAAGGCAGGGACACTTGGGCACTGTCCCTACCTTCTCTCTGGGTTGCCCTGCAGATGCCATCTCTGAATGGATATTTTAAAACATCCATTCAGAGATAGACAATCGCCCATGGGATGTTTATAGTCTATGGGCTGTCATCAAGTGGTTAAACTAATAACACAAAAATAATTAAATGTTACCATGTTTTTTTAAACACACCATGCAAACAATAACAGAGTAGGTGGAAAAAGTATGTGAACCCCTAGACTAATGACATCTCCAAGAGCTAATTGAAGTAAGGTGTCAGCCAACTGGAGTCCAATCAATGAGATGAGATTGGAGGTGTTGGTTACAGCTGCCCTGCCCTATAAAAAACACTCACCAGTTCTGGGTTTGCTTTTCCCAAGAAGCATTGCCTGATATGAATGATGCCTTGCACAAAAAAGCTCTCTAAAGACCTACGATTAAGAATTGTTGACTTGCATAAAGCTGGAAAGGGTTACAAAAGTATCTCCAAAAGCCTTACTGTTCATCAGTCCACGGTAAGACAAATTGTCTAGAAATGGAGAAAGTTTAGCACTGCTGCTACTTTCCCTAAGAGTGGCCATCCTGTAAAGAGGACTGCAAGAGCACAGCACAGACTGCTCAATGAGGTGAAGAAGAAAATAGAGTGTCAGTTAAAGACTTACAAAAGTCTCTGGCATATATTAACATCCCTGTTAGTTAATCTACGATATGTAAAACACTAAACAAGAATGGATTTCATGGGAGGATACCACAGAGGAAGCCACTGCTGTCCAAAAAAAATTTGCTGCACGTTTACAGTTTGCACAAGAGCACCTGGATGTTCCACAGCAGTACTGGCAAAATATTCTGTGGACAGATGAAACCAAAGTTGAGTTGTTTGAAAGAAACACACAACACTGTGTGTGGAGAAAAAGAGGCGCAGCACACCAGCATCAAAACCTCCTCCCAACTGTGAAGTATGGTGGTGGGGGCATCCTGGTTTGGGGCTGATTTGCTGTGTCAGGGCCTGGACAGATTGCTATCATCGAAGGAAAAATTAATTCCCAAGTTTATCAAGACATTTTGCAGGAGAACTCAATGCCATCTGTCCACCAGCTGAAGCTCAACAGAAGATTGGTGTTGCAACAGTACAACGACCCAAAGCATAGAAGTAAATCAACAACAGAATGGCTTAAACGGAAGAAAATATGCCTTCTGGAGTGGTCCAGTCAGAGTCCTGACCTTAACCTGATTGAGATGCTGTGGCATGACCTCAAGAAAGCGATTCACACCGGACATCCCAAAAATATTGCTGAACTGAAACAGTTCTGTTAAGAGGTATGGTCGAGATAATCTGCAACTACAGGAAACGTTTGGTTAAAGTTATTGCTGCCAAAGGAGGCTCAACCAGTTATTAAATCCAAGGGTTCACATACTTTTTCCACCTGCACTGTGAATGTTTACATAGTGTGTTCAATAAAAACAAGGGAACATTTAATTATTTGTGTGTTATTAGTTTAAGCAGACTGTGATTGTCTATTGTTGTGACTTAGATGAAGATCAGATCACATTTTATGACCAATTTGTGCAGAAATCCATATCATTCCAAAGGGTTCACATACTTTTTCTTGCGACTGTATATGTGTCCATTTTGTGAGGTATGTTGTTGCTATAATATAGAAACCAAAACCTTATTTTAGCTTGACAATGTATTGCCCTCCTAGCTTTACTAATTCTTTTCTTGAAATCCATCCAGCCACATCCTGCTTTCCCCTAACAGCTGCCAGCAGAGGGTGGTCTGGGATCATATACATCAGACAGATGACCAATGCTGCCAAAATCAGTAGGTACAGATAACTTTTTTCTTCTGTTATACATCTCATAGTGGCTTTTTCCGCTCTAGTTATACTGAATGATTATCAATAAAATGCTTGTCAGCATTTCCATTTTCCCTTTCTATACAATCAATTTAGAATTATGAACTGATACATAAATTAATAATCATTCATCAGACCTATAATGTTAATTAAAAAAAATAATGTTCTCTTTTTGCCTACTGCCTCATGACTTTACATAATGGGGATAGGCTCTTAACTATAACCGACATATACTGTAAAAGAGTCGGATTATCGCTGTGGCTGCAATGTCATTAGACAGTTGTGGGCACAGTAAGAAGCTACGAGACCAGCAGAAGCGGTTTCTATGTGTGACATCCTTGTAGATGAGTACTATAACGATCCATCGCGGTTTAAAGTAAATAGGCTGGCAGGAGAGCACTCTTCTTGATGCAAGAGCACCCCCTGCTGGCTGTAAAATTAACTGTGAGTCTCCAGGCTGTGAATTAACCACTTCCTGTCCTGACTGTGGCAGGAAGGGGACAATTCACATAAAAGAAAGAAATAAAAAGTCAAATAAATAATCAATAAAAAAAAATGTAAAAGTAAAATTAACAAAATAAATTAAAAAGTTATAGCTATTGTTACTAGTTTGAGCAATAGTATAGCAGACTACGTACACACACAGACATACATTTTTCCCCCTTTCTCGTTCATAAAAAAAATATTTATTATTTTTAGCAATAGTATAGCGTACTTTGTGCATGTAAAATATACAAACGTACACACATTTTTATCTTCCTTTTTTCCTTTCTTAAAACATTTAAAAATTTTGAAATGTCTTATCTGGAAATATTTTGTAACAGTTAGAAAAAAAATTGATAAGAAAGGAAAAATATAAATTTCTTTCATAATTTGCACAGTTTTTTCTTAAATATATATTTTTTAAATATTATTACCATCATCTAATGGAAAGGTCTAATATAGGTCCCATGAAAAATAATATCAAATACATGTAGGTTAGCTCAGAAATTAATAAGTTATTTGCAGATAGATAGGCTCATTGCTAAAACTGAAACATCGGCCTGGAAAGTAAGGGGGTAAACACTTCAGGAATGAAGTAGTTAAATACAAGAAAATATTCGTATCAACTATCAGTACAGTTTTGCTCCAGGATTTTGGTCTAATAATTAATTAAAAATCTCTATTAAATATTCTAGAAATAATAATAGTGTTCTATGTCACTAGGATTCCCAAACCTAGATACAGAACTCAATTTTTTATTTTAAAGGAAATCAGTCATCTTTAAAAAAACACTGCGAATTAGAATTAGGCCTCATGCACACGACCGTTGCCTGGCCGTGGCCATATTGCGGCCCGCAAACAGCAGGTCTGCAATATGCTGGCACCGGCCGTGTGCTCCCCTCATCACGGATGCTGACGCATTCACTTAAATGGGTCCGCAATCCGGAGCTGCGATGCGGAATGGAGGCACGGAACCCAAGGAAGCACTACGGAGTGCTTCCGTGGTGTTTCTGTCCGTGCCTCCTCACCACAAAAAAATAGAACATGTTCTATTTTTTGTGGTGCGGACGGATCACAGAGACATTCAAGATGAATGGGTCTCGATCTGTCCCGGCTGCCGCACGGACATTGGCCGTGCATTGGGGACCGCAAATTGTGGTCCCCAATACATGGAACGGCCGCACAATGGCCGTGTGCATAAGGCCTTATACTCACTTGCATTTAGTCACTGTAATCCCACGGACAATTTTACTGCTGGTTTGTAGGAGCACAGCGTTGTAATGCAATTAAGTATGAAGATATAAATTACATAATAGGACTCACTAACACCGCTTATTCTAGTTTGGTGGGAATTTCGGTGATGACAGATTCCCTTTATGTTGGTGCAGACTCTATGAATGAAAATTTTAAATCTTTATTAGGCATCAATACAATTCTATGTTGGATTAATAATATATTATAAGTCTATTTTGCTTCATAAGCCGTCAGCTGCCTGCAATACAATCATCTGGTTAAGAGTTATTATATATCATGGGCATTATTAGCGAGGATACCGTCTTCAAATATCTTCACGTTTTCTGGAAAACAAATGACAGGTGTAGAGACTTGGTTATAAGATGTGTCTCACTAATTAACTCGTTCCTATTTGCACTCCTCTTCTGTTACATTGTATTGTCCTTTTTAAAACATGGTAATAGACAAGTTAAGTGTTCTGATTAATAGTTTGCACTTATTGGCATCTTTCTTGAAAAGTAGAAGAGAGGATATGTCATTTAATGCTTTGAAGTGATATTGTTTGGGCTGTGTGACAATTCAGAAAGCTTGCCTTCAACATTTGCAAAGCCATAAATTGCAAATTTAAGACGTATTCCATTATAAGAAAATCAGGGCATTAATTAATATAGGGAAGGAGTTCCCTATGTTGCAGAATACAAGCATCTGCGCACAGATGAGATCAATAATGTTGTACAGGAAATCAAAAATGTACAGGAAATAAAAAAAAAATTATTATAAGGTAAGCATTGGATAAAGTATGTAGTAGGAAAAGGGACCATGTTAGGGACTTAGATGCGCATATGATGGCCCAATGTAGGAAAAGGGAAAAAAGAAGGATGACTACCAATGGGTAAATGGTGGCATAGGCCATAAGAGGAAAGAGAGCGTAAAGAGGTACACTGGAAGAGGATCTGACTAAATCTGTGAGGTGAGCAGAGGATCTCGGCCTGACTACTCCAAACTTCTGCAGGTGGCACAAGTATACCAACTGGCATAAATAGATTGTATTCATACTTGGCTGTATACCACATCTTGCTTTGGAGCCCTGGGCTTTGACACAGCATCGTGGCAGATAATAATAATAATAATCTTTATTTACATACAGGTCAACAATTAAAACAAGAGAAATGAGGACCCTGCTCGCAAGAGCTTACAATTTATGAGGAAATGGGGGTGACACAAAAGGTGACACAATAGGTAAAAAGTGCTTGTTTTATACAATGGTCTAGATATTGTAACACAATAGGGGAGTAGATATAAGGCTGCATGAACCAGTCACCAGCTCATATATGTAGTGCTTCTGAATCATGGGGTGTGGTAGATACTGATAGATCAGGTTCAGAGGAATAATTCTGAAGGGGAAGGGGGGTGAATGGAGAAGAGTTAAATCAGAGGATGTGATAGGCTAACCTAAAAAGATGTGTTTTTAGGGTAGCGCCTAAAACAGTGGATGTTATGTATTAACCTAATTGCTTGGGGTAAGGCATTCCAGAGAACTGGTGCAGCTCGGAAGCAGTCTTGGAGACGGGAGTGAGTGGTTCAGATTATGGTGGATGTTAGTCGTCAGTTATTAGCTGAATGGAGAGCACGGGTAGGAAGGTAGACAGGGATGAGGGAGGAGATGTAAGAGGGTGCAGCACTGTGGAGGACTTTGTGGATGAGAATCAGCAGTTTAAATTGAATTCTGTACTGTATAGGCAACTAATGCAATGACTGGCACAGGGTGGAGGGGTCAGAGTAGTGGTTAGACAGATAAATGAGTCTGGCTACTGCATTAAGGATAGATTGGAGAGGGGAGAGTCTGGTGAGGGGGAGGCCAATTAGTAATGAGTTACAATTATCAAGGCGGGAATGAATCAGGGCAAGGGATGGATTCTATAGTTGTTTTTGAGGTGCAGGTGGCATGAGTGGGCAAGAGATTGAATATAGGGGGTAAAGGAAAGATCAGTGTCAAACATAACACAGACAATAAGAATGACAGCAGCCTTAGGTATCGTTGCTTGGGTACATTTATTGATGTTGATTCACATGCAGCAGTATAAAATGACGTTTCGGCAAACAATTGCCTTCATCAGATACTATGCCGCAGGGAGAAGGAGAAAACAGGTTAGGCAGACGTGTGAAGAGATATGCATGCTCATAGCATGCTTGTCTGGAGTAGCGTCTCCAACAGCAAGAGGGAGAGGAAAGGAGTTAGAGCCAGTGAATGATACACTGAAAGAGCAGCCAGAGAGATAGGAAAAAAACAAGAAAGAATTGTGTCTCTAAGGCTGATAGATTGGAGCATGGCGAGGAGTGGATGGTGGTCTACAGTGGTGAATGCAGCACAGAGATCAAGGAGAATTTGTAAAGAGTAGTCACCATTGCATTTAGCTGTCAGGAGGTCATTGGTCACTTTGGTGAAGGCAGTTTCTGTAGAAAGTTGCTCCAGGAGATTAGAGAGGCATGGTGTCACCACGATCAGTGTGGGGGAATATAACAAACACAATACAATAAGGAAAGACAAGACTTAGCTTATAGTAGAAAACTCGCAACTCCAGATGCACTACAGAGTACAACCGACCAGCTAGTTTGAAGGCAGGAAGAAAATCTATAAACCGCACCTCCAAGAGTGAAAAGCGGCTACTTAAAGGGAAGGTAAATTACCAACAAGCAACACCTGAAGCAAGGAGTGTGGTATTCACTAAAACACAGACACAATAAGATCTACAAGGAATTTGTCAATTTACCCACGTAATGCCAGTCTCTCTGATTTCCTGGTACCTGCCATGGGAACATCAGTGACACAGGAAAGATTAGAGACAGGTCTGTAGTTAGCTGTGCAGGATGGTTTAAGATAAGGTTTTTTTAATAATAGGGTTATGACAGAATGTTTGAAAGAAGAGAGGAAGATACCAGAAGAGAAAGAGAGATTGGAGTTTTTGGTTAGGTGAGTGGTGAAAGTCAGGGAGAGAGACTGTAAGAGATGTGAGGGAATAGGGTCAGTAGTGCATGTGGTAGGAAGAGAAGAAGAGAGGAGTCTGGAGACTTCTTATGTGACTGGGTCGAGTGTGGAGAGTGAGCCAAAGAGGATGTGGGTGGAAAAGAGATCAATGATACTTAGAGGCTGGGAACCAATTTCCTGCTGGATATTTTCAATTTTCTCTCTGAAGTAGGTGGCCAGATCCCCAGCATGAAGGTCTGTACTAGGCGCCTACACTTTTGGACTAAGGAGGAAGTAAAAAGTGCCAAAAAGTTTTTTCAGATTATTAGTGCAGAGATGAGTGTGGTAAAGTAGGTCTGTTTGGCAAGGTGAAGTATAACACTGGAAATTGTCTGGACTGCAATTGTTGAGCTAATAGTTGATAGTGTAAGGCGCAGTACACAGCCAGACGTGAAGTGTCAGGATAAATGAAGTTAGATTTTTGGTTCATGGCAACGCGTTTTGGGGTATGTGGGACCCCTTTATCAAGTCTAAAAAGTGAAAGGGAATAAAACAAACAAGAGGGAAAGGATTTCATATACAGTAAAAAGACTGAAACAAGATAAAATGATATTGGATCAATATTATAGAAATAAGAGAAGATAGATATATGTATTTAGTTTACATAAAAAACTATTAGGCAAGAAAAATATCTGTATGGGATACATAAAAATTATATTATACATAAATACATATCACCGAAAAATGAGGGAGGAGAATGAGGGTTAGATGAATGGGATCACAAAATGAGGGAGGAGAATGAGGGTTAGATGAATGAGAACCGCAAAATGAGGAAAGAGAATGAGGGTTAGATGAATGGGAACTGTACAATGAGGGAAGAGAATGAGGATTAGAAGAATGGGACAGTAAAATAAAGGAAGAGAATGAGGGTTAAATGAATGGGAACAATAAAATGAGGGAAGAGAATGAGGACTGGACAGTCCAGCCAATTTCCAGTTCACTCGAAAACTTCCATCCAGCCAATTTCCAGTGTTTTCAACAACTACAGTCCAGCCAATTTCCAGTGTCCTTGACAACTACAGTCCAGCCAATTTCCAGTGTTATATATCACCCTATTGGTGGTTTGACCCCTGTCCGAAGGGTTCCAGATGGTGCGGGCTGCATCGACCAGCACTATTCCTCTCTCCGCTCTTACTGCTGTTGTGCCCAGGATAGCGCAACAAAATCAGGTGAGCAAACTACATTCCCATTTGAGGGTCCCTGTGTCCTTACATATATTTACCCTATGAGATCCTCTTTCTTTTTGGCCAGACATTGCTGGCAAGGTGAAAAGCAGAGTTGTAAGTTGTCATGAATTTATAATGGAAGAAGTCTTGTGGTAGGTGAGTTTTTCTCCATAGGCGCTCAGCTCTTCTGGAGCATTGCTAGAGGAACTGAGTGAGCTGTTAGCCAGGGTTGCTTTCATCTCTGTTTTGAGGTTTTGACTGTAGGAGGCGCAACTTCAACGATGCTGCTTCTGAGGGTGTTATTATATTGTTTTAAAGCCAATTATGGACAGGAAAGGGAGGAGATGACTGTAAAGAGTCTGTAATAGTGATGAGCGTCAGGGGCAATATTCGAATTCGCGATATTTCACGAATATTTGGTAGAATATTCATCATATACTCGCAAATTCGAGAATTTGAGAATATTTTCTTGACTGTAAAAATCGGCAATGTAATATGCACATATTGCACGTGCAATACAGGCGTCACTTTTGCTACTATTTTCAAGCTGCTAGAAGTTTCCTAAGACTGGAAAAAATGGTTGGCACGGCAGAACATTACAATAGCTTTATATGCAGATAGAGTGCTCCGATATATTCGCTATTGCGCAAATTGGCACTAATGATGCGAATATTTTGGCGTCTTATCAGCTACACTATATCACGATCTAATCAACACTGACTATCTCCCACTAACTATCTGTATTATATATATAAGCTAACTAACTATCTAATGTAATGACACAGGAAAGCAGAGAGCACAGCAATAACACTGTTGTATCTCTCAAAAGTGCACAAAATGGCTGCTGGGGAGGTTTTTATATACTAAAGAGGTAGGCAACTTTCCTATTGGTTGCTAGGGATGTTGCTAGGCTCAGACAAAGACATTGCAGCCTTCTCATTGGCCCACAACCAAGAAGCAGGGAGGGATCATGGGTTCAGAGGGAAAAAAAATCTTTAAAATTATTAAAAAATACAAATATATATTACTATATTCTAAATATTTGCGAATTCTTGCGCCCCCAAAACTAGTCTGTGAGTTTCTTAGTGTCAATTGCTTGTAGATTTCTGAATGTATGATAAGTAGGAGTGTGCTGAGATGGATGAGGACTTGTGACAGAGAAGGAGAGAAGTTTGTGGTCAGAGATTGGGAGAGAAGATTTAGTAAAGTTTGAAATGGAGCAAAGCCGGAACAAGACCAGGTCAAGTGTGTTACTGTCTTTATGCATTTAAGACAAAGCTGTGATAATGCAAAATAGGCGGTTAGAGAGAGAAGCTGAGAGGCAGATGGAGAGATAAGGCTGTCAATGTGTATGTTAAAGTCGCCCAGAAAGAGAGTTGGTAGTTCTGTGGACAAGAAGTATGGCAGCCAGATAGCAAAGTAATCCAGGTGTGGGAGAATGAGTTTCGGGGTGTGGACCTTAAAGGATGGGAATGAGAGTGATGGTACTGGAGGAATGACCTGGAAAGTGCATTGTGGGGAAAGAAGTAAACCGACTCCAGCACCATGTCTGTTGTCAGATCTGGGGGTATGTAAAAAATGTTGGCCACAAAAAGAAAGAGGAGCAGGAGAAGGAGTGTCAAAAAGCTGAATCCAAGTTTTGGTGAGGGCCAGCAGGTTAAGATAATTAGTAAGAAAGAAGTTTTAAATATATGGCAGATTATATACAGTATGTTTGTGACCTTTACCTAGAGACGGTGTGGAGGTGAATAGTCTTTGAGACGCATTTCCAAAAAATTCCCTTTCTGAAACCACTTAGAATAGTATAAATCTATATTGTTAAAGGAGTTACTGTAGCTAAACACAGTAAATCGCCTACTCAAATAGATAAACTCAACTCCTGGCACCCCAGCCGATCAGCTGTTTGAAGAGGAAGGTGTAATTACACTGCATGCCAATACATTCTAGATGACGTGCAGGCAAACTTTTAAGAGGATGCAGCGCTCGCACTATGATATTGACTATCTATCCTGAGGATAGGTTTGTCACTAGCCAGACACTGCCCAACCCCTTCAAAATGTAGGTTCCCTAACTAGAAAATACTTAACACAATTGCTCTATCGTTCCGTTTTTCTTTGTGTGTATAGTCCTAAACACAGTCCTCTAAATTTGGATGCAGAAGAGGGCAGCAACAAGTAGCTTTTTGATTGTCAAATTCTGCCTTGTATGGCAGAATTTTTGTGGTGGAATAATTGTGAGTGCTTAAAAGGTAATCTGTCTAGACTTTAAAAAATATATAAGTACAAACCCACTTTCTGGTCATAAGAAATACTACAGATAAATGTATTCCTAAAACTTTGTTTACGTCTGCATCCTCATTTTCACGTTCCATCATACAAACGGAAAAACAAAGATAATGACAGATGGATCCATTACATGACAGATACCAACAGCCTTGAGGGATCCTTTTGACTGTAATAGGGTACTTTGGATTTTATGCCATGATGTTACTAGAAAAATAGCACACTATTTTTTCCAGTGTTTTTTATAGAATCTTATGGACATAACAGACCTTTCCAAATATAGCAAATTAACAAAACCTAAGATAACATTAAAGAAGCACTCCAGGATTTTTATTTTACATATACAGTAAAGTGCAGGTTAGGCAATTATTAAAGAACTAGACATTAGGCCCATTACAATAACGGGCGCTAGAACATTAGTTCTGACACTGTTATGGAGGATCTGTGGCTGGCACTGTTATGGGGGGGGGATCTATGGCTGACGCTATTATCGGGGGATCTGTGGCTGGCACTGTTATGGGGGGGATCTGTGGATGACACTGTTATGGGGGGATCTGTGGCTGGCACTGTTATGGGCGATCTGTGGATGACACACTGTTATGGGGGATCTGTAGAGGACACACTGTTATGGGGGATCTGTGGATGACACACTGTTATGGGGGATCTGTAGAGGACACACTGTTATGGGGATCTGTTGAGGACACACTGTTATGGGGGATCTGTGGAGGACACACTGTTATGGGGGATCTGTGGAGGACACACTGTTATGGGGGATCTGTGGAGGACACACTGTTATGGGGGATCTGTGGAGGACACACTGTTATGGGGGATCTGTGGAGGACACACTGTTATGGGGGATCTGTGGAGGACACACTGTTATGGGGGATCTGTACACTGTTATGGGGGATCTGTGGAGGACACACTGTTATAGGGGGATCTGTGGAGGACACACTGTTATGGAGGATCTGTGGAGGACACACTGTTATGGGGGATCTGTGGAGGACACACTGTTATGGGGGATCTGTGGAGGACACACTGTTATGGGGGATCTGTGGAGGACACACTGTTATGGGGGATCTGTACACTGTTATGGGGATCTGTGGAGGACACACTGTTATGGGGGATCTGTACACTGTTATGGGGGATCTGTGGACGACACACTGTTATGGGGGATCTGTGGAGGACACACTGTTATGGGGGATCTGTGGAGGACACATTGTTATGGGGGAATCTGTGGAGGACACACTGTTATGGGGGATCTGTACACTGTTATGGGGGATCTGTGGAGGACACACTGTTATGGGGGATCTGTGGAGGACACACTGTTATGGAGAGGATCTGTGGAGTACACACTGTTATAGAGGGGATCTGTGGCTGACACTGTTATGGGGATCTGTGGCTGACACTGTTATGGAGGGGATCTGTAGAGGACAAACTGTTATGGGGGATCTGTGGAGGAAACACTGTTATGGGGGATCTGTGGAGGACACACTGTTATGGGGGATCTGTGGAGGACACACTGTTATGGGGGATCTGTGGAGGACACACTGTTATGGGGGATCTGTGGAGGACACACTGGTATGAGGGATCTCTACACTGTTATGGGGGATCTGTGGAGGACACACTGTTATGGGGGATCTGTGGAGGACACACTGTTATGGGGGATCTGTACACTGTTATGGGGGATCTGTGGAGGACACACTGTTATGGGGGATCTGTGGAGGACACACTGTTATGGAGGATCTGTGGAGGACACACTGTTATGGGGGATCTGTGGAGGACACACTGTTATAGGGATCTGTGGAGGACACACTGTTATGAGGGATCTGTGAAGGACACACTGTTATGGGGGATCTGTACACTGTTATGGGGATCTGTGGAGGACACACTGTTATGGGGGATCTGTGGAGGACACACTGTTATGGGGATCTGTGGAGGACACACTGTTATGGGGGATCTGTGGAGGACACACTGTTATGGGGAATCCGTGGAGGACACACTGTTATGGGGGATCTGTGGAGGACACTGTTATGGGGGATCTGTGGAGGACACACTGTTATGGGGATCTGTGGAGGACACACTGTTATAGGGGATCTGTGGAGGACACACTGTTATGGGGGATCTGTGGAGGACACACTGTTATGGGGATCTGTACACTGTTATGGGGGATCTGTGGAGGACACACTGTTATGGGGGATCTGTGGAGGACACACTGTTATGGAGGATCTGTGGAGGACACACTGTTATGGGGGATCTGTGGAGGACACACTGTTATGGGGGATCTGTGGAGGACACACTGTTATGGGGGATCTGTGGAGGACACACTGTTATGGGGGATCTGTACACTGTTATGGGGGATCTGTGGAGGACACACTGTTATGGGGGATCTGTGGAGGACACACTGTTATGGGGGATCTCTACACTGTTATGGGGGATCTGTGGAGGACACACTGTTATGGGGGATCTGTGGAGGACACACTGTTATGGAGGGGATCTGTGGAGTACACACTGTTATAGAGGGGATCTGTGGAGTACACACTGTTATAGAGGGGATCTGTGGCTGACACTGTTATGGGGATCTGTGGCTGACAATGGCGCAGGCGGAAGCAGGCAGCACAGGCGCATGACGTAGTCAGTTACACTGCCAGTGCCCGCCCGGCCTCCTGCCTCACTGTGTAGTAAGTGAATATTAGTACAGTTATTCATAGTATTTCTACTCTGAGCAAGGCCCGGTGCAATACAGTGAGTGCACCGGGCCCCGCTGCCATTACAATAGGATGCCGCACATCAGTGGCGTACACACAATCCGTGGGGCCCCGTTGCAAAACTGATCCATGGGGCCTCCCCGTCTTACATTGACCTGTCCATTGAACTGATCCTCCCCGTCGCCGCCCCCCACCAACCCGCCATCGCCCCCTCCCCAGTGAAGGGTCTGCAGGCAGCCGCTGATTGAAGGGGCTGCACACAGAAAGGGTGAATGAAGGGGCTGTAGGCAGCCGCTGCACACAGGGGGAGAAGAATAAAGGGGCTGCACCCGGGGGGGGAGGGGGTGAATAAAGGGGCTGCACATGGGGGGTGAATAAAGGGGCTGCACACAGGGGGGTAAATAAAGGGGCTGCACACGGGGGGGGTAAATAAAGGGGATGCAGACAGCCGCTGCAAGCAGGGGGGCGGGGTAAATGAAGGGGCTGCAGGCAGCCACTGCACACAGGGTGGGTGGGTGAATGAAGGGGCTGGAATGGGACACAGGGTTGAATGAAGGGGCTATACACGGGGGGTGAATAAAGGGGCTGCACACAGGGGGGGGTGAATAAAGGGTCTGCACACAGGGGGGTGAATAAAGGGGCTGCACACAGGGAGGGTGAATAAAGGGGCTGCACACAGGGGGATGAATTAAGGGGCTGCACACAGGGGGGTGAATGAAGGGGCTGCACACGGGGGGGGGGTGAATGAAGGGGCTGCTGCATGGAGGGGGGTGAATGAAAGGGCTGCTGCACATGGAGGGGGGAATGAAAGGGCTGCTGCACGGAGGGGGGTGAATGAAAGGGCTGCTGCACGGAGGGGGGTGAATGAAAGGGCTGCTGCACGGAGGGGGGTGAATGAAATGGCTGCTGCACATGGAGGGGGGGAATGAAAGGGCTGCTGCACGGATGGGGGTGAATGAAAGGGCTGCTGCAGCACATGAGGAAATACAAATACTTTGATCCCTCCCCCCCTTTGGCTTACCTTGTTGCTGGGCCAGAGAGGGGATGGGAGGGAGACGATTCCGGGCCCACGTTTCCTCCTGCTATCAGCGAAAGGTTTTGTGGCCGTGCTAACTTCATTCTGGGAGTGCCTCCCAGCGGGCCCTCCCTCAGGCAACACATGGGCCATGGCATTAGGGAGGGGGGGAGGCCGCACTGGCCAATGATTTTAATACTGGGGAGGGAGGGGGGTCCGGCCCCCTGCTGCCTGGCACCATCTGATCTCTTACAGGGTGCTGTGATCCCCACAATTAACCCCTCAGGTGCGGCACCTGAGGGGTTAATTTTGCGGATCACAGCCCCCTGTAAGAGGTCGGGTGCTGCCAGGCAGCAGGGGGCTGGTATATGCAGACTTCTCAGTATATTCTAACTTGAAGCGTCCCCATCACTATGCCTCCTAGGCTGTGCACTGCAATTGGCCAGCACTGCAGCAAGGGACATGCCTTATACAAAAACTCCGCCCAGTACAACAGAGGGAGCTTCAGACACCGGAGCCTATGCCGGGCGAACGGAGCGGTACCCAGACATACTAGTAAGTGCAGGGGGGCCCCTGGGCGCCGCTCTGCCCACAGATATAGTTAGTTTTTAGTTTTTAAACTGGTGAAAGGTCCTCTTTAATATGATTGGGGGCGTGTCCTTTTAAACAGCTCTCTCTAAGACAGCAGCACTGTTCTGTCTGAATGTGAGCTGC
The DNA here is from genome assembly GCA_033119425.1 of Bufotes viridis. NCBI lineage: Eukaryota > Metazoa > Chordata > Amphibia > Anura > Bufonidae > Bufotes > Bufotes viridis. The sequence continues at coordinate 334,696,361 of CM065591.1, read as the reverse complement.
AGGGAGAAAATCACCGTCCCTTCCACCTCAGGAGGGGAGGGGGCATGGCCTAATCGAATCAGAGGTGTGGCTTATCTGGACCTGGGGACGGGGTTTTAAGGGTGACTTGAATGGCCACCCTACTTTCCCCGTGAACTGAACTGTGACCTCCATGGCACTCCGCTCCCTTAAGAGTGTCATCCACAGCGCCATGCCCCTTTATAGCTAACCTGCAGCAGTGAATAGAAATGGCGGAGTTGTTATGGAAACCTCAGGAAATAAGGTACTAATTGCTATTAGGCCACGGCTTTACTTCTATAGCGATTATCCTAGTAACAGATTTCCTTTAAACGTCATCTAGAGCAGTGAGGAAACATGGCGGGGTTGTTATGGTTACCTGGAGTAAAACTGTGTGTGTGGAGACAAACTGCCAGAGAGCAGTAACTGACAGTTTGGATTTAAGTGAAAGGCTGGCTGGCTTGTATTGACTATAATGCAGGCCATTTTTGTCCTGCTTGCCTGCTGGACTGGCTCCTAAGCGCTAGAATGCTGCACGCCGGACTGATTTGATGGGTGTCTGGGGGGGTGAAGTACCCTGAACCACAGCTCTCCGGTCAGTGCTCTGGGATGAATGATGCGCCCGGTTCTCTGTGGCTCTCTCTGCCTTTCCCCATTGTCTGTCTGTGCTGGCTTTTGAAGAAGTTGGTTTGAAATTACCTGGACCTTGTCTCCTCCTTCTTTCTAGGTTTAATCTATTATTTCTCCGTGCGCTGCACCCGCCTCCCCCTCCGTTCGCCTGTTGATAACTATCCTCCGGCTGTTCATCTGATGCTACATTTTGTCCTGCCGTGGTGTTCCTCATTCTGCTATCAGAATCGCGTTGTTGCTGCTCTGGATGAACTGCCGCTGTACTTCTGTTTATTAGAAGGAGACTGATGAGACCTGCCCATAGTGGCCCTGTTCTGTTTTTGTATCTTTTTGTTTTTCCTTTTTCACGTGTTATTTTGCTTATGAACAAATATGACGTAGCTGAATGAGTTAGTTGAAACTCCTTTGATTAGTATAAAAATTGGAAGAGGAAAGGAAAAAAAGAAAAAAAAAGAGGAGAGGAAAAGAGGGGAAAAAAAGGGAAAAAATAAAAAATAAAAAAATGGCTCCTAAGCAAAATGAGCGATCAGTGGATCTCTCAAAAACGGGGCAGAAGCATCCAGAATCAGCCAAAATTGATAATTTTTTGAAATCTCCAAATGTAATGACAAGACAGGTCAAAAGGGATATCCGATTCTAATATCAAGAAATGCTAGGATTCCTAGCATATAGAGGCCTATAGGCCGATTTCCTTATTGAATACTGATCTGAAGCTTCTTTCAAGGGTTCTCGCTACAAAACTTGCTAAGGTTATCACTAGAGATGAGCGAATTTTTTAAAAATTCTATTCGGCCAATTCGCCGAATATTCCGGAAAAATTTGCTTAGATCTGAATTTATTCACGGCGAATCTCTTTAAAAAACTGCTATTTCCAGGCTGCAGAGAGCTTTTATAGGGGTGTAGAACACTGTGCCTTGCAGTAACATGCATAGGGAGTCTACTGTGGTAGTCAAATAATACTGTGAGTCAGTATGACATGCAGATGACAGCTCTTAGAATCACTGCACACTTCACTTATTTGGGCAGTCACGTAGCCAAAACTGACTAAATAACTCAAATATTAACTCAGCCTTACAGGTCGATGTTAGCGTCAAGAAGAAGCGATTCCACATAGATGAATACAGAACTAGTTCAATTAAATGCTCATACAAGTAGAGCCCCCCAACAGAGTGGAGAGAATGTCAGCAGTAAGTTTGTGTTGACGTCACTGATTCATTTGCCCTTCCTCTGATCCGTCAGAACCATAACCCCCAAAAAACGGATCCTGTCTGTGGAGCATCCGCCTTCACTTTGTCAGCATTTGCTCAATAATCCATCAATATTGCTAATGCCAAATAAAACAGGAGTGGGACTAAAACAGAGATGACAATGGAATATTTGCATGTTTTCTGTGTTTTGTACCCACTCCCACTTTTGGCTACCAAATCATAAGCCAATTCTGATGGGACCATACAGGCCTTACAGCTGCTACACAGACAGGATCCATTGTGTGTCTCATTTTTCCTTCCTTCTGACAGATCAGAAGAAAGGTCAAATACATGATTATGTCAGCCAGGCCGAAAGGCAAAATAGTTGCCCAGTCATGAAGTGGGGAAGGTGGGACAGCATGAGAAGTCCACAGATTGGCCCTATGACATAGTGGGGAGGTGGAAGCATCAGGAGGAGGACACAGAGTGGCACAATGACAGAGTGGGGAGGTGGCAGAATTATATGGAGGCCACCGAGTGGCACAATGACAGAGTCTGGAGTTGGCAGTAGTATAAGGAGGCCACCGTGTGGCACAACGACAGAGTGTGGAGGTGGCAGCAGTATGAGGAGGCCACCAAGTGGCACAATTGCAGAGTCTGGAGTTAGCAGCACTATGAGGAGGTCACGGGGTGGCACAATGACAGAGTCTGGAGTTGGCAGCAGTATGAATAGGCAACCAAGTGGCACAATGACAGAGTGTGGAGGTGGCAGCAGTATGTGGAGGCCACCGAGTGAAACAATTACAGAGTCTGGAGGTGGCGGCAGCAGCAGTAGCAGCATCAGGAGAAGGCCACCGAGTGGCACAATGACAGAGTCTGGAGGTAGCAGCACTATGAGGAGGCCACCAAGTGGCACAATGACATAGTGTAGAGGTGGCAGCAGTATGAGGAGGCCACTGAGTGTAACAATTACAGAGTCTGGAGGTGGCAGTAGTATGGAGAGGCCACCGAGTGGAACAGTGACAGAGTCTGGAGGTGGCGGCATCAGCAGCATCAGGAGGAGACTACAGAGTGGTAAGGTGACATAGTGTGGATACGGCATCAGCAGCATCAGAAGACCACAAAGTGACCCGGTGACAGAGTGGGGAGGTGGGGGCAATACCAGTACCCGCTGACAAAGGTGGGTGAAATAAGGAGCACTTGGCATCAGATGTGAGGCATCAGGTGGGTGGCAGCATCAGAGTAGTAGCTGAGGCAGGTAGCCAGAAGAAACCGGTCTCTTTTGTCAAGGTTTGGGTGAGGTGGCATGGATGATGTAATCAGATGCATCAGGCATTGGTGGGTGGAAATCCTTGCTGATCCAGGCCTGATTCTTCTTGGGGGAGCCAGAAGTCATCCCTCTGCTGAATGGTGACAATTCGGCTGTCACTACGCAAGCAAGTGAGCATGCATCGGGCCATTTGTGCAAGTGACTCTGAGGGACTCCCTGCTTCCATCTCCTCTGCATACTGCCACGGTGTGTCTGGTTCCTCTGTCTCATCTTCCTTATCACCCTGTAGATCCTCTGGCTGCTCCTGCTCTTCCTCTCCTGTCAGCTAAGTAGAAAAAACACCCATTTCGCTACACATTGCCTGTGCTCCATTGTCCCCCTCCCCCTCATCCTCTTCTACCAGTTCAGCCCCCACAGGGCTCATGTGGCTGTAAGATCTAGGCGCCACGTCTCCTGTCCCCTGACAAGCCATTGTTACCACCATCTGTTCCAGGAAATGAAGCTCTGTAATGATGTCATTCATCCCGTACTCCTGGCAACTGACAAATAACGTGGCATCCTAAAGGGCCTTAGAAAACATCAGGTGTCACTCATGAGCTTCCACTGGCTGACATCGAAGTTACACAGGGGAGTACGCCTATCCGCTTGGATCATCGAGAAATCATTGATGGCCTTTCTCTGTTCATATAGTCAGTCCAACATATGGAGGGTGGAATTATAACGGGTGGAAACGTCGCATATCAGCCTATGTTAGGGGACGCCATTCTGCCACGGCAGCTCAAGAAGGGTGTGCTTTGCGGTGTATGAGTGGCTGAAGTGCATTTAAAGTTTCCCGGCCATTTTTAGGATGTCTTGCAGATGGGTGGAAGACTTCAGGAACCGCTTGACAACCATCGCGGGAGAAAGCCAGGATTCGACTTCTTGATGAATCACACGGAGCAGTTTCTCCCCTGTGTGAATCTGTTCGCCAAGGCAAACCAGGTGCAAAACAGCATGACACCGTCGTGTACTGCACATGTGGTATGCAGAAGGGGCACTGTGACTTGTCCCTGCAGTGGAGGCTGAGGACCTGGTGGAGGATGAGGAGGCAGAGGCAGACATTATGGCAGGAGCAACGGCGTGACAACATGGAGGCGGAAGCGGCATGAGCTGGCCAAGTTGCTGGTGTGGATGTGCAGTAACCACTTTCACCCAGTGGGCCGTAAAAGGACATGTATTATCCCTGACCGTAGTTGCAGCTCCACACATCGGCGCTGCCGCGCAATTTGGCAGACACCGACAGGCTCAATGTCTGGCCCACCTTCTCTTCTACATATTTGTGCAGGGCTGGTACTGCCTTTTTCGCAAAGAAATGACAGCTTAAGACTCTCCACCTAGGCTCGGCACAAGCCATCAGTTCTTGGAAAGGTGAAGAGTTCACCACTTGAAAAGGAAGGGACTGCTGCACCAGCAACTTGGACAGGAGCACCTTCAGATTCTGCGCCGTTGGATGATTGCACATATACTGCTGTCTTTTGGCAATCGCTTTGGTGATCGATTGCTGACGGAATGACTGACGTGGAGTAGGAGGAGCAGGAGCATCTGGAACAGCAGAAGATGGGAATGACAGACAGCTCCCTTTGGCTGAGGTCGTGAAGCCTTGACTGCCACTGGGTGATGCAGCGATTCCTGCGGCAGGCTGGACCACCAAATTGGAGCAACGGTTTTCCCAGGCCACTGTATGGCGACGCTGCATATGTTGACGCAGGGCCGTAGTGCGAACATTGACACCCTGGCCACGTCTCACCTTCTGCCCACAGATTCTACATATGGTCATGTTCACCTTCTCCGGCAGCTCAACAAAGAACTGCCACACCGCCAAGTAGGTGATTTTCCCCCCAACAGTCCGCACTGACTGACTGCTACCGCCGCTGCCTCCGTGAACCCTTGCACCACTACTTCCCGGGTGCAAAGCAGGTGGTCTACCCCGAGCACGTTTGTCTCCCGACCTCCCACTGCTGCCACCCTACTTATTCCCAGCCATGCTACCACCTTGTTGGCTCAGCCGCTGCCTCACAGGCAAGCTGCCACCCTCTTCTCATGATGATGATAATGATGAAGCCCTTCTGCACCCGACTCCCAAGTGCGATCGGCATCATCATCATCGAGTAGTGTCTGCACGTCACTGATGTCCTCCTCAACAGTCTCGGGTCAGGAGCTTGACCACTTGCAAAACCACCTCCCACACCACTCTCCTCATCACTACTTGCCCGCCTAGCGGAGGAAGTGGGGGATGTCTCCTCCAGATCTTGGCTGGGCATTAGCTGCGGACTCTCCTCTAGTAGCTCTTCCTCGCAGTATAATGGATCTGAGCCCATAGCATACAATACTTCTGTGGCTGAGGGAACTGCAAAGGACAGAGAAAGGTTGAGGACAGGTGAGGGCACAAGGCCTGCTCCCGGGCCATGCCAACTAAGGGTTGTGTCTGACAAACTCACCGACTGTTGGCTATGGGTGTTTTATGTCACTTGGGTTGAAATGGATGACTGAGTTATCCAATCAAGAACCGCTATGTTGCTGGTCAAGACATGACCGCTAGATGACACCGGGAGCTCGGGCCTCTCACTGCGACTCCTGCTGCCACGCCCCCTTACTCTGCTGCGACCTCTGCCTTTGCATTTCACTGTCTGACAAATTTTTAACTGAACAAAATAAATTAAAGCAAATTAAAACACCCCTAAAAGCATAGAATAGTTTTTCTTTTTGTACTGAAAGAGGCCACTAAACGCTTTCACCACAAATAACTGCAACAGTGAAGTGCGTATATATATTTCTTTTTGTACTGAAAAAGGCCACTAAACGCTTTTACCACAAATAACTGCAACAGTGAAATGTGTATATATTTTTATTTTTGTACTGAAATAGGCCACTAAATGCTTTCATCAAAAATAACTGCAACAGTGAAGTGTGTATATATTTTTCTTTCTGTACTAAAAAGAGGCCACTAAATGCTTTCACCACAAGTAACTGCAACAGTGAAATGTGTACATATTTTTCTATTTGTACTGAAATAGGCCAATAAACGCTTTCAACACATATAACTGCAGAAGTGAACTGAGAATATATTTTTATTTTTGTACTCAAATAGGCCACTAAACGCTTTCACCACAAACAACTGCAACAGTGAACTGCATATATATATATTTTTTGTACTGAAATAGGCCACTAAATGCTTTCAACACAAATAACTGCAACGGTGAAGTGCATATAAATTTTTCTTTTTGTACTGAGATAGGCCACTAAACGCTTTCACCATAAATAACTGCAACAGTGAAATGCGTATATATTTTTCTTTTTGTACTGAAATAGGCCACTAAACGCTTTCACCACAAATAACTGCAACAGTGAACTGCATATATATATATTTTTGGTACTGAAATAGGCCAATAAATGCTTTCACCACAAATAACTGCAACGGTGAAGTGAATATAAATTTTTCTTTTTGTACTGAGATAGGCCACTAAACGCTTTCACCATAAATAACTGCAACAGTGAAATGCATATATATTTTTCTTTTTGTACTGAAAGAGGCCACTAAATGCTTTCACCACATATAACTGCAACAGTGAAATGCGTAATTATTTTTCTTTTTGTACTGAAAGAGGCCACTAAACACTTTCACCACAAATAACTGCAACAGTGAAGTGCGTATATATATATTTTTTTGTACTGAAATAGGCCAATAAACTCTTTCACCACAAATAACTGCAACAGTGAAGTGCGTATATATTTTTCTGTCAGTACTGAAAGAGGCCACTAAATGCTTTCACCACGAATAACTGCAACAGTGAAATGCGTAATTATTTTTCTTTTTGTACTGAAAGAGGCCACTAAATGCTTTCACCACAAATAGCTGCAACAGTGAAGTGGATATATATATATATATTTCTTTTCGTACCGAAAGAGGCCACTAAACGCTCTCACCACAAATAACTGCAACAGTGAAGTGCATATATATTTTTATTTCTGTACTGAAATAGGCCACTAAACACTTTCACCACAAATAACTGCAACAGTGAAGTGCGTATATAATTTTCTTTCTGTACTGAAATAGGCCATTAAACGCTTTCACCACAAATAACTGCAACAGTGAAGTGCGTACATAATTTTCTTTCTGTACTGAAATAGGCCACTAAACGCTTTCACCACATATAACTGCAGAAGTAAAATGTGTATATATTTTTCTTTTTGTACGCAAATAGGCCACTAAGTGCTTTCAATACAAATAACTGAAACAGTGAAGTGCGTACATATTTCATATTTTGCCTTTTGTACTGAAATAGGCCACTAAATGCTTTCACCACAAATAACTGCAACAGTGAAGTGCGTATATATATTTATACTGAATTAGGCCACTAAAGGCTTTTTAACATAGCACTTGCCCGCAAAGACAAAAACAAATTGCTGGAATGACAGAGCTGTATAATAGCTATTTGGATACCCAAATAATCTTTCCCTGCACTTGTAAATCGCTTTTCTAGCACTGTCCCTAGCGCCTTCTGACGTCTCTCCCTGCACTAAGATGCTGTGAAAAGATTTCTCCCTATCCTTTCCCTGCACTTATAAATCGTTTTTTAGGGGGTTTTTTCACAATGGGATTTTTCTTACTGCTGTCCCTACCGTCGTCTCAAATCAGTTCCATTCACTCAGAACGCTGGAAAATGTCTGAATCCAAGATGGCCACCATATTTATAAGGCTGTGACATCACAGGGCTGGCTGGCTGCTGATTGGCTGCATGCATGGCGATATGGATTATCCCACCTTCCCAGACTTCCTTGCCCCATGTCCTCACATGTGTAGCCGTTATTTTAGCCGCCATTTTAGGAAAAATAGTTACCACGAAGCGCAAGGAAATTCACATTTATTGGCAATTTATTTTTCCTGAAATTCGTAACGAACAGGGTTAGGCTTTTGTATAAGTCCCCTAAGGCTAGTTGGAATATTATTGGGAGTTTGACAAATAGTAGCTTTGTATTGAATAGAGGCACCCATCAAAGATGTCCTATTTCCCCATTATTATTTGATATATATATCGAGCCTCTGGCAGCTAGGGGGAGCTGATTTTATTCATATGTTCTGGCTTTGTACAGAACTAAAAGAATATTAGGCTGCGATTGATGACTTTGTTACCCAAAAACTGACACTAGTGATTCCTTTTATGGTTGAATACTGGATATTGGGTGATCTTTTCAGGGTAAACTGTCATACATATAAAAAGATTATTTGATAAAAATAATGTTTTTAGCAAGACTTTTGATTACATGAGTCTGGTTTTTACGGGATATTCCAAATGTGACTATATGGCTTAACTTGGTCAACAAGAATAAAAGATACGAAATGGTTCTTTATAAACAAAGAAATATAGAGGAAAAGCGGGAGGGGTTGATTGGAAATTTTAAATTTCTTTGACTTGACCTCCCCTTTTTTTTTATTAGACAGAGACACACTACAGTGGGAGGGTGGGTAGAGAGGGTATTATGGGGTTGGGTTCAAAAGTAATAAAACTAATAATGATTTGGATATGAATTTGTATGTAAAAGAATTGTTTGATTCATAATAATAATAAAGGAATTAAAAATAATAATAATAATGTTACTAGGATTGAAAGGTAATTTCTTGTATTAAAAATTATAAGATCTGTTAAGCGGAGCTATTAAATTCAAATGCCAAGACCATATGCATAGATTTTCTAGCTAATACTAACTAAGGCCTCTTTATCCATCATCATATGATTGCTCATAGAACTTTTGCAAGCTCCATATATTAAGTTGATTGCCTTTGACATTTCTGCAACTTTAAATAACCACCTGCCACCTAGTGACTACAGTTAAGATGAATCTTTAGTAACATAATACACCACATCTCGTTCACATCAGTGGGCCATTACACTTAGCTGACAGATAGCTTGGAGAGTTGCTATAGAAGAACCAAAACAAACATCGGCCTGTATGTCCTAGAAGACTGTATTCTTTCCTTTGTAGTGTCATTAAGTGCAGCTCACACATTAATATTACTAGCCAAAGATATTATGCACTATTGTAAGGAGGTCGCTATTTGTATAGGAGTGAAAACATATGTTTAAGAATTGATATATATATATATACATATATAAATATATATGTACTCACACACTTACACACACAGTGGAGTCACATTATTATGACCACCAGCTAATATCCAGAGTAACCGCTGTGTGCAGCATAGACAGTAGTTGGACTGGGAGTGACTCAATAAGGTCTTATTTTCACAGATATCTGGAGCCATGCTGACTGCAGTGCATCCCACAGCTGCTGGAGGATGTGTGGGAAAGGGTCCATTAAGATGATCGAGGTGGTCTGACAAATGCTCAAGTGGGTTCAAGTTTGGGGAGTTAGGCAGCAGGGTTAGTGTTGAGTGAAGCAAAGCATCCGAAGTGTTTGTCTATTCGCAATGAATCTGAATTTCCTCTTGCTTCGTGGTAACTGGAAGTTTTTTTACTATAATGGTGGCTACACATGTTACAAAGTGAAAGTAAGAAGCCCCGGCATGTGAGATCACCCAGAATGCCATGCAGCAGCTAGCCAGCCCCTCTGATGTCACAGCCCTTTAAAAGCCTCATCCAGTGCAGTCTCTGACATTTCACTGTGAGCTGTGCATTGGAAGAGACGTGACCAGTGCAAGGGACAGTGTTGCTAAAAACTTTTAATTACACACTGTAGGGAGAGCATAGGGAGAGCACAGGGAGACTGCAGAGACAGTACAGGGACTGTAATCTGAAGCTGAACGGATCCATAAGAGACAGCGCTGTTTGTATCAGTCCTTGTGTAGCTATCTAATTGAACAGTGTCCTCCTTGTTTTATAGATAAATAATTCTATTAGGCCTTGATTTTAAAATTGAGGTGAATCAGCAAAAACGCTTCTGTCATTATAATACAACCTGCTGCATCTGTAATTAACGGATCCAGTTTAATTATCTCTAAAATAGCCATGACGGAACCAGCACCAAAACCATTGTAAGTCAATGGCTGATAGATCCGTTTTCTTTTGAGTCTGAGAAAATGTCTTGCTCCACATCCCATTCCAGACAGAAAACCACTGCTTGCAGCTTTTGATTGTTCACGATGGGGATGCAACCAAATGGAATGGAATGCATTCTGGTGCATTCAGTTCCATTCAGTTTTGTCCTCATTGACAATGAAGCGTTCTCATCCGGTACTGAGATCCTATGACGGATCTCAATAGCGGAAAGGAAAACGCTGATGTGAAAGTAGCCTTAGTGGGGTGTCCACCTTGTTTGCTAGATAAGCAATTCTATTAGGCCTTGATTCTCAAATTGGGGTGAATAAGCTGTTTCATTTTACTGTTATTGATGAGCCCATCTTGCTTAAAAGATAATTAATTCTTTTATGCATTGATTCTCAAATTGGGTGAATAAGCTTTCTAATTTTACAGTTATTGGGGTGTCCACCTTGTTTAATAGATAAGAAGTTCTATTAGACCTTGATCCTCAAATTGGGGTGAATATGCTGCCTAGTTCTACTGTTATTGGGGTGTCTACCTTGTTTAATAGATAAGAAATTCTATTAGGCCTTGATTCTCAAATTGGGGTGAATAACCTCTATAGTTCTACTATTACTGGGTCTCCATTACTTTATTGGCACTGCCTCCATGTCCTTCTTTTGTTCCACTAAAGAGTCATTGGGACCCTGCTCCTGCAGGGGCGTACTGTTTTGTTTTTCTTTACTAAAATCTGCTTTTATTTTGTTTGCGATGATGCGCACGTCCATGTACTGTATGAGACTTCCATGTCATACTGATGCACAGTAACTGTTTCACTACCAGAAAGAACTAGCTATGATGTACACCGAGATACACTCTCCCTGTAGGCATATAGCTGAATTAACATGCTTCATGACTAAATAATTCAGAACTAAAGTAATTTTTGGGAGAAATTTGGTGGGACGTCCGAATCAAAATTCGCTCATCTAGATCCAGGGTAGTACTTGGAAGTCTTGGTCATGCTCTTCCAAGCAATGTCAGACATTTATAGCCATGTGACATGTGGCACTGTTTTGCTGAAAGATCCCACCAACCTCAGGGAAGACAGTCAGCATGTACGGATACATGATATACATGATCTGCAAGGATAGATTCATACCCAAATGGTTTAAGAAAACTTTCCATATGGATGATGGGGTCCAGAGAATGCCACTAAAACATTTCCCAGACCACAGCGCCCCCACTGCCAGCTTGTGGTCTTCCAGCAATAGTTGTAGGGTGTTTGTTCTCTGATGTTTCGGGCCTAAAACGTCAATGTCCATCCTTTCGATGCAGAAAACAAGACAACCCATGACAAATCAGCAGAGGTCCAATTCCGGTACTGCTGCAAAAATTAAAGCCTTTTCTGCAATGCAGTTCTGTTAGCAGAGGTGCATGTATGGATCCTCATACATAGTAGAGTTTGCTGAGATGCTTCACTGTGGCGTTTCGTTCCACCCTCATGCACCTTCGTAGCTGACATTTACCTATTAAATCAATGGGACATGGTGTTTTACAATTCTCATGTTGCTTATTCACAGAGATGCCATTTGTCCAGTCACAATACACTCTTACCAAAGCAGCCCATGAAAGGTTCACAACTTTCTATAGGGCCAGGTCTGCGTGAAAAACGTACTATATAGAACAAGCTATAGTCACAATACACTTGTACTACAGCAGCCCATGAATGGTTTACAAGTTTTATAAATACTGACTTTACCCATGATAACATCGAGGGATACTGTATGTGTGCAGACAGCCTATTGCACGCTCATGACACCTTACTTCCTTCATGACCTATGCGCCACCGACATCGAAAGTATGAAGTGGCCACAATAATGTGAGTCAACTGTGAATTGATTTATATATATATATAGAGAGAGATGTGATGAGATGAGATGAATGAATCGATTCTAATTAACCTCGCCACCGTGGGGGGCTGACTGTCAGATGAAAAAGTGCCTGCCTGCCACTTGATTGATAGGACCAGACATTTAGCCTGGCTCTGACAATTCCCCCCTATGCCACCGCACATAGTAGTAGTGGTAGTAGTAGTGGTGATTTCACACTTGCTGCTCTAAAGCCACAGCAGTGTCTCTGCCCTTGCTCTGCTAATCAAAGCAGTGGCACAGGTAGGAAATTGCCAGGGTCAGAGGGCCAGCCCTATGGCCCCCTTCCCCCTGCTTATCTCGCTGCCTGAGAATGAAGTAATAGTCTGTTGTGTGTTTATTTAATTTGTTCCAAGGGTCCCCAGGAGGCCAATCCATGCCCTTGTTTGTTCTTTTGTTTGTTTGTTCTTTTTAAGGGGAAATCGCTAGTAGCTCTATATACACCAGCAGTTACGCACTGTTTACTTTATTTTTATTTCTCCCCCCATAACAGTGACCTTCACAGCTCCCTCTTAACAGTCACCTTCACAGCACTCCACCCCCTGAACAGTGTGACCTTCACAGGACCATGCTCCCTTAACAATAACCTCCACTGCTCCCCTCCTATTAACAGTGACCTCAACAGCATCCCACCCCCTTAACAGTGACCTCCACAGAACCCCACCCCTTAACAGTGACCTCCATCGAACTCTGTCCCCTTAAAAGTGGCATCCACAGTGCCCAGGCCCTTAACAGTGCTCCCCACAGATCCTCCCCCACTTAACAGTGACCTTCACAGTGTCCACCCCCTTAACAGTAACCTCCACAGCACCTCGCCCCCTAACAGTGACCTCCACAGCACGCCACCCCCTTAACAGTGACCTATAACAGCGAAGAAGAGTTGTTCTGGAAACCTGATGTAAAACTGCGTGTACAATATGTCAGTTAGGTGAAGACTGAAGGATCTGTATGCTTCTATTCTATTCTAATAAGGGTCATGTGATCGTTTATATGCCAGTTAGGATATGAGTGAAGGGCTTGTGAGCTTCTATTAATACAGGTCATGTGACGGTGCCATATGTGAATTTTTTGCGAATATCTCTAGAACGGTACTTTCTAGGGAGCCAAGACCTTTATGAAAACCCTCTCAGACACCTGATGTATATATGTGCCAAATTTGCATTTTGGTTAACATTTGCAACATTTGCAACATTTGGTTAACCTATGGGGTTTATTTAATATTGTGTAATAAAAATGTATATTTGTATTTATTAAAATACTTGCTTTTGGCAAAAAAAAATATTTGTTAGGGATATTAGTTTTGTTCGGTAGGGGAAATAAATGAGTTTAGTTCGGTAGGGGTTGTTATTTATCAGTCATTAAAGATAGCCTGGCAATGTTAAATCAGCTAATAAATAATAAGTGTGCGATAAAAAAAAATAATTAGGAAAATAGAAATTCATAACAATAAAAAATCCAAGACAATAAAATAATTCATAATAAGTAGTCCGTTATAGAAAGTTCATAAATTCTGTAAAAAAAATCTATAAAAAATATAATAATGTATAGGTAGTTAAAGTTCATACAAAATCATAAAAAGGTCTCTGATTGGGCAGATAGATGTGTTTTTATGGGTAAGTCTGATGGTTATGGAAGCGCAGAGTATAGTCCTTCTGTATAGGCAAGAAGTAGAAGTAGTGTTGTACCTTTTTGGTATATGTTACATTACCCCTTTCTTGCTGCTTGTGGCGATGTGGCTGCTTCCGGCAGGCTGATCGCTTTGGGTCCGGCTGTTGGCGTTGTGTGCTGTGCGTGCGCTCACTCCTCCACGTGTCTGCAGTGGCACGGTGTGGAAGCTGCAGCTTACATAAGAGGGTCGCGTCACTTCCAGCCTTTGGTCACTTCCGGGTATCGGAGTTAGCGTTCCTCGTGTTACTCTATTGGCGTCTTGGCGCCATATGAACTTTCAAAATTTTAATAGTGGTATGAGATTCTTTGTCAGGTTATTATTAAAAAAACAGCTAGCTGTAGATCCTGTTATCGCTAATCAATGCGCATACGCGTTTCAGAGCCTCCAGCTCCTTCTTCAGTGGGACGGATAGCGATTGTTCATTGGTTCCTTATATTTTATTTCCTTAATTAGTGTGGGAGGGATTTCAGGTTAATTAGTCGAGTATAGTCTAAAATAAGGACTGGATTAGATCATAGATGTTAGGTTCTTTATGGACATAAGAGCGATATCATTGCTATTGTCTCATAGACCATTCTTGTTTAATAAAATTGTGAAGAGCATCGGTATGGTAGAGTCAGTGTATCAGATTTGATATATTGGAACCAATGTCTGTTTATGTGAGTTTGGTGGGCATATAGTAAATGAGTGCATGGTGGGGATAGAAGATGGTGGATCGCCATAGGTAACTTCTTTGGAGATAGTCATATGTAAAGGGGTGGGCATGAGGCCTCTTAGGGAGAGGGGGTCGAGGTGCTGATAGACAGCCGGACACTTCACTCCGTGTCCCCAAGAGGCGCCACGCCCTGTTGTGTCAGTGTAGAATGCTCACAAGAAACCGAATATTTCCATTTCGGCGTTTAATCCTGTTGGTATCATAGTGGCAAATTTAAAAAAAATCTGGATTCTATACGTGACATATTTGCTATGTGGTCCCCCCTCTCCAGTGTCTTTTCACTCTTTCTAGGGCTGAAAAATGAGAGATGTAGGGTCACTGTTGTGATGTTCCTTAAAGTGCTTAGAGACTGTGTGTAGATCATATCCTTTTTTTTTAGAGGTCTTTTTGTACGGATGATATATTGTTTATTGCAGGGGCATTGTAACAGATATATGATGTTGGTTGAATTGCAGGATAAATGTTCACAAATTTGGTGAGTGAAATTGTTAGATGTGGAGATGACAGTAGTAGTTTTTCTAGTAAATTTTGTCGTCTTACAATTCTTGCATACTCTACACTTAAAAAAACCTTTTAGTGTTAACCAGTTTGGTTTCGTCTTGCATGGTTTTCTCTGAACTGTTGGAGCTATTTGTAGTCCTAGGCTGGGAGCTTTTGTATATGTAATGGCTGGTTTAGTTGGTAATGTGTTCTCAATTAATTTGTCCTTTAATAGGTAGTGCTCATGTTCAATTCAGATTTTTTCATACAAAAAAGAGGCACAGCCATGGGTACCAGGTTCGCTCCAAGCTACGCAAACCTTTTTATGGCCCAGTGGGAACAAGAAACTATCTCACCCCACCTAGGTATGAACCTGGTACTCTGGCGAAGTTACATAGACGACGTGATATTTATCTGGGATGGCACTGAAGAAAACCTAAATACATTTTTAACAGAGATTAATACAAATGATAGAAATATCACTTTCACTTCAAACATCAGCAAAACACAATTAGAATTTCTTTACCTCATAATAGTAATTTCAGATTCTAAACTAATTTGCAGTACATACCAGAAACCCATAATAAAAAATAACTACATCCTAAACTCCAGTTGCCACCTACCAAGGTGGCTCACCAACATTCCGGTGAGCCAATTTAGAAGATTAAAAATAAACTGCACGGAAAATGAACAATTTATTGCAAAAAACTATCCAGTGGAGGTAGTAGACAAATCCTTACAGAAAGTCTGACAGATGAAACGAAATATGTAGCTGGGGTGTCTGAGAAACTCAAAAGGATTTTTAATAAACATAACATCCCTGTCTGCTTTAAACCCAGCAACACACTGAGACAACAACTGGTTCACCCAAAAGACTGAACGCCTATACACAAGATGGAAAACATTGTGTGGGAACGAGGAATGCGCAGAACTGTATATCGGCGAAACTCTGGTCAAGATTCAGCCGTGTACTTACATCTAAAAGAAACAGGTCACACCTTTGAAGACAGTCAAGTATGTGTTTTGGATAAGGAGGCCGATTGGTACAAACGAGATTTGAAGGAGGCCATCTACGTAAAAATGGAGAAGCCAAGCTTGAATAGAGCGGGAGGTTAGACATCTATTGTCTGCCACTTACAATGCTGTCTTGACACCTTTTTCTGGGAGGTCATTATCACCTACTGACTCCAATTAGGACTATGGAATTAACACCTTTGACCCCATGCTGGGTATAATGACCTATTTACCAGATGTTGATTCAGTTACATATTTATTCCCAGAGAATTCTTGTACAAGTCATTCAGAATTGAGAAGAACGAGTGAAAAGTTTTCAAGAAATCTACAGCAAGCACTTGAAATAGCAGCTTAAAGAGGACCTATTACCACTCCTGACATGCCTGTTTTAATAGCTTCCCTACATTCCCTATGTGATAACAATTCTGGAGCATCTATTCTTATGGCTCTATGTTGTGCCATTCTTTATTATGTCAATTAGAAGTTATGAATGAAATGCTAGCAATCTGCAGTAAGGGTCCAAAAGAGTGTTAACCAGTTGAAGGGGTGTCTTACTCTATCCAGTCAGTGCTGCAATTGTCAGACTGTGCAGGTACACCCCCCCCCCCCTTCCCGCCAAACTGGTTTACACCCCTCTGTATCCTTACTGCAGACTGCTAGCAATTTATTCATAACTTCTAGTTGAAATAATAAAGGAACGGCACAACATAGAGCCATAAGAATAAATGCTCCAGAACTGTTATTACATGGGGAATGCATGTAGCCATTAAAACAGGTATGTCAGGAGTGGTGACAGCTCCTCTTTAACAGCAAATGATTATGGTCCCAATTTTATGTAGTTCATCATTTTTGAGCAATGTACTAGTGAGCGAAAAATTGGATTTTAGATTACCTTTATCTCAGACTCCCATCGGACAAACCACCTGAATCATGTCACCATAGCTATACTCTTTTATAACACCTCAAAATAGCAAGCAGACAAAACTAAAACAATAAAAATACTGTATGATTAAAATGTCATATACTTAATGAGCTGTATATAACTGGACTTAAAATGACATCACATTAAAAACTTTAAAGGGGGTATGTCATCTCAAACATTGGTGACACATCGCTAGGATATGCCGCCAATGTTAGTTGCAGGTCCCACCTTTGGGACCATCTTCTATTTTCCGAACAGGCCCCACAAAGCACACCATGCATGCGCAAATTCTGTCTATTCACTTCTATAGGAGAATTTTAGAGCGATCCTCTGGTTCAAGAAAAAAAATCACATTAACTGGGAATGAACAAAACACTTACTTGGTGCCTTCTTTTTTATATTTGTAGCTGAAGATCAAATGATTGTCAGTATTCTCTACTGTCATCCAAGATGAGATCACAGCTTCTCAGACTGCCTGATGTATAGTGTGCACTTGGTAGCCCAAGTCCCTTGCTGCCGTCAGATTGGCCAGCACTGCTCACATGAACATTGTTAGCCAATCCAAGAGCAGTGCTGAATAAAGGAAGTGACTTGGGCTACTGATCTACTGTGTGCAACAGATCTGAGGAAGCGGTGCAGCAGTCTTGGATGAAAACTTTGAAAAGGAGGTCACTATGTAAGTGTCATGTTGGCTCCCCAGTTGATGTGATTTTTTTTTTTTTTCGTTAACCAGAAAGTCACTTAAAATCTAGTTTAAGTACACGGCTAAATTTATTCCTATAGGTAACAAGTATAAACAACTTATATTAAACCTCACATCTACTGTTTAAAGAGCAATAAATAACAAAAAAGGCATTAATAAAAATACAAATCTAAGAGTTGGGTTTAGTAACTAAAATTGCAAAGAGCTTTATAAAAATTTTAAAAATGAAAAGCTAAAATACAAAATGAACAGCAGTGGTCAGGGACAGCTGGGGATATAGTATTTTTGAACTTTGCAAGGGTGATGTAACAGTGTCCATGATAGTTATCTTTAAAGGCTATGTACACCTTTGAGGCCAATTTTTTTATGATTGCATTTTACCCATTTTGGACTAAAAATCATATTTTAAATTGGTCTTTATTAAAAATATTCAGTTGTTTTGTCACAAATGGCTAACTGTCAAGTTGTGTGAATAATAATTATTAAAAGGTCATTTAATCCACGCTCTTAGCAGCAAGGCTAGTTTCACATTAGCATTAGGCATTTCTGGCAGGATACAGCCTGCCAAAGATGTCTGGATCCGGCACTGCCGGACGCTCCCTGACACCCACCAGGTTAGAGATCAGAGATAAGGAGACTTTAGCTGAGCTGCCTGACGGGAAACAGTCAAAAATACAGAACATGCTACTAGAGAATCTCCCGGCTGTACAGAGAAAGGGGCTCAAAATTTTTACTTAAGACTAGTTGAAAAAATAGTTTTTAGCTCAAAATGAGTACAATGCAGTAATAAAAAAATACCCCAAAGGTGAACACAGCCTTTAACATATTTGAAATGGTTCTGAAGTATCACATAGTATAAGATCTCATATTGTACTGTATATTCTGTCACTTACAATTAACCTCTACCTTCTTCCAAAGACCATATAGTACATGTCAGTCTCGTTCTAACAATTTTAGAACCAACCCTGTACCTCACATGGTTACAGAGATCCCCCTGTTTATTACTACAATTGCTGTGCTAGATTTATTTCAAGCTGGCAGCTTAGGGGGCATGCACTTTCTCAAGGGACATGTTCTTTCTGCAGCAGCTGGTGGCAATTTAAGGATGGAACTGAACATGTATGAGCTGGACAGAGAATTTAGAAAAATGACAAATAGCAGGTGATGCTAAACATATAGATGTCAGGGAATAACTCAAAAATATTCAGATCCAAGTGCTAGTTTGAAAAATGTAGAATATTTTTCATGGGACAACTCCTTTAAAGAACTGAATTTGTACAGCCTTGAGATAAGATGGGAAAGGACAAACATGATCGAAACCTTTAATATGTTAAAGGTAGGTTTAAATAAGGATCCAGAGGAAAGTGTTTGTAATAAGACACTGAATACAAGAACCAGGGGGCCCAATCTGAAATTAGTTGAGGGAAAATCAGAAGGAATGTCAGAAAATAATATTCTACTGAAAGAAATGTTGGTTGATTTAAAGAGCTTCTCAGGACAACCCTACCAGACAGTATGTGTAACAAATATATCTCTAGCAGTGCGATCCCCAGCACTAGCACAACTATGCCAGGAGAGACTGCTGAGCCACTCCCCCTGGTGATTCGACCGCATCCGTAGCAACAGGATGCAATGCTCTGTTTCTCCTTGCAGCTGGCATGTGCTGGAGGAGACTAGCAGTGGGCTGATTGCTCAGCTGCTCTATTACTTTGTGCTACTGTTTCTGACTAATGGAGCACTGAGTCATGACCTATCAGGTTCTGATCCAGGGACTCAGTGCTCTATTTAAACCCCTTCCTGGCCATGTACCAGTGCCAGTGATAGTCTTTGACTCACTAGCTATGTC
Organism: Bufotes viridis; assembly: GCA_033119425.1. Classification (NCBI taxonomy): domain Eukaryota; kingdom Metazoa; phylum Chordata; class Amphibia; order Anura; family Bufonidae; genus Bufotes; species Bufotes viridis. The sequence goes on along the minus strand of CM065591.1, from coordinate 334,676,981 downwards.
CCTGGTAAATGCTTTTGTGCTTATTTGGATTGCTTGTGCTTCTAACCCCAGCTTGTCTTCTGACCATACTTTGTCTCTCATTTGGTACTGTGTAGCTCAATTGGTTCTGACCTATTTATGTACTACTCTGTATTGTATTTGTCTGTCTTTGTTTGTAGTCCATCTCTGCCCTTAATTAGTGTTGGGACCGCTCACTGTCCTTGTCTGTCCCTAACTACAGTCATTACAATATACCTGGTTTAATAGGTTTGATCATGCTCACAGAGGCTCTTTAAATGTGCTTCTGGTAATCATAGATCTTTCAATGATGAAACAAACGTAAACGCTTCTTTTTTTATTTTTATATTGTTTTTGTCTTATTGTTTTATTGGAGCTTCCTTTCTGGACTATTGAACAGTATTTCCAGTGGGAGGGAGTGGTTTCTGTTGTCGACTGACTTTGCCTGCCCTCAATTCCGCTCAGTGATATGCCTGCAAGGATTTGCAAGGATTTCCTTTGGTGAGCAGCTTTTCACAGGATCAGGGTGTTATTTATACAGCCCTCTTACATTGTTGCTCTGCTGCATTTTGTCCTGGAAATGCAGAGCAGCGTTGGCAGGACTACAGTACTTTCATGCATACTAGGTGGTCTCCCTAATGAGAAGGAGCACCCCCTAAGGCCACTCAGCTAACCACGCAATTTTCTCTTAAGGCACTCATCTCTCTCGTTCTCTCTTTATTAGAACCTGAAATTCAGGATGCATTCCAAATTGGTAGAATCAAAGATTGGGTCAGAGATATAGCCACCGTCAGCTATGGCAGATCAATTCATTGGCCTCAGTCAGAGGTGTGTGAAAATACTTATGGACTTACGCCTCATTCAGTTTCAGAAATCATGTACCCTTGCAGAGTATAATTTTGTCTGCTTGGGTGTGACAAAGCCACTTGTCGTGCTGAATTCCCTCTTTGACAGTACACTGGGGGTTGGACAAGACAGTACAACAATAGCACACTAGGCCACTTCCAGCCACTGTTCCAATTTGCAAGTCCACAAGTCCATGGCATCAGGTAATCAGGTATATGCCTGAGAATGCGCACAGTTCAGGTAGGTCAACCTGGCATGGCACTTGAAAAGAATTCTTCATCATGTTCTTCACACTGAATTTGGGTGCTGCAGCTTCTGCTACTTGTCACAGTACAGACAGCAGGAGTTCTGTGACTCAGCGGAGGTGGAGAGGGACCTAGTGGCAGGTGTCTGATTAGCAAAAGCTTCAGCAAGCTGTATACAGAGTGTATCCTGGCAAAACAATAATTTTTCCTGTCTTTTGGCATAAGGAAAACATTCCCCATTTTGCTCTGATAATTAGGGTCTAAAAGCATGGGTATACACTTGTCAGCATGTATGCAGCCAAGCATGAAACTTGCTATGCTCACCAGTGTACATAAGGACCAAGTTCTTTCAGGCTCTGCCCCCCACCCCCCATTTCGATAATTGGTCACGAACAGTGTCACAATCATTGTCAACTTCATCTTCCTGCACCACCAACTCCTCCTGCCCCTCCGGTGGTATATCTTCATCCTCAACCTCTTTCACTTCCTCCTCCATGGAACGTTTGTCCGTATGGGTCCAGAACTAACACAGACTTGGAGGTATCAAGACCCGGCCTTGATCCTGTGATGCTGCATCTCTGCTCACACACAAAACATTGACCCAATGGGTTGTGAATGGATGTACGGTCCCTGGCCATATTTTCTTCTCCAGGTGTCAAAAGTGACATCCAAACACTATCAACAAAACTTCAGATTGCTTTGCAAGTAGAAGTTTTGTGAAATTCGGAACAAACCAAATTTGCTTAGAATTGAATCCTCATCTCTTATTGGTGACAGTGAAAGCTGATGGCTCTAAAAAGGCTTATATGAGAACAATATTAAAGGGCCTATCCTAAGGCTATTAGTACTAAATCTGTGAGGGTCCGACTCCTGGCACCCCTGCAGATCAGTTGTTTTAAGAGGCCACTGAACTGCGCTGAGCACTGCAGCCTCTTGATAAGGCAATGACGTCATGTTCACCAATGTTGTGGCCTGAGCACAGCCCAGTCCCATTCAAACAAATGGGGCTATGCTGCAATACCATTGATATCCTATCAATATTTGAAAGAATCTCGGAAACCCATATTATTATTTTGCAGATATATAAATAATTCCTCTTTGAATATTGATCTAATCTTATCACCACTTGCAATCAGGAAAGAGATTTTTCCATTTTAGTGCAGATTTGCTCATTTCATGGTTTTTCTTCCTATCTTCCTCAATAGAAGAAAACACATTTTGAAAACATATCTATAACCCTTGCCTTCATTCATATCTTATCCAACATCTTTAATCTCTTGGTTTAACTTGATGGACATGTGTCTTTTTTTGAATGTGCTATATAATATATAACTAACCTAAGCCATTCTGGCTTTTCTCCCCTTACAAGGCTTTTTTCTCACCAGATGTTTTTATTTTGTTCTATTCTTTCTTTCTAAACTCTAGAGACTTGATGAAAATCCCAGAAAATCTCAAACCATTGCCAAGCATGGTGGTTCACTACTTAGCCCTATTGCCTTGCATCACTGAGGTCCTGGGTGCAAATCAGACCAGGGCCAACATCTGCATGGAATTTGCATGTTCACTCTGTGCTTGCGTGAGTTTTCTGTTATGCACTGAATTGCTCTCACATAGATGTTTGTATTCCAAAGCTAATATATACAACCCCAGTTCCAAAAAAAGTTAGGACACTGTGTAAATAAAAACAGAATGCAATGATTTGCAAATCTCATAGACACATATTTTATTAACAGTAGATCATAGAACACATATTAGAAGGTAAAAGTGAGATGTTTTTTCATTTCCTGAAAAAAAATAACTCATTAAGAAAAGAGTTGAGCGAACCTGAACTGTATAGTTCTGTCTGCCCTCACCACACACCCTTTTTTGGAAAGTGGTAAAGGAGACAGAGAAATGACACTTGCACAAAATGTTATGTGCAGGTGGTGTGAAAAAGTTGCAAACATGCAGTATGCGACTTTTTTACACCAAGAAACTGAAACTACATGATAAATTAGGCCAATTGTCTGAATGGAAGCATATGTTGTTTTAAAGCCTCTATATACTTTTCATCATTGATAGTGCCTTCCCAGATATGTCAGCTGCCCACGCCATAGGTACTAATGCAACCTCATACTATTAGAGATATAGGCATTTGAACTCTGCATGGATAACAAGCTAGATGGTCCCTCTCCTCATGAGTCTGCAGAACAAGGTGTCTGTGGTTTCCAAAAAGAGGGGCACCAATCTGTAAAAAACTATTAGGGTCATTTATCAAACTGGTATAAAGTAGAACTGGCTTAGTTGCCCATAGCAAACAATCAGATTCCACCTCTCGTTTTTGACAGCTCCTTTGGTGGAATCTGATTGATTGCTATAGGCAACTAAGCCAGTTCTACTTTGCACTAGTTTGATAAATGACCCAAATAATTTTTCACAGATTGGTGAACCTCTGCCCCTCTTTGCTTCTGAGAGACTCTGCCTCTCTAACATGCTTATATTTTTATAATTTTTTATATTCAGTCATGTGACTTATGTTGCCCCTTGTCTCAACTTTTTTGAGATGCGTTACTGTCAAGTTCTAAATGAATACATTTTTTTCAACATCTGATATGTGTTCTATCATCTATTGTGAATAAAATATGGGTCTTTGAGATATGCAACATCTCAACTTTTTTGGAATTGTGGATAGATAGACAGCTAGATAGAAAGAACATTTATGTTTAGCCAGAGATGCTGAATAGTTTCCTATTTCCAAGTCATGTCAAATCAGAGTGAACCGATGCTTGCAAGTAAAATATCTGTTTGAAGTGGGGCATATTGACTTTTATTGGACAGTATTTTGACAGCCCTTTATCCATATAATTTGCCAGCGTTATAGTGTATAATGCAGGCACTCCTCTCTTTTACTCCCCCATTCTTTCACGGTTACTTGTCTCCCTGTACTTCAGTGTCTCCTCTTTTAATGCCCACATCTCCTCGATCAGGAACAAATCTGATTTCTGATTGAACATCACTTTATCTGCCAGCTCTCTGGTCTTTTCTTATCTTGTTCCACACTTCTCAGGCTTTGTGCTTAAATTATGTATTAAGGTCAATGTCAAAACACGGAAGATCTGTAATCTACAGGGAGCTCCCTTTTATTCGTTATTACAGTGAAGGCTGAGCATAACTGTCAGTGAGCTTGGGATGTGCACAGCATGGAAGCTTGCTACACAGCGGGACTCTACAAAGCCTCTCTCCTTGTTCTCCCAGGACGAACCCTTGATAGATTTGCCCAGATAACCCATCTCACATTAAAGCTCTCTCGTCTGTTCTTCAATCTGAAAGCTGTCAAGTGCACCTATATAGTAATGTCATAAATCAAACGTAAAATGTGTACACTGGAGACAATGCGAATGTCATGTATTCACTTGTAGTTTGAGATCTTCTAAACTAAAATGGTGTCAGAAGAATAAGATAAAGCTGAGAGGAATGTTTTCCTCTTTAACAACCACAAAAGATCTTGAAAAGGAGGAGGCTATAAACTTTCTTATCATTTGAATATTAGTAAAGCACTTTCCAGGTTTACTCGGTATTAATCAGGGGGGCAGCTGTCTGCACAATAGAGAAGAAAGATCCACGCTTGCTGTAAATAAGAAATGGGATTTAATGCAAGTTCTGAGTATTGATTTTACAACCTCTTCTTGACAAGCATTTGTCAACAAGGGTTAGTACTCGATTCCCCCGGTTTGTTTAGAAAAAAACACATGTTGTTCTTTTCATTTCTCATGGGCTCGATACAGTATTAATAAAGGAAAACTGCTGTATCAGAGACGTTCAGTCTGCATTACACCTGTCTGGAAGCTGAGAAAAATACCTAGAATGACAATTTCCTACAGAAAATAGTGAGAGATAAACATATAAGGATAGAATTGCAATTTATGTTTGAACCCTCAGCCCCCCAGTATAGCGCTAAGGATGTGAATCTCTTAGAAGCTGTCTGGAAAAATACTAATAGTTTAAAAAATAAATGAAACCTCAATGATACCAAGGTATAACTAAATATGTCACTCTACAAGTATAGTGTTAGAAATATTCTACTGCACATTTCGTGCTTTAAAAAAAATACAAAAAATATTGGGTCAGAGAAAAAATGGTTATAAAACTGTCACTAAAATTGTTTTCCAATGTCTGAAATTCTGGAACCTTTATGCCAAGAAGAACTGCAAAGCTATACGATGCCTTAATTGGCAGAGGATGGACACATTTTACATTCCTTTTTATACACATTAAATGATGTCTGAATTTTACAAGCTTCTTGACTATATTAAGGTTGCTTATGTTTCACCCTAAAAAAGAAATGCACTGATCAAGGGAAATTCAACTGACATTTTCACTGTGCTTGCGAAAAACCCTTTAAACATGCAGAAATATTTCTCTTAGGCAGCAAAATGAAAAGGCGTGTAGATTATAAATAATGCCTTAAATAAAAATGAAAGCAATACAATAAGTATACAAAAGCAAAAAGTTGCCAGAAGGTTCCAGACAGAAGAATAAGTGTTCTGAACAGACCTCCTTAATAAGGACTCATTTATCAAAAACTGAATCAGTGGAATAAGGCAACTGACACTAGTTCCTGTAAAAATGTCTGAGACACAGTGGACAATGCTCAGATTATTAAGTAATTGGTACCTGAAGCAATGTGTCATATCATTTTGCAGTGCCGTAAAATATAGTTTCCTCCACAGAAGAAAATGGTGCATTTTTGGATTAACAAAGGACAACTATGCAATTAAAATGGTTACAGTAGGTCAGGTTCACATAGGGCGGTTTTTTGTCAAAACACTAAGTGGATCCAAAGCAAAAAATGTCTCCTCTTTAGAAAACTGCACCTAACCACACTTCTAATTATACTTATGGGGGTCATATAATATGCCAGGTACATTAATTATTTCAGTCTAGTCCTTTAAATGAAAGTTTCCAAGGTGTTCTGTAAACTATACACTGGTCATCCGTAACATTAAAATCACCTGCCTAATATCCTGCAGGTCTTATAAAAACAACTGAGATCTGTTCATCTTAAGCTTTTTTAAGACCTCTGAAGGTTATTTTTGTTATCTGTCACCAAAACATGAGTAGCAGAATCTTTAAATTCTGCAAGTTATAAGATGGGGCCTCCATGGATCAGAACATGGATTGTTCTTTTGGCACCGATACTTGATGGAAATGAGATCTTTGAAATTTGGAGACCAAGTCAATAACATAAACTCTTTGTAATTTTCCTAAAACTATTCCTGAACAATTTGTACAGTGTGGTAGAACACATTACTCTGCTGAAAGAGCCCACTGTTATTAGGAAATATGATTTTACAGGAAAGGGAGTACTTGGTCTACAACAATGTTTAGGTAGGTGGTACATGTCAAAGTAACATCCATATAAATGCTAGGACACAGGTTTTCCCAGAAAAACACTGCCCAGAGCATCAAACTGTCTGCGCAGTACATCCTCATTCCATCTCATGCCTAGGATGCACATGAACCTGGCTATCAACAAGATGTAAAATAACATGTGATTCATCAGACCAGGCAACCTTCTTTGATTGTTCAATGATTCAGTTCTGAGGCTTCCTGTGCCATTATTGGTGCTCACAGAAGTGGAGAAAGATCAGCATAGGCATTCTGACTGGCTGCTATGAGATTGCAGTGCACTATACCCTAACATCATAGCCAGTATCAACTTTTTATCAATTTGTTCTACAGTAGCTCTTCTGTGGGAGCAGACCACACACGCTAGCATTTGTTCCTCACACACATCAATGAGTAGAGATGAGCAAATCGAAGTTGACGAAGTGGAATTTGATCTGAATTTCAGGAAAAATTCAATTCGCATTGAATCTGAATTTCCTCATGCTTCGTGGTAACGAATCACATTTTTTCCTAAAATGGCTGCTGCACATGTTAGGACATGGAGCAAGGAACTCTGGGAATAAGGTATCACCCACAATTCCATGCATGCAGCCAATCAGCAGCCAGCCAACCCTCTGATGTCACAGCCCTATAAATAGCCTCAGCCATCTTGGATTCCCAGTGTACTTAGTGCAGGGAGATACATCAGCAGGCGCTAGGGACAGTGGTAGAAAAAACATCAAAAGTTTTATTTTGCTGCATCGAAGTTCAGGGAAGGATAGGGAGGAATCATTCCACAGTTTTGAAGCAGAACAGGGTTCCATAGGGGAGTTTACAGCCTGGGTAATAGGATCAATGTTTTTACACCTTGCTGCACTGACTTAGGATCCAAATTGCCATTATACAGCTCTGTAATTCCAGCAAACCGTTCTTGTTACTGGGTGCAAGTGCTGTTTGATACAGCCATTAACAGTGTTTATTACAAGGAAATATTTCTATTTCTTATTTGCTCTTGTGCGGTGCAGTTATATGTTCTAAAGCATTTTTTGGCTTGTATTAGTGGGGGGGGAAAAGGGCTTATTAGCTGTTGCATGGTGAAGTGATAAAATTACAGCCCTTTGGCTGTAAAATGTATACGGCAGAAAAATATATACGGATGTAGTAGGGTTAACACTCATGCTTTATGAGATGTGTTAACTAAAGTTAACTTAACGCGTTAAACAATTGCTTTTCAGTGGCTTTTGTTTCAAGATAACGCAATGAGATAATTAAATTTGAGTTAAGGGTTTGAGTGTTACTCCTGCTACATCTGTATTGTTTGCCATTCAGCGGTGCAGTTAAATGTTTCTGGAGCAGGCACAGGTCACAGCAGAGTAAGGGGGTGTGGCAGCAGGAGTAGCAGCTAGAGGCCTGAGCTTCCGTGTCTTGACCTGCAACCCAGCTGTTCAAGTTTGGTTGACTCAGTCATCCACCTTGTCCCAAGTGACATCAGACACCCCCAGCCAGTCAGTGGGTTCGTCAGACACAACCCTTAGTTGGCATGGTTGGGAGCAGGCCCTGTGCCCTCACCTGTCCTCAACCTGCCTCTGTCCTTTTCTGCTCCCTCAGCTAGAGAAGTATTATATGCTGTGGGCTCAGCTCCACAATACAGTGAGGACGAGCTACTAGAGGACAGTCAGCAGCTACTGGCCAGCCAAGATGTCAAGTGCACCTAGGCGGACAAGTAGTGATGAGGAAAGTGGTGTGGGAACTGGTGTTGCGTCAATATTCATAAACAAAGATGGCTGGCACTCCTCCTTGTAGATGGTGCTCTGTGTTGTGGGAGTATCCCAAATAATATGAAGTGGAAGAACACGGCACTCTGGCGACAATTTGACTGTAATGCAGTAAGGTTTTTTATTTATTCAGCCACCATTAAAGTTACATGATAGTGTGTGGCCAACGTTTCGGTCTAACTAAGACCTTTTTCAGGGCCTAGTAGCGCAGGAACTGGTGTTGCGAGCGGTCCAGCTCCTGACCCAGAGACCGTTGAGAAGGACATCAGTGATGTGCAGACAGTACCCGATGATGAAGATGTAGCTGATTGCACTTGGGAGCCGGGTGAATTAGGGGCCTCATCATCATTTGGAGAAGAGGGTGACAAATTGCCTGCGAGGCAACGGCGGAGCCAGCAAGTCGCTAGCATGGCCGGGAGTCAGCAGGGTGGCAGCAGTGGGAGTTCGAGAGTGGTGTAGACCACCCACTTTGCAGGAGCCTACCTGCCCGGAAGGTAGTAGAGCAGGGGTTCACAAAAGCAGCAGCAGTAGCAATCAATCAGTGCGGAGTTGTGGGTATAAAATCACCTACTCGACGGTGTGGCAGTTTTTTGTTAAGCCGCCGATGAAATCGGTGAGCAGAAGGTGAAGTGTGGCCAGGGTGCCCTGTGTCAACATATGCAACGTCACCATAAAGTGGCCTGGGAGAACTGTGGCTCCGATGTGGTAGTCCAGCCTGATCGGGAAGCGCTGTATCACCCAGTGGCAAGCATCCAATTTCAGGCAGTCAAGGCTCCACCACCTCAGCCGAATGGAGCTGTCTGTCCTTCCCATCATCTGCTGGTCCTGATGCTCCTCCTCCTACTCCTCATCAGTCATTCCGTCAGCAATCAATCACCGAAGCGGTTGCCAAGGGATAACAGTATGCGTGCACTCATCCAATGGCAGAGAAGCTAAATGTGCTCCTGGCCAAATTGCTGGTGCTGCAGTCTCTCTGTTTCCAAGTGGTGGACTTTCAGAGAACTGATGGCTTGTGCTTTCTTTGCCAAAAAGGCAGTACCAGCCCTGCCCACATATGTAGAACAGAAGGTGGGCAAGTTCTTGAGCCTGTCGGTGTCTACCAAAGTGCACAGCAGCGCCGATGTGTGGAGCTGTAACTACGGTCAGGGACAATACATGTCCTTTTTGGCCCACTGGGTGAATGTGGTTCCTGCACAGCAACACTAGCAACTTGGCCAGGTGACGCCGCTTCCACCTCCACGTTCTCACGCCATTGGTCCTGCGACAATGTCCTCCTATTCCTCCTCATCCTCCACCGTATCCTCAGCCTCCACTACAGGGACAATTCACAGTGCCCCTCCAGCATACCACATGTGCAGGGCACGGCGGTTTCACACTGTTCTGCACCTCGTTTGCCTGAGGGAACAGAGTCACACAGGGGAGGAACTGCTCTGTGTCCTTCATCAAAAAATTGAAACATGGCGTTCTCCGCGATAACTCAAATCGTAACCATGGTGACCGACAATGGGAAGAACATGATGTCAGGCATCAAGGAGGGCTGAGCCATGGACCCTGCATGGCACACGTGTTCAATCTGGTTGTCAAGCAGTTCCTAAAGTCTTCCAACCATCTGCAAGACATCCTAAAAATGGCCAGGAAACTGCATGCACTTCAGTTACTCGTACACCACAAAGCACACCCTCCTTGAGCTGCAGCTGCAGAACGGCATCCCCCAACATAGGCTGATATGCGACATTTCCACCCGTTGGAATTCCACCCTCCATATGTTGGACCGACTATACGAACAGAGAAAGGCCATAAACGATTTCTTGATGATCCAAGTGGACAGGAGTACTCCCCTGTGTAACTTTGATGTCAACCAGTGGCAGCTCATGTGTGAGTGTGACACCTGTCGTTTGCTCAGGCCCTTTGAGGAGGCCACTTTATTTGTCAGTCACCAGGACTACGGGATAAACAACGTCATTCCACTGCTTCATGTCCTGGAACAGATGCTGGTAAATCCGGCTGGTCAGGGGACTGGAGAAGTGGCGCCTAGATCTCATGGTGACATGAGCTCTGTGGGGGCTGAACTGGAGGAGGAGGAGGACATTGGGGCACAAGCAATGTGTAGCGAAATCGTTTTTTTTTTACAAAGGTGACAGAACAGGAGCAGCAGCCAGAGGAGCTACAGGGCGATGAGGAAGACGAGGCAGAGGACCCAGACACACTGTGGCAGTATGCAGTGGAGATGGAGGCAGGGAGCTCCTCTGAGTCACTTGCACAAATGGCCTGATGCATGCTCACTTGTTTGTGTAGTAACAGCCGAATTGTCACCATTCGGAAGAGAAATTACTTCTGGCTCTCCACCTTGTTGGACCCTCGCTACTGGTCCAAAATGGGGGCCTTTTTTACAAACTGAACTACTATAGAGACATCCTACATAGTCAGTTGGCCACCGCCTATCTGCGCCATCGGCCATCCTCTCGCAGGTCTGACCGGGGGGGCCCGTTCCTCTGCCATGGCTGCTGTGGCAGGGTGGGGGGATAGGAGCAGTTCCAGTGAAGAAACTACTCACCAGCAGCAGATAGACCTGGAGCAGGACCAGCAGGTCATGGCATACTTGGACAGCACCCTGCCACCCCACATTGAATAACAACTGGACTACTGGGCAGCCAAACTGGATTTGTGGCCGCAACTGGCCGAGTTTGCCCTGGAAAACTTTCCTGCCCTGCCAGTAGTGTGGCATCAGAGCGGTTGTGTAGTGCTGCGCCTGTATACCCAAAATATGGAGAGACTGACCTTTGTCAAGATGAATCAGGTGTAGATCAGCCAGGATTTCCACCCACCAATGCCTGATGCATCAGACTAGATCATGCAGATTGCCACACCAACACTTTGACAAGAGACCGGTTTCTTCTGGCTACCTGCCTCAGCAACTATTCTGATGCTGCCACCCGCCTGATGTCACACATCTGATTTCAAATGCTACTTCTTTCACCCACCATCTTCAGCTGGTACTGTTATTTCCACCCACCTCCCCACTCTGTCACCAAGTCACTCTTTGGTCTCCTGATGCTGCTGCCACCTCCACACTATGTCACCTTGCAAATCTGTGGTCTTCTGATGCTGCTGCCACCTCCACACTATGTCACCTTGCCATTCTGTGGTCTCCTCATGCTGTTTTCACCTCCACACTATGTCACCTTGCCACTCCGTGGTCTCATATTACTGCTGCCTCCTCCACACTATTTCACCTTGCCACTCTGTGGTCTCCTGATGCTGCCGTTGCCACCTCCACACTGTCATTGTGCCACCCTGCGGCCTCCTCCTGATGCTGCGTCCGCCATCTCTTCACTCTGTCATTGTGCCACTCTGTGGCCTCCTGATGATGATGCTGCCACCTCCACACTCTGTCATTGTGCCACTGTGTGGTCTCCTCATGCTGCTGCTGCTGCCGCCACCTCCACACTATCAATGTGCCACGCCATGACCTCCTCCTGATGCTGATTCCACCTCCACACTCTCTTATTGTGCCACTCTGTGGCCTCCTGATGCTGCTGCCACCTCCACACTGTCATTTTGCAACCCTGTGGCCTCCTCCTGATGCTCATGCTGCTGCCACCTCCACACTCTGTCATTGTGCCACTCTGTGGCCTGTTGATGATGCTGCTGATGCCACCTCCACACTGTCATTGTGCCACTCTGTGGCCTCCTCCTGATGATGCTGCTGCCGCCACCTCCACACGCTGTCATTGTGCCATTCTGTGGCCATCCTGATGCTGCTGCCACCTCCACACTGTCATTGTGCCACTCTGTGGCCTCCTCCTGATGCTGCTGCCACCTCTAGACTCTGTCATTGGGCCACTCTGTGGTCTCCTCATGCTGATTCCTCCTCACCACTATGTCATAGGGCCACTCTGTGGACTTCTCATGCTGTTCCCACCCTCCCCACTTCATGACTGGGCCACTATTTTGCCTTTCGGCCTGGCTGACATCATCATTTATTTGACCCTTCTTCTGATCTGTCAGAAGGAAGGAAAGATGAGATGCACAACAGATCCTGTCTACGTAACAGCTGTAAGGCCTGCATGACATGGTCCCTATTTTGCATCAGAACTGGCTTATGATTTGGTAGCCAAAAGCAGGAGTGGGTCCAAAACACAGAAGGCATGCAAATTTTCCATTCACGTGTCATCTCTGTTTTGGATCCACTCCTGTTTTTTTGGCTTGAGCAATGCTGATGGATTACTGACCAAATGCTGACTGAGTGAAGGCGGATGCTCCACAGACAGGATTCGTTTTTTGGAGGTAATTGTTCTGACGGATCAGAGGAAGGACAAAATAATCAGTGACGTCAACAAAAACTTACTGCTGACACCCTCTCCACAATGTCGGGGGGCTCTACTTGTATAGGCGTTTAATAGAACAGGTTCTGTAGACATCTATGTGGAATCAGCTGTGAATGGTATAAAAGGACGCTAACATTGACCTGTAATGCTGAATTTATGGGTAGCAAAAGAAAATCCACTGGTGGAATTGCACAAAAAATGATGGGGCAAATTTATTAAGACCAGCGTTTTTCAGACGCCGGTCTTAATAAAGCCCATAGCTGGTGGTGGATCCGCCAAAGTTATGAAGGGGCGCAGGCCTCTCCATAACTTCGCGCATCCAGAACCAGGTCTAAATGTAAGACGGCCTCCTAAAACAGGCATAGAAAATGGTGAATGAGATGGGCCTGCCGACCTGTCCCCTTCCCCACCCACACCACGCCCACAATTTTAGACGTGGTGTGAGTGGAAAAAGTCACAGATAGTGGTGCAACTAACCGTTGCCCACCATCTGCGCCTAAAATACGCCTAATTTAGGCGTATTTCAAATTAGTAAATGACCCCCTATATCTTGCAACCAAATTGATGTACTCCAATTGCACAGGCAGATTTAGTCTGTCCTTTTTCATGTGTGGAGGCAGATGAAAGTGCCTCTCTCCCATTAGTTCATTTACTTGGATCATATGCAGAATGGCTTATTTACAATAGGAGGTGTCATCAAAGAAACCAACATTTCTTAGATAATGGTTCCCTGGCACCCAAAAGTCCCTGTGGGTGATAGGCATATCTGAAGACCTCCACAGTTTGTCCAATAGTGTAGTGTTTTATGGAGAATGGTGTGCCAGTATTATTTGGTCACTGTATCACACAGGTGTTTGCACACTACACAGTAGTAATAGTGGTAATATCCTGGCACAATATACAGGTGTGTTCAAAATTATTCAACCCCCACTGAAAATGAGTGTTTTAGCCAGTTTGACATTGATTTTGATTATTTCAGTCATCTTGCTTACAATTAAATCAAAGAGGCACTTGTAAGTCAGACAACTATAATATAACATTTATAATTAAATAACCACAAATGTCTTTTCTGTGCTCACATCATTATCAGTTTTATTCAACCCCCAAGTGACATTCAATCTTAGTACTTAGTACAACATCCTTTTCCAGTTATAACAGCTTTTAAACGTGAAGCATAGCTTGACACAAGTGTCTTGCAGCGATCTACAGGTATCTTCGCCCATTCTTCATGGGCAAAAGCCTCCAGTTCAGTCACATTCTTAGGCTTGCGCGCTGCAACTGCTTTCTTTAAGTCCCACCAGAGGTTCTCAATCGGATTTAAGTCTGGTGACTTCGATGGCCAGTTCGAAATGTTCCAGCCTTTAATCTGCAACCATGCTCTAGTGGACTTGGAGGTATGCTTGGGATCATTGTCCTGTTGAAAGGTCCAACCTCTCCCAAGCCTCAGGTTTGTGACGGACTGCATCACATTTTTATTCAATATCTCCTGGTACTGAAGAGAATTCATGGTACCTTGCACACGCTGAAGCTTCCCTGTACCTGTAAAATCAAAACAGCCCCAAAGCATGATTGACCCCCCGCCATGCTTCACAGTAGGCAAGGTGTTCTTTTCTGCATAGGCCTCCTCCAAACATAGCGTTGATCCATGGGCCCAAACAGTTCTAATTTTGTTTCATCAGTCCACAGAACACTATCCCAAAACTTTTGTGGTTTCTCCACATGACTTTTGGCATACTGCAGTCGACTCTTCTTATTCTTTGGAGACAGCAAGGGGGTGCGCCTGGGAGTTCTGGCATGGAGGCCTTCATTACGCAGTGTGCGCCTTATTGTCTGAGCTGAAACTTCAGTACCCGCATCTGACAAATCTTTTTTCAGTTCCTCAGCAGTCACACGGGGACTTTTCTCCACTTTGCGCTTCAGGTAGCGCACAGCAGTCGAAGTCAGCAACTTTTTTCTGCCACGACCAGGTAGCGTTTCAACAGTGCCCTTTGCCTTGAATTTGCGAATGATGCTTCCTATGGTGTCTCTTGGTATGTTTAACATCTTTGCAATCTTCTTATAGCAATTGCCCTTCCTGTAAAGAGAAATCACCTCTTCTCTTGTCTTCCTGGACCATTCTCTTGACTTCACCATATTTGTAAACACACCAGTAAATGTCTAGAAGGAGCTGAGTATCACAGTCATTTTACATCTGCCTAATTGGTGCTTATTATGCTTGATTGCTGCTCCTTGACATCCACAGGTGTTTTCAATACCTGATCGAAAACACTTGAATGAACCTCTGTTCTTAAGAGTGGTCGTCTTTAAGGGGTTGAATAATTGTGTCAATGAAGAAATCACAAAAAAAACAATTAATACTGTATTACAAAAACAATTGATGTCATTTTAGTTGCATTTGGTTCTTTAAAAAGTCCTTGTAAGATTTCATTCTGAACACAATTACAAATGTACACTAAATTCCCTAAAACCCTTTTCAGCATTGGGGGTTGAATAATTTTGAACACAACTGTAGCACTCTTTTTTGGGCATGGCATTGTTATCTGAAAATATCACTGCTATTAAAGGGAATCTGTCACCTGCATACTAGCAAAAAAAAAATTTCATGAATCCATGTTTAATAAATTACCTTATTTCCGTATGTGTTCGTGTTTTTCCCAGCATGCCTGAACAACCTACAGATATCAGCCTACAGCAGGGCATTGTGGGAGTTGTAGTTTTGCAACAGCTGGAGGGCCGCAGTTTGAGGATGCCCGAGCTAAGCAACAGTTGGACAAAAGTATCTACGCACCAAATTTATCATCAAGCCAGAACCCCTATGAGAAATCTAGTGCAGTTCTATCTATAGGGATTAGTAAAATCTGCCCTATTGTTTTCCTTTTGATGGTGTTACAGATTTGGACTAAACATACTGCTGGTATAATCTAAAGAGCACAAAATTTTACTCGATACATCTAAATATCATTTTCATCGGACCCTTCAAAGAAGCTATAAAGAGTCCCAAGAATAAAGTCTACATCTATAATCAGTCTATGACACTTTCTCACCTAAAACTTATTGAAGAACTGCAAGGTCCATTATAAATGAAGACTTATCTAAAATTCTTGAAAATTTTAAAATAATCTGTCAGATGATTTACAGTAGCCCTACCAAATGACTCTAAGCTCCTGGTTGAGCATATGGCAACATTTGTCCAGATACCTTTTTCGTCATTTATAATCTTTATTCTTTGAGAAAATCAACTTTTACTGCAAATTACAAAAATTTGGTTGGAAGTAACATGGTCTTATTTCATGCAAGTGGTCTGCATCTTGCTTGCAAGTTTAACAATTCCCCCTCTTTCACATCTTTGACCTTTTTTGGCTCCAGTATAATGCAAAAAAACAAAAATAGGAACCTGAATACAAAACCAATCCCATGGTTTCCTACAAGATCTGTATTGTGTCTTGTACTGTATCAGTTGCCAGAGTTCTCTGGATCTGGCATTGCCAGATGCTACAAGAATGTCTGCCAACCCCAGTTAACTATGATAGGGTGCGGCCAAGATCCGTCCGCAAGCCGTCAAATATGCAGAGAATCGTCTGGACAGAAACCACTGTTTTTTGTGCAGCCAATTTCCAGCATTCTATGCATCTGTGTAGACACTAACTTCCAGGATATGATCCCTTGGTTAGATTACACTTTATTACAAATCCTTGTCAAATACAGTACATTGCAGTTTACTCGCTACTCACCAAAAATTTAGGTAAATAACTAAATGGCTGTCCTGCAGATTTAGCTTAAACCATTAATTAAACCGTAATGTTGAAATTACAGTTTTAGATTTTCCTTTCTAACAGGCGAACAGGGGAGACTGATTAAATCAGTCGGATGATCTGGCAGCATCAGCCTTTAAAGGTGAAGATAAATAAAAAATGCATGTGAATCATTAGGCGCATAAGGAATATTTAATGATGTCATACAGATATGTATTTTGTTTTACTTAACACATTCAAACGCTACCTGCTGTTATCAAAATAACTTCATTCACATCGTTATTGAAAAAATATAATATGAGCTTACAGTAGGTACAATTCATTAACGTGTGCATGCATTTCTGGAGTATTAAGTGTCTCCTTAAAGAGAACTTGTCACTAGACTTTTGTACCCTAAACCACCAGCATGTTATGTGCACAGAGCACGTGCTATAAGTAAACTTCTTTGTATACCATACATAATGCTGTAATGGCCAGTTTTGACAGAAGCATCTTTAGTATCCTAAACCCTAGCAGTATAAAAATATGTAGTTTAGGTTACAAAACCAGATAAATATTTAGAATCCTATAGTAAAAAATGGGAACAGTTCTATCTTCAGTTTCCTCCAGTGTTTTCTGTACCATGCCGAGGGAAATGAACTGGATTGGTGGATATATGTGAGGAGCCCATTTTTCTTAAAATGTTGTGACTTATTAATACCAAGCTGACTCCAACAAATCAATGAAATCCCTCTCAATTAACTGATCCTAAAATTCCAACTTTCTACTTGAAAAAATATTTGTTTTGAGTTACTTTTAGAGATGAGCGAAGTTTTCAAAAATTTGATTCAGTCTCTCTGTTTTTCAAGAAATTTACTTTGTTGCGAATTAATTCATCATAAAGCTTGCTAAATCAGCTATGTATCGGCCTGCAGGGAGAGTGTATCTCAGTGTATATCACTGTGCATTGCAGCAACATGACAGACAGGTCGACACTCCAATGAGAGTAGAATTAGACCGCTTATACACTTCAATTTGAGAATGAAGGCCTAATAGAATTGCTTACTGTTTGTAATAAACAAGGTGGACACCCCAATAACAGTACAAATGTTATTCACCCTATTTTGAGAATCAAGGCATAGTAAAATTGTTTATCTATTTAACAATGTGGACAACCCACTAACAGTAGAAGTAGACAGGTTATTCACCACAAGTTGAGAATCAAGGCGTACTAGAATTGCTTATCTAGTAAACAGGGTGGAAATCCCAATAACAGTAAAATCAGAAAGCTTATTTACCCCATTTTGAAATTCAAGGCCTAACAGAATGGCATATCTATTAAACAGAGTGGACATGCTAGTAACAGTAGAATTAGAAAGCTTATTCAGCCCAATTTGAGAATCAAGGCATAATAGAATTGCTTATATATTAAACAAGGTGGGCACCCCAATAACAGTAGAACTAGACAGCTTATTGTCTCCAATTTGAGAGTCAAGGTGTATAAGAATTGATTATCTATTTAATAAGGAGGACACTGTTCAATTAGATTAGAGCGCTGTGCCATACAGAGGGATTGATACAAACTGCGCTGTCTCCTATGGATTCCTTCAGCTTTAGATTACAGTCCCTACAGTTCCCTAAGCTCTCCCTACAGTTTATAAAAAACACTCCCTATGATCTCCCTACATTGTCCCTGCACTCTCCCTATCCAATATTCCACAAATAACAGCTTTTAGCAACACTGTTCCAAGCGCTTGTCAGTGGTCACATCTCTCCCTATGCTCAGCTCACAGTAAAATGGCAGAGACCATGCAGGATGAGGCTTGTAAAGGGCTGTGACATCACAGGGGCTGGCTAGCTGCTGATTGGCTGTTTCTATGGCATTATGGGTAATCTCCAAATCCTGGACATATTATTTTCACTTTGTAACGCATGTAATACCATTTTAGGGGAAATAAAATGATTAGCTACCACAAAATGCAAGGAAATTCGGATTTGTTATGAATTGAATTTTTCCTAAATTTCAGATTGAATTCCACTTTGGAGGCTTCGATTCACTCAACACTATTTACTTTGCTTTGAATTCCATTCCAAATATTAATTTTTTAATGATATCCTCTATCTTGAATTTGCACTTGTTGCCTCTGTTTGGCATTTTCAGGCATTTTTTTTTTAGTTTATTCCAACAAAATTGTAAACTTACAATTAGCTAGGTTAGATGGAGAATGTGGATATGGTGAGTTAATATACTGCACTTGTCCCAACTGAAGTAAAAGCAATAATCTTTATTTCATCTAGCTAAAAGTCTTCCATGTTGAGTTCAAAATGTGTCTTTCCAAGGAATGTTTTGACCTGTTTTAAGTAGATGAAATAAAGATTAAAATTTTTATTTCAATCGGGACAATTTCTAGATGTTATCTAACTGTTTTGCCAAGTGGACTACTCGCTGCCAAAGCAGAGTCTAATTCTGACAAAGCCTGAGCCATGTGGAGTATAATTTGTAAGATTTTAGTGCACAGTGACCTGAAAATTTTTTTACTTTGACGATGTGGATATCTCATCACTTGGCGAGGAGGGGAGCCAACTGCCCTGACTCACATGACCCTCAGGTTGAAGGGAGTTACAAGGATAGTTTAGAAATGCAGCCCCCTCAAAGTATTCCCTACCATAGCAGTACCCTGACCAATTACTGTGTAGGAAACTGCACCAGGGGCAGATTCCCTCAACAAGAGCTATATTTAAGTTCCCTATACAGCAGGAACCCTGCTTTGGAGGGAAATATCCAAAGACTTTTTCTCCTTCATTCTCAGGGTCAGGATCAATGAGGATCCCAAAAATCAGAACCCCTATTGATCCTAATATTATGACCTCCTTAAAGGGAATGTGTCATCAGACAATGAGCTGTTTTACGATAAACATATTTTTAAGGAATTTTTACAATGCTGATAGCAGCTTAGGTAAAATGGCAACCTTCATATTCATGTACAGAAAACAGAATAATTTACCATTAGAAATTAAAAACAGATTAGAAAAAAGCAATATGTTTCACCATATGGTTTTAACTTATACAAAAAGTGTACAGTAAGTAATAAATCTCCAACCATTTTGGTGTTGCCTTGTTATATATGGGCAGACAGTTACGCTCAGGGGATGGTGCAGGCACAGAAACTGTTCTGATGCCATCCACAGAGGGTCAGTGGGTGCCAACTGATGCATACAGTCAACATCATCCTGCAACCACTGAGATCACAGATAACTCCAATCCTGGAATATTAACTAATTAGATGTAACTTTCAAAAGAAACCCCATTATCAAAAGAGTTTAACAGAGGCCATGTCACCACCATCGTCACCCTACAATGCAAATTACAGAGTACAGATGGTGCCAGAGGCAGAGTCTAATAGGATGTCTGTCAATCTTAGGTTGACAAGGATAATACACTGCAACACAGAAGCATTTCAATGTATTATTAAAAAAATCATAGAGACCCCCGCTGGTCAAGTGCCTACTGAAACTAAAAGAAAATGTTTAAAAAAATACACAAAAATGCCATTTTCCTTTTAAAATTCTTTATTCTGTAAAAAAAGGAAATAAAAAACAATAAAAACATACATATTTGGTACTGTTGTGTCCTTCGTGACCCTTACTATGAAACTACTACATTATGTAACCCACACTGTGAATGCCTTGTCAATAAAATAAAAAAATACCCGATCTGCTCTTTTTCAGTAATTCAAAATTGCATGTGCTGTGGTTTCCATCCCAACCAGAAAGAGTTAATAAAAGTTGATTAATAAGTTAAATGTAAAACACTCATTCTGCAAAAAAGAAAAAAGCCTTCATACATCTAACTGGACAAAAGCATAAAAAATATGGATTTCAGAATCCGACAATGAAAAAAAAGCACTGTCCTTAAGGCCAAAATTGGCTATGTCCTGAAGGTGTTAACATATTGACTTTTACAAAATAAAGTAAAATTCTTACTTCTGTAAATCAATATCCTTAAGGAGTAGGTTGGGAAATTTAGAATAGCAGTAAGATAATACATTCTTTTTTACATGATGATCTAATATGGTCTTTTAAAGAATATATTATTTACAATAATTGCCTAGTTATAGGTTTTTAGACTAATAATATAAGTAATGTGAAACAAAAAAAGGAGATGTTTAAACTTTGTGTCCTTTCTCGTCTTAAAATGTTAAAGTGCATTTATGCTAATACAAACCCAATCAAACGATTTCTTTAAACATAGATGTTTCCATTATACAAGGACAAACGATTACATACAGTCATTGAAATATTACTCACATCTCATAATTCCCACACAAAGTATTGGTAAAGACAAATGGAATGGTAGTAAATACTGCTATTAGTGCTGAAATTTTTGGTTAATGGATTACAAACACACTCTACTCTGCGACCTTGTCAGGTCAGAGATCGGCAATAACCACTGAAAGCAAGAAAAGAAGTAAGATGTAGTTTATGTTTACAAATGGCCTTATTAATGCACACTTTGGAGCTCATGAATAAAATCAATGTCAGTTAAACAATAATTAGATTTGAAAAAGTCAATAAAAGCCCAGGGTGAGCCATATTTATTTAATATTAGTAATGAATTCAATATTCAGTATGTGAACATATGGGTTGGACATCATAATAGGCATTTTTCTATTTCTCATTTGCGGTATTGGGACAATAAACTATAAATATGTATTATCTTCATATGCTTAGGTAATATTTTGGATAGTTTTGAGAGTGATAATGTGTTGCTTTGCGTTACCTATTCTAGAAGGTATTTTGGAGATTATGACTTTTTTATTTTTGCTTTTGCATTGTTTGTCCCTGATGCACTGATGTGAATGTTGGCAACAAAACAATGATTTTAAGAAAGGAGGCAGTGCAATATAAACATAGTAATAAAGCAAATATGTAACATACAATACATAATATACTATACAATGAAATAACGAGCTGTGCAAAACACATTTTTGTACTGGAATTATATAGCTTCAACTTTGGTGAACCTACACTTGAGGAATACATTTATATACTATAAATCTATAGAAATGCCACATCTTGAATATGGGATTCAGTTGTGGGCCCCCCATTCGAAAAGGAAAAGAAGAGCTAGAAAGGGTTCAGAGAAGGGTGACCAGATTATTAAATGGTATGGAAAGTCTCTCTGATAATACTAAAGTTTGGAAAAAAGATGCCTTAAAAGTGATCTCACTTACATGTATTAATACATGTGTGGTCAATACAAAGAACATGAAGTACAGCGAGGAGGTGGGGATGTGGCTGTGTCCTGCTATGTGATTAGGACAGGTTTTGGGTGCACTGATAGGACAGCGGCCATTTTCAATGCAAAAGTCTAACGGATGGAACTGCCTGCCGGATTCTTCTAACGCTAGTGTGGAAGTACCCCAAGTACTGAGTAAAGGCTCTGGATATTTATGACAATGTAAGATTTTAGTTTTTCCTTTTCAATAAATTAGCAAAAATTTTGAACATTCTGTTTTTACTTTGTCATTATGGGGTATTGGTCACATCATAACAAAATGTAAAAAAAAAAGTGAAAGTCTCAACTCAAGAAATTTCAAATGCATTGTATGTGACCATGTTATTTAGATATGTGATGATACCGGATTTCCACAGGGACTAGTTCTGTTATTCCATATTGCATCCAGTACCAAACAAGCAGAAGTAATACATGAATCTGAGTCCAGTGCCATTATTCATTGGATTTCACTGTACACAATGAGCAAAAATCATTGACTAGCTGTTGAAATTATGGGGAAATTTTATCACATAAATGACTGTAAATGATATCCCCTCCGCTGCTGGAGGATGCACCTAATTTATGGCGAGGAGCAGGCCAGGACATATTTTAGGAACATATTTTAAGCACATAGGGGCACATTTGTTAAGATCGTCATTTTAGACGCAGGCCTCTACATAACTTCGGCGTATCCACTGCAGATTCTAAATGTAAGACAGCTTCCTTGCTGTCTTGCGTTTAGACAATTTTCTACACCTAAAACAGGTATAGGAAATGATGAATGTCATGCTCCCTTTTCTTAGACCTGAGTGGGGAAGAAGTTGCAGATTCTGACGCAACATGGTGTGTGACAGAATCTCACCAGATATACACCACTAAAGTTGCGTATATCTGTTCGTAAATTACCCCCATTGTCCTTGCCCCATAAATTTATGTCTTCATTTACACTAGTTTTCTGGTATAAATAAATAAATGTGCCAGGGCTGCTGGCTCTGCCAGGGGTACACTTAGGCTTTCTGTTGCCTGAGGTGAAAATTGAAACAGCGCCCACCCCCAATGCCAAATGCTCAACCTAACCCCTTCCCTTCAGCCCTACTTTTAAAGACAAACATACAGGAGAATACAGTGCTACATACCTCTTACATCCAGTGACGCCTACTCTTATCTAGATATTTCCTTTCCTCATCTCCTCCATTCAGGCCAGACCACCATAATGATTTCTTTAAGAGATATTTCCCCCAGTAGTAATAAAGCCCACCATAATGCCCAGTGTAGTAATAATTCTCCTTAAAATGTGTGTCAATAGAAAAAAATGCCCCCTAATGTGTAGTAGTAAAAAAATAAAAAACCTCTTAGGATGTACCCCCTTATAACATTCCGAACATAACCATGTGTACTTTGTGTCTTTATACCATGTCCAGGAAAATGCCATTTTGCAGCAGAATGCAAGCACTTTTCCTGGATAGGCAAGAGGACCGTATTCCTGAGGAAGAAAGGTGATCCTTTCGAAACGCATTGGATATTTGGTCCACAACAGCTCCTGTAGCTGTAAGCTAGCGTGATGTCACCAGCACTCCATTCTGGAGTGCAAACTTTTTTGAAGAGGAAATGTGTGGCCAGCCAGGGCACGTTTTCCAACTACACAGCCTGAATGCTTTCACCGGACTAGAGGATTGTGAATTTTCCCTGTAAGGTCTATGGCCAATCCGCCCATGAGTATTCACATAAACATAGCGGACTCTCCTCTAGAAGTACAGGTAGGCGTGATGGTGTCGCATATAGATACTACTTATAGCTTAGAAGACAGCAGACATGGTAGAATCCCACTTCTAGTCACTGGTACTTAGGCGTAAGTCAGAGAGTAAACGCAGGAATTCTTCTTTTACTCCTTCAATTTGACATTGCGGCACTGACCTTCCTTGCAGCATACTCACAACAATTTTAAGTAAGAGCACTAGTAAACTTGTTCTATGGAATGAAAACACAAATTGCACACAGGTATGTTTGGAATGCATTTGCAATCTTCTGTGGGGCAATGTTCCTAACCCCTTAGTGACCAGCCTGTTTTGGGCCTTACAGACCAAGCATTTTTCTTCCTTTTTCATTGTCGCGTTCCAAGATCTATAACTTTTTTATTTTTCCGTCTATATAGCTTTATGAGGGCTTGATTTTTGCGGTACAAGTTGTAGTTTTAATGGCGTCATTTTGGGGTTATACATAACTTTCTGGTGTGGTGCTCGGGCTTAGACATGTCCTCCACAGCAGGATATGCTGACCAATCTCTCAACTTTAACATCAGTTTGAGGGCTTTGTAAGACCGCAGTGTCTTGTCATTTGTTATTGCTATATTGTTATATTGTTATATTATTTATCACATTCACACAATTGCCATCTTGTGTAGGGTGTCTATTGTGGTACTTGTGGTCCGTTGCGGGCATCCTCCACTGTATGCATTTTTGCTGGGGATCGCCATTAGCAATGGGCCACACGTGCAGGATCTGCTCCCCTGTATATATATGCACAACTGCATCCTGGGTTGAACACATCCTGCTTCATGCCACCTTTCAGTTGTATGCACATAACTTTCTGATTAACTTTTATTAACTGTTTCTGGGAGGGAGTTGGGAAAAACAGCAATACTGCCACTGCGTTTTTACGTTATAAATTTTACGGCGTTCATTTTTCGGTATAAATAACATACCGTAATATCTTTATTCTCTGGGTCAGTACGATTACAGTGATACCAAATACCCTAAATTTTTTTTAGGTTTCACTACTTTTTTTCAATAAAACCCCTTTTTTTTAAAAGAAAAAAATGTTTTTGCATTGCCGCTTCCCAAGACCCATAACTTTTTAAATTTCCTTTCTATGGAGTTGCGTGAGAGCTTGATTTTTGCGGGACGACTTTAATTTTTTATTGGTATCATTTTGGAGTAAATGCCGCTTTTTGATCACTTGTTATTATGTTTTTTCGGTGGCAACTAAGAATAAATTCTCTCATGTGAGAGCTGGGTCCCCACTACCAGCTTCACGGGGGACCCGTGCACTATTTAGACTGGGCCGCCATAAAAAAGCCTATCAGTGGTCACTTAGAGGTGAATTATATTGGGGGAAATGACGTGATAGACTCCCTTTAATGCCTATACATGATACAAATATCCATACAGTGGCATCCATCAACATAGGCTTCCATTGTAAAAAAAAAAAAAAATGTACGGTTTTCTGCTGGACTGTACTACACTTTTGCATTCTTTCTTTCTATATGTATTTGTTAAATTTGATGTGAACAGTCCTCTTATACTTCTATTTGCTCACATAAAAATCAATACTGCCATCGTTTCCATTTTAATATGTTTTTCCCACTACTCTGTCTTCTTATAAAGACATTTGACATATTAAGGCAAGACATATAGGAAAGGAAAAAACATGTAGTGTGTTCTTTTAAAGGGGTTTATATTTTATGTAATGCCCCCAGCCTGCCTTCTGAAAAAGAAGATTCATATTTATGCCACTCCGGTCCTCCAGGCTGTCTCCTCTGTCTCCATCTTCTAGTCCCTTCAAGGGCTGTGCTATACTGAATTTGCATGAATACACAAGTCTTGAACAACAGGGTATTAGGTGTGGAGGCATGAATTACAGAATATTGATTTAATGGCATCTTCTAGTCCAAGCACTGCTTACAACTGGCTGGCCAGCATGGCCACATCCACTGCTCCAGCCAATAACTGGCCTCAGTAGTGATGTAGCCACAAGCCGCACATCACCGCTGAGGCCAGTCTTGGCTGGAGGGGTACACATGACCATGCCTGTTACAATACTGGTAGACACAGCTGGAATCCGGTAGCCAGATGCAATAAGCTAGGCACAGTTATGAACTGTAGAGTTGTAGTCCATAGTGCGGCTTGATGTGTAGATCGCAAAGGGATAATTCAGCGAAGAGAAGAAACAGTCTGGGAAATACGGTTCTGAGAAGCAGGAGACTGGAACAAGTCTAAATACTCGAGCAATGATTAAATTGCCTCATGGTCTAAAGTAGGCCCAAACAGGAAACAAGATGGCTTCCAAACAGCACACATTGGCCATCTTTGTTAACGTCAAATCCTAGGACAAACACAACAGCCTCCAGTGGTGAAGAGTGGAAATGCAACATAATATTTCAGAGTGAGTGAAACAGCGGCCACTATTGGTAAATTAGAAATATTCATCAGGATCCTGACAATGCCTATGGCCAGCTATATGTACTGCAAATAGTGCATGGACTGTAAGAAGGAGACAGAGGAGGACCAGAGCTGCAGGGGGCAGGAGGCAGGCTGCTGGCATTACATACAGATGTACAGTTTTACAGATATTAATTGACTCTGATAACACATGTTATCATGTTATCAACTTCTCTAAGAAAGGAAATCATAAATGTATTTCTAACAAACATGTGATACCGGCATAAGAAAGCAGCATTAGAAATTACTTCTACAGTGCACAAAACTGTCACAACTAAAATGATTCAAGAAACTCACATATTTAAAAGCTCTTTTACCCTAGAGGACTGCAGTACCTGGTCTTTCCAATCCACTTAGAAAACTGATATATGAAAAACCCTACAATGTTGACTGGCATCAGTTAAATATCCTCTTGATAAGCTTTTAAGTGGTCAAGTAAAGTTTGAAAAGTGGTAAGTATAGTGGAATTGAGAGTTGTTTCAAGTATTTAGTGTCTTTATCGGATAAGTTATTGATATAAGCACCACAAATTGATGCAGTATATTTGTCTGTCAGCTGTATGTCAGCCATCAGTTTTCTGTCATGGCATCTGATGACGGCTTGAACAAAGCCTCTGTGCTACCTAACAATTATCTATTATTCACTATTGTTCTTCTCCTATTAGATTGTTCCGTTATCTATTTATAATAGACATGTCAAAGTTAAAACTTATTATTTTACCATGGCACTTTAATTTTACCTTATATACAGTACACTTAGGTATTTCCATATGTAATTGGTGTTCCTTTACAGTTTTGACATTATTTAACTATTCTATCATACTATCGCTTCAAAATAAATGTTTTAGAAAAAAATATATTGTGGATTGTAATTAGGGATGAGTGAATCAACTTCAAATTAAACATCTGAAGTCGATTCGCATAAAACTTTGGTTCAATACTGTACAGAGCGAGCGCTCCATATAGTGTTAGAATGTATTGGCTCAGTGGTACCTTGGAACCGAACCCGAGTTCGGGAAATGTTTTTTTACAGTAAAAATTTATCTATGAAGTTATTACACGAAGTCATGCGAGACTTCGCGATTCGCGAAGTAATAACTTCGTCTCATCTGATCAGTATTGGAACAAAGTTTTATGCAAATCGACATTTTGTTTGTTTCATCCGAAGTCGATTCGCTCATCCCTAATTGTAATCACTAATTATAATTTTTTAAAGTCTAAAAAAACACAATAAAAATATAGATTGTGCAACTCAAAAATAAAGCACACAAGAAATTTCATAAATAGAGGTTATTATGTTGCACTTCTAATTATAGCCAGTCATTCTTGGAAGAAAATGTGATTTCATTTCAACTCCCTCCCAATGTCAAACTTGAAAGAATAACTCCAGGCAAACCTGAAAATTTTCACAGTCTCCCCTCTTCTCCAGTCTTATTTTGTTCTGCAGCCATTTCTGAGATGTTGTACGGTTATCTGCATGGACTCCTCTCTTCTTTGGATGTTCTGGTACTGCTGTTGTCACTCACTAACCCTTTTGTACCATTGTTGAGAAGAAAACATATTTCAAGCAGTAAAGTAATAAGTAGAACAAGAATTTGGTTTGTGATCAAGACCAGGAGGGTACTGGGCTCAGACCTGTGTCATGCAGATCAATGAATGCAAGGAAGTACCACCAATCAGGACAAAACTGAAAACTTCGAAAACCCCATCTGCCTAACTTCCCTGCTCCCAGGACACATCCAATCATAGAGAGAGAGAAATGATACTTGTATATAATGGTCTCATTGAGAAAGTAATAGCATTACTTTACCAGAAACATAATGCTAAGGGCTCGTTCACATCACTGTTTCTCCTTTCCGTTTTCCGGCTCCGTTAAGGAGCAGGAGAATGAAAAGGACGGAATCTGCAGATAACTGACACCTAACTGAGAGCAACAGAGCCTAAAGACCCTGCTCAGAACATGATTTTTGAGCGGATGCATGCAGTACTTTCGTCTCTGCTCACAAAATCATGTTCTGAGCGGACACCTAACGGTCCCCATTATAGTCTATGGGGTCTTTAGGCTCTGTTACGCTAAGTTAGGTGTCAGTTATCTGCTGAATCCCTCCTTTCCATACTCCTGCTCCTTAACGGAGCCGGAGAACGTAAGGGAGAAACGGTGATGTGAACGAGCCCTAACAGGCAGACTTCACAAACAACAAAGCATTCATTGCCATGGCTTTTATTCTCTCTTGGATATCCCCTGCTATCTTATCAATTCTGATCTGTTGCCTTTCTCCTAGGTGCCCCTGTGTAATGCCCAACCTTACCTCATGCAGTAACCATAATCAAACATTTCAATGTAAATCCTAAAAGTATTAATAGTTCTTTTTGGGGAAAAATTTGGTTTGGTCCGAATATATTCGCGGTGAATCGCGTTAAAAAACTGCCATTTCCTGAATGCAGAGATCCTTTATAGTGGTGTAGAACACTGTGCCTTGCAGTAAAACGCATAGGGAGTCTGCTGAGGTAGTGAAATAATAGTGTGAGTCCGTATGACATTCAGATGACAGGCGTCGCTCTTAGAATCACTGCATACATTACTTATTTGGGCAGTCACGGGGCCAAAACTGACCAAATAACTCAAGTGTGAACTCAGCCTTACAGGTCAATGTTAGCGCCTAGAAGCAGCGGACTCCTTTTACAACCGTCGTCGTCAGCTGATTCCACAAAGATGTCTACAGAACCTATTTTATTAAACGCTTATACAAGTAGAGCCCCCCGACAGAGTGGAGAGGGTGTCAGCAGTAAGTTTGTGTTGAGGTCACTGATTATTTTGCCCTTCCTCTGATCCGTCAGAGCAATAACCCACAAAAAATGGATCCTGTCTGTTGAGCATCCGCCTTCATTCAATCAGCAAACTGGGATTTAGAATATATCACTGCACCGCTGAACGGCAATTAAGCCCTAATTTTTTTTCTACTTTTACACAACACAAAAGGCTTTTCAACAGATAAGTACAATGCTGAACGGCGAATATATTTTTGTTTCGTCACTAATACACAGCAAACAGGGCTTTAGAATATATCATTGCACCGCTGAACGGCAATTAGGCCCTAATTTTTCTACTTTTATGCAACACAAAAGGCTTTTCAACAGATAAGTGCAACGCTGAACGGCGAATATATTTTTGTTCCGCCACTAATACATCACCGCTGAAGCCAGTGAAAGGCTGGAGACTGGTACAGGTGACAATGGCCATGCACTGCCAAGTAAAAACAGCGCGGGAGAAGGTAAGCATATCTCTTTGGTTTCAGGGGCTATGCTGCAAGAACTTCTTAAAAATTCATTTTTACTGGGAAATCCCTTTAAGCCCCTATTACACTTCGAGATATTCAGGTCTATTACTGAAACGCTCATTCATGATAACTGGCTGGTATAATCATGCCGCACTCTGTGTAATCAGGGATCTGCTACCGATAATCAAGGAATGAAGGAGGAATGACTGTGATACCGATCATTCCTCCCCAATCACTTTATATTTGCCTGTGTAATAGGCAAATTCAAATAAGCGCCAATCATCATTATTTTTTATTTGCGGTCCCTTGAAATAGAGCGTTGTGACAATGCGGCCCTCAGACCAAAAAAGGTTGTGCACCCCTGTATTAGAGCATACATAAATACTTAGTAGAGATCAAGTACCAGACACATCTCAACATCAACTGATCAGAGACAGCAAGAATAATGCCTTTATGGTTGAATTGCTACAAAGAAACCATTACTGAGGATCAAGAAGAATATAATTTCTAAGGCAAGAAACACAAGGAATGAACATTAGACAAAGGAAAAATTGTACTTTGGTCTGATGAGTCAAAATTTAAGACTTTTTATTCCAACTGTGTATTTGTGAGATGAAAGAAACGGGAGCAGATGGTTTCTACATATGTGGTTCCCATCTTGAACCATGAAGCAGGAAGTGTTATAGCATTATGGTGCTTTGCAGGTAACAATATTCAAAGCACACGTAACAAGCATGGCTACCACAGCATTCTGCAGCAGCATGCCATCCCATCTGGTTTATGCTTAGTGGGACAATCATTTATTATCCCAAACACACCTCCAGTTTATGTTAGAACTATTTGACCAAGAAGGAGATAGATGGAATACAATGTTACATGATATGGTCTCCACAATGACCTAACCTTAACCCAACTGAGATGGTTTGGGATGATTTGGACTGCAGTGAAAGAAAAGAAGCCAAAAAGTGCTCAACACCTCTGGGAACTCCTTCAAGACTGTTGAAAAACCATTCCAATTGACCTCCTCATGAAGCTGATTAAAAGAATAGACTGCGCAAAGCTGTCATCATAGCAAAAAAAAGAGGAAACTTTGAAGATTCTAAAATATCTAACGTATTCTGGTTTATGTTTTTGTTTACTACTTAAAAGGGGGCTTGGCTATCTCCAGCATAGCTATAGGGGGTACAGAGGTAGCAAAATCATTACAAAAGACCTAACTCTACATATAAGTCTATGGGTAGACAAATTATCTGCAAATTAAGGGAATTTGGGACTCTTACTTCTCTCCCTAGGAGTGGGTGTTCTCCTAAGATGACTCCAAGTACACAGTGAGCAATCCTGAAAGAGGTTTGATACAAGTCAAAGGTAACAGAGAAAGACTTACAGAAGACTGTGTAGGTCTTTTTCTGTTCATCTGTCACTATTAGAAAAACACTCAACAAGGATGGTGTTCATGGAAAAACACCATGAAGGAAGCTGCTGCTGTCCATAATAGATATTCGGGTCAGACTTCTGGGAAAATGTTCTATGGAACAAATGAGACAAAAGTTAAACTTTTTAGCATAATAGCATAACACTATATCTGGAGGGAAAAAATTGCACACCAACACCAAAACCACATCCAAACTATGAAGCATAATAAGAGCATAAAGCATAAAGGTTATGGGCTGCTTTGCTGCCTCAGGACGTGGATGCCTTGCAATTATTGCTGGAACAATGAATTCTACATTGTAGCAAAATATACAGAAGAATGTAAGGGCAGTAGTCCCTGACCTCAAGCTGAAGAGATGATGAGTGATTCAATAAGACTATGACCCAAAGCGTACAAGTAAATAACCAAAGATTGGTTGAGAAAATTAAAATTTGTGTTTTGGAATGGCCAAGTCAGAGTACTGACCCTAAGGCTACTTTCACACTAACGTTAATATTTTCTGGTATTGAGATCCGTCATAGGGTCTCAATACCGGAAAAAAACGCTTGCGTTTTGTCCCTATTTATTGTCAATGAGGACAAAACGTAACTGAACAGAACAAAATGCTCCAAAATGCATTCCGTTTCGTTCTCATACCGGAGAGAAAACTGCAGCATGCTGCGGTTTGCTTTCCATCCTGGGATGCGGAGCAAGACGGACCTGTCATGACCCAAAATGCAAGTCAATGGGGACGGATCCGTTTTCTCTGACACAATCTGACACATTAGAAAACGGATCCATCTCCCATTGACTTTCAATGGAGTTCATGACAGATCCGTCCGACAGAAAATGTTTGTTGGAGGTGATAAATGCTGATAAATGGGGGTCTACAGGTTACTAAAATTAAGGGTTCACCTACTTTTTCTTGTAACTGTACAGTAATTTTACAATATATTTATACTAACAGCATTTCTCCCTTTGTGAATGATCCTGTGACAGTGTATGGCAGTATTTGTTTTACCTGTTGATGTGCAGAATGTGCCATAAAGGGAGCGACATATAGAATTACTGTATATGCAATTCCCTAAAGCATAATAAAAATGTAACACTGTAACAGTTACCAATTTCTTTTATAGGCTCCACTAAGCTGCCTTATTTAATAAGATGTGACATTACTAAGTACACCTCATCTCTAATTCTTTATTAAAATACAGATGGGCAACCCGTTCTAAGAATGAAGTTACTCTAGCTAGCAAAAGGTCAATTTCGATCCAGTGAGGGATATTTATCAATCCATTTAGGGAACTATTGTGGGGTAAATAAGTCGCAAATTATGGCAGACACCATGTGTGCACAATAATTTACTACATTTTAAGCTTAGCAGGAAGGGGCATGGCCCACCAGATTTACTATAAGTTATGCCAGAAACTGGCTATGATTTATGCCAGCCCCTGGCTGATGTAGACTTCAGTTTCTGTTGCACTGAGTGCCAGGGATGCACCTAATTTATTAGGAGTAATTTGCCTCCTAATAAATTAGGCGCATCTCACTCCAGCGCAGAGGGATTAAGACTGGCATATGGAAACATTAGGCTTGATAAATGTCCCTCAGTTTGTCTAAATATCAGCATTCGGTTGTTATCATTGAAGGAAACTCCATATAACCACTAACTTGGATTCTGCAGGAGAAATGTAGCAATATATGAAATGAATGGACAGCTATGTAATTCTTAGATGGACCAAGTTCACCAGAGTGAGAACTTCCTTTTCTAGCAGCTTTCCATTCTGGCTCAAAAAGAACCAGGAATCCCTACAAACAGATCCTCCCTCTAATATGGTACATGAACAGCTGTTTACTTACAAGGCTACAGCAAGTGACTTTCCGGCAGGCCCATACGGCCCATAAAAAGTCCAAATTCATCACAAAATTGCTCCATGAGAAAAATATTGCACGTGACCACTGCAGCCAATCACTGTCCTCATCGGTCTTATGCTGTATACAGTGCACAGCAGAAGTGGTCACGTGCTGTATACTATTAGGTCACCGCTGGAGCCTTGTATACAGGCAGTGGGAGGAGGACTGGACCGACGGCTCTAAGAACGACAGAGGAAAAAGGTGAGGAGTATATATGAGTTTAACCCCTTAAGGACTTATGATGTACCGGTACGTCATGGTTCCTGAGTCCTTAACCCTTTAAGGACTCGGGGTTTTTTCATTTTTGCATTTTCGTTTTGCGCTCCATGCCTTCCGAGAGCAATAACTTTTTTATTTTTACGTTCACATGGCCATATGAGGGCTTTATTTTTGCGGGACAAGTTGTACTTTCCAACGCCACCATTTAATATTGCATACGATGTAGTGGGAAGCGGGAAAAAAATTCCAAATGGGGTGAAATTGCAAAAAAATAACAATTCTACCACAATTTTACGGGTTTTTAAATTACGACGTTTGATGTGTGATAAAACTGACCATTTAGTTTTATTCTACAGGTCAGTACGAATCCGGCGATACCCAATATGTATAGTTTTTCTTGCGTTTTGATAGTGAAAAAATATTCAAAAGTGGGAAATTTTTTATTTTTTATTTTTGTCGCCATATTTTGACCCCTATAACTTTTTGTAATTAAGTGTATGGCATTGTATGGGGGCTTATTTTTGCAGGGCGATCTGAACTTTTAGTTGATACCATTATGGGGTGTGTAGGACTTTTGATCACTTTTTATTTAATTTTTTTGAGGAAATGAAGCGTTCAAAAATGGCGAATCCGCCATTTGGGCGCTTTTTCCGTTTTCTGTTTACCGTATGGGGAATATATTTTTATATTTTTATACCACGGGCGTTTTCGCACATTATGACACCCATGATGTGTATTTTTTAAAAAAATTATTATTTTATTTTAATTTTGGGGAAAGGGGGTGATTTGAATTTTTAGGTTTTTTTATTTATTTTTTTATTTTTTTATTTCTTTTATTTTTCTTTTACACTGTTATATAGGTCCCATAGGGACCTATATAAATCAGTCATCTGATTGCTTCTAACATAAACTCCAATACACTTGGATTGGAGTTTATGAGGATTTTACTACTTTCCTATGAAGCCCTATTGCTAACAAGGGCTCCATAGGAAATAGTAAGTGATAGCCTCATGCTGAATGAAAGGCTTGAGGCTATCCCTTACAGCGCTCCGATTCTCCCGATCACCACTAGGGGGAGCCGGAGAGCTGCCGAAAGTTTTACTTTCGGTTTTAGCGCGCGCAGATGCCGTGGTCAGGATTGACCACGGCATCTGCGGGGTTAAATGATTGCGATCGGCATCGCTGCCGGCCACGATCATTAGCCGCGGGGGTCAGCTACAGGAAACAGCCGGACCCCCGCAGCGATCGCGCCCACAGAGGGCAGGAGCGGGCGCCATACTTAGGGATCGGACCCATGACGTACCCATACGTCATGGGTCCTTAAGGGGTTAAGGACCCATGACGTACCGGTACGTCATATCTTTAAAACAACAGTGCGGCACGGCGGGGGTTAATAGGTACAGGATGTCCGCTGAAATCATTCAGCGGGCATCCTGTCACAACGCGGGGTGGGGTCATGTGACATCCCCCCCCCCATATCGGCGATCGCAGCAAACCGCAGGTCAATTCAGACCTGCGGTTTGCTGCGTTTCCGGTCCATTCGGGTCTCCGGTGACCCGATGAACCGGAAAAGGACAGTGATCGGTGGTGTGATAACACACCACCAATCACCGTCCTTGCATTGGGGGCTGTGGTGGCAGTGCTGGCTTGTGATTGGTGCGGGGAGAGAGGCGGGAGATTAAAACTTCCGGCGCTCCTCGTAACCCTCCTCTTCCTGCTGCTGCTGCTGCTGTGCTGTGAACATCGTGCAGCACCAGCTCCAGCGACCCCCATTACCCTCCTGCACCCATCAGGTAGGTTAGGGTCAGTGAGGGAGAGGTACCATTAGGAAGGGATAGAGTTACCATTAGGAAGGAGTTAGAGGGAGAGTTAGTTAGGTTTAGGAAAAAAAACTAAAAAAAAAACACACTAACAGATTCAGCACTGTCTGTGGTGGTTGAGGTCCACAGCACCTAGCTGTGAGACCCTTGACCCACACAGGGGAGCTGCCACTTGACCCCCCCCCCCACACACACACACAGTCCACCACCACTTTTTGGGGATTTTTTTTTTTTTTTTGCCGCACTCTTAGCGTCCGGCCACTGTTAGCGCATTGCCCGCCCCTTCGCTGATCAGCGTTGTACCGCTGATCAGCGTTGTACCGCTGATCAGCGTTGTACCGCTGATCAGTAAGTTTGAACTTTTTTTTTTCTCTAACAATATTAGTTTTAGTGCATGCATCCTCAAACTGCGGCCCTCCAGATGTAGTAAAACTACAACTCCCAGCATGCCCAGACAACCTACAGCTATCAGCAGGGCATGGTGGGAATTGTAGTTTTACTACATCTGGAGGGCCGCAGTTTGAGGATGGCTGCTTAGTGTTTCCAAAGTCTGAGAGCCATACATATTGGGCATTGCCCCGTCCGTAAAAATCTTCTCTATAAAAATACCCCATAAACTAGCCCCTCGATAAACGCCGTAAAAAAAAATCAAAGCCATTTTTATTGTCACCTTAGATCCCAAAAAGTGTAATAAAAAGCCATTAAAAAATCATATGTACCCCCAAATAGTGCCAATAAAACTGCCATCTCATCCCGCAAAAAATGAGCCACTACATTAGACAGTCACCCAACCAAAAAAAAACTATAGCTCCCAGGCTATGGAGATACTAAAATTATTTAATTTTTGTTCCTCAAATGATAATATAGTGTATAATCTAAACAAATTATATAAAGTAGACATATTAGGTATCGCCGAGTCCGTAAGAATCTGCCCTATAAAAATAACATTTAACCCAACCCCCTGGATGAACAGCGTTAAAAAGAAAAAAAAAAAAGTGTAAAAAAAAAAAAGCCATTTTTTGTCACCTAACAACAAAAAAAGTGTAATAGCGAGCGATCAAAAAGTCATATGCACCCCCAAATAGTGCCAATAAAACCGCCATATCATCCCGCAAATAATGAGCCCCTACTTTAGACAGTCACCCAACCAAAAAATGTGTAATCTAAGCAAATTATATAAAGTAGATATATTAGGTATCGCCACGTCCGTAACAATCTGCCCTATAAAAATAACATTTGACCCAACCCCTCGGATGAACAGCATTAAAAAAATAAAATAAAAACTTTGTAAAAATTTCCATTTGAATCCATTTTTTACGGCAATAAAGCAAGGGTTAACAGCCAAACAAAACTAAAAATGCATTGCCCTGATTCTGTAGTTTGCAGAAACACCCCATATGTGGTCGTAAATGGCTATATAGCCACACGGCAGGGCATAGAACAAAGGAAATGCCATATGGTTTCTGGAAGGCAGATTTTGAAGGACTGGTTTATTTACACCATGTCCCATTAGAAGCCCCCCTGATGTAGCCTAGACTAGAAACTCCAAAAAAGTGACCCCCATCTAAGAAACTACACCCCTCAAGGTATTCAAAAATTACTTTACAAACTTTGTTACCCTTTAGGTGTTCCACAAAACTTAATGGCGAATGTAGAAACAATTTTAGAATTAAAATTTTTTGTGAGCTTGCCTCAAAAAAGTGCAATATAGAGCAAACAAAAATCATATTTACCCTAAAATAGTCCCAAAACAACAACCACCTTATCCCGTAGTTTCCTAGATGGGGTCACTTTTATGGAGTTTCTACTCAAGGGGTACAGCAGGGGGCTTAAAATGGGACATGGTGTAAATAAACCAGCCCAGCAAAATCTGCCTTCCAAAAACCATATGGCATTCCCCTTCTTCTATGTCCTGCCGTTTGGCCAAATACTGGTTTACGACCACATATGGGGTGTTTCTGTAAACTACAGAATCAGGGCAACCCATATTAAGTTTTGTTTGGCTGTTAACCCATTTTTTCCAGTAATAAAGTAAGGGTTAAAATGGAAAATTTTCCAAAAAATCAAAATTCCAAAATTGTTTCTCCATCTGCCATTAACTCTTGTGGAACACCTAAAGGGTTAACAAAGTTCAAACTCAGTTTTGAATACCCTGAGGGGTGTACTTTCTTAGATGGAGTCACTTTTTTGGAATTTCTCTTCTAGGGGTGCAACGGGGGGCTTGAAATGGGACATGGTATAAACAAAAACAGTCCCGCAAAATCTGCCTTCCAAAACCCAAATGGCGTTCCCCTCCTTCTGCGCCCTGTTGTTTGGCCAAACAGTAGTTTAGGACCACAAATGGGGTGTTTCTGCAAACTACAGAATTAGAACAACCCATATTGAGTTTTGATTGGCAGTTAACCCTTGCTTTGTTCCTGGAAAAAATCAATTATATTGGAAAATTTTCCCAAAAATTTAAATTCTTAAATTTTATGTCCATTGGCCATGAACTCTTGTGGAAGACCTAAAGGGTTAACGACATTTGTAAAATCAGTTTTGAATACCTTGAGGGGTGTAGTTTATAAAATGGGGTCATTTTTGGGTGGTTTCTATTACTTAAGCTTCACAAAGTGACTTCAGACCTGAACTGGTCCCTAAAAAGTGGGATTTGTAAAATTTCTGAAAAATTTCAAAATTTGCTTCTAAACTTCTAAGCTATGTAACATCCCCAAAAAATAAAATGGCATTCCCAAAATGATACAAACTTGACGTAGACATACGGGTCATGTAATTTTTGGGGGTATTACTATGTATTACAGAAGTAGAGAAACTGAAACGTTTTAAAGTTATTCACGCATAAAGTGACACTGGTCAGATTTTGAAAAAATGGCCCAGTCCTTATGGTGAAATAAGGCCGAGTCCTTAAGGGATTAAGGCATTAGGTGGCATGGGTCAAATCTGTAACTAACTTGGACAACCCCTTTAAGGTTGCTGTCACACATCATGGCTATGTCTCATTTTTGTTGTGGCAAGAAACAAAAAACTACCAACAACAGACCTGTGTTTATGGTGCATTTTCTTTCAGGGGAAAATGCCATGCAATCATTCATACCAGCAGGTATTTAAGTAGATATTAATTCTTCCTCATCATTAGATAGATATGAGATAGATAGATAGATAGATAGATAGATAGATAGATAGATAGATATGAGATAGATTATAGATAGATAGATAGATAGATAGATAGATAGATAGATAGATAGATAGATAGATAGATAGATAGAACTGGATAGATATGAGATAGATAATCGATAGATTAATAGGATAGATGGATAATAGATAGATGGATAGGGTAGGTAGATAGATAGATAGATAGATAGATAGATAGATATGAGATAGATAATAGATAGATGGATAGGGTAGATAGATAGATATGATAGATTAGATAGATAGATAGATAGATAGATAGATAGATAGATAGATCTGGATAGATATGAGATAGATATGATATAGATTAATAGGATAGATGGCTAGATGAATAGGATAGATGGATAGATAGATAGATGGATAGATGGATATGAGATAGATAATAGATAGATGGATAGGGTAGGTAGATAGATAGATAGATAGATAGATATATAGATAGATATATAGATAGATATATAGATAGATATGAGATAGATAGATATGAGATAGATAGATAGATAGATAGATAGATAGATAGATAGATAGATATACAAATCCAACAATAACAAATAATAAACATTAATATATGTAAATCTAGCTATAAGACAATAATAAATATAACAGTAAAACATTCAGTTACCCATCTCTTTTTCAAGTATAATGTCATTGCTAAGCACTCTGAGATGGAATACATTTTGTATTATTATGTGTATCGGTCTATTTCTGGTCCTTATTTTTCATTTTTGAAGATAAATTATGGAAGAACGGAAAACAAACCTTATTTTCCAATCTGCATGTGAAAAAATAAAATACTTCTTGACTATCAGGCCTAATTAATGTCTGCACACTGACCTCTGCATCCAGCCCATATCAAACATGTAACAGCAGAAATGATTCAACATGAACTCTATACCAGGCAAGCCTGGTTACTAATGAATACTAATGAACAGTAATTACTGGAGCTCTGCCATTGAAAACCCACTGCAGAGACATATGCTAATAGGCTTTACACAGCAAGACTCAGACTTCATGTAGCCCACACTTGGACACATTGAACTCGGCTCTCTGAAACGCTACATTATGTGCAGCACAGGCAGATGATTAGCTAAGATTTTTCCAAAACCACCAACTGCTGCCTTGTTTCCTAAATATTTATTAAAAGTAATTAATAGAGCACTTATTAATAACAAACTAATAATGATACATTCCATTACTAGCAGATAGGGAAGCCCAAGGCAGTCAAATGCTAGAGGCTGCCTCCCAGTACAGTGGCTCTTGGACATCTGGCTGGGCAGCTGCTACACATTTGCATGGTACCTAGAGATCTGAACACCCAAGTAGTACACTTGTAAATACAATTAGTGAAAGAGCTGCATAATAAAAATGACACTTGAGTATATGTTATCCCAGAAAATATTCTAGATTTTTACTCATTGAATTCTAAAACTGTCTTCATTGTGCATCGTACAAAGCTGAGTATTAAATGATATCACTCCAGACAGAAGGATGAAAAACATATTTACCTAATGCATAAAATCTAGAATTCAAGGTATCATTTGTATTGGGCTCAGAAATTTGACTTTGATGGGGGGTTTTTTCAACACAGACATTTATAACATGGCGCCAAATCCTATTTTCTTGGAATTGGTTGGGGATCCTATTAATCAGATATTTATGACATATCTAACAGGCATGTTTAAATGGCAAGACAGTATTTAATACAATACGTAAGCCACTTGTGCTTTGGTATTAAGGATATTATAGTAGTTTTAATGCTGTCTCAAGAGCCATCATAAACAGTGAAATTGGGGTTAACTTTAGTGAAGCCCGATGTAGAGATATTTACAAGTCCTTGGACGTGACAACCAGAAAGAAAGCATCCATTATTTATATTGGAGACTGAAACCAAAGACTTGGAAAACAATGAACAATAGAAATAAGGTTTATATAAGGGTCTTTTCACACTGTGTCTCCAGTATAGGTTTATGTATGCACCGAAAAAGCTTCTGGAGCAGAGGCCCTTATTATACCCATAGGCCCTTATTATACCAATAGAGGTCACAAAGGTTTTCCTTCGGACTCTGTTCTCCGGTCCACCAGAGTTTTCATTTTTACTGCACGAATTAGCGCAAATGAGTGTTATTCCATGTAGACAAATAAAGTAAAAAAGCTTAAACTGCATGTTATATAGGCACCTATAATGATGGATGCCACTCAGTGTATATGCCAACAGACTCCATCAGGAAATCCTTCCAATGGAATGCCAATCACAAACGCTATACAATACATAGCACTGGTGCACTATGGCCTCTTCATACAACTCATTGTCAGGGTGCAAGAAGTCATAACCCCACCAGTCATGTCCCCTAAGCTGTGAAATTTCCTGATGGGCCAGTGCCCCAGAGGGCCGCCCAAGTCCTCCTCTCTGCCGCTGACCAGGTACATAATTTGCTCTCAATAGTAATTAACACTGTGAGGATCAGGTACCCATGTACACTGCCAGAGACCGCACATGCCCTCCTGAATTAAATTGCTATGGCCCACACCTCACCTCCTAAGCCCCCTGCTCCATGGACAAGAGGAGGCCAGAGGATGGCAGCTATTGATGGCCACCACAGAGGGACAGCTTTTGGGGCAGTATATTGTGCCATACTGTGTTATTTGGTTCTGCTGGGATGGTATTTTGCACTATGGTATTGTTGACAACACCTACTTGTGTTGCTTTGCCTTCTGTCAATTTGGAACTGCCTACAAAATGGGGCCACTTTTAGTTTTTTTCCAGGGCCACTTTAAGTTTCCAGTCAGCCCCTGGAATCAGTATGGAGGACATTGCCATTTACCAAAATTCCCTGTACTCATCTTTGCCTCACAAGACTGTTGCGATGTCACAACACAAAATCAAGCAATTCTATTTCAATCTTCCATATGTACCTGAGAAATATTCTATTATACTTCAAACCTTCATGATACGAAAATGACCCATGGATAGGGTTGTGTGATGTACTTGCCAAATGCTGCTGCTCATTTTATGCAATCATATCCTATTCCCTTTCCAGCATTTAGGCATGAAAGAGTCATTTCATTTCATTGATCCCTTTTGAATAATATTTTTACATTACATTTACTGGATACAAGGGACTAGACTGGTGATGTTAAAAGCATTCTCAGTAGGATGTACTGTACAGCTCGATGTTTGAAAACATCTAATGCACTTTCCTCATAAGCGAACCAATTGCTATCCTTCAGTATAATATTACAGACATGTGTTCTGTATCCCTTGGGTTTACATTTAATTCTTTTAATAAATGCCACGGAGATTAAATGAAGCTATATTGCAAAGGCAAGTATGTCTGCGTGCAGTAATAGAAACCTGTGGTTAGTGGGAGAGCTTAGGCTTCTGTGTGTTACTTGACTTATTTAATGACATGTCCCAGATCCACTGAGATCTCCACTTGCATTCAGTGGGCAATTAAGAGAACTCATGCTATGGATAGCAACACATCTCAAACTGGAGATAGTCCTTAATAATTATTAATAATTATTGTCACTTGGATTATTCACTGTATCCAGCAATCTTCAAGACTGACACATGCCAGGTTCAAGCAAAGCAGAGTAGTTTTCAATATCATGTCTGTCACAGAGTGAAATATTATTCATAGAACCATTCATCATCAATTTTCGGTGTTTCATCTATGTACTAGACTATACTTGTCAGTATTAAATACGAGATCAGTTCTAGGGCAAACCATAAAATGCAGGGTTGGCATTTAATCTTGGGATGCCCATTTCAGCCTGACCAGGATTACTATGACTATACCATTAGTACACCTCAGTAGATGTGTGGTAAAATGATTGAATTCCAGAATGATTATCTACAATGACATGTACAATGCTGAATATGAAGGTCATTTTACATTGTACTTGGAAAGGAAAATTGTATTTGGCCATACTTACTTGAATATCATGTCTAAATACATCTGTATGTAAAATTCCATATGGTAAAATAACAGGGACACAGCAGCCAGCAATTGCATGTTATTAAAATTTTTGTACAGCCAGTGAGTTATTCAATAAAAACTTACTTGTGTGGAGCCACCTGCTGTTTGCTCTTTTCCTTATTTTTTATCCACCTCACTGAGGAGGTCACACGTGCTCAGTTTAAATCTTTGAAATCTGCCACCAGTCATATCTTCTGCCCCTGATCTGTGATACAAAGAGGGCAGCAGCAGAAGAGTCACGTCCCATAAGCTGTTTTACAGAGAGAGCTGTAGCAGACAGGACATACACCCTGAGAAAAGACATGCCTCCTAAGCTGCCACTTGAAATAAAATTTCTAGTTGAGCAATTGGTGCAATAAATGACAGAAGCTCTGAATATATAGTATGTGAGGTACAAGGCGGGTTCTACCTTTCTTAGAAAGAGATTGGCATGTACAGTCATGGTCAAAATTTTGAGAATGACACAAATATTAGTTTTCACAAAGTTTGCTGCTAAACTGCTTTTAGATCTTTGTTTCAGTTGTTTCTGTAATGCAGTGAAATATAATTACACGCACTTCATGCTTCTATATTTTTCAGGACCTCAGCAATTCAACTGGGTATGCTCTCAATCAACTTCTGGGCCAATTCCTGACTGATAGCAACCCATTCTTTCATAATCACTTCTTGGAGTTTGTCAGAATTAGTGGGTTTTTGTTTGTCCACCCGCCTCTTGAGGATTGACCACAAGTTCTCAATGGGATTAAGATCTGGGGAGTTTCTAGGCCATGGACCCAAAATGTCAACGTTTTGGTCCCCGAGCCACTTAGTTATCACTTTTGCCTTAAGGCACGGTGCTCCATCGTGCTGGAAAATGCATTGTTCTTCACCAAACTGTTGTTGGATTGTTGGAAGTTGCTGTTGGAGGGTGTTTTGGTACCATTCTTTATTCATGGCTGTGTTTTTGGGCAAAATTGTGAGTGAACCCACTCCCTTAGATGAGAAGCAACCCCACACATGAATGGTCTCAGGATGCTTTACTGTTGGCATGACACAGGACTGATGGTAGCGCTCACCTTTTCTTCTCCGGACAAGCCTTTTTCCTGATGCCCCAAACAATCGGAAAGAGGCTTCATCGGAGAATATGGCTTTGCCCCAGTCCTCAGCAGTCCATTCATCATACTTTCTGCAGAAGATCAATCTGTCCCTGATGTTTTTTTGGAGAGAAGTCGCTTCTTTGCTGCCCTTCTTGACACCAGGCCATCTTCCAAAAGTCTTCGCCTCACTGTGCGTGCAGATGCGCTCACACCTGCCTGCTACCATTCATGAGCAAGCTCTGCACTGGTGGCACTCCGATCCCGCAGCTGAATCCTCTTTAGGAGACGATCCTGGCACTTGCTGGACTTTCTTAGATGCCCTGAAGCCTTCTTAACAATTGAACCTCTTTCCTTGAAGTTCTTGATGATCCTATAAATTGTTGATTGAGGTGCAATCTTAGTAGCCACAATATCCTTGCCTGTAAAGCCATTTTTATGCAACGCAATGATGGCTTCACGCGTTACTTTGCAGGTCACCATGGTTAACAATGGAAGAAAACTGATTTCAAGCATTACCCTCCTTTTAATATGTCAAGTCTTTCATTTTAACCCAATCAGCCTGACATAATGATCTCCATCCTTGTGCTCGTCAACATTCTCACCTGAGTTAACAGGACGATTACTGAAATGATCTCAGCAGGTCCTTTAATGACAGCAATGAAATGCAGTGGAAAGTTTTTTTTGGAATTAAGTTAATTTTCATGGCAAAGAAGGACTATGCAATTCATCTGATCACTCTTCATAACATTCTGGAGTATATGCAAATTGCTATTATAAAAACTTAAGCAGCAACTTTTCCAATTTCCAATATTTATGTAATTCTCAAAACTTTTGGCCATGACTGTACTATATGATGTCAGATTTGTATTTTTTGCATTAATCATGAGATAACTTTAAGATTCTTTAAGGTTCTGAATCCCATTGCAAAGTCTGTACCTACCATGTGCTATTTAAAATGCTAATCGGTTCTTATGTGGTAGAGGGACTAATGGCTTTCTCTGTATCTCTTATAGCTACACCTCTGGGAATATTCCAGCTCATCTATATGGGTTCTACATTCTAAAAGATCTGATATAAGAAATATAATTCTATCCAACCTTTGGTGTTGCTCAAGTAAAAAGTACTTATCATAAACCTGAGGGTCTAAGCACTGTTTTAATTGATACAGAATTCAGTGGGTTCTTACCAATCCTGAGTTCATTATGTAGGTGTAGCCCCCAAGAGAGAGGGAGTTAAGTCTCTAAGTACATTGTGTAGTATAGGGACCCATCTAAGTGAGGTCACCTTGTCGCGACGGGTGGACTCACACAGTTTGATCAAGGTTCGGCAGGTTTAGATTTGTTTTCTTTTACACTCCATGCAGCTTAATGCCTCATGACATAGAAGATGCTGTGATACCTTGCTTGGACAGAAGTTATATGTACAAACAGTCCTTTGCTAGAGGCAAAGCTTCTAGGGCACAAAATCTCTATACAGATAGCATCCAATGGATCATGCCACAGCTATTCATGAAAGAAATAGCCTCTATATGCCTTAATGTGTACTTTTATGAGTCTTCTATTATGGAGCATTACAAAATGGAGCCATAATTCAGCCAAGTGCATAAGGCTTTAAAATAAAAGTCTAGGGCTACGTGTTGACTTTTTGTAGCAATACTTTTTTCCAACAGTAATCAAGACCTGAATGAATAATTCTAAAAAAGACTTTAAATAGATTGCTAAGCAATTTTCATATTTAAAAAAATTGCTTTTACTTAGTAAAATTGGTC
Organism: Bufotes viridis; assembly: GCA_033119425.1. Lineage (NCBI taxonomy): Eukaryota > Metazoa > Chordata > Amphibia > Anura > Bufonidae > Bufotes > Bufotes viridis. The sequence continues at coordinate 334,632,546 of CM065591.1, read as the reverse complement.
AGCAATCCCATTGTGTAAAGATTAAAAAGCAAATCTCTAGCCATTTGCTTGACTATACTGATTTTTAAAGAGATTCTTAAGCTACTCAATACATTTGTACTCAAAGTAATGTCTCAATTTTTTAGTACTAAATGATGAAAAAATGCAAGAGCTGTCCTAGTCAAATAGTAAGTACAATATATCCAGTGTACTATACTGTGATACATTGAGGATACTTAGTTTTATGCTAAAATTATATTTTGATGATGGTTCTTGTTATAGTAATTATTATTGAGCAATTTATTATATCCTTTAATGTATATTGGAGAATACATTTCCATTTATCCAACTTCAAAGCAGTTAAATAATAATGCACTTAAATTCAATTTAGTCAATTATATGCATTACCATATAGAGGTTGGAAGTTGAAATCAGATGTACAAATGGTGTAATGGCTTAGTAATGGTAGCGGTAGCAATTGACATTTTACAAGAGTTTACAGAAACAGGTGTTCTCTACACTTTTTTGAACTGCACTTCAAGCATTTTTTCTGTCTGTTTTCAAAAGCCAATTAAGCAATCAAATCAATTACAGAAGGTCACAGACCTTGCAATGGCTAATTCAAGGGGGAAATTCCCTCATCTCTTTAATCAGCTGCCTTTGCTGGAAACATAATACCACCGGTTGCCTTCAATGTGTTGGCTAGCTACATCTATGGCCTGTGTAAACCCATCATGAAAAGTGCAAGTATAACAAACAGACATTCGTGTTGTTGATCCGTCACTATTTATCATGGAAACCAGTTTTACTATGTTCAGATAGCATGTGCATTTATGGTTAGTATTAATCAACTGGCATAACGACAATAATTCTTTATGATGTGTGTAGAAAAATAACCAACGTACAAAAAATACATAATAAAAAGAGAGAACAACATAAAGAAACTGCACTGAATGTTGTGTCATTTAAAGTAAGGCTAAGAGAAGTCAAAGAAAACATGTAAGTAATTACTGCACAAAGACACTGAGAAAGTTCACAGGTGGATAGACCATTTGGATATTTGCACACAGACAAATCAGTTTAACTAGTCAAGTCCCTTGTGTCTCATAATGACATCATTCTTCAGATTTCAGGATGAAATGTTTAGCAAAGCCCTAATGAAATGATAGACATATTGTAGTAAAAGCCCCTTCCCCCACATTAAGTTTGGACAAGATTTCTTTGAAATAATTGAATAATTAATATTAGGTAATGTTGAATTATAGAGTTAATAAACAATAAGATATAAATAATACATTATAATAAACTTATTTAAAGGGGTTGTCCCAAGATTAAAAATTTAGAATATGTGTCTGCAAGTTGCGGGTCTGAACACGGGTACCCCCACTAGTCATGACATCAAGGTTCCTTTGTAAAGATGAGTGAATCGCTCAAAATGTAATTTGGGTTTGATTGGGCTGAATCGGTTGATCTATTCGATTCTGTATACCTATCAAAATGAGGGCCAAAATAAACGCCAAAAATTAAACTACAGGTGCTAGAAAATCTAATACGGCACACTGTACACACAAATATACAGAGGTTTCCAAAATGTATCTTTATTAGAGTTTTAAAAATGATAAAAAAAACATATATAAATTGGCACTGACAGATACAAACCACAAGAGTATGCCACAATGGGCTCATATTTAAGTATGCATAAGACAAATAGAGTAAAGTAAAGGAGTAGGTGTATCACAAAAGTCTACCTGCCATATGACTCACCCTCCCAAAAGTAAATAAAATTGCACAGTCCAGAACATATAAAATAAAGACCCGGTGGATGGCACGTCCAAAACACCCCTTTTGGATTCTTGTCCAAGTTGATTTTACCTAAATCAAAAGTGCTTCAATTGGCTTGAAAATTTGTGTATGATGCTCTGCGCTCTCCTAGGACTCTTTTTTATAAATGTCTTTTTTTTATCTCTCTCTCTCACCAAAATGTGCCCGAAAAAAATGCCAAAAATTTGGATTCAAATTCATCTCGAGTTTTTACAAAATTCATGTAAAATCCGATTTGTTTAGAATTGATTCGCTCATCTCTAGTCCTGTGTCCTCCAACATGATGGCAGTGGCTGTCAAGTATACATGTTGCCACGACATTCATAGCCATTGGACTGCCGGAGATACTCAGCACTATACTCACCTTTCTATGGCAGTCTCATAGAGAATTAATAAAGTAGCAATGGGCAAGCTCGATCATATGGGGTGTAGGTAGGTAGAGGATCCCTGTTCTCATGGTCAGTGGGGGTCTTTTGGGTCACTAACTCTGATGGGACACTTATTCACTATCTTGTGTGTAAGGGATAAGTTTAAATAGTCACTACAGAACTCTTTGGGATCCTAATTATTTTTGTGCATATGGTTTTCCAGGCAAAGTGGTTTTACTTGAGCAGCTAATTAATTTGAACCTCAATGCACACAGCCAAATTCAGGATCCAAGTCAAACATATCTAAAATTTGGTAACCATACAATTTTATGGAGTTACACAGTAATCTAATCAGACACTTATGGGGTACTGTGTAAGTTGTTTCAATTCAGCAAATGGCATTATTCATGAAAAGAAAGTTAATACAAGACACTTACTAATGTATTGTGATTGTCCATATTGTCTCCTTTGCTGGCTGGATTCATTTTTTCCCTCACATTATATACGGCTCATTTCCAGGGGTTAGTGCAGATACGAGGTGGCCAGGAAAGAAAATGCTGCACATGCATGAAGAATGCATGCTCCCACGGTCCCAGCCACCAGAGAGGCCGATGCTTATTCCTATAGTGTGTAAGAACCGCCACTGCTGCTGGAATGCATTGGGGTCATAACTAGAGGTGAGCAAAGTATTTAAAAATTATATTTGGCTGCTTCGTCGAATTAATTTGTCACAAAACGTATTTCTTTGTAGGTAGTGGGTGCAATAACAGGGAGTGGCAATTGTGCTGCTCCCATCATCGTATCCCTCAGATGCCACGTACATACAGAATGTAACATAAAATTATTATTTTTTATATCTTACCTGATATGCACACAATGGCCTCCATCTTGCTTGAAGGTCTGGGGCGAAATCTCACACGTCCCAAGATGACGTCATCATGCCAGCCAACATGGTGACGTCATGCATCACTGCCTACGGGATTTCGGCTGAGATCTTAAAGTAAGATGACAGCGGCCAGCCCATTGCAAGCAAATGGATCAGGTAATTAAGTTTTTTTTTGTTTTTTTACACTATTTCAGGTTAAATCGGTTCACTACTGCAAAGCCTGAAAAGTTTTCCTGAAATTCAGATAGAAGTTCACTTTGTGGGCTTCGATTGGCTCATCACTAGTCATAACCCCTAGATATGAGCAGTGTATAATCTGATGGAAAAATGAATCAAGCCAGCAAAGGAGGTAATATGGACAAACACATTAGTAAGTGTCTTGTATTAACTTTGTCTACATAATAAATGCCATTTTCTAAAGTGAGACAGCCCCTTTAATAATTGATTGTCAATCGCTTGCTTACAGTTAATTGCTATGGAATTTGCAGGTAAATGTGCACATTTTTGACTGCCAGCTGCCGCACCTGGTTCTCTTCTGAATAAGAGAATGAGAGCATACCAGCATTTTCATCTGTGGTTTACATTTGCAAAATTTATGCCGTATAGAGGTAAAGCATTGTCTAAAAGTCTTATTTATTTATCGTCTGTATTATATGTATTTTTAAAGTATTTTTAATTCAACATTTAGTTCCATTGAACGGCTGCATGACTACTAATTACCACAGTACTTAGTTTAAGCCCATGCATTGAGACAAAGGAGCTTTTCACAAGACTTCCCTAAAAGAACAGATAGAAATAAGAAAATGTCCTTGCAGAAAGTTGTGATACATACACATCACCGGGCAGAAGATCCTTGTTGAAGTGCACAGTATGATTAACCCCACCAGGCACACACCAGGGCACTTGCATAGATGTATTAAAAGCTGAGAGGAAAGCCAGCTAAGTCAATAGGTATTTCCTTTGGTTATCCAAATGCAGATGCCTTAAGCCTTTTTCATCAACTTCATTATCAAACGCTAATAAACTTTTTCTGTTACAAACACTGCAAAGAGAGAGAAATAAAAGGAAGTAATTCACCCACAGATGACAAGGCTGCCTTTCATGTGATGGATTGCCTCTCTACGTTCCCCTGTAATCACTGTCATATGAGTTTGTCTTTCTAGTCAGCCCTACTTTATTTTTTCTTAAGGAGCCGTGTACTGTACTTTTACTAAAAAGGACTCCTAATCAAAGCTTACCTTATCCTGAGGTAATTATTACAAAGATTGTTGAATTAAAGATGTGAGTTTTGACACTTTGGCAGGGGGTAAGGGACATGGGTCTCTAAGGCCCAAATTATGCCTGAAACAGACCAATTAACACCATGCAACTTCTTTTATGTTAACTTCAATTAAGATTTCTTAATAAAATTAAATTTCTTTTCTTCTTTATAATCTCAGAATGTCAGAAATGTACATCAAAGAAAAAGGCTCGAGTCCGAGAACCATAGGTATGTCTCATTTGCATACAAGCCTGCACATTTCAAAGGCTCACCCAGCCATTTTGCATTACTTATTATACAACATGAGATAATGAATTAAAAAGAAGCGAAGCCTGTAATATGAAAAAGTCTAAACATATTGCTGTAGAGCAGGTTACTATAAAATCAAGATACAGCCATTCGAATGTAGCAGTATGTGACACGTCTCATCTTTTCAAAGACCTCTGTTCCTTTGGTCATGTACCAGTAACACATGACATCCAGATTGGGGCAGGGAACGGTCCCAAACGTACTGTCCTGGCAATGCCCCGTTTGTCATGTTTTATGAGTCATTACTAGAGAGCAGAGAAGGCTGGGAAAATAGCATGTTTTAATTGTGCCTTTGCTGACACTAGATAGATTTATTATTTTTATACAGACTTCAATGGTTATTTACACAAAATGTCCCATGATATTTTCTGCTAAGCTGATTGTCTATAAAAAAATATACAAATGAAATAATATTACTATAATCATTTCCTCAAAGAAAATAACAATACCAAATAGAGGAATGACAAACAAATATTAGTGCACAATAGTGTACAATATTATTTAACTATTTGAAGGGATCTTCTGTTTGATGGCCATCATGGTTTGCATCATTTGGAATCTCAAAGATTATGCTTTAAATGTCCTCCAGAACATCTTTTCACTGTGACAGAAAGTGATTTAAAAGGAAAGGTCAAACAAAGAATTTGACCTGGAACCTCCAGGACAGAGAGGCCAATTACAAGACTTCCACAATTGTATCCTGGACTCACACACAACTCTTTCACAAGGTTAGTAATTGTCTTCCAACATTTATTCCTGACCTATGGATCCAAGCATTCTAAAAATTGTGTTTCTAATATATCTTTCACAATAAATTCAATACACATCTTTAGAAGACTTTAGAGTACTTTAGAAGACAGATATATAAAGGATCTGCAAAAATTTTTGCCGATCATCTGATCAATGTGGGAAAGCTTACCACTCCCCTGGAAATGTGTACCCATTGCTCACTAAACTAGGCATGCTGTCCTCCTTTCCTTTTTTCAGATATATAAAGGAAAGATTGCAATATGCTGATAGACCAGACTATTCATAACATAGTTTGTATCTTCTACCTGTCCTGCAACCAAATAAAAAAAGCAGAGTTGAGTAATCTAACAAAAAATAGATTTAGTAGGGTGGCCCCATGTGGACAACCCCTTCTCAAACTGAGGACCTTCAGGACATCAAACCTCAAGGTGATTTGACTGTTATCTCCTACCAAACATTTCTAATGGTGGCTTGTATTTTGACACAAAAAATGATCGGTATAGTACCTTACACTACAGTATACACTTGTCCCATAAAAGTCTGCAAGCATAAATGTGTGCATGTTCATGGATGTGAAATGAGCGTTTGCTTTTTCTTTTTTTTTTCAGTTGTAGTCTATTTACATGTTTTTTTTCACATTTGGTTTGTGCAACAATTGTAAGACCACTATTTTTCCAAGAAGGATAAAAACAATTTGAACTACTGCACATAGTTTTGCATGGGAGATTCAGGAGACTTTAACTTACCCCAGTGAGGGTGTAGTCTATTTGATAGAATGTCCATGTACCAAATAATGCATTGGTCGGACTAGTAGACCATAGAAGACTAGGATATCTGAAAATATACTAATAATATTACAAACTATTATAGAAAACATTCCCAATCAAACCATTTTAAGACACATTATAACAGCAATCTGAAGCTTTTAAAATATTTTGTGTTACAATCAGTCAAAAAAGATTGGAAAGGAGGTGACTTTATAGGCAAGATGTCCAGAGCTGAATCCAGGAGAATCTATGAGTTCAGTTCCCTGATTCCTGGGAGCCTAAATGCAGAACAGGAGATCTTTGGTTTAGTTTAGTTGTGATGGGCTTGTAGATCACGGTGTTCAGATAGTTTCCCAGTGCACAGATGCTAATTGGTCAGAACCCATCCCAACCTATACTCCTCACTGCACACACAGCCCCCTCAAGTGGAATAGATTAAGATATATATATATATATATATATATATATATCTGACTGAGTGGATTATGTGCACACAGGAGCCTTAGGCCTGAAACCTATGAGGCAGTAGAATGGCGCAGGAGACCTCATGTGGTCTCCTGAATCGGGTCTCATGAGCTGACATGATTACGCGGTGTAGGAGGGACATTATGTTCTAATAATACAGAGGCTGGCATCAAATACAGTATACTAGTAAAACAGAGGGGACCATTATATATACTAATAGCACAGAGGGGGCCAGGATATATTATAATAATACAGAGGGGGCCATTTTATATATTAATAAATCAGAGGGGGCATGGTATATCCTAATTGTACAGAGGGGGCCATTATGTATTCTAATAATACAGAGGGGGCATTATATATACTATCAATACAGAAGGCATTATACATAAGGGCACTATGTTTTGGAGGTACTACAGGGGAAATTATAATACAAGGGGCACTGCAGTGGGGCTTTATAAATACTAGGGCTACTACAGGGGGCATTATAACTAGTGGAGACACTATAGGAGGCAATATAAATACTGGGGACACTATGGGGAGCTTTATTACTACTGTGGGCTCTATAGGGGACCTTAGAGATCAGCCTTATTACTACTGTGGGCTTTATGGGGAGCCTTATAGATGGGTCTTGTTACTGCTGGTAACACTATAGGGGGCCTTATTTATACTATAGTCCCTATAGGGGCATTATTGATATAAGGGGTGCTATGGAAGTATTATTATTGAGCACAATATGGAGGGTATTACTAAAGGGGTTGCTATTAGGGGTACTGTATGGGGCACTATTACTATTGAGGGCAGTCTGGGTGCACTATTACTATTTGGGGGGACTGTTATTTCTGCATTATAGTATTTGTGGGCATTGGAGAGCACAGAGGGCACAGTATTGGGCATAGCAGTAGAATGACAATGTTGGGGCACAAGAAGGGGGAGGATAATAGAAAAGTGAGGAATCTAAGATATCTGTGTGTTAAACTCTGCAGAAACGAGACACAGCGGAAAGAAATTATCAAGCTAGTCCCATCTCTGAATCGAGAAAATGAGGAAAGAGAGCTGAAATCACTGGATGCAAGAGGTATGTGGCTCTGTATTCTCCTGTATGTTTCATAGAGATGTATGTAATGTCAATCCAAGCATCTCTTTAACAGTAGGACTGGGGGAGTTGTTGGACTGAAAATTTTCCACAACAGGGGCAGCAGAAAGGCTAGAATCAGCCCTTCCCTTTAAGCCACTGAGGGTCTCTGTAGGCCCACACCACTGTAGCCCAGTCCCAGGTCACACTGTGCCTGTTCTGAATTCTAGGGCCTCTCACCATGACAATGCAGACAATTTTCACTGTGTGCATTGTCGGTTTGGGAAGCCCCATAACTCATAACAGGCATAAGCCATGGTGTCCACAATGCCCTTGTCTTAATATCCTGACTCTAGTTAGCAAAAGAACGTTCTGTACGGGTCTCGCAAAACTTGCTCTGACTCCTCCCTCTTGTAGCGCTGCTACTATGTCCTGCAGGAAGAGGAGAAGGACAATTCCGGTGACATTTGCTTCATTATCTGTACATAGAGCATTATCACTATGTTATCTGTGGTGTTACATAGGATTGTAGATAGGTAAAAAGAGGTGTGTCCCCAGGTTATTGGCGGACACAATATATGGCTTGCTCCGGGCGCTGGAAACCCACACCACGCCACTGAGGTACTACATTGTTTTGGTTTTATGTACTATATATATCATTCTATGTGATACTTTTAGTCCGTCTTTTGTGTATGTCCTTTTTTCCCTATATAAAGGATGGAGGAAGTCTACAGAATACATATTATATTCCTGTAACCACTGAAAAAGGAAAGTTGTTCTGAAATGCATCTGGTGGGAGAATCTATATAGTGTAATCTATTGTCCACTCTTTGATTCACATTGACTTACACTAAACGGTCAAATACACTAAACCAAAATCCGAAAACTCCCACAAAAAAGTAACCAGATACTGGGTAACAATATCTTTATTAATTTAATTAAACATCAGAGAAATAAATCTTAAAAACCTGTAACAGCAATGGCAAATACATATAAGAATAAAGAGGTAGCAGTGGCCTGATATTAATACATAACAAATTGCAAAAGGGCTAACTGGGTCAAATACAGCATGCAAATCTATCATCCGACTATGTTAATATAACTGATGTAATTAAAAATAAAGTGCAAACACAGTTAACACAGTCTAAAATCCTAGAAAATAGATAAATGAAGGTATCAAAGATAACAGCAAATCAGAAAGATAATTGCAAACATAGAAAAGACCAAATACAGACCTAAGTAACAATCAAATACCGACCAGTGTGCCTCCACTGGTCGGTATTTGAATGTTACATAGGGCTGTATTTGACCCAGTTAGCCTTTTTGCTATATGTTATGTATTAATATCAAACCCTCTTCATTTTTATATGTGTTTGCCTTTGCTGTTACAGATTTTTTATATTGAATTCTCTGATGTTTAATTAAATTAATAAAGATATTGTTACCCAGTATCTGGTTACTTTTTTGTGGAGGTTTTTGTATTTTCGTTTGTTGTATTTAATAGTGTTTGGCGCCACATTATTCCACCAACGGCTATTGGTTGGAGGTTTATACCCTTTGGGGGGTTACACTAAACAGTGCTGATATCGTGGCAGTCCGAGCCTGGCTTTCTAGAGGCGCATGCACTAGAAGCAATCCAGCAGCATTCAGCCAAAGAAGGATATGCACAGCCACGAAGTAGATCATCAATATAAACCCCTGCAAAACCCTTTGATATCTGAAGGATACATTTTTTCAACACTTGAAGGGGTTCTATGGTGATGTAAATTCAGTCTAGTTAAGCCATGGTGGGATTTATCATGAGGGGAATACATGAAGTCAGTTTTGCTTGAGTATGTGTTGGTGTACTTTATGCCACATTCATCAAATGTTGCAAGTTGTTTGACAAATTTGTCTTATCCTTAACACTTTTGTATAGAAAAGCTACTTCAGTTTTCCTACTCCACCTTCCTATTGAAGTGAGATTGCGGTTTTCTTTACAACTTTTTAAAAAAAAATGTATGTCAAATTTGGAGTGAAACACAGCTAAGGATGCCCACTTTCGTACCCATATTACAAAACTAGAGTGTCCGGTGTAGAAATGCAAAAAGTCAATTATTTTTGCACAATTGAGCCGAAAAAGTCACAAAAGCCCCATTTCTGGAGTGAGGGCATGATTAATCAGGGCCATGAGTAGTCCAGATATTGGGGCCATAATACAGTTGTTAAAATTCCTCTGTATTGCAGCCTTCTGAAACAGTCATAAATCACATATGGACCAACAGGTAAACCTAAAAGTGTCCAAACGCACCACTGTTAGTGCAGGTCTAAAAATCTCTGTACTGAAGGGTAATGTTTAGCACTCAATGCAGTCAAAACACCTGCTTTGCTCCATAGGAGCAATGTTCTGAAAGAGGTCTAAGTGTGATGGAATACCTCCTTAAGGGGGTTGTCTCATGAAGACATCCTATGTCCATATGCGATATTAGGGGATATGGACATTGTTACACGGTTAAAACTGTTGGAGTATAAGCCAGATATATGTGTACATGTAGATATATAACCATGATATTTGTAAATAATTATAACTAAATATATTTATATACTGTATTTAATTGTGTCTTTTATAGTCTATATTTTACATTCCTGGTGGCACCAAGGCTGGCTAATTGTAGATGGGATATAATCCCAAATCAATGCATGAGCTACAGGTAGGGTAAAGGGAAGTATTAATTATTGTTACTAATATTACTGTTATTATTCATGAGCTCCCCTTTTCATTGTGTTACAAATATTCCAATATCATGGTCAAGTAACTATCCATATAGCATGCATCCAGCTTAAGGCTCCATTCACACGACCGTATGTTGTCCGCAAAAAAACGGATCCGTTTTTTTGCGGACAGTTCAGCATGTCTGCAAAAAAACGGATTGCATTCTGTTTTTTTGCTGATCCATAGACTACAATAGGGTCATGTCCTGATTTTCACTGACAAGTATATGACGTGTTTCATTTTTTTTGCTGAGCTGTGCAATGGAAGAAAAGGGCCCCATAGAAGTGAATGGGACAGCATCTAATCCGCAAAAAAACGGATCCGTTTTTTGCGGACAACATACGGTCGTGTAAATGGAGCCTAATGTGTAGTCTGACAATACATATTTCACCATAGATGTGTGGTGGTCATCCAACTAGGACCTCACAGGAAATAGGAGAGCAAGTGACCATGTGCACTGTATCTACATTCAAACCCTGCCTATCAAGAATTCATTTTGCCTGTGATATAAGCATAGACAGGGGGATGGGTGATGATTAGAGGACCAAAAAAGCAGAGTAGAGTTACTAAAAATCATGTTAATTAAATATTAAAACAGGGCTGAATCTCAGTGCTGTAACATCCAACAAGGAGGAGGGTTCCCCACTTGAAACTATGAGCCAGAACCGGGAGGTGCTTCTTGTATTACAAGCATGTCCATTCATCTGCATGTCCAGATACTACATTTCCCCTTGTGTGGCCACCGCTTCCCCTAGCAAGATCCGCTATTTGTCAGATTTGCCGGGAGCAGGACTTGGTTTGATCAGCATTTTGAATGCTTACTATTTTATTAAGTTAAAAAAAAAGTTGCCATAACTGGAAACCTAGGCAGTGCGCACCACTTGTGTACTGAGTGCCTTCTAATTTGGCAAGAAAAGTTTGAGTTCAGTATCGTTAACTGATACTCAACATCTTGAAAGATGGTTGTAGTTATTTATTATGAATTGATTAGCTATTTATCATGAATTACTGAACCACTTTACTGACATGGACTCACAAGAGGACCAAAGGCAAAAATGATTCCATGCTGAAGCGCAGTCTAAGAGAAGAGTCAAACATATGGTTCGTATCTATATGGCATATACATAAAAGATTCCCCAAAATGGTTTATTCTTTCATAAAGACAAACTCTTCTTTCTCATGATGATTCCACAATGATGACACCTTACACTGAGGTAATTGTTGATGTAATGTTTGATGTAAGCACAGCTTTTAACTTTCCCATATGATCAGATTTATATTAAATGAACCCAACCAGAAAGCAATAATCATTAAGACAAAGAAGGATACTGTGGATACTTGCTTGTGAATTATAGTTCTACTTCCTAGTGTTATTTAAGAGAGCTTAAATATAATGAAGTGTGAATTTTTCAGAAATGAAAGAAAGCAATATAGTCCCTGCTGTTTGTCTTTTAAGAAGTTGGAGATGCAGCTGCATTCAGAAGTTTTCAGTATTTCCCCACATTACATAAGCCAAGCTGGTTCATACCATCACCGAGTACTGATTCTACTGCATGCTTTCAGTTTTTGGCAACACTGTACAAAGCCACAAACTGTAGGCTATTAATTTTCTGTTAAGACAGACATTTTCAAATGAAACGGTTTAATTAGGTATTTCAAGGCTGAGTCAGATTTCAGCATTGGAAAATGTTAAAATGCTTAACTGAACAGTTAGGAAACCACAAAACATTCAAAAGAATTCACAACGTGTAGCTTGTCATTGCATCATCTTTGAACACTCTTTATTATATGAATGAATTAACTTAATTAATTAATTAACTTAGCATATAATAACTAAGAAACGATGCAAGAAAATATTCAGAAACATTATACTATTTCATTATATTTTCTATCCTCAATTCCTTAGGCCCTGTAAGTGTTCATTCCCATTGGTCTCATAGCTTGTGATTAGGGATGAGCGAATCGACTTTAGATGAAATATCCGAAGTCAATTGGCATAAAACTTAGTTTCAATAGTGTACGGAGCGAGTGCTCTGTACAGTATTATAATGTATTGGCTCTGATGAGCCGAAGTTATTACTTTGTGAAGTCTCGTGAGACTTCGCATAATAACTTCAGAAATTGATTTATACTGTAAAAAACATTTCCCAAACTCGGGTTCGGTTCCAAGTGGTACCTTGCAACCGAACCTGAGTTCGTGAAATGTTTTTTTTACAGTATAAATCAATTTTTGAAGTTATTATGCGAAGTCTCGCGAGACTTTGCGAAGTAATAACTTCAGCTCATCGGAGCCAATACATTCTAATACTGTACGGAGTGCTCGCTCCGTATAGTATTGAAACAAAGTTTTATGCGAATCAACTTCGGATGTTTCCACCGAAGTCGATTCGCTCATCCCTACTTGTGATGAACAAATCTTTAAACCTTGCTAATGTTTTATTGATGGGAAAACTTTGTATCTGAACCTATATTTGCCACATATAGGAGAATAAAATATGGATCCATAATAAAACTTTTAATAATACTTTTATCAATAATAGAAAAGTTACCCATCAGTATAACACAGACAGTGTAGCAAGTTTGTGGGAAGTGAAAAGAAAATGATACATGCTTTTCAAAAAATTTTATAAATAAAAATATGGAAAGTATGGTGTGCATTTGTATTCAGCCCCCTTAAGTTAATACTTTATAGGACCTTTCATTGCAATATCAGCTGCAAGTCTTTTGGGGTATGTGTCTAACAGAACAGCTTTGCACATCGAAAGGCTAAAATTTTGTGCCCATTCTTCTTTGTTAGGCTACTTTCACACTTGCGGCATAGCTATCCGGCAGGCTGTTCTGGCGGGTAAACAGCCGTCCGGATCCGCCATGCCGCAAGTACCCGTGCACTGCTGGGCTGGCTTTCCGTCCCAATTGACTATAATGGGGCAGGCGGAGCTACGGCACAGCACGGCAGTGCACGGCCGGAGATCGCCGGACTAAAAAGTCGGACCTGCATTACTTTTAGTCCGGCAATCTCCAGCCGTGCACTGCCGTGCTGCGCCGTAGCTCCGCCCCCGCCCTATTATAGTCAATGGGGATGGATCGGCAGCCCGGAAGTGCACGTGTACTTGCGGCATGGCGGATCCGGCAGGCTGTTCACCTGCCTGAACAGCCTGCCGGATAGCTAATGCCGCAAGTGTGAAAGTAGCCTAAAATAGCTCAAGCTCAGTCAGATTGGATGGAACGCGTCTGTGAACAGCAATTTTCAAGTCTTGCCACAGATTCTCAATGGGATTTAGGTCTGGACTGTGACTGGGCCATTCTAACACATGAATATATGTTTTTATCTAAACCATTCCATTGTATCTCTGGCTGTAATTTAACCCCTTAAGGACACAGGGTTTTTTCATTTTTGCGTTTTCGTTTTGCGCTCTATGCCTTCCAAGAGCCATAACTCTTTTATTTTTCCGTTCACATGGCCATATGAGGGCTTATTTTTTGCGGGACAAGTTGTACTTTCCAACGCCATCATTTAATAATGCATACGGTGTAGTGGGAAGCGGGAAAAAAATTCCAAATGGGGTGAAATTGCAAAAAAAAAGCAATTTATTGAAATTGCAAAAAAAAAGAATTTATTCTACAGGTCAGTACGAATCTGGCGATACCCAATATGTATAGCTTTTCTTGCGTTTTGATAGTGAAAAAAAATTCAAAAGTGGGAAAAAAATTTTTTTTTTTTTTGTCGCCATGTTTTGACCGCTATAACGTATTTGTAAATATGTGTATGGCGTTGTATGGGGGCTTATTTTTTGCGGGGCGATCTTAACTTTTAGTTGATACCATTATGGGGTGTGTAGGACTTTTTGATCGCTTTTTATTTAATTTTTTTTGAGGAAATGATGCGTCCAAAAACGGCAAATCGGCCATTTGGGCGTTTTTTTCCGTTTTTCTGTTTACCGTATGGGAAATATATTTTTATATTTTTATACTATGGGCGTTTTCACACATTGCGACACCCATGATGTGTATTTTTTTATTTTTTTTATTATTTTATTTTAATTTTGGGGAAAGGGGGGTGATTTAAATTTTTAGGTTTTTTTATTAATTTTTTTTTTTTTTTTTTACACTTTTATATAGATCCCATAGGGACCTATATAAATCAGTTACCTGATTGCTTCTATCATAAACTCCAATACACTTGTATTGGAGTTTATGAGCATTTTACTACTTTCCTATGAAGCCCTATTGCTAACAAGGGCTCCATAGCAAATAGTAAGTGATAGCCTTAAGCTGAATGAAAGGCTTAAGGCTATCCCTTACAGCGCTCCGATTCTCCCGATCACCACTTGGGGGAGCCGGAGCGCTGCCGAAAGTTTTACTTTCGGTTTTAGCGCGCGCAGATGCCGTGATCAGGATTGACCGCGATCATCAGCTGCGGGGGTCAGCTACAGGAATCAGCCAGACCCCCGCAGCGATGGTGCCCGCAGCAGCCAGGAGCGGGCGCCATCTTCAGGGACTTGACACATGACTTACCCATACGTCATGTGTCCTTAAGGAGTTAAGGGTCATTATCCTGCTTGCTAGAAAGTGAACCTTCGCCACAGGCTCAAGTTTTTTGCAGCCTCTACCAGGTTTTCCTTCAGGATTGCCCTGTATTTAGCTCCATCGATCTTCCCATCAACTCTTACCAGCTTCACTTTCCCTGGTAAAGAAAATTATCCCCACAGCATGATGCTGCCACCACCATGTTTTATAGAAGGGATGGTGTGTTCAGAGTGATGTGCAGTGTTTTTGCACCACATATAACGTTTTGCATCTAGGCCAAAAAGTTCAACTTTGGTCTCATCTGACCAGAGCACCTTCTTCCAATTTTGCTGTGTACCATACATGACTTTTGGCAAATGGAACTTCTTACGGTTTGGTTTCAAAAATGGCTTCCTTCTTGCCACTCTCTATAAAGGCCAGATTTGTGGACAGATTCTCCCACCTGAGCTGTTCTCTTAAGGTCCTTCAGAGTGACCATGGGCCTCTTGGCTGCTTCTCTAATTAGTGCTCTCTGGGCTGTCAGTTTAGGTGGATGGCCACATGTGGCAGACGGCCCAAATAATTTTGTACAAAATGTATTTGCCAATAATCTCAAATTTACTTAATAGCATAGAATTAGCATCAGAATACTTTTCTGTACTTTATTTGGTTTGCAGTGCTGTTGCATTCAACTTTTTTTTTCTTTGTGTTCCTAGACATAGCAACGTGCACCTGCGTATGTGCTGACTGAACCCTTTTTTCTTTGCGGCCATGTGTTGGTAGGTTTGCAGTTGTGCCATAAGCCTTCCATTTTTGGATGATGGATTGAACAGTACCCCATGAGATGTTTGGTGCTAATCTAAACCTGCTTTACACTTGTGTGTTCCTTGGTTTTCATGATGCTATTTGATCACTAATGTTCACCAGCAAACCACAGAGGCCTTCGCAGAGCAGCTGTAGTTATACTGGAAATAAATTACACACGGGTGGACTCTATTTACTAGCTATGTGACTTTGGAAGGCAATTGGTCCCACCGGATTTTTATTTAGTGGTAGAGTACAGGGGGCTGAATACAAATGCATGCCACACTTTTCAGATTTTTATTTATTAAACATTTTGAAAACCATGCATCATCTTCAATACATTTAAGTTTGTGGGTGTAACGTGAGAAAATGTGGAAAAGTTCTAGGGGTATGAATACTTTTTCAAGGCACTGTATGTCAAAGTAAGCAAAAATACAGATCCATAGTTCATCATTTCAACCTTTATTGGCTTACAGTTTATGCAGTAAATATGTTCAAAGATAGAAAAGTTTTATGTGAAAGATCTGCTCATCTCTAGCCTTCACTTACATCACAGATAACATTCTCAGGGGTTGGTACTATATACCTAGGGTTGCATCTATGGTGAGTTAGCTAGCATTTAGGGACCACTCTTTTCAGAGCGGTAACTTGGATGTTAAATGCTAGGCCAGACAAAATAGGAGTGAACCAGGGGGAAAAAAACAACCCTGCCTCGACCAACTTTGGAGCTATGGCCTCATTTCCTCACATCTTTCCCTCACCCAAATGGTAGGACTGTTCCTTTTTAAAACATAGTAAACTGGTTACGTTTATTCACCTTTGTAAACTGTGGATTTGAAGACCCTGTATACCGGGGGTTGATCCACTAACGTACTGGTTTATGAAAGCGCCATTGTTACGTTTTTTATTTTAAGATCTGAACATTGTTTTAAACACCATTCATTAAAAGTTTTAATTGTCCATCGATGTGCTTTTTGCTCACTTTATGGTTTAGTCCTGAATATACAGTATTTCTTACCTCAGTGTGACTACCACTCTTAGTAGTTGAGTTCATAGTAAAACTATATAGTGGACTGAATGTTCCATCCACTATGTAGTGTCCGTTGCCGGGGGAATGCAGTTCAGTTTCCATTCGCTTACATTAGAGCTGAGCTGCAGTCTATGGCACCGCCACTATAATAAAAATAATCTTTATTTATATAGCACCAATATATTGCACATAGCTTTAAAATTCAAAGACAACATGTACAAACAAAGTGGACATTACAGATTGAGAAGTCAATAATTCAGACAAAAGGAGTGAGGGCCCTGCTTGCAAAAGCTTACAATCTATGAGGAGATAGGGGTGATACATGAGGCATAAATGCATGTATTGTACAATGGGCCAGTCATCTTTTATATAGTAGAGTGAAGTACATATGAGGCTGGATGAGCCAACACCAGTTTATACAAATATTAAGTACATTGAAGTGTATGGAGTATCAGGGCTATGGCTGGATGAGGAGTACAGGTTCTAAGGGATAATATATAAAGAAGCAGAAAAGAGTTACATTAGGGAATGTTATAGGCCTGCATAAAGAGATTTGTTTTCAGGGCACACTTGAAAGTGAGATTGTTGGGAATCAATCTGATTGGATGTTGACCATTGCTGGAGCAAAGAGTGCGGGTAGGATGGTAGACAGAGATGAGCGAAGAGGTATGGTGCAGTGCAGCACTGTAGAGAGCTTTGTGGGTGACAGTGAAGAGTTTAAATTTTATTGTACATTGAATCGACAACCAGGGCAGTGACTGGCATAGAGCAGAGACATCAGTGAATCAGTTTGATAGAAAGATGGCTTGGCTGCTGCATTCAGGATGGATTGGAGAGGGGAGAGAACCTTGCGCTTCCAGTTCCATCCCCTGTATCTTTTCTGGCAACGGTAGCTGCCTGAAACACATCTAATCTCTTAAGGTGTGGGGTGTTGGACTCCCACCAAGCTGATACTGATGACCTAGCCTGAAGATAAGCCAAGAAGATCTAAGTATCTAAAAACCCCTTTTATTTAAATGTGCTGGAAATGTTATGTAAGTGGTGAGAATGTCTCATAAAACACTTATAGTGGTTAGAGGTCACCAGTGGTGAATTTTCTAGAAGTCATATTTTTATTGACAGAGGTTTCTAAAGTTTCACCAACTGATGTGACACCACCACAAGATGCCCAGCAGTTCTTTGAATGATTTTTGTCAAGCTGTTAGGGCCTTTTTCACGGATCGATGATCAGGAGCAAACGTTCAAAGAAGTTTGTTCAGCAAATCATTAGCCTGTCTAAACACACCACTGATCAGCTGACAAAGATCCAACAATTATTTGTAGGCTAATTAAATATTTTATACAAGTATAAACATGCTCGCTGGATGGCAGCACATCCTCCCATGTAAACAGTAAAGTGTATGGGGCACAAGCAATTGTAATAATGATCGTTCATCCCTCATAGTTTCCATTGGCCTATGGAAAGAGAGTAAGTCAGAAAATGACCTAATGTTTAAATCACGTTTTTATGTTTAACATATTTTTAAAGAATTTTGGATTATGTTATTTTTAATTTTCCATGTAAATATCTATATTTAAACAAAAACAATATAATCCTGCAGTTTTCCGGCTGGCCACTAAGCTTAACAATAAGCTACTGGACAGTTGGGCACTCAGAATATCCTGATCACATTAGAAAATATATATACTATCTCAATTACGTTTAAAATTTTAATAAAATATACAATAAAACATACAATAAACAATTAAAAATTTATCCTATGGCCATTCATTAGATAAGTATACCATTCATAGTAAAATCCTAAATATTACTGCACATATTCCACTAATAAACTATCCCCCTCAAATACTTCAATGAGCAAACTCTTGACTGCTGTTTCCAATTAGACCCACTTCCATGAGCTTTTACAATATTATGTGCTTTGACAATGTCTTTCACTGTTGGTCCGTCTGTGCAGATACGATGTATCGTTTTTAATTGATCTGGAGTAAGATAGATGTAAGTCCGCCTATGCAGACACGATGGATCGCAAGTGCAGTCTGGAGTAAGTCTCTATAGATGTTACTGATGGATATTGTAACAGTTTCACTTGTACCACACAAGTAGCTTATTCACTATTGCAGGCATTTGGTGAATATACGTACTCACTGTTGGACGTTAAATTCCTAGTTGCAGGTGATTTGTGTGGCGTCCCACACTCTCCCTGCTTCGTACCGCTTGCCCCTTGCTTATTACATCGTAATGACGCAAGAGCACCTCCGATGTTGTTAGGAGCACAAGGGTAACTTTATCTTAAGTTCTCTTGTTTCACTTTTCCCAATGCGCTCTTAATGTAACTGCCGGCAGAATACATACATTTTTTTCGTCCTGTATGGGTACTTTTCTCTTCCCTTCATGGACACCAGACGCGTTTTGGGAACCTTTTTTCCTTGTCCCTTCCTAAGCTTAACAATAGACGCCACTTCTTGGTCTGTATAGATCACTTTACTGCAGTTACCTGCTTATCTGTCATCCTAATCCTGCCTGTATTGATATCACCACAATAAGTGATTGTCAAAACGTATCTATTCTTTCCTTATACATTGACCTCTGCACAGGTCACAGAGCATTCCTAGAAAACTATCCCAGGTCCCCTCCTGACCATTGTGCCTATGGTCCACGTAACTGCCATAAAGCAATTTTCTTAATGCTTTCCTAATGCTATTAAGAACAGCTCATGCAGGATTGTAGCCCCCATAATCATGTTCAGAAAATAGAATAAATTAATCTGCTATCAGAAAATAAAAGTGTTGAATATATAACCAGACGCATGCCTCTACTGGGAAGGCAATATTAAAAACCTGGAATTTAATTAGTGGAGATAAAATACTAGGCTCAAAACAAACAAAAATAATTTGTTGAAATAAAAAAATATACAAAAGAGGAATGGTCTTACCAGATCTAGTAGAACCTGGCTACTATGTAAAATGAATAATCCAGGTGGGATCAGGAAGGAAAAACCTGGCTGCCTCTATTAATTCCTAAATGCCCTACACCTTTTCTGGTTGTCCAGGTGGGCTGTGACCCCCTGGAGTTTCCCTACTCACTGCCTACAGCAGAGCCCTGGATGCAGTCCTGTAATCGAACTGTCCAAAATGTCCTGATTGATCAGTGCTTATACGTAGCTGATGTTGTGGGCTATGTCACGACGCATTTCCACTGAATTATGGTATTCAGTCTCATCAGGGGACCTTTTTGTTCAGTGCGGGTAAAAGATACACATGGTGCAACGCAGTCAAGTTCTCCCTTTAGTTTTATAAATATTGTGGTGCATTAGATTAGGAACACCCTGTGGAGGTATAGACCACCATGATGGTGGGTTTATGAATGATTTTTTTATTAAAATGTTCAGAATTTATTTAAGCCCTTTCTAACCTTTGCCATGCATGTACCTGTGGTCTTACACAGCACTCCCAGGCCCCAAACTGCCCCCTCGCACTGATATCGGAGCAGTCGTGCGTTAGTTGTGGTGGCCTCGAGCCTTCTAAAGAGCGTTTGCACTGCAATGTCTCAAAATATCCAAATTATTTAAATATAAATGCCATAACAGGAAAAAAAATCTAAATGGCTGATTGCTGTTTTTTCATTGCTTTACTTTCCAAAAAATGTAATAAAGTGATCAAAAAGTCATACAAACTCAAAAATATCAATAAAAACTATAGATCACCCTGCAAAAAATGAGGCCTCAAACAACTTTGCAAACTTAATTATTAAAAGTTTCGGAGGTGGCAATGGAAAGAAAAATATCAGTTATTTTCAAAGTTTTTATTTTTTTTAATATTAAAACATAAGAAAAACTATGCAAATTTGGTATCCCTGTAATCATACTGACCTGGAGAATTAAGTTAATAAGTAAGCTTTACCACATAAGAAATGTTGTAAAGATGAAACCTATAAGTCTTTGGTGGAATTGCGGGATTTTTTTTATAATTCCACCCCATTTGGAATTTTTTACAGCTTTCCACAACATTGCATGCAATATTAAGTGATGCCATTAGAAAGTACAACTTGTCCTGAAAAAAAACAAGCCCTCATTGGCTATGTGAATGAAAAAATAAAAAAGTAATGGCTCTGGGGAGTCAGGAAATGCAAAAATTGAAAATGGCATGGTCTTGAAGGTATCAATTTAAGGGTAAACCTCAAGCATGGGGACAAAAAGTCTAAATTTTTTCCTTTATTTTTCTGCCACAACTATAAGATTAAACCCTGAGATCCATGATCCAGGCTGCTTGGTACCCATCCTAGGTGGGACCATAAGGCTATGGCTACACGGTGACATGTAAAGGGTACAGCTACATGGCAACATGTGTCGCTCAACATTTTTTGTAATGAAAGTCAATGGTGTCCCAAAGCAACATGCTGCAACTGCGACACGACAGCCACAAAAAATCCTTGTCATAGTATGTCGCATGTCGCATTGTGATACAACTTTTCAGCAGCAAGAAGACGTGCGACACATATGTTGCCATGTAGACCTAGCCTAAATGTGGGCAAGAATGATTATATTTAATATCATCACTCACAGAATGAGTCTTTAGCTGCTAGGCCTTAGTTCAAACCTTTTCACCCATTGCAAATAAGGGTGGGTTCACATCACGTTTTATGCCTCCGTTTGACATATATGTTTTTTTTTTTCCAATGGAACTCTATGGTGAACGGATGCTACTGTATGGCATCAGTCTGAGGCATCCGTTTAACGTATACGTTTTTTGTATACGTTAAACGGCTGGGAAAAACATGATGTGAACCCACCCTAACTTTTAATTCTTCATAATAATAATGGTTTATTGAGCAGACAAATATGAATATATTTGTATATATAAAACTATAAATGATTAGAACTGATATTTCAATTAATATTTTTGGTGTTTTTTTAGCTGGTGAACTATTTTATTATTTTCAGGCATGGTATGATACAATGTATATTTTAATTAACTATTTACATTTTTGTAATAATTATAATGCTGTTCCAAAACAATTGTATGTTTGACAACAGGTTCTTTTTTTGTATGACAATTGGGTTTCTTTTCTGTAATTATTCATTCTAGCTTTTAACAGCAGTTCATTTTTTCCTGGGTTTGCTAGGAATCTGCTAATCAAGCACAAATAGTTTGGCAGGAGTCAAAAGATATGCAAAATAAGTTTTTGACCTGTGAATTTTAAGACCAAATATTAGTCATGCACTAGCTTTTATCAAATATATGATTATATGCAGAAAAATGTCATTTCATCAGTATATCTCACATGCCAAATATTAATAACGGCATACATTTTCTTTGTTTATTATAAATATGTAATCCCTGTTTATGAGGTTTTAGCTATGATTATTATTGTTTCAGACAATTCATTTAAACTAGAAAATACCTCTGTCTAGCAACAAATTCATTTCCCTTTTAGGAAAACAAGACAATGTTCAAACTATTTTTAGATGTACTATTTAATGTCTGGATAAAATTGTGTAGTTTACACTGCCACCAGGTGGTGAAAATGAGAAATACAGGTAAAAAAAAGGACTAAAAATGTGTCTAACACAATAAAAGAGCTGCATAATAGTGATATTTTCATTTTTAATCAAAATATTAAATAAACCTTTTGCATCACTTTTGTTACAGAGCTAAATACTTAAAAACATGCAGGAGATATCTTTTTTCAATTAAAATCATGGGAACAACTATTTTTCGATATAAGGTCCAATGCACGTTGTTAAGATAACATAGCACAATTATTAAATACTCCCATTAGATGTTTGTTGATGGAACCAGCACACACTTGATGTGTTAATAGACAGGTTAGACTAATTTTTTCCCAAATACATTGTGCCAGAGATGTTTTGGAAAGAAACAGATTCCACATTTGCAAAGAAATTTCACTATATGAAATAAATAAAATAAAATCTGTTACTGTTATAGATGGATAGCTAAGTAGACACCATTCAATGCTTGGTTCACATCAAATTTAATGAAGTGGTTCTTACAAAACTCCAATCTAAGAGTAAGCATTTCACGTTCCACTCAATGTTGTCTTTTGGTCTGACTTCTGCAAATTATTTCTCACTGACGAGAACATGTTAAATAAAAAGCCACCTAGGTTGTATACTAAGGCAAAGTATAAGTAGTGAAACTAAGGCATATTTGCCATCGGTCCTGGAATGTCCAGCAAGCTCCTAGAAAAAGGCGACCTCCCACACTCATAGAAGAGCTGGCAAGTCTCCAGAGCACAGAATGGAGGACTGTTTTCTCCCAGGAAACAGCCCTTCATTTATTACAGTAATATGAAAAATCACGGCACTCGAGTAAAAGCAAATTAGAGACACTTTAATCCATCCTGCTCTCCCTTCACGAAAATATGGATCGGCCGTGAACAAAGTCTGTGATGGACCGAAACGTTGGTCATCTTGTGTATTTATATTTTTGGATGGAGTAAAGTGTCTCTAATTTGCTTTTACCCAAGTGCCGTGCGTCTTCATATTACTAATATATTGGGTCATCACCCCATCACTGAGCACCAGAACTTCTCTTAAGCGTGGAGTGCCAACTATTTATTTTAAACGTTTGTGTATCCAGCCTCAGCTCTCAAAGTGCATTGGGAGGCAATACACTGTACTAAAGGGACGAGGGCGAGGCAACATATGAAATTTTGTGAAATGCCAAAGAAAGGGGGAAGGCTGACCCAAAAGAGGTGGGGTTCCATACAAAGGAGAAAGACTAATCATTATCCCACAAGTCAACACTTTAAAGGGGTTTTTCAACTTTTTCTCCTCAGGATAGGTCATCAGTATCTGATCAGCGAGGGCCTGACATGCTGGACCCTCACAATCAGCTGTTTGATGAGACCACAGGACTTCAGTGAGTATCTTTGCGTCCTCACAGCTTACCAAGCAAAGCATAGACCATACATTGTATAGGACCGCCCTTCTTTTGACAGTATTAAGGGGTTAAATAGGGCAGCATATAAGAGTGACTTGTCTCAATAAATGGGTTATCCCATGATCAATGTAAAAAAAATGAAATAAGATATCATGTAGTACATAGAAATCTCTTTCTGACAAATATAGAACCAGCCCTGTATCTCACTTGGATCCAGAGCTCTATCTACCCATTGCTTCAATTGCCCTGCTTGATTTATTTCAAGCTGGCAGCTCAGGAGATTTGTCTTTTCTCAGGCAGTGGGTCCTGCTCTCTCCCTGTAACTTTTACAGCTTAAGTAGACACAGCCGATGGCAGTTGAAGGATGAAACTGAGCTTGTGTGACTACCTCAGCAATGTTACTGAGCTGTACAGAAAAATAAGGAAAATAAAAAACAACAGGTGGCACTGTACAGAGATTTTGCATGACAAGTAGTACTTTTCATCGCCACCATTTAATATTGCATATGATGTAGTGGGAAGCGGGAAAAAATTCCAAATGGGGTGAAATTGCAAAAAAAAAAGCAATTCCACCACAGTTTTATGGGTTTTCTAATTGCGGTGTTCGATGTACGATATAACTGGCCAGTTACTTTTATTCCACAGGTTAGTACGAATCCTGCGGTACCCTATATGTATAGTTTTTCTTGCGTTTTCTAAAAAAATTTAAAAGTGGGGAAAAAATCTGTTTTATTTTTTTGTCGCCATATTTTGACCCCTATAACATTTTTGTATTATGTGTACAGAGCTGTATGGGACTCATTTTTTGCGGGGAGATCTGAACTTTTTATTGATACCATTCTGGGGTGTGTATGACTTTTTGATTACTTTTTATTACATTTTTTGTAGAAAATGAAGCGACTAAAAAGGGCGAATCAGCCATTTGGACGCTTTTTAACGTTTTGCTGTTTGCCGTATGGGGAATATATATTTACATTTTTATACTATGGGGGTTTTCGCACATTGCGACACCCATGATGTGTATTTTTTTATTTTTCTAGTTCTTTTATTTACATTTTGGGAAAAGAGGGGTGATTAGAATTTTTATGTTTTTTTTATTTATTTATTTGACACTTTTTTTTTTACACTTTTTTATAGTTCCTATGGGGAACTATAACATGCAATCATCTGATTGCTATTATCATAGACTCCAATGCACTTGCATTGAAATCTATGATGATTTTACTATTTCCTATGGAGCCCTATTACAGGCAAGGGCTCCATAGGAAATACTATGCAGCAGCCTCGTGTCATTCATAAAGACACGGGCTTCTGCATACACGCTCCGGCTCCTGTAATCACCATACTTTTGCTTTTGGTTTTCAGCGCGCTCAGATGCCGTGGTCAGGATTGACCACGGCATCTGAGTGGTTAAATGTCCGCGATCGGCATCATTTCCCGCTGCGGACATTAGCCATGGGTGTCTGCTAAAAGAAGCAGGAGGGCCCCCGTGGCTATGGCGCCCGCAGCAGGCAGGAGCGGGCACCATCTGTAAACACCCGCCTAGCGCCGTACATGTACGGTGCTGGGCGTGAAGGGGTAAATAAATAACTTAGTGAGGGACATTTATCAAGACTGTCGTCTCTGTATGCCAGTCTTGATTCCTCTGTGCTGGGGTGAGATGCCTGCATTTTCTCTCACTTACGCTACTTTATGTTATAGTAAATCTGGCGGGTCATGCTAAGACCTTCTCCTCACATTAAACAAAGCTGCAAAGACATTAGTAAATGCCCGTCATTTGTTATACTCATTTTTTTAATTACACTCCACCACAAAAGTATTCAGATCCAGATGCTGAATTAAAACATGAAAAAAAAATTTGTGGGGTAACCACTTTGAATCTTGGACAATATAGAATTTCAAAAACACATTTTGTTCTTCAATTATCAGTCATTCTTACAATAAAATGTTATACTTTACACTTTGGACAGAAGATGGGTGAAGGTTGTATTTGATTATGATTGCTGTCCATATTTATGTGAAACTGAGAAAGTTTTAGAGACAATTTCATCATTGCATTCAGAGTCATTTAAAGGATATTGCAGAGACATTTTTCATTTACATCTTTTTATTGCCTGATATATGAATAACTGTACGGTATACATAGTTGTCTCTTCAAAATACCCAAAATGTCATAATATCCAAACGCTGAATGCATTTAAGATTTGCCATAAAATGTTTTTTGTCATAATCTTCTAACATACTACTTGTGAGCAGGAAAACAGAATATCATCTGAAATCATTTCTACTGGATGTTATCTTCTCTGCTCTTCAACAGTTTTCACATACATTTTTTTTTTAAAGTGATCACTAATGTTACACATGATTAATACACTGCAGAAATCAAATGAGTATGGAGGCTTAGCTCTCCCAAATCTTCAGTCATACTGCTTCATGGCCCAGTGGAAACATCTAAGAGAGTGGGGTTTATTCCATCAACTTCCAAAATCAACTTTTGCCCACCCTTGGAGCAGGTTATTTTGGGACCTCTTCTCAACACTGTCTCATTTCAGTTGTAACGGTCCTTGGCTCACCTGAGTCAGAGGACAGCCGGCTGGTGGTTGGAGTCCAGTGGCAAAGGCCCACAGAAGCAGGAGACAGGTAGCGTAGTCGATCAGTCCGGGTCGGCAGTAGAGATGGCAGCGAGGTAACAGCAGGAGTAGACAGAGGCGTGGTCGGTGGAAGGCAAAGGGTCAATGCAGGCGGCAGTTCAGCGAGGTCAAACGGTCCGGGTCGGCAACAAAGGTAAATAGCAGTCGTCGTGGAGGAGCAGAGAGGAAGCTTGCTACAGGCTTGGAGGCACAATAACCAGCAAAGGTCTGGTGCTAGAGGCTGGGCTTATAAAGGGAAGTAACAGGTGCACGGAATCAAGACTGATGAACAAGAGTAGGCTGGAGCAAGATAGATGAAAGAGTTCAGCAGGAGGAAAAGTCCAGAAAGGCTGGTAGTCTAGTGGCTAGAGCTACCGCCTGGGACATGACTGGTCACAGGTTCGATTCCCGACAGTACTCCCCCTTCCAAGGTGACCTCCGGGCACCATGGGGGCAGGCTTACCGGGGTGCTGTTGGTGAAACTCTTTTACCAGTCTGGGGCGTGGACGTTTTCTTCAGGCTCCCAGGAGTTATCCTCGGGAGGGTAGCCCTCCCACCCAATTAGATATTGCAATTTTCCTCGGTGGATCCTGGAGTCGAGGATCTTCTCGACAATGAACTCTTCCTCACCTTGTACCCTCACGGGTGGTGGAGGGCGAGTGGCGGCCAGTGAAGGTATTCTCCACGTATGGCTTGAGGAGGGAGCAATGGAAGACAGGGTGCACCCTAATGGAATCCGGAAGGTCAAGCCGGAACGTGACCTCGTTAATTTGTGCGGTGACCTGGAACGGACCCATGTATTTTGGGGCTAACTTTTTGGAGGGGACCTTCAGTCTGAGGTTCCTGGTGGACAGCCATACCTTGTCTCCTACATGGAAGCCCGGGGTGGGTTTGCGGCGTCTGTCTGCTCCCTGTTTAAAGCGCCTCTGGGCGAGCTGGAGGTTGTCCATTATGTCCTTTTGTGCCTCCTGTAGGGTTGTTAGGCGCTCGGCCACTGCTGGGAGGGTGGAGGCGACGGGCAGGTGGGGAATGAACACGGGGTGCGAGCCTGTGTTAGCAAAGAAAGGGCTGTGCTTGGTTGAGCTGTGCTCAGCATTGTTGTAGGCGAACTCGGCTGTGGAGAGATGGTCAAGCCAGTCATCCTGCAGGTGGGAGCTGAAACAGCGTAGGTACTGCTCTAAGGTCTGGTTAGTTCTCTCCGTCTGCCCGTTTGACTGAGGGTGGAAGCGGAGGAAAGGTTCACTTTAACCCCGAGCGCCAGGCAGAAGTCCTTCCAGAACTTGGAGGTAAATTGTGCGCCTCGGTCTGAGACCACGTCGTCCGGAATCCCATGCAGCCTGAAGACCTCTTTGAGGACAAGATCAGCCGTCTGTTTGGCCGTGGGTAGGCCCTTGTAGGGGATGAAATGGGCCATTTTGGTGAGGCGGTCGACCACGACCAGAATGGTGTTCATCCCTTTTGAAGGAGGAAGGTCTACCACAAAGTCCATGGAGATCGAGCCCCAGGGGCGGGAGGGAGTGGGAGGGGTTGTAACAGACCCACGGGAGAGGAACGAGGAGTCTTATTGCGGGCACAGACCGTGCACGAGGAGATGTACTTCTTGGTGTCCTCCTGTATGTTGGCCACCAGAAGGAGCGGGAGAGAAGCTCCTGGGTCTTTCTTGTGCCCAGATGGCCGGCCAGCTTGGAGTCATGGTTAAGTTTGAGCACTTCGAGTCGTGCAATTTCTGGTACATAAAGTTGTAGGTCCTGATGAAACCAATGACCATTTTTAAACGTGAGGCTGACATTCCTTGTGGGGTGGGCGAGGAAGGGGTCATTTTCGTATCCTTCTTTGATTGTGACTAGGAGTTCTTTAGAGTAGGTGGCCCCCACAACACTTTTCTCGGATAGGATGTTGTATTGGCCCTTATTACTCTGTGAGGGCTCCGAAAACATTCTAGAGAGGCGTCAGCCTTGCCGTTTTTGATCCGGGCGATAGGTGATGAGAAAGTTGAAGCGGGAAAAGAATAGGCTCCATCTGGCCTGTCTGGCTGTGAGTCTCTTAGCGCTGCGGATGAACTCGAGGTTTTTGTGGTCAGTTAGTACGATTATGGGGTTGGCAGCTCCCTCTAGCAGGTGTCTCCACTCGGAGAAGGCTTCCTTGATCGCCAATAGTTCTTTGTTCCCGATGTCGTAGTTCTTCTCGGAGGGGACATCTGGCGAGAGAAATATGCACACGGGTGTAGTAGCATCTTCTCCCCTGTCCGTTGTGACAGAACTGCCCCTACCGCGGAGTCAGATGCATCCACTTCGATAGTAAAGGCAACTCGGGGTTCGGGTGGACTAGGATTGGAGCAGAAGTGAAGAGGAGTTTCAATTTCGTGAAGGCCTCCTGGGCCTCGGGTGTCCAGGAGAAGGGGACTGCCTTTTTGGTGAGTTGGGTGATCGGTGCAATGACCTTGGAGAAGTCCCGGATAAACTTCCGATAGAAGTTGGCGAAGCCAATAAATCTTTGTACCTCCTTCACGTTTCTTGGAATGGGCCAGTCCAACACGGCTTGGACCTTCCCTGGGTCCATACTTAGGCCCTCTGGGGAGATGATGTACCCGAGGAACTGAGTGGTGGTTCGCTCAAACTCACATTTCTCGAGTTTGATATAGAGAGAGTTCTGGCGGAGTCTCTGCAATACCCTGCGGACATGTTCGCGGTGCTGTTCGAGGTCTTCTGAGAAGATCAAGATGTCGTCCAGGTAAGCGACTACAAACAAATCCAGCATGTCCCTGAGGACATCATTAATGAAGTGCTGGAAGGTGGCGGGAGCATTACAAAGTCCGAAGGCATGACCAGGTACTCGAAGTGACCATAACGTGTCCGGAAGGCGGTCTTCCATTCGTCCCCAGGGCGGATTCGGACAAGGTTGTAGGCCCCTCGAAGGTCAAGTTTGGTGAAGATTTTCGCTACCCGGAGTCTCTCGAGGAGTTCAGAAATCAGCGGGAGCGGGTACCGGTTCTTAACGGTTATATCGTTTAGCTTCCTGTAGTCAATGCAGGGACGCAAGGATGAGTCTTTTTCTCCACAAAGAAAAAGGGGGCTCCTGCTGGGGAGGTAGAGGGCCGGATGAACCCTTTCTTTAGGTCCTCGTCCAGGTATTCTTTCAGAGCCTTGAGTTCCAGGCTCTGAGAGGGAATAGATACTGCCAAAGGGTATTTCGGCCCGGGCAACAGTTCTATTGGGCAGTCGTAGGGTCGGTGTGGCGGCAGCTTGTCTGCGTTTTTCTTGTCGCAGACATCTTGGAACTCACGATATTGAGGGGTAGTAGATTCCTGACGGATACTTCAGAGATAGTCGTGTCTTCGGATGGAAGGACGGCTTTGTGGGAGCAATTGAGCGAACAGAGCGCGGACGGAAACCGTAAGCAGCGGGTTTCCCAATCCACCGAGGGGTTGTGGGTGGCCAACCATGGAATGCCCAGGATCACCGGGAACTTTGGAGAAGTGATCAGAGAGAAGTGGATCTTTTCACAGTGATTGGGTTCTATGAGGAGCTGTAGTTCAATGGTCTCGTGAGTAGCCGGCCCTGAGGAGAGCGGGGATCCGTCAACGGTTTCCAGGTCAACGGGAGCTGCCTTGACTGTCAATGGAATATTCTGTTCACGAGCGAAGGTTAGATCCATGAAGTTGCCTCCTGCCCCGGAGTCTAACATCGCTGAACAGGAGAGTTGTTGCCCCTCAATGTCGATGAGGATGGGGATGATGAAATGGGATCCATGAGCTGCCGTGTTGTTATTTTCAAGGGCTGCTGGTGGGGCTGGAGTCAGTGGTTGCTCCTTTAGCTCTGTGACGGCAATAGTCTTTCGGATCTTATTGGGACATCTAATGGCAAAATGACCCGGCTCCCCACAGTAGAGGCAGAGGTTTTCGGCCAGCCGTCTCTCCTTCTCAGCTGTGGATAGAGACCTGCGTAGTGCGTCGACCTGCATAGGTTCAGTTGCTGGCTGGAGGTCGCGTTGGGCGGTAGAGGAGAAGGAGTAAGTGGGCCTGTGGTCCAAGGACCAGAGTCGTTCTTTCTTTCTCTCAGACAGCCTTTGGTCTATCCGGATGCATAACTGAATGAAGTCATCCAGACTGTCCGGGGCCTCAACTCTGGCGAGTTCATCTTTTATTAATTCTGACAGGCCTCGCCGGAACTGGCTCCTCTGTGCAGCTAGGTTCCAGGTGGTGTCCGTGACCCAGCGGCGAAATTCGGCGGTGTATTCAGCAACGGAGCGTCTCCCTTGCCGTAAACTATGTAGTCGCGCCTCAGCTGTTGCACAGCGGTTGGGGTCATCGAAGACTTGGCTCATGGCGGCAATAAAGTTGTTTAAGTCGTCCAGGAGCTGACTGTTAGTCTCCACGTATGGTGATGCCCATGCTAGTGCTTCATCCGTCAGGAGATTAACCATGAATAGCACCTTCTTTCTCTCGGTAATGAAGGGGCCGGGTACATCTGAAAATAGATGCGGCATTGGTTTAGAAACCCCCGATACTGGCGTCTGTCGCCGCCGAGTTTTGATGGAAGTGGCATGCGAGTATCTGCGGCCGTGCTGCGGACGTCCAGGAGTTGCCTCTGAAGTTCAATAATCTCCGCCTGTTGGCTTCGGACAACGCCTTGGAGCTGGGCAAATTCCTCCTGGTACGTAGTACCGAATTCCTGCAGTTCGGTAACCTGCTTGCGCAGAGTGGCCATTGCGGACTCCATGGTATGGCTGGTTATTCTGTAACGGTCCTTGGCTCACCTGAGTCAGAGGACAGCCGGCTGGTGGTTGGAGTCCAGTGGCAAAGGCCCACAGAAGCAGGAGACAGGTAGCGTGGTCGATCAGTCCGGGTCGGCAGTAGAGATGGCAGCGAGGTAACAGCAGGAGTAGACAGGCGTGGTCGGTGGAAGGCAAAGGGTCAATGCAGGCGGCAGTTCAGCGAGGTCAAGCGGTCCGGGTCGGCAACAAAGGTAAATAGCAGTCGTCGTGGAGGAGCAGAGAGGAAGCTTGCTACAGGCTTGGAGGCACAATAACCAGCAAAGGTCTGGTGCTAGAGGCTGGGCTTATAAAGGGAAGTAACAGGTGCACGGAATCAAGACTGATGAACAAGGGTAGGCTGGAGCAAGATAGATGAAAGAGTTCAGCAGGAGGAAAAGTCCAGAAAGGCTGGTAGTCTAGTGGCTAGAGCTACCGCCTGGGACATGACTGGTCACAGGTTCGATTCCCGACAGTACTCCCCCTTCCAAGGTGACCTCCGGGCACCATGGGGGCAGGCTTACCAGGGTGCTGTTGGTGAAACTCTTTTACCAGTCTGGGGCGTGGACGTTTTCTTCAGGCTCCCAGGAGTTATCCTCGGGAGGGTAGCCCTCCCACCCAATTAGATATTGCAATTTTCCTCGGTGGATCCTGGAGTCGAGGATCTTCTCGACAATGAACTCTTCCTCACCTTGTACCCTCACGGGTGGTGGAGGGGGCGAGTGGCGGCCAGTGAAGGTATTCTCCACGTATGGCTTGAGGAGGGAGCAATGGAAGACAGGGTGCACCCTAATGGAATCCGGAAGGTCAAGCCGGAACGTGACCTCGTTAATTTGTGCGGTGACCTGGAACGGACCCATGTATTTTGGGGCTAACTTTTTGGAGGGGACCTTCAGTCTGAGGTTCCTGGTGGACAGCCATACCTTGTCTCCTACATGGAAGCCCGGGGTGGGTTTGCGGCGTCTGTCTGCTCCCTGTTTAAAGCGCCTCTGGGCGAGCTGGAGGTTGTCCATTATGTCCTTTTGTGCCTCCTGTAGGGTTGTTAGGCGCTCGGCCACTGCTGGGAGGGTGGAGGCGACGGGCAGGTGGGGAATGAACACGGGTGCGAGCCTGTGTTAGCAAAGAAAGGGCTGTGCTTGGTTGAGCTGTGCTCAGCATTGTTGTAGGCGAACTCGGCTGTGGAGAGATGGTCAAGCCAGTCATCCTGCAGGTGGGAGCTGAAACAGCGTAGGTACTGCTCTAAGGTCTGGTTAGTTCTCTCCGTCTGCCCGTTTGACTGAGGGTGGAAAGCGGAGGAAAGGTTCACTTTAACCCCGAGCGCCAGGCAGAAGTCCTTCCAGAACTTGGAGGTAAATTGTACGCCTCGGTCTGAGACCACGTCGTCCGGAATCCCATGCAGCCTGAAGACCTCTTTGAGGACAAGATCAGCCGTCTGTTTGGCCGTGGGTAGGCCCTTGTAGGGGATGAAATGGGCCATTTGGTGAGGCGGTCGACCACGACCAGAATGGTGTTCATCCCTTTTGAAGGAGGAAGGTCTACCACAAAGTCCATGGAGATCGAGCCCCAGGGGCGGGAGGGAATTGGGAGGGGTTGTAACAGACCCACGGGAGAGGAACGAGGAGTCTTATTGCGGGCACAGACCGTGCACGAGGAGATATACTTCTTGGTGTCCTCCCTGTATGTTGGCCACCAGAAGGAGCGGAGAGAAGCTCCTGGGTCTTTCTTGTGCCCAGATGGCCGGCCAGCTTGGAGTCATGGTTAGTTTGAGCACTTCGAGTCGTGCAATTTCTGGTACATAAAGTTGTAGGTCCTGATGAAACCAATGACCATTTTTAAACGTGAGGCTGACATTCCTTGTGGGGTGGGCGAGGAAGGGTCATTTTCGTATCCTTCTTTGATTGTGACTAGGAGTTCTTTAGAGTAGGTGGCCCCCACAACACTTTTCTCGGATAGGATGTTGTATTGGCCCTTATTACTCTGTGAGGGCTCCGAAAACATTCTAGAGAGGGCGTCAGCCTTGCCGTTTTTTGATCCGGGCGATAGGTGATGAGAAAGTTGAAGCGGGAAAAGAATAGGCTCCATCTGGCCTGTCTGGCTGTGAGTCTCTTAGCGCTGTGGATGAACTCGAGGTTTTTGTGGTCAGTTAGTACGATTATGGGGTTGGCAGCTCCTCTAGCAGGTGTCTCCCACTCGGAGAAGGCTTCCTTGATCGCCAATAGTTCTTTGTTCCCGATGTCGTAGTTCTTCTCGGAGGGGACATCTGGCGAGAGAAATATGCACACGGGTGTAGTAGCATCTTCTCCCCTGTCCGTTGTGACAGAACTGCCCCTACCGCGGAGTCAGATGCATCCACTTCGATAGTAAAAGGCAACTCGGGGTTCGGGTGGACTAGGATTGGAGCAGAAGTGAAGAGGAGTTTCAATTTCGTGAAGGCCTCCTGGGCCTCGGGTGTCCAGGAGAAGGGGACTGCCTTTTGGTGAGTTGGGTGATCGGTGCAATGACCTTGGAGAAGTCCCGGATAAACTTCCGATAGAAGTTGGCGAAGCCAATAAATCTTTGTACCTCCTTCACGTTTCTTGGAATGGGCCAGTCCAACACGGCTTGGACCTTCCCTGGGTCCATACTTAGGCCCTCTGGGAGATGATGTACCCGAGGAACTGAGTGGTGGTTCGCTCAAACTCACATTTCTCGAGTTTGATATAGAGAGAGTTCTGGCGGAGTCTCTGCAATACCCTGCGGACATGTTCGCGGTGCTGTTCGAGGTCTTCTGAGAAGATCAAGATGTCGTCCAGGTAAACGACTACAAACAAATCCAGCATGTCCCTGAGGACATCATTAATGAAGTGCTGGAAGGTGGCGGGAGCATTACAAAGTCCGAAAGGCATGACCAGGTACTCGAGTGACCATAACGTGTCCGGAAGGCGGTCTTCCATTCGTCCCCAGGGCGGATTCGGACAAGGTTGTAGGCCCTCGAAGGTCAAGTTTGGTGAAGATTTTCGCTACCCGGAGTCTCTCGAGGAGTTCAGAAATCAGCGGGAGCGGGTACCGGTTCTTAACGGTTATATCGTTTAGCTTCCTGTAGTCAATGCAGGGACGCAAGGATGAGTCTTTTTTCTCCACAAAGAAAAAGGGGGCTCCTGCTGGGGAGGTAGAGGGCCGGATGAACCCTTTCTTTAGGTCCTCGTCCAGGTATTCTTTCAGAGCCTTGAGTTCAGGCTCTGAGAGGGAATAGATACTGCCAAAGGGTATTTCGGCCCGGGCAACAGTTCTATTGGGCAGTCGTAGGGTCGGTGTGGCGGCAGCTTGTCTGCGTTTTCTTGTCGCAGACATCTTGGAACTCACGATATTGAGGGGTAGTAGATTCCTGACGGATACTTCAGAGATAGTCGTGTCTTCGGATGGAAGGACGGCTTTGTGGGAGCAATTGAGCGAACAGAACGCGGACGGAAACCGTAAGCAGCGGGTTTCCCAATCCACCGAGGGGTTGTGGGTGGCCAACCATGGAATGCCCAGGATCACCGGGAACTTTGGAGAAGTGATCAGAGAGAAGTGGATCTTTTCACAGTGATTGGGTTCTATGAGGAGCTGTAGTTCAATGGTCTCGTGAGTAGCCGGCCCTGAGGAGAGCGGGGATCCGTCAACGGTTTCCAGGTCAACGGGAGCTGCCTTGACTGTCAATGGAATATTCTGTTCATGAGCCGAAGGTTAGATCCATGAAGCTGCCTCCTGCCCCGGAGTCTAACATCGCTGAACAGGAGAGTTGTTGCCCCTCAATGTCGATGAGGATGGGGATGATGAAATGGGATCCATGAGCTGCCGTGTTGTTATTTTCAAGGGCTGCTGGTGGGGCTGGAGTCAGTGGTTGCTCCTTTAGCTCTGTGACGGCAATAGTCTTTCGGATCTTATTGGGACATCTAATGGCAAAATGACCCGGCTCCCCACAGTAGAGGCAGAGGTTTTCGGCCAGCCGTCTCTCCTTCTCAGCTGTGGATAGAGACCTGCGTAGTGCGCCGACCTGCATAGGTTCAGTTGCTGGCTGGAGGTCGCGCTGGCGGTAGAGGAGAAGGAGTAAGTGGGCCTGTGGTCCAAGGACCAGAGTCGTTCTTTCTTTCTCTCAGACAGCCTTTGGTCTATCCGGATGCATAACTGAATGAAGTCATCCAGACTGTCCGGGGCCTCAACTCTGGCGAGTTCATCTTTTATTAATTCTGACAGGCCTCGCCGGAACTGGCTCCTCTGTGCAGCTAGGTTCCAGGTGGTGTCCGTGACCCAGCGGCGAAATTCGGCGGTGTATTCAGCAACGGAGCGTCTCCCTTGCCGTAAACTATGTAGTCGCGCCTCAGCTGTTGCACAGCGGTTGGGGTCATCGAAGACTTGGCTCATGGCGGCAATAAAGTTGTTTAAGTCGTCCAGGAGCTGACTGTTAGTCTCCACGCATGGTGATGCCCATGCTAGTGCTTCATCCGTCAGGAGATTAACCATGAATAGCACCTTCTTTCTCTCGGTAATGAAGGGGCCCGGGTACATCTGAAAATAGATGCGGCATTGGTTTAGAAACCCTCGATACTGGCGCCTGTCGCGCCGAATTTTGATGGAAGTGGCATGCGAGTATCTGCGGCCGTGCTGCGGACGTCCAGGAGTTGCCTCTGAAGTTCAATAATCTCCGCCTGTTGGCTTCGGACAACGCCTTGGAGCTGGGCAAATTCCTCCTGGTACGTAGTACCGAATTCCTGCAGTTCGGTAACCTGCTTGCGCAGAGTGGCCATTGCGGACTCCATGGTATGGCTGGTTATTCTGTAACGGTCCTTGGCTCACCTGAGTCAGAGGACAGCCGGCTGGTGGTTGGAGTCCAGTGGCAAAGGCCCACAGAAGCAGGAGACAGGTAGCGTAGTCGATCAGTCCGGGTCGGCAGTAGAGATGGCAGCGAGGTAACAGCAGGAGTAGACAGAGGCGTGGTCGGTGGAAGGCAAAGGGTCAATGCAGGCGGCAGTTCAGCGAGGTCAAACGGTCCGGGTCGGCAACAAAGGTAAATAGCAGTCGTCGTGGAGGAGCAGAGAGGAAGCTTGCTACAGGCTTGGAGGCACAATAACCAGCAAAGGTCTGGTGCTAGAGGCTGGGCTTATAAAGGGAAGTAACAGGTGCACGGAATCAAGACTGATGAACAAGAGTAGGCTGGAGCAAGATAGATGAAAGAGTTCAGCAGGAGGAAAAGTCCAGAAAGGCTGGTAGTCTAGTGGCTAGAGCTACCGCCTGGGACATGACTGGTCACAGGTTCGATTCCCGACATCAGTTGCCTTTAACCCCTTAAGGACTCAGCCCTATTTTACCCTAAGGACCCGGACATTTTTTGTAAATCTGACCAGTGTCACTTTGGTGATAACTTTGAAATGCTTTTACTTATCCAGGCCATTCTGAGACTGTTTTTTCATCACATATTGTACTTCATGACAGTGGTAAAATGGAGTCAAAAAATTTCATTTTTATTTATAAAAAAATACCAAATTTAACAAGAATTAAGAAAAATTTGCAATTTTCCAAGTTTCAATTTCTCTACTTCTATAATACATGTTAATACCACCAAAAAAAGTTATTGATTTACATTCCTCCATATGTCTTCTTCATGTATCAATCATTTTGGGAATGCCATTTCATTTTTTGGGGATGTTACAAGGCTTAGAAGTTTAGAAGCAAATCTAGAAATTTTTCTGAAATTTTCAAAAACCCACTTTTAAGGGACCAGTTCAGATATGAAGTCCCTTTGTTAGGCTTACATAATAGAAACCACCCAACAATGACCCTATTCTAGAAACTACACCCATCAAGGTATTCAAAACAGATTTTACAAACGTTGTTAACCCTTTAGGTTTTCCACAAGAGTTAATGGAAAATGAAGATAAAATTTCAGAATTTCAATTTTTGGGAAAATTTTCCATTTTAATAAATTTTTTCCTGTAACAAAGCAAGAGTTAACAGCCAAACAAAACTTAATATTTATTGCCCTGATTCTGTAGTTTGCAGAAACACCCCATATGTGGTCGTAAACTGCTGTATGACCAAACGGCAGGGCGCCGAATGAAGGGAACGCCATATGGTTTTTGGAAGGCGGATTTTGCTGTACTGGATTTTTTGCAGCATGTCCCATTTGAAGCCCCCCGATGCACCCCTAGAGTAGAAACTCCATAAAAGTGACTCCATCTAAGAAACTACACCCCTCAAGGTATTCAAAACTGGTTTTACAAACTTTGTTAACCCTTTAGGTGTTCCACAAGAGTTATTGGCAAATGGAGATGAAATTTCAGAATTTCTATTTTTTGTTACCTTGCCTCAAAAAAAGTCACTTTTTTGGAGTTTCTACTGTAGGGGTGCATCAGGGGGGCTTCAAATGGGACATAGTGTAAAAAAAACAGTCCAGCGAAATCTGCCTCACAAAAACCATATGGCGTTCCCTTCCTTCTGTGCCCTGCCGTTTGGCCATACAGCAGTTTACGACCACACATGGGGTGTTTTTGCAAACTAGAGAATCAGGGCAATAAATATTGAGTTTTGTTTGGCTGCTAACCCTTGCTTTGTTACTGGAAAAATGGATTAAAATGGAAAATTTGCAAAAGTAATAGCTGTTTTGGGAAAGTTTATATTTTTTGTTATTTAGATCGTTGAACTGACAGGTTAGATTGTGTGCTACCAAATATGACTACTTTTTTGTTTTGTTTTTTGTTTCAGTTTTTCATAACAAAGCATTTTTGTGAAAAATTATTTTTTAGTGTCTCCACATTCTGAAAGCCATATTTTTAATTTTTATTTTTTGAGCGACTGTCTTATGTAGGGGCTCATTTTTTGCGGGATGAGATGTTGGTTTGATTGGAACTATCTTGGGGTGCATATGACATTTTGGTCACTTGCTATTACACTTTTTGTGATGTAAGATGACAAAAATGACTTTTGACACGGTATTTATATAATTTTTTTTTCTGTGTTCACCTGAGGGGTTAGGTCATGTGTTATTTTTATAGAGCCGGTTGTCACGGACGTGGTGATACCTAATATCTATATTTTTTTTTATATTTATTTAAGTTTTACACAATAATAATATATTTGACACAAAAAAAATCATGTTTTAATGTCTCCATAGTCTGGGAGCCATATTTTTTTATTTTTTTGGGAGATTGTCTTATGTAGGGTATCATATTTTTGCTGGATGAGATGACGGTTTGATTGGCACTATTTTTGGGTGCATATAGCTTTTTGATCGCTTGCTATTACAGTTTTTGAGATGTGAGGTGACAAAAATGTTTTTTTTTTACATTGTTTTTATTTTTTTATTTTTATGGTATTTACCTGAGGGGTTAGATCATGTGATATTATTATAGAGCAGGTTTTTACGGACGCGGCGATACATAATATGTATAGTTTTTTTTTAATTTATTTTACTTTAACACAATAACAGCATTTTAGAAAAAAAATAATGTTTTAATAATATTTTTTTGGCCGATTGTCCTATGTAGGGGCTTATTCTTTGCGGGATGAGATGGCGGTTTGATTGCTACTATTTTGAGAGACATACGCCTTTTTGATCGCTTATTACACTTTTTGTGATGTAAGGTGACACAAAATGGCTTATTTTACACCATTTTCTTGTTCGTTTTTTACGGTATTTGCGTGAGGGGTTAGGTCATGTGACATTTTTACCTAATATTTGTAGTGTTTTTTATTTTTTTTATTTTTATTCAGTGATATGTGTTTTTTATTTAATTTTTTTATGACCCAGACCCAGTTGGTTCTTGTAGATCCAGTGGATTTGTTGTCTATATAATACAGTACAGTAAACTATACAGTGTACTATACTGTATTTTTTTTACTTTACATAGTCTAAGCAGACTTGTGCCTTTAGCACAAGTCTGCTTAGGCTTTCAGTACCATGGAGAGCAGGAAGCCTCTGAAAGCGTCCTGCTGCCATGGTAACCATCACCTGCTGCCAGAACTGAGCAGCGGGTGATGGGGAGGGAGGGGAGCTCCCTCCCTCTGTGATCCCATCCTGTCGGGGGGCTGCAAAGGCACAGCAGCCCCCCGATGGGAGTGGGAGGGAGCTCCCTCCCTGTTAACCCCTTCCATACAGCCAACGATTACTAAAGAGGAGGCGGGCGGGGGATCGCAATTGCCGCCTCCCACTGCCCGCAACCACACACCCCCCTGAACCCCCGCAGAAACAATTTGATTGGTGGCTGCAGACCACACCAATAGTGAAGTACTGTGGACACTATTCACATGAACTTGTATTTGTTATACTCACAAGCGCAGGAGGAAATGCACATCGAACACATATAGCCATCTCGCGTGTCTCTCCCGTGATCAACTCTACAGAAGAAAAGTTTGCTCCAATAGTGAAGCACTGCAAACAATTTACCTCTAAAAATTATTTAATATACTCACAAGCGTAGATAAATATGTGCACATAAAATGAAACCCGACCCGGGTTTCACTCCAATGTTTCATCAGGAAGGTATGCCTCAATCATTAGAAAAGATCTTTGAATATCCTTCTATACTCCCTCCCCCACTCTTACTTTTATCCCATAATTAAAGTTGTTTTAAACTTCAATCTATAATATACGTCTACATTATATATAAAACTAATCTAACTCCCCTAATGTTTATACAACTTCCGCTATCATACCTTTTATAAAAACTACGCAAATATACTTTTCCTTTACAGGAGATCCCATTCATAAACTCCCATTCAAACATCATCAACCTACACTAGTTCTCGTGGTTCATACCGACCAATCATCGGAGAGCCCAACGTGAAACGCAGCCATTTCCATTAATTCATTGCTCGCAAGTGTAAAAAAAAAGTAAAGTGTAAAAAAAGGTGAGTTATCATCAAATATGTCTCTTACTATATCAGGCACGATTTCATATCACACTCCACATTCAATCCCTGTGGTTGGATTCTATCCAATTCGTACATCCATTTTATCTCATGTTACCTCACAGGCAATGTATTGAAAAACTTTTTATTTGTAATTAAAAAATAAGCACATAAGTACATAAAAGTAAACCACAATATATACATTTATAGCACAATAATATCAGAAGTATATTCTAAGCATAACTTGTTACTAACCATATAGGTAATAGTATTGAAAAGACCATTTAGAAACCACAGACAAATCAGAACTGATATTAATTACCACAAAACTACATTTCAAGTTTCTTCTAAATGTCATCTAGTGATTTATTTCTATGCTTAGTATCTAAAGAAATTAGAAAAAGAAAAACAATAACTCATAAGGAAGAAATATAACTTTTCAAGCCAAAGCAACAGAAATCCTTCTTTTTCAGAATGATTACATTCTTTTAAAGTATTTTTTTTTTTATTGTTCTATATCAATTTTCTAAAACTCTGTAATTTTTTTTTAGCTCTGTTTGCTAGGCAGTACCTCCATGTATTGGTCATTGAACCAAGATCACAGAGCATCTCACAGTACACAGGAAAACCAAAATACTTGCAATAAATTATGAAAAAGACTCCTTTCAGCACCACAACCCGCTCCCTGCCCCATTGACTGGTTCTCAAGTACTGATATCCCATCCATTGAGATTTCACTTTGCTTGACCATATCACCCTATTATGTCACAGTCCTGTGTGCTGTTAGTCTTTTTAAGGCTGTAAAAAAAAAACGAATTAACCTCTATAATGACCATATGCCGGTCTACCGCTTCCCCATTCCTCACCTGATGCAATAAAATAAAACAAAATGTCAGCCCTTCCAAGAATGCAATGGGATAAAAGTGTAAAAATATACAGTGGCATGCAAAATTTTGGGCACCTCTGGTCAAAATGACTGTAACTGTGAACCGTTATTCACGCTTAATATGTAATGATCTCCCAAAGCCATGATGAAATACACTTTTCAACATTTAAAGCAATATCAGTGTATTATTTTGGTTTTGTACAATTTTAGAGAGAACAAAGGAGAGAACAAAGGAAAGGGGTACCTTGCAAAAGTATTGGAACCCAAGACACTTGAGCGCTCAGATAACTTTGACGTATGTGTCTGACTTCAAATAGCTTGTTAGGGTTAATCTGTTAACAATCATCATTAGGAAAGGCCAGGAGATACAAATTTCAAAAATGTTATAAATACCCAGACTCCTCTAACCTTTCCCCCAAAAAAACAGTCAATGGTTCTTCTAAGCAGCTGCCTAGCACACTTAAAATGAAAACAGTTAAGCCCACAAAGCAGCAAAGCAGAAGGCTATAAGAAGATAGCAAAAATTTTCAGATTGCCATTTCGTGAGTCTCGAAATCGAGACAGCTGCAAATAGATTGCTAGAAAGGTAAATCAGAGCCCCTGCTTATCTGCAAAAGACCTCCAGGAAGATTTAGCAAACTCTGGAGTTATAGTAAATTGTTCTACTCTTCAGCGACAAATGCATAAATATAGCCTTCATGGAAGAGTGATTAGATGAAAACCTCTCCAATGTCCTTTCCACAAAATTCAGCATCAGAAGTTTACAACAGGACATGTAAACAAGGCTGATGCATTTTGGAAACAAGTCCTGTAAATTGATGAGGTTAAAACAGAAATCTTGCTACCATGAGCAAAGATGTTTGGGGAAAAAGGTGCACAGAATTTCATGAAAAGAACACATCTCAAACCAATAAACATAGAGTGGATCTAGAGATGAGCGAATTTCTCAAAAAATTGATTTAACCGGTTCGCCGAATTTTCAGAAAAAATTTGCTTCAAGCCGAATATCTTGGCGGTGAATCGTGATTAAAAAAAATGTCTTTTTCTGGGCTGCATAGAGCCTTTATATGGGTGTAGAACACTGTGCCTTGCAGTAACACGCATAGGGAGTGTGCTGGGGTAGTGAAATAATACTGTCAGTCAGTGTGACATGCAGATGACAGGCATCGCTATTAGAATCACACTGCACACTTCACTTATTTGGGCAGTCACGGGGCCAAAACCGACCAAATAATACCTAATTATAAGCAAATCTTGAAATTTTTCAGAAAACCCACTTTTAAAGGACTAGTTCAGGTCTGAAGTCACTTTGTGAGGCTTACATAATAGAAACCACCCAAAAATTATCCCATTTTAGAAACTACGCCCCTCAAGGTATTCAAAACTGATTTTACAAACTTTGTTAACCCTTTAGGTGTTCCACAAGAATTAAAGGAAAATGTAGATGAAATTTCAGAATTTCACTTTTTTGGCAGATTTTCCATTTTAATCCATTTTTTCAAGTAACAAAGCAAGGGTTAACAGCTAAACAAAACTCAATATTTGTTGCCTTGATTTTGTAGTTTACAGAAACACCCCATATGTGGTCGTTAACTGCTGTACGGGCACACGGCAGGGCGCAGAAGGAAAGGAACACCATATGGTTTTTAGAGGGCAGATTTCACTGGGATAATTTTAAGTTGTCATGTCACATTTGAAGACCCCCTGATGCACCCCTAGAGTAGAAACTCCAAAAAAGTGAGCCCATTTTGGAAAATACACCCCTCAAGGTGTTCAAGGCTGATTTTACTACTTTGGTAACCCTTTAGGTGTTCCACAAGAATTAAAGGAAAATGCAGATGATATTTCAGAATGTCACTTTGTCGGCAGATTTTCCATTTTAATCAATTTTTTTCCGCTAGCAAAGCAAGGGTTAACAGCCAAACAAAACTCAATATCTATTGCCCTGGTTCTGTAGCTTACAGAAACACCCCATATGTGGTCATAAAGTGCTGTATGGGCACATGGTAGGGCGCAGAAGGAAAGGAATGCC
Organism: Bufotes viridis; assembly: GCA_033119425.1. NCBI lineage: Eukaryota > Metazoa > Chordata > Amphibia > Anura > Bufonidae > Bufotes > Bufotes viridis. The sequence goes on along the minus strand of CM065591.1, from coordinate 334,589,708 downwards.
ATATGGTTTTTGGAGGTCAGATTTCACTGGTATAATGTTAAGTTGCCATGTCACATTTGAAGACCCCCTGATGCACCCCTAAAATAGAAACTCCAAAAAAGTGAACCCATTTTGGAAACTACAGGATAAGGTGGCAGTTTTGTTGGTACTATTTTAGGGGTACATGTGATTTATTTGTTTTTACAATGTATATCTGACAGGTTAGATCATGTGCTATTTGTTATAGAGCAGGTTGTTACGGGTGTGACATTAACAAACATGACTTTTTTTTTTTTTTTTTCAATTTTACATAATAAAGCATTTTTGAAAAAAATGTTTTTTTTGTATCTCCTCTTCTAAAAGCCATAGTTTTCTTTATTTTTTGTCTCATATTTTATGTAGGAAGATAGTAAGACCTCTCAGCATATGTAGGACGTTTAATTTCGTAGTCACAATTAAACAACTGGTTTTTAGACCATATTTCGTCCTTTTCATATGCTGCTAATTAAAAGAATATCAAAAGCAGCATATGAAAATGACAAAATATGGTCTAAAGACCAATTGTTTAATTGTGTCTTATGTAGGGGCTCATTTTTTTCGGCATGAGATGACGGTTTGATTGGTACTATTTTAGGGTGCATATGACTTTTTAATGGCTTGGTATTACACTTTTTGTGATGTAAGGTGACAAAAAATTGCTTTTTTGACACAATTATTATTATTTTTTTTTTTTAACGGTGTTCATCTGAAGGGGTAGATCATGTGATATTTTTATACAGCAGGTTCTTACAGACGTGGCAATACCTAATATGCATACTATTTTTATCTATTTAAGTTTTACACAATAACAGCATTTTTTAAACAATAAAAAATCATGTTTTAGTGTCTCTGTATTCTAAGAGCCATAGTTTTATTATTTTTTGGGCAATTGTCTTAGGTAGGGTCTCATTTTTTGCAGTATGAGATGACGGTTTGATTGTTATGTTATTGGGTTGCATATAATTTTTTGATCGCTTGGTATTACACTTTTTGTGATGTAAGGTGACAAAAAATATGGTTTTATTTTACAGTTTTATTTTTATTTTTTTACAGTGTTCATCTGAGGGGTTAGATTATGTGGTATTTTTATAGAGCAGGTTGTTATGAACATGGCGATACCTAATATGTATACTTTTTTTATTTTTTTAACACAATAAAAACATTTTTGAAACAAAAAAATCATGTTTTAGTGTCTCCATAGTCTGAGGGCCGTAGTTTTTTTTTTTTTTTGGGCGATTGTCTTAGGTAGGGGCTCATTTTTTGTGGGATGAGGTGACAGTTAGATTGGATAGATTGGCTGTAAGTGTATTACACTGTGTAATACACTTACAGCATTCCTGCCTGCGAGATCCAAGGGGCTGGATCTCACAGGCTCTCATGGAAGGCAGTCACAATGCCTAAGGAAGGCATCGGGCTGCCTTCTCTGCCATCAGGTCCCCATCACAGCAGCGCGGGGACCCAATAGACACCCTGCACCCAGCAGGATAAAGCACGTACGGCGGTCATCACTGACCGTGTCAGTGCAAGGGTAAATGCGCTGGCATCAGTGTTTTCACCGATGCCAGTGTATGCAGAAGGGACCTGGCTGTCAGTGACTGCCGGGTCCGTGTCGCTGATCGGGCGGGAGCAACTCCTGCACCTGCCCGATCAGCATGACGTACATGTACATCACTGGACCTTATGTCACGTCCAGATATGACGTACATGTACGTCATGGGTCCTTAAGGGGTTAATATCAATAATAATACAAAGGGGCCAATATATATTAAAATAATAAAGAGGGCATTATACATATGGGCACTACTGGGGAGGGGATGTCTTTTATCTAGTGGCACTGCAGAGGGTCATTGTAACTTCATGGGGCACTGCAAGCGGGTCTTTATAAATACTTGGACCACTAAAGGAGGCATTATAAATACTGCATGCTCTTATAGGGGTAACTTATAGAGGGGCCTTGTTACTGCTGGGGGCATTATTATTGAGCACATATTAATGGGGATACTATTGGAGGTAATGTAGGGCAGTGTTCCTCAACTCCAGTCCTCAGGGCCCACCTACCGGTCATGATTTCAAAATATCCCACAGAATGAATACCTGTGGTATGTCCTGATGCACTGACACTAATTATATATCCTTCTCAATAGTAAGGAAATCCTGAAAACATGACCAACAGGTGGTCCCTGAGGATTGGAATTGAGGAACCCTGCTGTAGGGAACACTATTACCATTGACGACAGTTTGGAAGCATGTTATTTTGGGGGACTACTTGAATGGAACTAAAAAGTGAGGAATCTAAAAAAAAATTCTATGAAACTCTGCAGAGTATGTGGTGCTGTATCCTACTGTATATACTTTACTGTATGTGCTGCTGTAATGTATGTATGTAATGTCCATCTAAATATCTGTTTCACGGTAGGGTTTCATGGGAGGGGGGATATAGAATTTGGCCCACACTGCTGCAGCCTGGCCCCAGACTTCAGGTCACACTGTGTATGTTCTGAATACTGGGGCCTCACACCCATCTACCACATTATCTGTACTCAGAGAGTTATCACTATATTTTTTGTGGGGTTACATAGGACTACAAGTGACATCTGCTACATTATTTGTAAAAGGGGTGTAGCCAAAGGGGCGCAATACTTGGCTTGCCCCAGGTGCTGGCAACCCACACTACGCCACTGATATGCACCCCAAAATAGTACCACTCACACTGTCACCTCATCCTGCAAAAAAATAAGCCCCTACATAAGACAATTGGCCAAAAAATAAAAAAAACTATGGTTGTCATAATATGGAGACACAAAAAAATCATCTTTTTTCAAAAATGTTTTATTATGTAAAACTGAAACAAACAAAACAAGTAGACATATTTGATATTATAGCCTCCGTAACAATCTGCTCTATAAAAATAGCTACACGAAAAGAAGATGAGTCTCAAATGGCTCAAAAGTAATCATAATCTTTATTATAAATATATATATATATATATATATATATATATAACATGATAAAGCTTTGATGTTTTTTATCTCTATTTTGATCATGTTGTATATATGTAGTTAATAAAGATTATCATTACTTTTGAGCCATCTATAAAAATAGCACATGATCTAAACTGTCAGATGAACATTGTAAAAACAAAAAATAAAACGGTGCCAGAACAGCCAATTGTTTGTTACCTTACCTCACAAAAAGCATAATATAGGGCAATCAAAAATCATATGTACCCCAAAATAGTATAAAAAAAACTGCCACCTTGTCCCGTAGTTTTTAAAATGGGGTCACTTTTTTGGAGGGGAGGGGTCTTCAAATGTGACATGACAACTTAAAATTATCCCAGTGAAATCTGCCCTTAAAAAAACATATATTACTCCTTTTCTTCTGCGCCTTTCGGTGTTTACCGCCACATGTGGGGTGTTTCTGTAAACTGTAGATTCAGGGTAATACATATTGAGTTTTGTTTGGCTGTTAACGCTTGCTTTGTTACAGGAAAAATTGATTAAAATGGAAAATCTGCCCAAGAAGTAAAATTCGGACATTTCATCTACATTTTCCTTTATTTCTTGTGAAACACCTAAAGGGTTAACAAAGTTTATAAAATCAGTTTTGAATGCCTTGAGGGGGTTCGTTTCTAAAATGGGGCCATTTATGGGTGGTTTCTATTATGTAAGCCCAACAGTGACTTCATAACTGAACTGCTCCATAAAAAAGTGGGTTTTGGAAATTTTATTAGAAATTTTAAGATTTGCTTCTAATATTCTAAGCCATCTAACGTCCTAAAAAAATAAAATGGCATTTACAAAATGATCAAAATAAAGTAGACATACAGGAAATGTAAAGTAATAACTACTTTATAAGGTATCACTATCTGTTTTAAAAGTAAAGAAATTGAAATTTGGAAAAGTTGCAAAGTTTTCAAATTTTTTGGTAAATTTAGGATTTTTTTTATAAATAAAAATGAAATATTTTGACAGAAATTTTCCACTATCATGAAGTACAATGTGTCACGAGAAAACAGTCTGGCTTGGATAAGTAAAAGCATTCCAAAGGTATTACCACATAAAGTGACACATGTCAAATGTCAAAAAAATGGCCTAGTCCTTAAGGCGAAATATGGTAGGGTCCTGAAAGAGTTAATGTTATGAAAATTGCTATTGTGTTCAACTGCACAGTGTCGAGATTCACTGTGTTTAAAAAAAAAAACATTCTAGATGATGGACCAATGTTTAGTTATCCTACTACATAGGGGCTGGATAGTGCACTCAACTTATTGCAAGCCACATTGACATTGGTCTATGCTGTGCTGCAGCCGAGAACTACCAGTACATGCTCTGTCAGCTTTGTAGCAAAAAAGTCCAATTGGATCCAGTGAGTAAAATCAATGATTCTTTATTTCTTAATTTAAAAAAAATGTATAAACAAGTAATGCTCCTGCATAAAATCAATGCGTTTCAACTATAAGACAGGTCTTCTTCATGGATTCATAGTATAAAGCAGGGGTGCACAACCTGCGGCCCCCAGAACCAAGTTTTGCGGCCCCCGTCCTCCTAGGCAGAAGCGTGTGATCAGCTATGTTTCTGCCGCCAGCACCGCACAATGATGAAAGACAGACAGCTCCTGCTCCTGCATTGTAGCAGGAGAGCGAGAGCAGGAGCAGGTTGTCTTTTAGTGGTCTCTTGGGGACAAATTATATGGAAAAAATATATAAAAAAAAATAAGTTTAAAAATTCTAAAAAGAAAAATTTGAAAAAAAGAAATAAAATATGTGGCATAAAAAATAGAATATTATAAAAAAAATACCATAAAAAAAGGAAAAAGTGCAAAATAAGAGTGTTCACGGTCTTTTTATGACCATTTGGGGAAAAAAATATATTTTAAAAAATAGAAAGTTCTAAAAAAAATAAAATAAAGTACAAATAAAATGAAAAAAAGGAATTAAAAAAATAAAAATAAATAAAATGCTAATAAAATAAAAAAATAAAAAGGAAAAGTGAAAAAGGTGCAAATTTAAAAAAAAGCAGTGTCCCCCAAAAGTCTTTCTATGACCTCTTGGGGGATATATGGTAGTAGAAATATATTAAAAATTAAGTTAAAAAAAATTTAAAAAAATAAAATTCATAAAAAAAAAACACCCACACCAACCAAAATCGCCACCATTACTGCCCCATTCACGTGAAACCATAAATTCTATATAACAAAACAGCCTACACAAAATAGGGAACTAATTATAATAATTTATTTTGGTGTCAGTTTGCATATTTATAGAATAAGGAGCTATAGTTTGAAAAAAAAAATACTTTTTAAAAATGTTTTGTACAGTTACCCCCAAAAAAACTACAAAAAAAGTTACAAAGCCCTATGTGTCAGGTAAAAAATTGTCGCAAAACTTAATTTGGTAATTCAACAAATAAGATAGTTACAGCCGTTTGAACCACTGGTACTAAATCACAAAATAGTGTCTGGTCATTAAAGGGTTAACCAATGAGCTCCTTCCCCACTAGTAAGTTAAAGCGATTACTGGTTATTGCAGGGCCCCTATAATGGCAGGAGGTGGTTATAAGCAGTGAGTGGCAGTCTCCGCAATGAAGGTAAGTGCTTACTGGCTATTGCAGGGCCCCTATAACTGGGGGGCAGGAGGCGGTAATAACTAGTGAGGGAAAGTACTTACTGGTGATTGCAGGGTCCCTATAACTGGGGGCAGGAGGCGGTAATAATCAGTGAGTGCCAGTCTCCGCAGTGAAGGAAAGTGCTTACTGGTTATTGCAGGGCCCCTATAACGGCAGGAGGCAGTAATAACCAGTGAGCGGCATTCTCCGCAGTGAAGGAAAACACTGATTTATGAATAGGAGGTAGGATGGAAGGAAATGTCTCCACTTTTCCGGTAAAAATGATTTTTAACCAGTTCCTGCAGCATGGTCCCTGAAACAAAACATACTTACCTGCTCCCCTGCCGCTCCTGTCTTCTGTGCTGCCCCCACTGCCTCCATCTTCTGGTCCCCGCACTGTTTACACCTGGCAGTGCATGGCCATGGTCAGATGCACCTCTCTAGCCATTGACTGGCTTTAGCAGTAACACGCTGTTTGTGGCCACATCACCGCTAAAGCCAGTCATTGCATATGCACTGCCAGGTGTAAATAGCGAGGGGCCTGGAAGATGGGGGCAGTGCAGAGGACCACAGAGGTGGGGAGCAGGTAAGTATAAGGTAAGTAGGTAAACAGGTAAGTATAACTTTCTTTGGTTTCAGAGGCCATGCTGCAGAATGATATTCGGGACAATTACTGGGAAAAAGTGTTCATAGCAGCGCTCATGTCTTATATCTGGCCGGTATAATCGTGCCGCTGATCAGTCGATAAACAAGGAATCGTTCGTTTTTTTGCTGATTTGCATATTTTATCAGGATGAAAGGTTTACAATTATCGGCAGCACATCTCACTGTTTAATCAGGGATGGGCCACCAATAATCAATATAACTAAATGAAGGCGGAATGACTGTGGTAGTGATCATTCCTCTCCATTTGCTTGTGTAATAGGCTGATGCAAACGAGCGCCGATCAATGTCTTTTTTATTTGCAGCCCCTTGAAACAGAGTGATGTGACAATGCGGCCCTCAGACCAAAAAAGGTTGCGCACCCCTGGTATAAAGTATGCTTTATACTATGAATCAATGATTTTACTCGCTGGATCCATTTGGACTTTTTTGCTGCATCTACGTTGGGTATGAACACAGCCCGGATCCGTGCAGAGCAGGTCAGAGCACCTTTACCACTTGAGAGCTGGACTTTGTCTTGCACAACACTCTAAGGTGAGCGGAAAACCTACAGCTTTTCCCCTCTTCCTGTGTATTGTATCCAGGTTATGCACTATGTTGGCGCAGTGTTTATGCTTCTAGATACAATGTGGCTGCTGGCTTCATCACTGAAGTTTAAAGGGTTGTCATAAAAATACAGAAAAGTACCTATGTGCCTATTAAATCAGCAGATTATGCCACTATAGCTTAAAAGTAATGATTTTCAGTTTTCATTATTCTGCTCAGCTCTGTACATTACCTTTGGTTTGATGCTGCTAGGGCTTGCTGTGGGTGGGTTTACCAATCTAAAGCACTACAGTTCCCAAGACTTATCTCTCCATTGGTAAGTGATAATGGAGCAGATACTGGAACGGTTCCCATTTACTATAACAGAGTTCCTAGGTTTCTAGCATCAATGCCATCTTTCTTACATAAAAAAAAAGAAAATACAGCTGCTTGCATATGCAAGATACAGCAATTCTGGTATTCTGTATCTTTGCCAGAACAGAATATTGCCTCCTTCAGGGACAATTTTGTTTTATGATTGCATTTGACATTTTTAGGGCTAAAAATAATGTTTTCAATTAGTCTTAAAAATATTGAGGCGTACTTTAACAAAGGGTCAACTGTTTTTCTAGCTGTGTGCATCCTACTTTCACTATGTGCTGGTTATCTAATAACCCTTATCTTTAAATTACTAAGAGGTCAAAAGCACTTATTTAAGCCACATTCTTATCAGCAGGGGCATTTCTAGGTTAAAACATTCGCCTGGGCCCCTGATGTTTTGTCCCAGGCCCGAATCTCCTACCTGCCTGCTAGATACAACTGTATTGCTGTCCTCAGGACATTCAGGAAACAGTTCACCACTATGACTAAGGCCGCGAACAAGGTCTATTATTGACCAAAACATTGGCCAGTGAATAAATAATACTTGATCTGGATGGATTAAAAATAAAAATAAAATAAGTAATCCATGCAACAGAACCTAGAGTGCCGTGATGGTTTCTTAACTATATGGACTTTGATATACCACTGAGCACCACCTTCAACTTAGAGGTGTGCCGTTCAACTCTCTTCTCGCATTGTATGTTGAAGGTGGCTGGTGGGGGGGAATGATGTTATTTAAATGGGACTGAATGTTGAGGGGGTGATGTTTGAAGGTGACTGGGGAGGAGGTGAAGTTATTTACATGGGACTGTATTTTAGAGGGGGCTGTAGATAGAGAGGGATGTTATTTACATGGGACTGTATATTGAAGGGGGCTGGAGAGATAGTGGGATGTTATTTACATGGGACTCTATGGTCGAGGGAGGGAAATAGTGTTATTTACATGTGACTGTATGTTGGAGGGACTGAAGGAAGGGGAGTGATGTTGTTTACATAGGACTGTATTTTGGAGGGGGCAGGAGAGATGTGTGATGTTATTTACATGGGACTGTATGGTGGAGGGAGGAATATAACTACAGGGGGCACTTCAGGCTGAGCATTATAACAGTAGGGGCATCATAAATACTGGGGGTGCTGTAGGGGTATTATAAATCCAGGGGAAATTAGGTGTCTTATTACTACTGAGGGATCTATAGGGGGGAGTTATAGATCCGCCTTATTTATGCTAAGAGCACTATGAGGGACCTTCTTACTACTAAGGGCTCTGTAGAGAGCTTTATTACCACTGGGGGAACAATAGGGGAGTCTTATTTCTACTGGGGGCTCTTTGAGGGTATTTTTTAATACTGGAGGGCTCTTCCACTAATGGCGGCACTCTTGGGGAGCATTATCACGGTTGGGGGCACTGTAGGGGGCAGTATTACTAATGGGGGCATTCTTGGGGAGCATTATCACAGTTGGGGGAACTGTAGGGGGCAGTATTACTAATGAGGGCATTCTAGAAGGGAATTACTATGAGGAGCACTATTACTATGGGAAACTCATATTTCTTCAGGATAGTATTTGGGGGTATTGGGGAGCACAGCGAGGAGCAGGATAACACTCTGGGGGCTCCTGGTTGGGGGATGATGATAGAAATGTGAGGAAGGTAAGATGTCTGTGTGTCACACTCTGCAGAGACGAGGTGCGGCAAAACAATTACCCCATATATATAACCTTTAAGAGTCTATAAGTTATCACAAACAAATTTGATTTGTTACGAATTTCTTTGTCACGAATTGAATTCCATTGTATGTAGCGGGTGCAATGATGGAGAATGACGATCGTGTTGCCCCCTGTCATTGAACCCCTCAGATGCCACGTTAATTACTGATCGCGTCCTCTGAAATTAAAATTGAGGCCTTTCAGGGGTTAATCAGGGTAAAAAAAAATACATGCTCATCTTATCCAGAGGGCGTTGCGGACATCTTGATTGAAAAAAGCACATGAAATCCCGAGTGGTGACGAGACATCATCACACTGGCTGGGAGCGGTGACGTTATCACTGATGACGTTTTGTGTGGTTTCTCCAATCAAGATGGCTGCGATGTTGAGAAATATGGTGCATGCTACATTAAGCCACTAATACTATTAATATGCCCTGTTGTACTTTATTGGCATCTTTGCATCATTTCCAGGTTCAAGACTTTTCCGCTAGTGCTTAATGTGTTCAGATTACATATTAGAAAGATGAATGCATAATCACTTACAATACCGATATACAAAACCAGCTTGAAAAATAAAATATGTCCTAATATTGAATGGAAAGTTTGAAACTGAAAAAAATGTTTTAATAACCAGAGAGCAGTTTATTCAAGATCATATTGTCTATTAAAGGACATAGTACATTTCATTTCAACAACGGCAATTACATTATTTGATTTCTGAAGCACAAAATGCAATATAGAGTAATAAAGTAAAAACAATACAAAGTAAGGCAGGAATATTAAATTACCTAATCATAACAGATACAAACACAGAGGAATCACTGTTATGTCTTATGCTGTGAGATATCAATCAATAATATGGTCACTTATGTCTCTTAAGTTTGATTGCTCAAATTAAGTTGTTTTCCCATTTTTTAGCAATTATATTTTGATCTACACAGAAAAAAAACAACGCACTGTATTTATAGGTGTGCAGCTGCTTTTTTTCATATAATTTCACAATATTGTCATATGGTAGGCTGGGGAATCAATACCAGTACACAATGTATAAGTGCATGATAAGTGCAAACTTTCCTTAACTCTTTAAACCAAGGGGACTCAAATATTTTTGGGAAAAGTCTACACACTTGGTCGTTGGGTGAAGGACCTAGCCATAATAAAATGTAAGGAGGACAGCACCAGTGGTGTGTAGCATGCTGCGGCAATTTGTTTAGTTTAAGCCTTAAATTCCACCCAATCCCCTTTGTGTCCTCCACACAGTAATGGCAGCCATTGATGCCTCCCATACAGTAAAGATGCACCTTAGTGCCTCCCAGACAGTCATAACATCACCAAGACTCAGACAATATGATGCTCCATTAGTTCCCCCCACAGAATATGATGCTTCCTTTGTGCCTCCCTAACAGTATTATGCCCCCTTAGTGCCCCCCATGCAGTATGATGCTCCTAAGTCCCCCTGCACAGAATGAGCCCCCCTTATGTGCCCCCACACATTGATGCTTTTTAAGTACCCTGCTTACAGAGTGATGCCCCCTTAAATGGCCCCCTACACAGATTGATCTCCCCTTAAGTGGTCCCCACATAATAATATTGGTTAACTGCTCCCACAAAGAGTAAGGCCCTTTAAGTGTGCCCACACAGAGTAATGCCCTTTTAAGTGACCCACACACAGTATAATGCCCCCCTTAAAGGGAACCTGTCACCTAGAAAATGCATATTAAACCGCCAGCAGTACCTTATTGCAGCCTGTAGCATGATTATGAAGGTGTATGTGTCTTTTCTGTACAATGCGCCAAAAGTCCGAAAAAATACTTTTATTCACTGGCCGCGCTATGTAAACGATAGTCTTGAAGTCATGGGGGCAGCGGCTTTCTTGCCCTTAGCGTTTGATTGATAGAATGTCCAAATCATTCACTGCCAGTTGCTTGAATGTAGTCTCGCGCATGCGCAGGCTCTTGTGTGCGAGTGCCTGAGTATTGAGCTTTTGGAAACTACCTTACAGCAGAGGGGAACAATGCGCAGGCACCAGCATTGTAGGGACACAGCGCACGTGCATGACTACATTCAAGTGTCCAGGAGAGATGGAAATCCTATCAATCAAACGCTAAGGGGAGGGAAAGGGGGTGTTGCAGAGCGGGGCGTGCTTGACTTCAGGCAAAAAGTCCACTGCCCCCTTGACTTCACCAGTTGAATAAAAGTCTTTTTTCAGCCTTTTGCTGCATTGCACAGAAAAGACACAGACACCTTTATAATCATGCTACAGGCTGCAATAAGGTACTGCTGGGGGTTTAATATTCATTTTCTAGGTGACAGGTTCCCTTCAAAGGGAACGTGTCAACATTAAAATGCAGTATATCTGCAGTGTATCTGCCAGCAGCATGTTACAGAGCAGAAGGAGCTGAGCAGATTGATATGTAATTTTATCGCATTCATTCAAATTCCTGCTAATTCTGGGCTCTGAAGTAAAGGATGCGATCCTATCAGCAATTGCCAGACTTCCATCTATACATATCATGGTAACACAGACTATTTTCCTTGATGCAAACAGATAGACCTCTACAGGATACATGAAAAAGGGTCACCTAGATTATTATTGCAACAACCACTTTGGACAACCAGATACAAAAAGTTTTACACTTATTGGTGACAATTTCAACAACATTTATACAATGTATTAATCAGACACATGAAACCTCGAAAATTAGATCAAGTCTTGTGAGATGATTGAGGGATCTTGGTTTATCACTCCAGCAGATGGCTATACGCCTAGGCTGAGATGTCAGTACTGTTCAACATTGTGTGTCCTGTGGTTGAGAGAATGACAACAATAACCAATTGGAATGACAGCAAATGGTGCACAAACCTCTGCACAGATGGACTGTCTGATTAGAAGATTGGTGCGTTGTCATCCATTCTGTACTGCAAGTGGAACTGGACATCACTTCCCAAACCTAGGTCAGCAAACAATGTCTATACAAACTATCAGAAGGAGTTTGCATGACATTGGACTACAAGCCAGACATCCAGCTACAAGTGTTCCATTGACTTCACGCCACTGCTCTCAAAAGCTATCACAGGTTGTCCAAGTTATATAAAAACTTGGGTAACCCACTGTAAAGGGCCTAAAATAACAAATAAATAAATACCGGTTTTCTTCCCTGTTTCTTCAAGCGTTGTGCTCCAGTCCTCCTTCTGCTGATGTCAACTTCTTGGCTACAGTGGTGAAGAGGTCACTACTGCAGCCAATCGTTAGCCTCAGCCATGCACGGGACTTCCCTGCTGAAAGTAGTGATTGGCTGCAGTGGTGAATGGGTGCACTGAACAACACTACAATAGCCATAAAACAAAGAGCAGCAGTGAGGGCCGGAGTGGATCGCAGGAAGTAGCAGAGGAGAAAACGAGGCAGTTATTTTAAGCAGTTTACAGGGGTTGAATAATATTATATATATAGTTTTATAGTCTAACTGGATTTTAGACACTGCATGTACACTTACACTATTGGTAGCGGAAAGGAAAATGCCATACAAAAAATACATTTTCTGTGCTCAGTGGATTTTTTAACCCTTTATGCATGTTTAAGCATGTTAGTTAGATCATAATAAAGAGTTATCCATCATTTCATATGTGTCACACATGATGCTATTAAACTGGTTGTCCTATCTGGGACATTAATGGTATATCCACAGGACATGCAGTGACTGGATGGTTCACTGCTAAAAGGATTAATGTTATGGTTCACTGCTAAAGGGTTAATAAGATAATGACATGGTTCACTGTTAAAGTTGTTAGAATGTTTACTGTAAGGGTTAACTATGAGCCATTTGCGATACAAATGGTTAATGTATCTTTGTTATGCAGTTTATGCTCCAAAAGGCTATGTATGGGTAGTAAACAGTTAACTAGCAACTGCCAGTTCTTGGTGTTAGTTGCCAGGTAATGACTTGGTCCCATTTTCCCCTGATTAGTCGAGTCTGCTGGTTATCAAGCAAGAGAGAGTACATGTCTAAAGTGTGCAGCTGACGAGTAGGCCAGGAATGAATCCTGCTCCAGAACACCATTCCTGTGAGTGAAAGCTGACAGAAAAAGCTACTTTGATAAAAACCTCTGAGGCAAAGAAGCATTGAATTACTGCTGAAGGTTGAGGGTCATGAGGGCCATGCTTGGAGTCAGTAAAGGTAATGCATGTATAAAGCATTAGACTATACTGTCTATGGTTTGGGTTTTATAGATTCTGGCACCTGCAGCACATTCGAGACAGACTGGCCATCCAATCTAAGACTAGATCCCGCAGTTGGGCATTAGAGCGAAATACTGAGAGTGATTGCATGCCTTTGATCAGGGAAAATAAAATCAGTAACTATATGGAGAGAGACTCGGGGTAGATCACCATCATAATAGCCATCTCTGGGAAAAGCCTACTCTGTAAAAATATTTCATAACTGTGCCTTCTGCATGTATTTGTAATGTGACCTCAATCTTCTATTCAGTAAAGAAGAGACTCAATTTTACTATAACTAACCAGCCTGGTTATTGGTCTCTATACCATATCTGATCATCATATACCTCCTGTTCTCCTGCTTTGCACTTCACAGTTCATTTAACATCAAGGGCACCCCAGCAACCACCAGGCAGGAGACCCTGAAAGACCAAGGTATGCCCTGAGGGAAAGAAGGGTTGCACCCCTCCATTCACTGCCCATGCAGCCTGGGAAAGCTTTGAAGCAGGGTTTAGTCACTGTGAGGACTACAACCACCCTCACTGCTGCAGCCACCACTCCTATCCTCTCCACCTCACACCACCCCTGAGGGCTGGCACATGGCAGATATGCCATAAATGTCCTTTAGATGCAGGACCCACCTGTGGGACCTACTTTTATCTCCAGATCATGGCCCAACTGTACCCAGTCATGAAGGAAGAGGTGGCTCACATGCGCTCTCTCAATCCACATCAATACCACTTCTGAAAATAGCCAAACATGACTACCTCTCCATTCCCTGCTGGGAAAAACAGGGTTCCCTTCTTGAGATAGGAGTCGATCCCATGGGTGGGACTCACACCTATTGGACTTTATTGGCATATTCTGTGGCTGTGCAACAAATGTCCCCTCTGCATTGACTGATTTGCTATGTTGCAATGACTTTTTCAGGCAGTTCAGTAGTTGTGCTGTATTATTCAGCGAGCATACACTACATGGTACTTACTAGTATGCTGCTCAGAGGTACACTAGTGTAAGTAAGTGTGCTTCTTTATTCATATCACTTCTAGATTTTTGCGAATCATCTGGAAATACTCTACACTTTGCACACAACACATGGCAAGCATAAGCATGACATCATAAAAGAACTAAAACATTAATACATTATCTTTAGATATAAAAACATATGGTATGGTGGGAACTGAAGGCTAATGAACAAATGTTGAGTGAGCAAAGGCTTTCTGCTTCTATTCCCAGAGTAACTGTCTCTGCTGCATGCACACATTGTACCCATTCACCTATGGATTTTTATTTCTATCTTTCCTTGTGTATTTGAGGCACAAATTCACAGCAAAACTAAGGAAATTACAAAATACTAAAAAGGGTTGATTGCGGTTGTGGCTCAGTCTTTTGGAAAGCTGACCTGATATAAACTCTCACTGTCATGTACATTGTACTGTACTTGCGACAGAACATTCAGTACTAATAGAGTAAATGACCAAAGATAGATTTCAGGAACCTGTCCAGCCGAGGTCACATTTTCCTTTGTTTTACTGAGTTCTGTGTTTTAAAACTGCATTTTTTTTAACGAGTGCCGCCTCACTCTCAAATTTTTATGCCAATTAATTGAAACAATCACAGACCAAAAAAAACAGTACAAATCACAGTTTTAACATTTGGTGGTCTCTTCCTAGGTCATGTTCTTTGGTCATATGGCCTAGGCTCAGGAGGACTAAGCTGCAAAACCATGCCAAGCCACTATCCAATGTACAGCACTGTGCTTGGTATGCTATGAGGAGACCGCAGAGCTCGCCGGAGTGCCGTGACCTCTTCAAACAGCCGATCGGCAGGGGTGCCAGGAGTCAGAATTCCACAGATCCGATATTGACCGATCCTAAGAATAGGACATCAATATTGAACTGCCAAGAAAACCCCCTCCAATCTCTTAGTACATTATGAATTGAGGAGGGAAGCCTATGTGACCATAGAGAGAACATCCAACTCCATACAGTTGTGGTGATAAATCTGCCCCAATAGAACAGTTTCATGACTGATCTGTGTTTGAGTCCGTAGAATCATAGAGGTAATATGACAGCTAAAATTACGCCCAATAGCAACAACTACTGTATATGATCTGCAATACCAAAAACAGCCCACAGACCAGAGTGCCGCCATTTCCGGAAGTAAGCAGCCATGATTTTCTTAACTCATAAACCACTGTTAGATTGGATGCTGTGTATAACATTTGGTCAGTTTTAGTAGCTTTATACTATCAAGTACAGAAAACAGCACGGCACACCAGCATATTATAACTTACAATTTATTTTGAGGAGTCATATGTTTTTTCTAGTCAGTCTTTATCCACAAATTCTTACTTATAGGCATTGTTGAATAAGCATCTACATTGCATATATTATGTGGCCGTATATCATTTGAACCGGTTAATGCAATAGCTGACAAGGAAACCCTTTTCTGCCATAAATGCAAATGCATTGTAAGATTTAAAGTTATATTCAAATGAAACACGTAGGAATTTTGCATTCTGTGCACTTTATTCTTTCTGTTGTTCCTTCCTTTGAAGCATCAGTTTAATGCCTAGTTATTTATAAGCAGCCATTTCATCTGCTTAAATAATTCTCGCTTTTGGCTAAAAAGCTATCATAGGTTATATTTCACCTACTTTTGTGGCAGTTAGAGAGCCTTTCATATAATACCTTAGCTACTGCTGACAAATGTGCCACATAACACAAATTGTATATTTTTACAGAAATAATGGACATGCAAAAATATTAAAATGTTTAGGTTTTAAAGTGAAGTCCTGTTCTCTTATTATAGAACACATTATAACGGTGCTGTTTGTCACACATATTGTTGACACTATTATGTATAGATTGTTTTATGATGCTAAATCTGGGCAGTAGAAGGCAGAAATTAAGACAACATAGATTTGCCTATAGACCTTACTGAATCTTGTAATACATGGAAAGAGAGATAATCTGCCTTCCTGGAATTTAGCATATTTAGCACTTTCAGTCTGTTGCTCTACAGCTACTACAAAACTGAGTTTCCGCTTTAGGCCTTATTCACACGTCCGCAATGTTTGTCCGCACCCGTTCCGCAAATTTGCAGAACGGGTGCGGACCCATTCATTTTGAATGGGGACGTGATGGATGGGGAGAGCACACACTGTGCTCTCCGCATCCGCATTTGCGGAGCGCGCCGCCGATCTTCGGGACGGCGGCTCCGCAAAAAAGTAGAGCATGTCCTATTCTTGCCCGCAATTGCGGACAAGTATAGGCATCTCTATAGGGCTGGTGGCAAGGTGTTTTGCGGATCCGCAAAACACAACGAACGTGTGAATTTAGGCCTTAAAGGGAACCTGTCACCTCAAACAGCGGTCCTAAACCGCCGGCAGGATCTTCAAGACTACAGCAGTTGGATTCTGATCAAGTAGTTCTTACTAAATTCCAGTGCGGCAGTAGTAAGAAAATCGATGTTTAATCTACGGCTGGCGCGATTCTCTGCCCAGGCTTGAAGTCAAGGGGGCAGCGGCCTTCTTGCTTCAAGTCGTGGTAACCACGCCCCCTTCCCGCCCCCTGCCCCTTCGCTGTGACTGACAGCTGGCTGTTCTGAGAAGCCCGCCGGCTGTCGGGCATGAGCACTGTCAATCAAAAGGGTGTGGGAAGGGGGCGTGGTTACCGCGACTTGAAGCAAGAAGGCCGCTGCCCCCTTGACTTCAAGCCTGGGCAGAGAATCGCACCAAGATATACTTGATCAGAATCCAACTGCTGTAGTCTTGAAGGTCCTGCCGGCGATTTAGGACCGTTGTTTGAGGTGACAGGTTCCCTTTAACGGGGTTCTACGTGCTTCAGATATTGATGACCTATCCTCAGGATACATTATCAGTATTGTTGAGCCAATTGAAGTCCACGAAAATTCGATTTGCTGCAAAGCTGAATTTCCTCGTGCTTCATGGTAGCAAATCAATTTTCCCTGAAACGGTGTAAAAAAAAAAGCAAGATCATACTTACCTCATCCATTTGCTTGTGACATGTCGGCCGCAATCATCTTGCGCGGTGATGTATGATGCGGGCCGTGGGCTGCGGGAGATTTCACACCAGATCTTCAATCAAGATGCTGGCAGCCGGCCCGTCACGAGCAAATGGATGAGGTAAGTATGATTTAATTTAGGCTACTTTCACACTCGCGTTTTGGGCGGATTCGTTACAATATAACAACCGCATGCATCCGTCATGAACGGATCCATTTGTATTATCTGTAACATAGCCAAGACGGATCCGTCATAAACTCTATTGAAAGTCAATGGGAGACGGATCCGTTTTCTATTGTGCCAGATTGTGTCAGAGAAAACGTTCGGCTCAGTTTCATCAAGCGTACAGCAAAATGCTGCAGACAGCGCTTTGGTGTCTGCCTCCAGAGCGGAATAAAGACTGAACGGAGGCTAACTGATGCATTCTGAGCGGATCCTTTTCCATTCAGAATGCATTAGGGCAAAACTGATCCGTTTTGGACCACTTGTGAGAGCCCATGACAGATCTCACAAATGGAAAGCCAAAACTCGAGTGTGAAAGTAACTTTAATGTTTTCAAATTTTACACTGAGTTATTGCTGTCAGATGCCACGATCAGCTATGAACGCGGCATCTTAAGGGGTACAATGATGGGGGGTGGCACTATCGCATCGTGATTGCACCCACACTACTTACAAAGAAATGAGCTTCATGATGAATGACTTTTTTGTAAAGTTTGGCAAAGCTGGCGAAATGAATTTTTGAATACTTCGCTCATTTCTAATTATCAGAACGGAGTATAGAGTGGAAGCGGAATGTTCCATACACTGTATAGTTTCTATAAAAAGTGCATTGAAACCCAGCTCCCATTCACTTTTATGGGAACTGTCTGCCTTCAGCTCCATATACTGTATTGTATCCAGCACTGTGGCGGCCTAAAACTGATTGTTGGTAGCATTACGCAGTAGATCTAATATAACATTAGATAAACAACCTATTGTTTATTGCCAGTGGGCTCCGAAGTCTAATAATATTGCTCTATAAATAAATCCATTTAAAGCCGATTCAGTGGGATTGTCCATAATCTAATATCTTGACAGTTCCCAAATTCAGGTTTGGTAGAAGGGTTAGAGTATGTTAAATGTTCGCCAGAGGTGTCTGGTAGATGGTCATTCTAGTCTCCACACTGAAATAAGCATCCCTAAAATGATAAAAGGGGTGTAGTTACAGTCATTACTAAAAACGTTCTTTTACAATAAAAATTATGTACCAAGAAGGTGTTGTTGGAAATGAAACTTTATAAGTGTGAATGTAATGATGACATATGTAAGTGATTACACAAAATAAGACACAAAATGCAAGAACGGAGGTGTTTGGGATGCAGCAGCAACAAAATGCAAAACAAGAAGGTAAATCCAGCTTCTGTTAAAAAGAGGTTAAAGAGATCTTTATTTTTAGCACAGTAAAAGCCCATACAAAAATACACTAAGAAACACACAGCTTCTACATGTTTCAGATCAGGAGATTATGATCCTTATTCATGATAATGCTGTGCATTTTTTTATTGCTCTAAACAATGAGATCACGCTAACAGATTTAAATTATTTTTTATTTCTATTACGCACTTATATATTATTTATATTACGCACTGGGTCTGAATTCCTTTTGGGAGTTTTAGTCTGGAGTCTGATTTAATTTGTGGGTCCTAATTAATGTGGAGATTTGGGGTCTAAATTCATTTGGAGGTCTGAATTAATTTGGGGGTTGAGTCTGGGGTCTTAATAAATGTATCTGAAGTGTCAATTAATGTGGGCTCTGGTCTAAAGTAATTTTTTTATTTTGGGCATTTAGACAAAAATTTATTTTGGGGATCTAAATTAATTTAGGGATTGAGTCTGGGGTCTGAATTGATTTAGCGATTAACTTAGTCTGAATTAATTTGAAGGGACCAGTTCTGAGGTTTGAATGAATGTTGGGGTCTGAACCTGGGGGTCTGAATTAAGTTAACACACTGAGCCTCGGGCCTAGGTTGTATAACTTTAATGGTCTTCATTCTGAATTTATTTGAAGGGTCTGAGCCTGGAATCTAAATTCATCTGGGTGTCTGAGTCTATTGTCTAAATCTATTTGGGGGTCAATTTTAGGTATGAATTAACCACTTCAGCCCCCCTAGCTTAAACACCCTTAATGACCAGGCCACTTTTTACAATTCCGCACTACACTACTTTCACCGTTTATTGCTCCGTCATACAACTTACCACCCAAATGAATTTTACCTCCTTTTCTTCTCACTAATAGAGCTTTCATTTGGTGGTATTTCATTGCTGCTGACATTTTTACTTTTTTTGCTATTAATCAAAAATTACCGAAATTTTTGCAAAAAAATGACATTTTTCACTTTCTGTTGTAAAATTTTTCAAAAAAAACTACATTTCTATATAAATTTTTCTCTAAATGTATTGTTCTACATGTCTTTGATAAAAAAAATCCAATAAGTGTATATTTATTGGTTTGGGTAAAAGTTATAGCGTTTACAAACTATGGTGCAAAAAAGTGAATTTCGGCATTTTGAAGCAGCTCTGACTTTCTGAGCACCTGTCATGTTTCTTCAGGTGCTAGAATGCCAGGATAGTATAAATATCCCCCAAATTTCACCATTTTAGAAAGAAGACACCCCAAAGTATTCGCGGAGGGGCTTGGTGAGTTCATGTATCATTTCATTTTTTTTCACAAGTTAGCGGAAAATGACACTTTCTGAGAAAAAAAAAAAAAAAGTTTCAATTTCTGATAACTTCTGGCAAAAAAAAATATATATATCAGACGGACTCACTATGCCCCTCAGTGAATACCTTGGGGTGTCTACTTTCCGAAATGGAGTCATTTGTGGGGTGTGTTTACTGTTCTGGCATTTTGAGCGGGGCTAAATTGTGAGCCGCCATGTAAAACCTAAAGGTACTCATTGGAATTTGGGCCTTTAGCACCCAGGCTGCAAAAAAGCGGCACTTATGTGGTATCGCCGTACTCAGGAGAAGTAGGGCAATGTGTTTTGGGGTATATTTTTACATATACCCATGTTGGGTGAGAGAAATATCTCTGTAAATTGTCAACTTTGTATAAAAAATTTTAAAAGTTGTCGTTTACAGAGATATTTTTCACACAAAGTATGGGTATATATAAAAATACACCCCAAAACACATTGCCCTACTTCTCCTGAGTACGGCGATACCACATGTGTGCCACTTTTTTGCAGCCTGGGTGCACAAAGGGGCCCTAAAACCAAAGAGTACCTTTAGGATTTCACAGGGCATTTTTACGCATTTGGATTCCAGACTTCTTCTCACCCTTTAGGGGCCCCTAAAATGCCAGGACAGTATAAATACCCCACATGTGACCCCATTTTGGAAAGAAGACACCCCAAGGTATCTTGTGAGGGGTATGGTGAGTTCATGTAAAATTTTATTTTTTGTCACAAGTTAGTGGAATATGAGACTTTGTAAAAAACAAAATAAAAAAAATAAAAATTTCCGCTGACTTGTGCCAAAAAATAAAAATTCTGTGGACTCACCATGCCCCTCACGGAATACCTTGGGGTGTCTTCTTTCCAAAATGGGGTCACATGTGGGGTATTTATACTCACCTGGCATTTTAGGGGCTCCTAAAGTGTGAGAATCCAAATGCATAAAAATGGCTCAGAAATTCTAAAGGTACTCATTGGTTTTAGGGCCCTTTGCGCATCTTGGCTGCAAAAGTGTCACTATGGTATCGCCGAACTCAGGAGAAGTAGGGCAATGTTTGGGGTGTATTTTACATATACCCATGTTGCGTGTGAGAAATATCGCTGTAAACGACAACTTTTTACATTTTTTATTCAAAGTTGTCAATATACAGAGATATTTCTCTCACCCAGCATGGGTATATGTAAAAATACACCCTAAAACACATCGCCCTACTTCTCCTGAGTACGGCGATACCACATGTGTGACACTTTTTGCAGGCAAGATGCGCAAAGGGGCCCAAATTCCAATGAGTACCTTTTAGGAGGGCATTTTTACGCATTTTCTTCTCACGCTTTAGGGCCCCTAAAATGCCAGGGCAGTAGAAATACTCCACGTGTGACCCCATTTTTGAAAGAAGACACCCCAAGGTATTCCATGAGGGGCATGGCGAGTTCATAGAATATTTTTTTTTGGCACAAGTTAGTGGAAATTGATTTTTATTGTTTTTCTCACAAAGTCTCCCTTTCCGCTAACTTTTGACAAAAAGTTTAATTTTTCATGAACTCATTATGCCCCTCAGCGAATACCTTGGGGTGTCTTCTTCCAAAATGGGGTCACATGTGGGGTATTTATACTGCCCTGGCATTTTAGGGCCCTAAAGCGTGAGAAGAAAATGCGTAAAAATACCTCTCCTAAAAGGTACTCGTTGAATTTAGGCTCCTTTGCATTTGGCTGCAAAAGTGTCACACAGTGGTATCATCGTACTCAGAGAAGTAGGTGATGTGTTGGGGTGTATTTTACATATACCCATGTTGGTGAGAGAAATATCTCTGTATATTGACAACTTTGAATAAAAAATGTAAAAAGTTGTCGTTTACAGCGATATTTCTCACACCCAGTATGGGTATATGTAAAAATACACCCTAAAACACATTGCCCTACTTCTCCTGAGTACGGCGATACCACATGAGTGACACTTTTTGCAGCCAAGATGCGCAAAGGGGCCCTAAAACCAATGAGTACCTTTTAGGATTTCACAGGCCATTTTTACGCATTTGGATTCTCACGCTTAGGACTCCTAAAATGCCAGGGCAGTATGAATACCCCACATGTGACCCCATTGTGGAAAGAAGACACCCCAAGGTATTCTGTGAGGGGTATGGCGAGTTCACAGAAAAAAAAAATTTGGCACAAGTTAGCGGAAATTGTTTTTTTTTTTTTTTTTTTTTTACAGTGTCATATTCCACTAACTTGTGACAAAAAATAAAATTTTCCATGAACTCGCCATACCCCTCACGGAATACCTTGGGGTGTCTTCTTTCTAAAATGGGGTCACATGTGGGGTTTTTGTACTGCGCTGGCATTTGAGGGTCTCCGCAGTCATTACACGTATGGCCAGCATTAGGAGTTTCTGCCATTCTCCTTATATTGAGCATACGGGTAATGAGATTTTTTTTTCCGTTCAGCCTCTGCGCTGAAAAAAAAAAAAAATGAACGGCACAGATTTTTTCATTCGCATCGATCAATGTGGATGAAAAAATCTCTGCCAAAATCAGTGACTGCGGTGCGGTGGGATGGGCGCCAGCTACCTAACAAGTAGCTAACTAACTGGCGGTGATAAGGGACCCTTATGCCCCATTCACACGTCCGCAATTCTGTTTGCGGAACGGAATTGCGGACCCATTCATTTCTATGGGGACAGACTTTGTCCCGCTCGGATCCGGAATTACGGATCCGCGCTCCGGGTCTGCACTTCCGTTCGCAAAAATATAGAACATGTCCTATTCTTGTCCGCACTGCGGACAAGAAAAAGCATTTTCTATATAGTTCTAGCAATGTGCGGATCTGCAAAATGCGGAAAGCACATTGCCGGTGTCCGTGTTTTGAGGATCCGCGGATCGGATCCGCGGATCCGTGAATCCACGGATCCGTGAATCCACGGATCCGCAAAACACATATGGACGTCTGAATGGAGCCTTACATGGGGTGTGATCAATGACAGGGGGTGATCAGGGGTCTAGATGGGGTGATCAAGGGGTTAATAGGTGAGGGGGGGTGGGGGGGGTTAGTGTAGTGTTTGGTGCAACTTTTACTGTGTTACCTGGTCCTCTGGTGGTCGATCCCAGAAAATGGGACCACCAGAGGACCAGGTAGCAGCTATATCAGACGCTGCTCATAAAACAGCGTCTGATATAGCTGTTTGATGCGATTTATATCGCATCTACAGCCTGCCAGCGATTGATCATCGCTGGCAGGCTGTAGTCCAACTCTCGAGACGCGCATCACTGTTCACAGGAACTCTCGCGCCTCGCGAGATGACGCCCCGGCGCGTCCAAACAGAAGATCCCGGCCGCCCGCAGGACGCAATCCTGCGTACGGCGGTCGGGGACTGGTTAATTTGATTTGATTTTGGGATGTGAATGTGGGGGTTTACGTTTGAGATCTACCACAAAATACAGCAGGTAGCTGGGAGCACCACAGTGCATTACAGTGCCTCTTCATCATCAAGACTGGTGGGTAACCTAGCAATATACCATCACTTCATAACATGAGAAAAACACTTTATAGGGGGTTAATTCTGGCTCAGTACTTAAAGCGTTCCTGAGTTTTCAAAAAAACTTATTTTTTTTACAATAATAATTGTGAAGTAACATTTATGTTGTGGCTTTAATGTTTTTATTCAGCCATATTATTCCCTGTTTCAGCTTTACAGCTAGATGCATTTCACTCAGAGGTAGAGGGCGTCTTCCTTCTTCCAGCACTGTACTGCTATGAGATCATTTCCCTTCTTTCCCACTATGTTTGTTTTCAGCTCTAGAGCTCACAGTGCATATAATGAGGGATAAATGACACTTAAAGAAAGGCAGAAGGCTCCTGTGATGTTCAGAAGCAGTTTTATCAGGCTTACAATCTCACCTACTGTAGCTCTGACATGCCCCCAGTTTGTCTCATCTGACTTCTATGCCTTTGTTACCAGTGATGGATCTTGCCTAACAACAGGCAGTGGACTGCAACTTAGTTGGAAGTGAGACCCCTAGTGGCCATCGCTTTACAGATATGTCGTCAGTGTCAACATAAATAGTGATGAGCAGGAGGTGCCATATTCGATTTCACGATATTTCACAAATATTCAATTGAATATTCATCATATATTCGTCGAAATAGAATATTCTGCATTATTCTATATATTGCGAATGTTATGCGAATTTATATTCGCGTATTGCGATTTTAACTTTGAACAGTGTATACAGGCAAATTTTTTATTGGGTTAGCTTAGTAGAATCAACGAAGATATCAAATATAGCAGTATATTCTCAATTTTCGTTATATTCTAGCAACAACTATTAGGAACTCAGCTCTAAGTTGAATTCGTAATGCAAGTATATGTTCGCATTGCGAATTCAAGTTAGAGCTGGGTCCCTAATGGTTGTATTGCTAGAATATAACAAAGATTAAGAATATAGTGCTATATTCGATATTCGTTATCTTCATCAATTCTAGCAATCCAACCATTAGGGACCCAGCTCTAAGTTGAATTCGCAATGCGAACATATACTCGCATTGCGAATTCAACTTAGAGCTGAGTTCCTAATGGTTGGCTTGCTAGAATATAACGAAGATTAAGAATATAGTGCTATATTCGATATTCATTATCTTCGTCAATTCTAACAATCCAACCATTAGGGACCCAGCTCTAAGTTGAATTCGCAATGCAAACATATACTCACATTGCGAATTCAACTGAGTTCCTAATGGTTGTATTGCTAGAATATAATAAAGATAACGAATATCGAATATAGCACTATATTCTCAATCTTCTTATTTTCTAGCAAGCCAACCATTAGGAACTCAGCTCTAAGTTGAATGTTGAATTCGCAATGCGAGTATATGTTCGCATTGCAAATCCATCTTAGAGCTGAGTTCCTAATGGTTGTTTTGCTAGAATTGACGAAGATAACGAATATCGAATATAGCACTATATTCTCAATCTTCATTATATTCTAGCAAGCCAACCATTAGGAACTCAGCTCTAAGATGAATTCGCAATGCGAGTATATGTTCGCATTGCGAATTCAACTTAGAGCTGAGTTCATAATGGTTGTATTGCTAGAATATAATGGAGAATGAGAATATAGTGCTATATTCTCAATATTAGTTAATTCTACACAGATGCAAGTTGAATGTGCAATGCGAGTAATACAGGTTATATTAATCGCATTGCGAATTCAACTTAGTCAAATTTGTGAGATCGTGATTCTCACATCCGACAGTACATTTTAGCATGAAGGCGTTCCCATTGGGATGGGGACGCTCAATGCACACGGGAAGTCGGCAGAAGCGGCAACAGGACTGGAGCGGGCAGGGAGCCAGGAATCCTCCGGACAGGTAAGAACAGCTTTTGGGAAGTGGGAAGACAACCAGAGAGCAACATTGACTTAAAAAAAAAAACCTAAATATTCAAAATAGCGAATATATAGCGCTATATTCGAAATATTCACGAATTAGTGAAGTGATGATATTCTAAAAAAAAAAAATCGCTATTCGAAAATTCACGCCCAACACTAATCAGTAAGGGAATGTGTCATCAGAAAATGACCCACTGTTTAAAACACCTTTTTATGTTTAACATATTTTAGAGAATTTTTTATGGTGTTTTTAACTTTCGATGTATTCCATATATTTAAGCAAAAAAGCTAAAAGCCTGTAATTTTTGCACTGGCCAGTATGTCTAACAATTGCCACCACTTCTTGGTTTGTACAGATCACTTTACTGCAGTTAACGCATTCTAATCCTGCCTGTAATGATATAATCTCTGTGTATAGATACGGTAAGTCAGGATCCACCATTCACAATGGGTGATAGTCAAAGCTGATATATTTCATCCTTGTACAATCACCTCTCACAGAGAAAACTCTCCCATAGAAGTCAATGAGGTCCCCACCAGGCCATTGTGTCTATGGCCCATGGGGCAGCCGCAAAGCAGTTTTCTTAATGCTTTCTAAATGCTGTTAAGAACAGCTCAGGGAACATGGCCGTCCCAATAATAATGTTCAGGAAATAAAATAAAAAATTTATGATCAGAAAAAAAAACTGATTAGAAAAAGAAAGGAGATGTGCTACTATCTGATTTTAACTGGCAGATAAAAATTTTGGTGACGCATTTCCTTTCGATAATTTGTGGTGTCATTGGGGCAAGATAGTATCCACAAATGTCAGCAGCCTGGAAGCCATACCAAGAGGATATGATTTAACTTATTTTAAACAGATTTTAACCAGTGTTAACCTCTATCACTGCTGGAAGCTGTCTTTAGTAACATAATTATCGATTATTACACTGAATATATACAGATGTGTCCACCAATACCTTTCAACAAATCTTTTTCAAAGACTCCAATTTCACATGATACAAATCCAATACATTATTGTGCTATGGTAGCAAATCCCATGACAAGGTGCAATTCATATCATAACCACTAGGTGGCCATATGTAGACACATATAGTTTAAATGACCACAGAAAGTAATGAAAAATCATGTTTTAATTTCAAAGCTTGTCATTCTGTGCCACATATCTTAGGATATGTTGAGCCAAGGAAAGGAAAAGGGCATATCTGTATCTAAACAATTGTTCTCCATGTCCTCAAGATCCTTAGCAATGGATGGCCAACGAGATGAGGCGCTCATAGGGTGAATACTTAAGAATACAAAGTCCCTTGATGGGGTACATAGTTTTCTCACCTCCTGATGTTGTGCAAAGTTGGGCACAACTCCAATGAGCTTTTGAAGTGTAAAGGAGGTCGGTGCAGCCGGGGCTATCTTGGTCTTCAAGGAAAGAGGCCGATCAACCAAAGGAGGTGAAGGACCATGAGAAGAGAGGCATGTCGACTACTTTTAGGTGATAGCTGGCAGGCGCAATTTAATGGGTGCTTTCACAAGGACAACTCATTTTGGGGTTCTCAGGACCCCTTTATCAAGTCTAGGGAGTGAAGTATTAGGCTGAAATGAACACCGCTCACGGCTGCAGCAGAACAGAGCGAGCACGTGAAACTCAGTCACTATTGATGATGGTATCTAAAGGTTAAATATAAGTGATTAGAGTCTCCAATCATGGACACTGTCTGCTATATTAAACAGCACTCTCCTGTCAGCTATGGCAACTGCTCACCTGAGCGGGTTCCATCTGCTGTACATGTATGGTGAATGTTGGAAAGGGGTTAACCTATGTTTTCAGTGTGTAGCTCAGAATGTTTTACAGTTATAGGAGGGCCAACCTACATTCTTTGCTATCCGACTATAAAGTTGACAGTACATTAGTTATGAAATGCTTAATAAAACCTATGTAATCAAAATGAACCTAGAGAAAGCAACTGACAGCATGATATACTTTGTGGATCTTTAAGGTAATGGTTTATTTCATTTATGATATTTAGCATTTTTGTGACCATCTATTGTGCTACATTTTGCAGGGGGAGCACAGAAGATGCCAGGAAGAAGCTTCGTCTATTTGTAATCATCTATGCGGTTTTACTTCACAGAAAACACAATGATAGAGGTAGACATGTTAGCTGTAGATCAGAGGTGTTTAGATCACTTTGAAAGCTCTGGCACCCACAATGATCTAGAAAAGAACAGACAAGTCCCCATAGGGAGGAGGCAGGTTGACAGGACAACAGTAAAAGACTCAGCAGAATGTGTGTTTGATTTGATTTGAATTGTAAATGCAATTGTTTCCCATCAAAACATCTATTCTAAAAGTGAATTGCAAAACCAGTCAAGTAAAGATCAAGTAATCACTTACGTGAATACTTATCACATGGATATTAATTCTGTATGTTGTATTTGTAGGCAAGGCTCGCATTAAAGCTGTCATACAATTCATGGTTTGCAATTAGTTCTCAAATATATAATATAATTAAACCAAACAGATTCTCAAAATATTTAGCTGTTGTCCTACATTTGAATGTCTTTTATTAAGAATGACTATTCATAGTAGAGGACAAGATAAAAATACAATTATAAAACAATATAATAAATTGGTGCAGTCCTTGGCTAAAAGCATAAATTGCATTGTCAGAATAATTCATTCTAAATGACTTAAAGAATGAATTTACCTGCATCTTTTTTGTTCATCTGACTGGATCCACATTAAAGAAAACAATAGCACTTCCTTTCTAGGTCTGCTTCCAGTGATTTTTATTGATGCTATTCACATCCATAAAACACAGTTTATGCATTAAATATAATTCTATATGCAACCTTTTGAGTTGATACACTTCATCAGGCTTAAAGCCACCTCCTTGATGACTTGGCTCCCATATGGGGGAGCTTGCCACCTAAACAGGTCAATGGAACTGACCTTCAGTAGCAGAATTATCTGAAACAAAGGCAATTAGTGGCAATGAGGGGCTCATGGATTATTTGAAATTACCATCTAAGGCTACTTTCACACTAGCGTCTTTTGTGGATCAGTCATGGATCTGCAAAAACGCTTCTGTTACAATAATACAACTGCATGCATCCATCATGAACGGATCCAGTTGTATTATGTCTTCTATAGCCATGACGGATGGCCATGAAAGTCAACGGGGGACGGATCCGTTTTCTATTGTGCCAGATTGTGTCAGAGAAAACGGATCCGTCCCCATTGACTTTCATTGTGTGCCAGGACTCTGCTCTGCTTTTTGGTGTCCGCCTTCAGAGCGGAATGATGACTGAACAAAGGCAAACTAATGCATTCTGAGTGGATCATTTTCCATTCAGAATGCATTAGAGCAAAACTGATCTGTTTTGGACTGCTTTTGAGAGCCCTGAATGGATCTCACAAATGGAAAGCCAAAACGCCAGTGTGTAAGTAGCCTAAGCCAGTTCAAGAAATATTTGCGTTGCTAGTGCTATCCTAATCAACTGTGATTTTGTAAGGAGTGCCGCCTTAGAATGGTGCCTGTCCTAAGTTACAACTCTTACTTCTTTGTTTTAGAGGGTATATGTGTTGTCTGAGACATACTTTTTCTCACTACAGAATGCACCAAGTATGTGTACTACATGTGCAGGATATAAAGTAGAGCTGTTACTGTGTAACTACCCGATCAAAGAAAAGTTGCTTGGCTACCTGACAGGCCTTTGTTGGGGTTCTATTTCTCCTTATGGATGACAGCAAGTATCGTAAGCCAGTCAGAGCTTCACTGAGTTTCTGGGAAAAATATATGAAAATTAGCATATCTTATATCTGCTCGCATCAGATAAGCCATGGAAAGCTAATTTAAATATCTTTCCCAGAAACCCGGAGTGGTGTTGCCTGGCCTACAATACTCTTCACACATACTACGCATACTAGGCACTTATATTGCTCAGGAACCCATCTCTTTCTAAGTCTCACTCTCTCTCTCACACTCTCTCTCTCTGTTCCTCATAGAGGTTAGAGACACTGGTACAGGCTACAAAGGTGTCAGGAAAAATCGTATTTAGGGGTCGCCCGAGGTTTGGGCTGGCAGAGTACATGCTATATGGCAAATGTTCCGAATTCAGAGCAAGCAATGTAGGGTCAGCATCTAGCAAATAGGCAGAAAGTCCGACAACAGAACATATACCTTTGCAGTATACTAGCACACTAGGAAACCTATTTCTCAGGCACCCTCTCACAGGTGATGCCCTAAAAACCCCGATCGTCAGCCTCAGTGGAGAGAAAGAGTGGAAGAAGACAGCGGGAGGTGGGTCTGGACTGCCAGGCAAGGTGACCAAAACAGCAGCTGCCTGAACTCCTGCTGTAACACTGCCTCTGATAACAACAACAATTTTGTTGGATGTTTCATGAATAGGATTTTCATGACCAACTAGACGCACAAACCATAGAACATCTTGCCCAATACCAAGTGTCTGGAGGAAGGGTTGAAAGCTGGCAGGCAACTGGTGAGTGATAAAGCATAATTCACTCTTTTGCAGTATAAAAAATTATCTGGCCTTGGAATTAATTTCATATGTATCGATGTAGCTTTCTATTATCTATTTCTATCTATCTATCAATGGATGTAGCAGTGTTAACACACAAACTTGGTGAGTTATCACATCTAGTTAACGCATTGTGACTATTAACTTTGCTGCATCTGTATCTATCTATCTATCTCATATCTATCTATCTACCTATCTATCTCATATCTATCTAATATCTAACTATCTATCATTATCTATATACCTATCTATCTCATATCTATCTATCTAATATCTATATATCATTATCTATATCTGCCTATCTATGTCATATCTTATCTATCTTTTTTTCTTTCTTTCTTTCTTTTATTAAAACAGTAATGTACAAGCTTCCAGGGTGTCGAAAATGGTTAACCTCAATGCATTAAAAGGGAAATGTATGAGCATCCCCACACACACACACACACACACACACTCTGTCTACTACTGCATTTTTCATCCCATAACCTACATGAAATCTTAATTTTTTACTACAGAATTTTTGCAATGGATATGTTATTGGTTCTGTAATAAGAAGCAGTCCGAGCCCTGTCATGGAATGTGCACTGCAGAGACTTTTAAGAATATTGAAAAGACTTCATTATTTTTTTTCAATACAATCTCTAAATTCTACCATTTTATTACCTGAACCAAAAGTGTTTCAATATGCCATCCATCACCTTGACCAATGTAAAATGTTGAATATTCAGATTAAATTGGAACTTTTTTTTTCTATGAATAGGGAATTTGATTCAATTCTATAATATATGGCATCTCAAGGGAAAGAAAATTGAGCTGGAGGTCGCTTAAGGCATATGAGAAAATTGTATTATCCAAATACAAAATCTATTTCTCATCATCAAAACCTGAAATACAGCCATGGGGAATCAGGGGGTCACTGGAGAATTCAATTAGAGATGAAAATGGAAAAGGTGCATATTTCAACTCAACTTTCATTTTCCCAAACAAGTGGCAACCATAAGCCTAAAGAGTAACGTGGAAATGTCTGCAAATCCTGTAACTTTTATACCGGGAAGACTAAGAAAATATTTCATTATGCAAAAGAATGTAGGCAAAATATCAGCTTTGTGTTACTCATATGCTTTCTCGTCATCCCCTGATACCCCTATAAATAGTAATATTGATTTAGAGTTTTCAGCTGAAATTATATTGTCAGATAACTAAATTGTAGCTTAAGAAAATAGTGAAATGGGTTTAAAGGTATTTCTAATATGTGTTATTAAATTACAATATTGCCATTCAGTACCTGGTTGATACAGCAGCAGAAAAATATATATATATCTCCTCGGTGACCCGGAATATGTATATACAATGACATGCCACTTTGCCATGTAGAAAGTTTCCTCTTAACAAAAGTCTGGATGCCAGGGGCCTGTTTCAGACTTGCATTGGAATAAGCAAGAATCTGAATGACTGAAGCTTTGTATTTGACGAAATCGTTGTCTCTCACTAGGCAGCAATTATGCAAATTAACCATTGTGTACCCTAATGTCCCAATTAATCTGTGTTTTTGGGTTTTTATTACACTGTTTAATACATAAGATAAAATACACCGCAAATAATCGCTAGTAAAATACCAATCACCAATAATATAATAGCCACATATGGCAGAATTTAGATATAAGAGTGTAACCAAGGGCACGGGATGTCGGTAGCAACCAGGGTGGGAATTCTTTCCCTAGTCCACCCTAGCTACTCCTCGGTCCAGGGACAGACCCTGATGGTGGGAATGCCCTGTCCCCGTACCTGGCTATAACACCCTAAACTCACCCTAGTTGGTCACACACAGCTGCCTATGAAGAATGGGCGTTATATCCTTGTTATAGGACTGCGATCAAGTAAGGATCGGCAGTGACGGCACTGCTGTTATGTTATGCTGATGCACTGGGAACTTAAAGTGGCCCTGGAAAACATACTAAAAGTGGCCCCGTTTTGTAGTTGGGTACAAATTGATGGAAGGCAGGACCAACACAAGTAGGCGGTCGAGCAATACTATATTGTGCCACCCCCAACAGAGCCAAATGCCACAGTCCATTACAAAATACTGTCAGCAGCATAAAATACATCCCCAAAAACTTCCACTGGCCGGCTGTGAGGAGTGCTCAGGCAGCCCTCTGGGCATCGGACCACCGGGAAATTTCCCTGTAAGGTCTATGGCCAATCTGCCCCTGCTGATGCATGCTATTATATCTCCCAGGACTTTAGTGTGCCATGTAACTCGCACCCATGAGGATATGCCATGTTATGATACCTGATTTACCATATGCCTTACCCTTTAGCTGCTGTGAGATGCCAGCGAGGAAATAGTAAATGTGCACGAATGTGGATGAAATGATCTGTAAGTATTGAGATCATGGAAGTAATGTATAATGATGACATTATGGTCAGTCTATGACAGCATACTGACACTCTGGGAGAGACATATAGCTTTGTTAGGATGTGATAGGCATTGCAGAGATTGCACTGAAAGACATGTATATATAATCTTAAACATATATATATAGAGAGAGAGAGAGAGAGAGAGAGGGGGGGGGGGGGTCGCCACTCCTTTACTATTGATACTACTTCCACCGATCCCACCACACTCCCACCGATCAGCTAGTCTGCAGTAGCTCTGGCAGCAGAAGTCACACCAGATCTACACAGCTCCATCCATTGTGTAGTGCAGTATTCCAATACTCCAGTGCTTAGGGACCACCTACCGGTCATGATTTCAGAATATCCCACAGAATGAATACCTGTGGTATGCCCTGATGCACTGACATTAATTATATCTCCTGCTCAATACTAAGGAAATCCTAAAAACATGATTGGGCCCTGAGGACTGGAGTTGAGGAACACCAGTGTAGTGGATGTAGCTGGTTACCGCGGCCTGCTCCCATTGAAGTGAATGGGAACAGCTCTACTGCCCATTACACAATGGATGGAGCGGTCTAGTTTCTACAGTGGAAGCTATTTTGAAACATCTGACAGGCGGGGGGCGTGGGTTGTTGAACCCCCTCAAATGAGATATTGATGGCCTAACCCAAGGCTATCCATAGTAATGCCTCACGTCAGTGTTTTGGTCAGTGATTTCCATGAGTGATTGTGAGCCAAAAACAGGATTGGAGCCTCCACAGACATAAGGGAAAGATCTGTATCTGTTCTGTGTTCAGAGCCGCACGTGGTTGGGGCTCAAAATCACTGATGGACATCACTGACCGAACACTGATGTGTGAATAAGTTATAAAGGAGATGACAATCCCTTTAAGGTATATTGAAAGCTCAGTCAGAGATCAATCATTTGCTTTATTTTTCAAGAGTTTATAATTTTATAAAAGTAGTAAAACTAAATAAAAACGATATAAATTTGGTATTGCCATATTTGTACTAACCCCAGAATAAGGTTGTCATAGTCTGGGGAATGCGCACTGTGATGCCTATTGTGGGCACGGCATTGATTCACCTAGTGGGCATGCCCTCGGCCAGACCTTGGCTTGGCTGGGGAGGAGTAAAGTGAAAAGAAGGCAGAGCAGCCTTGGCTCCTACACAGGGAACGCCGCCCCTGGGCACTTGCAAGTGCTCATTTGCATATTCCGGCTTGTGCAAGTCTAAAGAAAAGAACAAAGGTACCGTTACAATCCTGTATAGATGTGCTGCAGAGCCATGTAAGTACTCTATATGGCCATATGGAGGTGACAGACTCCCTTTAAAGGGGTTGTGCCATGAAAAATATTCTACATTTTTTTAAACCAGCCCCTTGATCTGAATACGTTTGTAATTGCATTAATTAACTTGTAATGAAAACTGTAGTATAGCCACTGAGTTATACAATGAAATCTATCTGTATAGCGCCACCTGCTGTTTGTTCTTTTCCTTATTTCTTGTCCACATCACTGAGATGGTCACACGCACTCAGTTTAAATCTTTTAAATCTTCAACTGCGACCAGCCATATCTTCTGTTAGAAGTTATGGCAAATACAGGAAAAGAGTTACAGCAGAAATGACCTCCACCCCCCACCCCCTGAGCTGCAGCAGAAAGCACACACCCCCCCCTCCCCCCAGTTGCAAGCCTGAAATAAATCTAGCCAAACAATGAATGTGGAGATCTCTGGATCCATGTGAGGTACAGGGCTGGTTCTAGCTTTGTTAGAAAGACTGTCATGTATTATATAATAAGTTTCACTGATTCCTTCTGGAATTCTAGAGTGGTCAGCTGCACATGGCCAAAAATATCCATTTTGGAATGGTCTTACACCCTATGAATGCACATTTTCAGTGTTTGTTCACTTTGGATAAGCCATCAACATCAAAGCCTCATGAAACCCTTTTAAAAAAATTGTTTTATTATGTTGATTTTACATTACAATTTCCTCAGAGATGCTTTCGTAAGGTCATAGACATACACACAGATTATAAATGAGATTCAACTTTTGATGTCATTTTCTCCATTCCAGGGGCGTGTATATATTCATTTACTACTTCAGCTTAGAAGGAATGCATCATTAAAAAATATAAATGCCTTCTTGTCATGTCATTTTATTTTTACTGCGGTAGAATTGTTAGGAGAGACGTTTTAGAGAAGAATATTAATTGAATTATACAGTATGAACATGTTACACAAGTTCTAATAACACAGCACCAGAAAACAGCAGAATGATCATTAGTAGCTGAACCTGCGCAAGCTAGTAGTGCAACCTGTGCAGCTAAGCGGGGGCCCATTACGTAAAAGGGCCACTGTGACTGTAAAACAGTATCCTACTGTATATAACAGTCTAAATTGATGCATTACATATACACAATTACTGGTAGATTGCCAGAGAGTCATAAGACCGTATTTTATGATGAACTATTGAATTGCATGAGACCAACATTCTGTTCACACACTGATACATAAAATATAAAAATACAAGAAAACAAAACCACTTCACAGTTTTTCACTCCTTATCTCCTTATAAAATGAACCTCTTGCTCTCTACCTAACACATGGAATAGATGGGGCAACATCCACTATTGTTTCGCTTATATTTGGCACTGGATAGTGAAAGCCTGTTAGAAGCCTGATATTGATGGGGCAATCTTAAATATCCAGTGGAACTGTCATGGTGAGGCTCTGTGCCTGCTGCCATCCTGCTATCCATGGCGGGTATGGGCGCCGCATCACTCACTTTGTTGCTGCCCAGTGGCAGGCCTGTTGCCAGAATCATTGGCTGCTCGGCTGCTAGATTTGTTTCCCTTGTCTCTTAGGGCAGTGGTCCTCAACTCCAGTCCTCAGGGCCCACCTGCCGGTCATGTTTTCAGGATTTCCTTAGTATTGGGCAGCTGATATAATTAGTGTCCATGCATCAGGACTTACCACAGGTATTCATTCTGTGGGATACTCCTAAATCCTGACCGGCAAGTGGGCCCTCAGGACTGGAGTTGGGGAACCCTGTCTTAGGGCATGCGTGCTCCCTGGCTCTTAAAGGACCAGTGCACAATTGCGCCAATCTTCTCCAGCCAAGGACTGGACACGTGATGGTACTTAGTGCACTTTCCCCTAGAGAAGGGTGCCTGAGATTTAGGTTCCTAGCTTGCTAGTTTATTTGATTGTCTGCCTATGTATGTTACCTCTGCCTGTTCATCAACTCTGATCATCCACTGACATTGCCCTGACTATAGCCTGACCATATTGAACCATTGCTGTCTTCCCTGACTTCAGGCCAGTTTCACGGATACACATGAACTCCGCCTGACCTGACTTTGGCCTGTTTCCTCATTATATGTGTTGCCTGTTCCCTTGATGCTTCACACCCATATCCCCCATGGGTCAGCTGCTAACTACACTGCAACTATTCTAAGAAGTAGCAGTCTGTTGGGTCCTCTGCAGCAAAATCTAGATCACTGTACAGGGATTAAAGGATAAATGCCAGGGGATCACCAGGTATAAAGCCCTTAGGACTAGCCCAAATTCTAACCAGTAAGTTGGTACAGTGCTTACACACCTACTGCTCAGTACAAAAACATGTGGACATATACGTTTGATCAGCATACTGCTATGTAATGTAACCCTGTATTTGCACCCTAAACCTTGATGCAAACAATAAAGACTTTTAAGGTATTGTTGAGCACAATTTATTATCACTTATTGATGAAGAGTATATGTTATTAAGATAAAAAATATATTTTAGCCATGTTTGGTACTACATGCATTGTGGTTTGCCAGGTTCTCAGAAATGTAATAGACAGTGTGTAATAATAGAGGACTTTTTTCCATCATTTGTAAAAAAAATAATACTAATACTAACAATAATATATATATATATATATATATATATATATATATATAGATATATAGTATATTTTCACTGAAAACCTATTGGAATGCATTCAAATATTTATGTGTCCTGAAATAGAGAAAAAGAGAAGAAGAGGCGTGGAAAAATTCCCTTCTGTTTTGAGGTTTGTGATCTTCCGATATAGAATTTTGGTAGGTATATACTGTTGCATTGGTTTTTTTGTGTGTTTTTTTTTGCAACATGACGGCATTGAGGCAATGATACCAGTGGCTGTGGAGTGGATGGCAGTTTCATTATTCCAACTATCCAAGAAAAAGTTCAGCAGTTAAAACTATTGTTAACTTATTTATAACATGTTTAAATCCACTGTAGACAACTGTAACAAACACAAAAACACTTATGCATATCAAGTGCAAAAAAACATTCCTATTCACAGCATGGTTCTATGGCTAAGGGCCCATTCAGACGGCCGTAGTGCTTTGTGGATCCGCAAAACACGGATACCGGCCGTATGCATTCTGCAATTTGTGGAGCGCACATGGCAGCAACCATAATAGAAAATGCCTATTCTTGTCCACTACTGCGGACAAGAATAGGACATGTTCTATCTTTTAGAACTTTTAGGTGTGCTGTCTGCATCTTTTGCAGCCCCATTGAAATGAATGGGTCCGCACCGGCCGTCTGAATGAGCCCTAACAGTGATTTTTTTTTTACCAGAGAGGAACAAATTGATTCTAAATTAATCAAATTCATCTCACAAAAATTCTGAATCCAGCCGAATCCGAAACTTTTAAGATTTAATTATGAACAAATCTCTGAAAATGCCCCCCCATTTTACAGGTTAGAAAGCACAGAAGAAGGCATCTTCTATCAAAAAGGGATACTATGAAGACCATGTTTTAATTTAAAAAATAAAATTCAACAGTGCAGTGTGTTATTAAACAGGCTGCTTGTTACCATCTGTTTACCCATTGACATATATGTCCCTGTCACTTTGACATTACTAATGCTGTCTTGGAGGTAAAGAGCTTGAAAGGGGTAGGATGCAGTCCTAGGAGACCTCAGAGTGTCAAATACAACTTTTCAGAAAATCTCAGCACTTTCGATATGGGTAAAATTTATTCCTACCTGAAATACCTGGCCCATTGTTGATAGGTGTGCTGAAATAGATCTGCCAACTGACTTATTAGAATCAGACCCAAAATGAATTTCAAAAAAATTCACTCATCTGTAGTTTTTAGTAGAGATTACTGTAGATTAGAGTTTTTACTAGAGAATACTCTCTAAGTGGTTTTGTTTTTGCTACAGTGGTCGACAGTGGGTTTTAATATGCTATAAATAAAACAGTTGGACTTGTGCAGCGGGCGCCTCCCCCCAGGGCCCTTTAAGAGTAATAAGAGTACTTGTTTTTCGTGACACCAATTGCAGTGAAGCAACAAGGGCACAGGGCCCCTTTTAGCGATGCAGTAGATGGTACCCAGGTGTAGAAATACCAGAGTGGTTTAGGGTAGTCTAAATGTCCCTTAAGGTGTTGTGCACGTGTCATGGTGCTCCTACCTAG
The DNA here is from genome assembly GCA_033119425.1 of Bufotes viridis. Lineage (NCBI taxonomy): Eukaryota > Metazoa > Chordata > Amphibia > Anura > Bufonidae > Bufotes > Bufotes viridis. The sequence goes on along the minus strand of CM065591.1, from coordinate 334,552,064 downwards.
ATACGCTGGACCCTAATAGTTGGCTCCCAAGCAATGAAAAGGGGTTGGTTGATGAAAGGGATGATGAAAAAAATGGAGTCCAGACCTTGTGATGAAGTTCAATAACAGCTTTACTTGGATAAACGTTTCTCCAAACGATTTACAGGCGTTGTCTTGGTTCCAGCAGGATAATGGATTAACTGTGGCAGGCAAACTACTCTCTGCTACATCTGTTGCTCTCTGGACTGCTGTGCTGACAGACTTAAATGAAATTTCTGCTTCTGCAGGATGCTGCAACTTCTCTCTGTAGTCTGACTGTAGCTTTGTCCAGGGAAAACTTTCTCCTCCTGGCTTCTTAGGCTCCAAGCTTCTGCCTCCATGTCCAGCAGAGCTTAGGGTGCTCTAGCTGGCCTAGACAGGGTTCTTTCAACAGGGACTTGCTCCTGCTTCCTTCCGCTAGCAGGGGGTAACCTAGGACTGACTTCTAACTCGAACTACACCCTCCCTGCAGCAAGTGGGACACGCCCACCACACCACAGAGGAGGGTTAGAATGGAAAGGAAAGCTCTATTCTCTGTATGATAGCTCTGCCATTTATGCTGCCATCTACTGGTGAACAAGGCATAATGCACTTGAACAGTTACATACCAACATAGGAAATGCACATTATGCAGGACCTGGAAATAAATACACAGATAACATAACACTAGCCCATTAGAGATAGTAGCGAGGCGCAAAGGTGTTAATGCCACTCTGAGGTGTTAAACTTGCCCTATTTGCCACATTACACACTGGAGTACACTGTTATTGCAATTTCATTACTTCCCTGATGTATTTTTCACACTATAAGACACACTTTTCCCCCAAAAAGTGAGGGGAAATGGCAGTGCGTTTAATATAGTCCAAATTTTAATCACAATAATCGAGTAGTGTTGGCTCAACCAACCGAGACCTAAGGTATAGGTTCACACTCTGCGACCCTCCCACAGTCGGTAAAACAACAATATATAGAAATAAAAATGATGGAGGGCACTCACTTATCTGGTGTTGCACAGAAATACACAGTAGATGGTTAATGAACAATAATTTATTAAGTAATAGTAGTAAGTTTATTAAGTAATTTATTTAGTCTCATAGTCATATCCGTGGCTAAATTTCCATGAAACTGTAAATCGGCACACATTACATTAAAACCATAAAAAAATGAAAATAAAAATGTTGAAAAAATAGAAATAAATCTGATTAAATATATGGAGCACTTGTTTTAAATATCATTGTACTTGTGTTGAATGTTAGTGCAACAGTTAATCACACACCAGCATACTCGAGTTGATGGATATATAGTATTTATAGGGAGGAGACACTTTAAATGAGCATCATATCCTGTGTAAACTTGTGGCAACAGATCAATATGAATGTTGGTCTAATATATAATTATGCATAAATCACAGCTCGGTTATCCAATGAAGTTCATGTAATGTTCAAAGTCTCTCATAAGATTATATTGATAACGCAACTCAATGCTTAATATACCCTCTTAATATGGAAGATCCAGATAGTATATATACTGTTGACTGTCTCCTGCAGCGGCTTATCGTTAATCTCGTCTTAATGCCGATACTTGTACAGGATATATATAGAGTGTTCATAAATTATAACAGAAGGTAATAGTTACTTTACCACTCCTGTCAAGATGTCTTTGTGTCCAGTTGTAACAAAACAGCAAACTCCGCTCGGTTCCGCTTGCTAGTTACTGCAGCGTCCCACGTGGCGTCCCATGTTATCGGAAACAACTGCTTAGATCCTGCCGCAATGTGCCAAACGTATGTATTTCGCGTTGTAGATTAGCGTCCCACAGGAGGCTGGCACTTGAGCTGGTGTCAATTAATACCTGTTCACTGGAACATCAATGCACCTGGATGTATGATCTCAGGTTGACTGCAGTCGATCCTTGAAAGCCCCTCTGTATGTTATCGCTATATATTGTCACCAGACGCATCTCGGAGAGTCTATCTCCTTCCACCGAAACGCGTCTGATGACAATATATGTTGATAACATACAGAGGGGCTTGCCCTAACTATACTGTACTCATCCTCCCTGGTCTTCTTCCTGGCCCCACTCTGCACCGTGTCCTGACCAAATACAGCATATATATAAAGCATATATATATACAAACATATATATAAACCCCTGAAAGGCATTTTAAACCATTATTTCATTATGTACCCGGTCAGCGGCCGAGAGGACTTGCGTGGCCCCCTGGGGAATCAGCCCACTGGGAAATTTTGTGTAGGGTCTATGGCCAAACTGCCCCTGCCTCCCATAGAGTCAACAATAGGCACAAACCTTCATCACTTATGTCCAACTGGGTCAACCCTTACCCCATAGCAGGTCCTTGATGATGAGCTGATGTTGGGATGTCCTGTCTAGGAAAGCAGGCTGTAAGTCTACACACAGTGCTCCCTCAGAATACAATATTTTCAACATGCAATAGTCTTTTCTGACCCATCGTAAGTTGATACCAGACTTAACATCCAACCATTCAATGCAACTTCTCTGGTAAAATATCTGTATTAGTTGTCACTTAGCAGATATTCCTGACTGTTATATGTAAGGACTTGGTTTATTTGTCTTAGTTATCTACTTATTTTTCTTAAATCTTCATTTCCTCTTATCTTGGATGACATTTTGGGGCTTTGGAACCGATTACTCAAGTTACACAGATTTCAACATACAATATTAATTGGTTCCAGGACGACCATTGTATCTTGAGGGACCACTGTATTTCCTGCATTGATGCTCACTAAAATGCTTGTTGAGCAAGGGACTCACGTCTAGTACATAAATAGGCCCCAATAAGGCAAATCACTCAAAATAATGAAAACACTAGCCCAGTAGATGCAAAATCATATATAGACTAAGCTTTCATTCTGATATGATCAAATCTGAGATTCTTAGCGCATGTATTTAGATCAAAACACATCTGTGCCCGCCTACCAGTGTCAAGGTGATCCCAATCAGGCAGGCCATACTCTAAACCTATCTATGCCGTTGGGCATCTACATTCAGGAGAGCAGACTCTGCACATGAATTGTGCTGCCACTTGTTTTCTCTGTGTGCGGTCAAACATCCAATGAGAGGAAGAGCACACATAGCTATACGTACTGCCTAATCAAAGTCGCTTGTGAAATTGGCGGGGAAAAAGTGCACAAAAAATGTTACTCCCAAGGTGAAATAGGAGCGCATACAGACTTGAAGGTGCCACTCCTTCAAGTATATACTTCAGACTAAACAAAAATCACTAAAAAAAGATAAAAAAAAAAACATCCTGCACGATGTGATAAATAAATATGCGGATGTGCATGGCTACATTTATAAAAGAAAAATCACTAAAAATAATATATAAGCCCTCATTCTGATATGATAAAATCTGAGATTCTTAGCCAATATATTTCGATCAAACACAGAACCAGAGATAGGTGCACACTGCCGTCACACTAAACCCTTACACTGATGTTAAAAATTGAGAGGTTAGTTCGACATATCCTACTAGGAGGACATGTCTTAAGCTCGGGCACCAGCGTCAAGGTCTCTCAAGTAGCCCGAGGCCCTAACACTCACCTACCTGCGCCATATGGGCGATATCAGGGGCCAGTGGGCAATTACAGGAGCATTAGGACGACTCACAAACATCTCCTCTGTTACCTCCAGCATGTAGCCATGCTTGCAATGGGAGGTGGGAGGTGTCTATGAGCCCTACCCAAGACTGACTGATATAGCCCAGAGCCTAGCAGGTGCACCCAAATGTGACCTGAAGATGAAAAACAGGCACATTTAAATTGGAGTTTATACACCTCCGTACATATATATATAAACCATCAAAAAATGTGGTGTTAAAAAAGCAGGATGCGCTCATACCCATATGCAGTTGTGCATTTCTATAGGGGAGCACATCCTGCACTTGTAGTCGGTTGCTAATGGCAATCACCAGCAAAAAATGCATACAATGGATGATGCCAGCAACGGACTACAAGTACCACAATGGACATCCTACATAAGATGACATTTAGGCCTCATGCACACGGCCGTTGTTTGGGTCCGCGTCCGAGCCGCATATTTCGCGGCTCGGCCGCGGAATATTCATTTCAATGGGGCCGCAAAAGATGCGGACAGCACTCCGTGTGCTGTCCGCATCCGTTGCTCCGTTCCGTGCCCCCACAAAAAAAATAGAGCATGTCCTATTCTTCTCCGTTATGCGGACAAGAATAGGCATCTCTATAATGGGCCGCGTTCCGTTCCGCAAATTGCGGAACGGAACGCGGAGCAGCTTCCGTGTTTTGCGGATCCGCGGTTTGCGGACCGCAAAACACCCACGGCCGTGTGCATGAGGCCTTATGTGGATGTGGCAAGAATTCAGAACAAACACAGAACCAGAGATAGGTGCACACTGCCGTCACACTAAACCCTCACACTGATGTTAAAAATTGAGAGGTTAGTTCGACACATCCTACTAGGAGGACATGTCTTAAGCTCGGGCACCAGCGTCAAGGTCTCTCAAGTAGCCGGATGTCTCACAAGTGCAGGATGTGCTCCCTTATAGAAATGCACAACTGCATATGGGTATGAGCGCATCTTGCTTTTTTTGATGGTTTATATATATATGTACCACATTTTTTGATGGTTTATATATATGTATGGAGGTGTATAAACTCCAATTTAAATGTGCCTGTTTTTCATCTGCAGGCCACATTTGGGTGCACCTGCTAGGCTTTGGGCTATATCAGTCAGTCTTGGGTAGGGCTCATAGACACCTCCCACCTCCCATTGCAAGCATGGCTACATGCTGGAGGTAACAGAGGAGATGTTTGTGAGTCGTCCTAATGCTCCTGTAATTGCCCACTGGCCCCTGATATCGCCCATATGGCGCAGGTAGGTGAGTGTTAGGGCCTCGGGCTACTTGAGAGACCTTGACGCTGGTGCCCGAGCTTAAGACATGTCCTCCTAGTAGGATGTGTCGAACTAACCTCTCAATTTTTAACATCAGTGTGAGCGTTTAGTGTGACGGCAGTGTGCACCTATCTCTGGTTCTGTGTTTGTTCTGAATTCTTGCCACATCCACATAAATTTCATCTTATGTAGGATGTCCATTGTGGTACTTGTAGTCCGTTGCTGGCATCATCCATTGTATGCATTTTTTGCTGGTGATTGCCATTAGCAACGGACTACAAGTGCAGGATGTGCTCCCCTATAGAAATGCACAACTGCATATGGGTATGAGCGCATCCTGCTTTTTTAACACCACATTTTTTGATGGTTTAAATATATTTAGATCAAAACACATCTGTGCTGCCTACCAGCGCCAAGGTGGTCACAGTCAGGCAGGTCAAGTCACAGTGTTTTGATCAAAATATATTGGCTGAGAATCTCAGATTTTATCATATCAGAATGAGGGCTTAGTCTATATATGATATTTGTCTCCTCTGTGTCAGTGCATTATTTTCAGTGATTTTTCTTTTATAAATATAGCCATGTAAATCCGCATATTTATCACATCGTGCAGAATGTTGTTTTATCTTTTTCAATGATTTTTGTGTAAAAGACAAAGAGATATTTATTTATTTATTTATTTTACTCTTTTTTTTGTTTTGCAGCTATCAATATAAAAAACTGAAACATTCACATTTTCACACTAACTACTGGAGCACAAATGCTAACATGCAGACAGCAGCATCCTGGACACACAGACCACACATCCAGCATGTATTACTGGAGGGACACATACAGAAACTAGGAACAGAAGGTCAATATCAAGAGGTCTGAAAATGAATGAAGGAATGAAGACTGCAGACTGAAACTTGGTGAAACTTTTTAATTTGAGGTAACCACTGACATATGTAAAGGTAACATTTGTAAAGGTATCTATAACATTTAAAGATATACATAACCTTTAATAATTGACACAAAAAAACAGCATGTGTGAATCCAGATTTTCCAGAATTGTCTTTTTTTATACAGCATCCCAGAGACATGAAACTTCCCCAGTATTGAGACAATTGGCAGAACTGATTTGAAGATTTTTATATATTGCCTGAAATTCAGAGCAAGCATTCTTTATGAATGAAAACACCACTGCCAAATGTCCACTAGGTGGGAGGATTATACCATTCATGAAACTTGAAAAGCCTGCACACAACAAGGCCAACACACAAAACAATTAAACACACACATAGATGTGAAAAATGATGACCCTTTTTTCACCTATAACATGGTTGAATAAGGGATTTTTCACACAAACTATATGGATTAGGTCCGGATGCGTTCAGGGTGCGTTCAGTGAAACTCGCACCATTTTGCAAGCAAGTTCAGTCAGTTTTGTCTGCGATTTCGTTCAGTTGTTGTTTTTTCCGCGCGGTTGCAATGCGTTTTGATTCGTTCATCACGCGCATGATAAAAAACTGAAGGTTTACAAACAACATCTCCTAGCGACCATCAGTTAAAAATGCATTGCATCCGCACCTGCTTGCGGACGCAATGCGTTTTTCACTGAAGCCCTATTCACTTCTATGGGGCCAGGGCTGCGTGAAAAACGCAGAATATAGAACATGCTGCGATTTTCACGCAACGCAGAACTGATGCGTGAAAACGTAAAGCGCTAATGTACACAGACCCATTAAAATGAATGGGTCAGGATTCAGTGCGGGTGTATTTTTGTGGAGATTTTTTAACCATAGTCTCTGGAGGGATTGAACCCACTTTTCCTTTTGTTTTGGAGCTTATATTTTCACTTTTCTAGATAGATAGATAGATAGATAGATAGATAGATAGATAGATATGAGCTAGAAATAGATAGTTATGAAATAGTGATAGATATGAGATAGATAGATAGATAGATAGATAGATAGATAGATAGATACAATAAGCAAAAAGTGAGGCAGCACTCCAATTGTGGTAAAAGGGTGAAGACCAGTTTATTCCCAAGGCAAAGTTTCAGCCTAACACAATGAGGCTGAAATGTTACCTTGGGAATAAACGGGTCTTCACCCTTTCACCACAAATGGAGTGCTGCTTCACGTTTTGCTTAATTTCTCTATCAGTGGAAGTAATACCTATCTCCCCTGAGGATTTGCACCCATCTTCACATTGTCCAACTGTGATAGATAGATAGATAGATAGATAGATAGATAGATAGATAGATAGATAAGAAAGTAATTAATAAATACAATTTGAATGTAATGATATATGAATAGTAATTATAAGAATGATGTCTCATTGAAAAACAAAATATATCGCTAATTGTTATAGACTATGCTTTCAGGTCACTACACTTCCTGAGGACTCATTTTTCCTTCAGGAACCACTGTGTCTGTAATGCCTTGTGAAATAAGATCTTGGCAATGAAGTGAAAAATTAGAGGTGAAATAAAGTAACATCCTACACCAGTGGCGTAACTAGAAATGACTGGGCCGGACTGGCCTACCGGGATACCGGGAAAATTCCCGGTAGGCCGGTAGCCCTGACTGCCGCACGGCCGGCCGGCGGCCGCAAGCACACTGGGCTCCAGTGGCGACGGAGATGAGCGCTTGCATTGCGCTCATCTCCGTGCGGAGCAGCAGCAGCTGGAGGCTGGAGGTAAGTATAAGTGTTCTTTTTTTTTTTTTTTTTCTTGGGGCTATTGGCAGCACTAAAGGGGGCTACTGGCAGCACTAAAGGGGGCTACTGGCAGCACTAAAGGGGGCTACTGGCAGCACTAAAGGGGGCTACTGGCAGCACTAAAGGGGCTACTGGCAGCACTAAAGGGGCTACTGGCAGCACTAAAGGGGCTACTGGCAGATAAAGGGGGCTACTGGCAGCACTAAAGGGGCTACTGGCAGATAAAGGGGGCTACTGGCAGATAAAAGGGGCTACTGGCAGATAAAGGAGGCTACTGGCAGATAAAAGGGGCTACTGGCAGATAAAGGGGCTACTGCCACTTAAAGGGGCTACTGCCACTTAAAGGGGCTACTGCCACTTAAAGGGGCTACTGGCACCAAACGGGGCTACTGGCACATAAAGGGCGCTACTGGCACTAAAGGGGGCTACTGGCACTAAAGGGGCTACTGGCACATAAAGGGGCTACTGGCACATAAAGGGGCTACTGGCACATAAAGGGGCTACTGGCACATAAAGGGGCTACTGGCACTAAAGGGGCTACTGGCACTAAAGGGGACGGCTACTGGCACATAAAGGGACGGCTACTGGCACATAAAGGGACGGCTACTGGCACATAAAGGGACGGCTACTGGCACATAAAGGGGCTACTGGCACATAAAGGGGCTACTGGCACTAAAGGGGACGGCTACTGGCACATAAAGGGGCGGCTACTGGCACATAAAGGGACGGCTACTGGTACTAAAGGGGGCTACTGGCACATAAAGGGGCTACTGGCACTAAAGGGACGGCTACTGGCACACTGTTATGGGGCACTGTGGATGTCACTGTTATGGGGGATCTGTGGATGACACTGTTATGGCGGAATCTATGGATGACACTGTTATGGGGGAATCTGTGGATGACACTGTTATGGGGAATCTGTGGATGTCACTGTTATGGGGCGCTGTGGATGTCACTGTTATGGGGCGCTGTGGATGTCACTGTTATGGGGGATCTGTGGATGACATACTGTTATGGGGGTACTTTCACACCTGCGGCATGGCTATCCGACCTATCCGGGCTGTTCACCCTTCTGATCCGCCATGCCGCAAGTACCCGTGCACTGCCGTGCTGCTGCTCTGTCCCCATTGACTATAATAGGGGCAGGTGACGGAGCTATGGCGCTGCACGGCAGAGATCATCGGACTAAAAAGTACTGCATGTCCGACTTTTTAGTCCAGCGATCTCTGCCATGCTGCACCATAGCTCCGCCCCCTGCCCTATTATAGTCAATGGGGACAGAGCAGCAGCACGGCAGTGCACGGTACTGCGGCATGGCGGATCAGGAGGGTGAACAGCCCGGATAGGTCGGATAGCCATGCCGCAGGTGTAAAAGTACCCCATAACAGTATGTCATCCACAGATCCCCCATAACAGTGTCATCCATAGATTCCGCCATAACAGTGTCATCCACAGATCCCCCATAAGTGTGTCATCCACAGATCCCCCATAACAGTGTGTCATCCACAGATCCCCATAACAGTGTGTCATCCACAGATCCCCCATAACAGTGTCATCCACAGATCCCCATAACAGTGTGTCATCCACAGATCCCCCACAAAAGTGTGTCATCCACAGATCCCCACAACAGTGTGTCATCCACAGATCCCCCATAAAAGTGTGTCATCCACAGATCCCCCATAAGTGTGTCATCCACAGATCCCCCATAAGTGTGTCATCCACAGATCCCCCATAAGAGTGTCATCCACAGATCCCCCATAACAGTGTGTCATCCACAGATCCCCCATAACAGTGTGTCATCCACAGATCCCCATAGCAGTGTGCCTGCCCTGCGCACTGAGGACAGATTGAAAAGAGGGGAAGATCCGTGGAAGCAAGCAGAGGACAGCACAGCAGAAGATGGAATAGGTTCTTTTGTAAGTAAATTATTTTATTATAAATGTATCCCTGCATACCGCAATACTCTCGTATTTTGAATTTATATATACTTATTTCGTTTTTTTTCAGTTGTATGAATTTAAGTGGGGAAAATTATTAGTGCCCCCCATTTTGACTGTGGTATCTTATGTGCCTCCCATATATTGTTCCTAGAGTTGCCACTGCGCAGAGGCCAAGTCACGGCAACGCTAGGGTAAGGCCCGGCCTGTGTGTGTGTATATAATTATATATATATATATATATATACACATACATACACACGCTCGCGGCGTGTGTGTTTGGGGCTGGTATGCAACTTTTTCCGGGGCTGGTATGCAACTTTTTCCAGGGCTGGTTTTTATCCCCAGTCCGGCCCTGGAAATGACTGAGCCCCACAGAAAATTTTTGAATGGGGCCCCCTCCCCAGTAATTTTTTCACAACCCCTTCCTTTCATGCCGCCCCCTTTCCTGTGGCTAGTAAAGATCGCTCTCTCAGACTAGGCCTGGCAGCTGTTCCTTCTATTTTCTACACTGTCAATACCGCCACTGTATATAATTTCATTGTGTAATACTGTTGAGGGGCCCTGACAAAATCTTTTAGCACTTCTCCTCCTCTTGGATGGGCCCCTTCTGGGTCAGGGCCCCAAAGCAGCTGCTTCCCCTGCTTCCCCTATAGTTACTCCCCGTCCTACACCCTCACAAAGCTGATGGTGAAAATAAACGCCATTTTTTCACAACTGTATACTGTATGGCCACCGAAACAAATAAAAATGTTAAAAATGTGGTAAACTAGACATCCACCGTCTCTGAGATTAAAATAAATTGACGTGTAAGGAGTGAAGTGACCTTCATCAGAACTAGGGATGAGTGAATCGACTTCGGATGAAACATCCGAAGTCGATTTGCATAAAATTTTGTTTCAATACTGTACGCAGTGAGCGCTCTGTACAGTATTAGAATGTATTGGCTCTGATGAGCCGAAGTTATTACTTCGCGAAGTTTCGCGAGACTTGGCATAATAACTTCAGAAATGTATTTATACTGTAAAAAACCATTTCCCGAACTTGGGTTCAGTTCAAGGGTACCTCTTGGAACAGAACCCGAGGTCGGGAAATGTTTTTTTACAGTATAATTATACAGTATATAATTACGCGAAGTAATAACTTCGGCTTATCTGAGCCAATACATTCTGATACTTACGGAGCGCTAGCTCCGTACAGTATTGAAACGAAATTTTATGCGAATCGACTTCGGATGTTTCATCCGAAGTCAATTCGCTCATCCCTAATCAGAACATAAGGTTCACATCGTGTAGCATGAATGAAACCCATGTTGCTGGCCTTGAGAAAGGAAGGGGAGGCTGAAAAACTGGCAAGCACTGATTTGAGTAACATTATAAAATAAAAACAGTGGCACTCTCACTTTCTGGCACAATATGTACCAACAACTATGTATATCTATTTACATATGCCTTTTTTATTTAGGTAGACTTTAGATACATTGGATGAAGCAAGTAAAAATCAACAACAAAGGTTGTCAACAAATAAAGAATAATAAAATATATATGTAAATCAATAACTTATCTGGCAATCCTCCTGTCTCTAGAGCATGTACACACTGACAAATAATTAAATATAGAGATGCTGCGGAGACTTCCCAGTTAAAATAATAATTTAAAATGAATTCAAATTGTGACTGTAGAGATGGTTATTAATTAATCAAAGTCCATGGTAGTGTGCAGATCTCAAATATTCAATATATCTTATTTGGATGTATCATGTTCCTATCTGTTCTATTTAGTTCTTCAAATCTCAGCACATCAGTTGTAGCTGAGTGTATTTAAAAACGTAGTATAGTCTCTTTCCATATAGATGCATATAGCAGACGTATGGTTCCATACGTTTGACCGCTCCGCGCCTTACCCCCTCGTGATGTGAGGATTTACCCGTTCTGTTTGGCAAGTGTGAGCACCAACCTATTCATACACCAGTAGTTGCTGAGGCACTATTGTGTTCTGAAGCGATGATCTGACACATAAATTCAGTTGTCTTTATAGTCATGACTATAAAAATGTATTTGGTGAGAATAAGGAAAAAACTCTAAAGTACAAATACACTTTAGGCCTAAATATTTCCAGAAACATAACTACAGATTTTCAACGAAAATTTTTGTAAAATTTCATATGCTTGTTAAAATTGAGCTAAACTGAAATGACTCTATGGGTCCACTAAAGGTAGACTTGCATGATCAGGATAGTAACCTGTGGTACTGCCCCCATGGGCCTGGTCATATTGAGAAAGTCCTCAAAAAGAGGGTCACTAATCAGCAGTGATTTGGAACATTATATTTATTTGGCATATTGGAAGATGCACCAAACTGGGCCAGAACACCGCCAGACCAAGTGTGTGGCGGCAAGAAATTTACATCAAAAACTAACTTTGAACTTTAATAAATGTGTCAAAACTTTGCTTAAAGGGATTTACCTGGAGTTCCTTATTGATCCTCAGGATAGGTTGTTGATATCAAATCTGTGGGGGTCCAACTCTCAGCACCCATGCCAAGCAGCTGTTGGAAGAGACTGTGGCGCTGTGGCGACCACCTTCTAGTCCAGAGAGTGAGACCTCACAATCTTTGGTCACATGGCCTATAGGCAGCTCAGTCCTATTCAAATAAATGGGCCTGGGCTGTGATGCGAAAACATAGCGTACGGTGCTGTGTTTACTAAGCTGTGAGGAGGACGCCGCACTTACCGGCGCCCCGCTAACTCTTCAAACAGCTGATTGACAGGAGTGCCAGGAGTCGGACCGCGACTGATCTGATATGGATGACCCATCTTGAAGATAGGTCATCAATATCGAGCTCCCGCAAAACCTCTTTAACCATGTTCACTATCTAAAGTTCAGACACTAAAGCAGGGAACAAACGTGTTCTCTTGGGTGCAAATCAATAATAAATTTGTCCAAAAAAGGTAAATCCATAATTGTAATAAATCTGCCCCATACTGTTAACTGAAAGACTCAGAGCAGTGTTTTAATGTATATACTAGTTTTTTTTCTACCAGTGTGGTTTAGTACACGTCTGATTGTTGATTATTGTATCATATCACCTAAGAGATTACATGGGAATTCCCCATTGTCTCCAACACGGATCAGTTTCTCCAGAACATCCCACACTTCACATTCCCTGCATAATATCTTGTAACGGTCTCTTACGCTATAACAGTCATCACATATGAAATCCTCTACACCTACAGATGATCATAATTTCTATTAAGATTGCGTGGGAAGAGGCAAGGTCAGCACAATTAGAAGGAAAACTTCTCTTTATTGGGCAAAAAAATGGGTCCTTAGAGAGCCTGGCTCACCCATTCAAACAGCCAGGGGCGTAGTTATAGGGAAACAGAAGTAGTAGCTACAACTGGGACCAGTTCCTTGAAGGGGCACACAGGCCCCTCTGCCACATACAACCAAACCAGTATTATATTTGGCACATAGTAGATGAAATTTGCATTGGAGCCCAGGAGCTTCGAATTGCAACATTTCAGGGGTGTTCTCATCATAGACATTCACGGCATATACACAGAATATGTCATATAAGCCCTAGAGATGTGGGTCTTAGGTACTGGCCACTGGGAATGGAGGGGCGCATGCACGACTTTCTTCATTCAGTTGTAAGAAAGAACCAAATATAACCAAGAAAATGCGTTTGGCTGTTTTTAGAGTTCCCACAGAAGTGAACGGAGAGACATACATACAAGCTGCCATCTCTGCATTCATGGAAGCCTTGCCACCAGGCAGGGCAGGTGGTTGGGAAAACCACATTCTGGAAATAGATGCAGGTGCCAAAGGTAAGACTTGCATCTAACAGACATTTTTGTGATCTACTATGAATGTCTAAGATGGGAACATCCCTTTAAATTCAGGGACATTCCCTCTAAGCATTACGTCTAGAATATGTATGAAACTTAGTGCCGTACAATGCACCATACAGCACACACAGCTCCTTTATCTCCATACCAATTGTGCCACTGGCTCCTTTAAACAACTCCTCCCTATTCACTCTATAGCCGATAACACTTTCTCTTTATTTAACCCGTAATTGCATTGCATTTATAAAAAAAAAGTATTTTGAAAAATGAATGAAATGGCTTCACATGGTTTAAAATTTCATTTAAATTACTTTCTATTCCAACCTTAAAGTTAATACAAGACACCTCTTGATAAATTGTGATTCTCTATATTGCTTCATTTGCTGGCTTGATTCATTTTTACATCACTTCACGTTTCCAGCGGTTATGACTCCCCTGCAATCCAGCAGTGGTGGCCGTGCTTGCACATTATTGGAAAAAGTGCTGGCCTCTCTGGTGGATGAGAACGTAGGAGTGTGCAAGAGCCGTGCTTTATCTGATAGTGTGCAAGCATGACCACCGCTGCTGGTCCTGGATCGCAGGGTGGTCATAGCCCCTGGAAATGGGTAGTGTATAATGTGATGGAAAAATGAATCCAGACAGCAAAGGAGGCAATATGGATAATCACAATACATTAGTAAGTGCCTTGTATTAACTTTATCTACATGATAAATACAACTTACTGAAGTAAGACAATCCCTTTAAGATTCTAGTGATGTGCAGGTACATAAGGCTGTACTACTGAGGAGTTTATCAGCTTTATGGGCAGTTTTATTTACCGCGTGGAAAGGTTACTGCGAAATCGCAAGTAAAAATCCAATTAAAACTTCATTCCTACATTGCGGTGTTACAGTACCCCTTGCCAATCATGTATAATGACCCATTTAATCAACCCTTATTGCAGTAATTGAAGCAGCCTGGAGGGCAGATCGAGCTCCCGCAGTCACTGCTGCCGCTAAGTATGTAATTACTAATAATGCGCTTCTGTCGATGGAAGCTCCAGCAAGTGGCCTCAAATAAACACTTCACAGAAGCCGATGGAAATGAAATCTTTGACATTGTTCAACCATCTCATTATTCCAAAGTAGCTGAATAATTAAACCTCGCATCATATGCTCTGGTAATGAGCAGCAAGATGATAGAAAACCATATATATTTCATAACTAGCACTGTACAGTGTTATTTGTTGTTCCCTTTAATCAATCTGCTGATATTATATAATTGATTATAAACCTTTCCAGTGTCGGAAATAATGATTCCACAGGAGTAAAACGTAGAGAAAAGGCCTAATTATCTCAAGGTTGGCTAATGCTAATATTCTTCGTAAACGGCACGGACAAAGTAAAGAACTAATTAATAGAAAGCACAAGTGTGAGATCCGTCCATGTTTGGCTGACATGGCAAGCTTTGGTCATGAGAGTCTTCAGTGGCTGCTTTTCCATCTGAGTTGTTTAAGATGGATACAAAGAATAACCGTCTGGGTGAAACTACTTTGAAGGGTATAAAATAACCCAAATCTCTAATATATTATATATATTTATATTACACTATATGGAGAGAACTCTTGGGACATGCCTGTTAATCATTGAATTTCGGTGTTTCATTCAGTACCATTGCCACAGGTGTATAAAATCCAGCACCTAGCCATGTAATCTGTCTTTACAAATATTGGTGAAAGAAGGAGTCGTTCTAAAGAGCTCAGTGAATTGTGACAAGTCAGTGCATTAAATTTATTTCCCTCTTAGATGTTCAACAATCAACGGTGTTACTGCAATGTGGAGGTGTTTAGGAACCACAGCAACTCAAAACGTAAAGTTACAAAGCGGGGTTACCAAGTGCTGAGGCATAGAAAAGTCACCAATGCTCTGCCCGCTCAATAACTGTACAGTTTCAAGCCTCCTCTGGCATTAACTTCAGCACTGGGCGCTGGGGAGCTTCATGGCATTACATCACCAACCAGAATGCCAAGTGTTGGATGGAGTGGTGTAAAGCACGCTGCCACTAGACTCTGGAGCACTGGAAACGTGTTCTGTCAGTGATGAATCACGCTTCTCTGTCTGCCTGGTTGAGTGATTTTGGTGTGGAAGAACTTAAAGTACTCCCGCAAAAAATTATTACTCTGTGACCTTCTAGAATGGTACATGACATAATCTGTAGTGAAGGTAATCTTCTTACCAGTGTCTGTATTTGTGAGTTATGCCCTCCCTTCTGATCCTCAGCTGTGTCATGTGACCAGCAATCAGACTCTTCAAATAACACAGCGTCTTATGTGTGGACAGGAAGTCAGTTTCTCTATGTATTCCTATGGCAGCCTCAATGTCAGTCTCATAGGAATGAATAGAGAAGTAACTGACTTCCTGTCCTGTGTCAGTTGCAGACCAGAGAGCTGGTCACATGACACAGCTGAGGATCAGAATGGAGGTTATAACTCACAAATATAGTTACTGGTAAGAAGATTACCTTCACTAGTTTACACCATTTACCTTTTTAGCAGGTAAGAGAATACAATGTTTTGCAGGAGTTCTTCTTTAAAAGGAACCAGTCACCATGACATGCAGTCCAAGCTGCAGGAAGGATGTGATAGCGCAGGAGGAGCTGAATAGACTGACAATTTGTTTTGTTGGAAGAGATTTAGTATAACTTGTATTTTATGAGTGTTTATCCACCCATAGTGCATACTGTTTAACTTTAGGTACTGCACAATACTGTCCAGGGACAAATTCAAATGGAGTTTGGGGCTGGAATACCCCTTTAATCGAAACTGTGGACCTTATTAGCTGCTAGATGAGAGATTGGGCTTGGCATTTAAAGGTAAACCAATATTACCAAAACGAGTCCAGTAAAGTAATACTAATCTTTATTTATATAGCACCAACATATTCAACAGTGCTTTACAGCCTGAGGGTTCAGGTACAAAAATCCCAGTAACAAGCAAGCCAACAATTAAAAAATTAAAACAAGAGAAGTGCGGGCCCTGCTCAAAAGAGCTTACAATCTACAAAAGGTGCTTGTTTGGTCCAGCCATATTAACACAATAGAGGGGTAGATGGTATCTGTAGTGCTTCTGAGTGCATGGGGGTATGGTGGATAAAGCTGGATGAAGGGACCAGCAATAATGATGAAGGAGGTGAATAAAGAAGAGTTCCATTAGGGGACATGATGGGCCATCCTTAATAGATGTGTTTTTAGGGAGTGCCTAAAACTGTAGGAGTTGGGAATTAACCTAATCACTTGGGCTCCCCAGAGAAGTCCTGAGAGAATGCCTGGTGATGGGATTGAGAGGTTCAGATTATTATCAATGGCAGAACAGAAAGCACAGGCAGGGTGGTAGACAGAGAATGGCCTTAAAGGGGTTGTGTCATGAAGCATATTCCACATTTTTCAAACCAGCACCTAGATGTTAATAATTTTGAATTTGCATGTAATTAAAAATGTAGTATAACCACTTATAGTTATTCAATAAAATGTATCTATAGCGCCACCTGCTGTTTATTATTTTCATTATTTTTTTGGCCGTCTCACTGAGCTGGTCGAAAGTGCTCAGCTTAAACCGTGAACTGCCACCAGCCATATGTTCTGTTAGAAGATGTGGCAGTTACATGGAGAGAGCTGCAGCAGAAAGGACACACCCCTGGAGATGATCTGGCAGAGCAATTAGAGCAGTGAATGTGGAGATCTCTGGATCTATGTGAGGTACAGGGCTGGTTCTAGCTTTGTTATATCATATCTGGTTTTCATAGTTTTACATTATTCTTAGCATAGCCCTTTTAAAGAGGCTCTTTCACCAGGATCAACCCTATTAAAGCAGACATACTGCCTCATAGGGCTCATCATGCTGATTAAAACTGTCCCTTTCTTTTGTCTGTATGTTTATTGATATGCAAATGAGCTATTTGAGCACTAAGAGGTGGGGCTGAATATTCTGAGCACTGCTGGGTAACGCCCCCCTCGCCTTGAGGGCAAGACATCAAGCTGAGGGCAGAGCTGTGCCCTGGCTTATACATATCTACTGTATATATGTGTATTATACACACTCTGTACTATAGCTTTACCACACTGAGATCTGCTCAGAAAGCTAATCTACATATCACTGCTTTATACACAGGCACAATGTATGATTATAGAAGTACAGAACAGATATGCTCCTCCATGTAGTAATGCTATAGCTTGGTGGTATAGTGGGCTACCTTGTATGTAGATATCCCTGGTTTTTTCCTATTCTTCCTATTATTATTATTTTTCTTTAAAACCCTATTAAAAGGCTATACTAAATAATATATAATCATATAATAATAATAAGGCCTTAATGGTATTTTTTATTTTATTTTTGCTAAAACCTATTATCTATTTATTCATAGACACAATATAGGATTATAAAGAAACCAGTAATATTTATTAGCGTTCTAAAAAAAAACATTATTCTCAATATAATAAGGAGATAGAATTTTCTTATGGGATAAACGTGGAAGAAAAAAAATATCTATAGAAAAATAACTTTAAAGTCTCCCCTAAGATTCAAACCCGAGATCTCTAAATGCAAAACCAATAGCTTAACCTCTAAACCAGGGGTGCACAACCTGCGGCCCGGGGGCCACATGCGGCCCTTTATACCATTCTGTGCGGCCCCCAACCATGTGGTAACAGACATGTATGTCTATGTCTTGTTGCTGCTCACATGTATTTTTCATGTATTTCTCCCATTAGATGGGAGTCCTGGAACTGGAACTAGACATTAATGGTATATACTGTGTGTTCAGTATGCCATAAATACAGTATTTCAGTTGTTAATACCCCTTTAAATTTTAATTTCGGCCCTCGTCGTTGGTTCGGTCTGGCAATGTGGCCCCCAACCAGGAAACGTTGTGCACCCCTGCTCTAAACTATAGCGTTACCACATATAGATATAGGTTTGTTTCGATTATACATATTACTGGTGTCTATATGATCATACATTGTGCCTGTGAATAAAGCAGTAATATGTAGATTAGATTTCTGAGCAGATCTCAGTGTGGTGAAGATATAGTACATAGTGTGTATAATACACATATAGGGTCCATTCACACGTCCGCAATTCTGTTCCGCATTTGTGGAACGAAATTGCGGACCCATTAATTTCAATGGGGACAGACGATGTCCCGCCCGGGACCCGGAAAAAATAGAACATGTCCTATTCTTGTCCGCAATTGTGGACAAGAAAAGGCATTTTCTATGTAGTGCCGGCGATGTGCGGTCCGTAAATTGCGGAACGCACATCGCCGATGTGACGACGGACGTGTGAATGTACATTTATCGTATGAAGTTCTTAACTGGCCTGAGGTGCATAAAGCACTAGATGGTGATTATCTGTCAAGTTGAATATAATTATGTTATTTATGAGACTGTGCTCCGACTCTTAGGGGATAGCCCTATACTCTTGGATAGAATGACACTTAGCCCCATCAATATTAATATGGTAAAAGCACACCTGACTTTGACGAATTATTGTTGGACTGATTACATATATGGTCCTGCAATATGATCTGACATCATATGATATGAACTGCCCCGGCGCTACTTCATATTTTATTGATCCTAAACATGTGGGCACATGAAATATGGAGGTATCCCTCTAAATTGGATATGCTGAAATTCCCAATCAGCTATTATCATTGAGGGCATTGAATCGCTGATGATGCGCTTCATGGGCAGGAAGTAAGATGTCAGGTTTGCGTTCCAAAGACCAGAAGTATGCGCTGCCATGTGACCGGGAGCACTGTGATCACATGTGCATACAATGATGGGGAGGAGCGCGGTGGTGCGCGGCCAGCGCACGCCGAGTATTATGAAAGGGCTATTTAAAGAGAGGGGGGCTGAGTTGGAAGGAAAGCGCCAGAGGAGGGAACGCTTTAGGAGACATCTACATGTGAGTGTTTGAGAGCCTGCAACTTATTATGCTGACTAGAGATGGATTGGTGGACTTTTTGATATCTAGCTGTGATATGGCCACTATATATTTACAGGTGACTGCGCAGTATATTGGCGGCAGCACCTTGGGTGGTCTTTCCCCATATCAGAATGTAACATGTCTCTAGTAAGTACCTGGTTTATATCTTCTTTGTAGGAACCGCCGGGTCTTTGGCTATAGAGTTACTCTGATTGGGCTATATATTTTATTGCAGGTCTAAAGTGAGCAGACTTGGACCGTCATCTAGGCTCCGTCTGCATGAGCCACTTCTCCTCCTCTGGACCTTTATGCTGTATCAAGTTTTTGTGATGTATTTTGCCATATCAGTTTCATGATCTATCCGGGTATCAATGGTGGTTTACCCTCAGTTCACACTTGCGCGTTCGAACGCGCTGTAAAACGCTCAACAGGAGAAAACTCATGTTTCGCTATGGGCATGGTTCTCACCTGAGCGTTTTACAGCGCGTTTGAACGCGCTGTAAAACGCCCTACGCTCAAAGAAGTTCTTGAGCTTCTTTGGGGCGTTTTGTCGCGCGTTTGCACCCATAGACTTCAATGGGAACGTGCGTAAAACGCGCATTTAACATGCGTTAAAGTGTAGATATGCCTTTTTCAATTGGTCTCCAGAGTCACGAACGCGCGTATGACGCGCGTTTCCTATTTGCAAAAACGTGCTGTAATACGCGTGACTAAAACGCGCGTAAAACGCGTGTCTCAGAAACGCTCAGGTGTGAACCCAGGGTTAATGAATATTTCTGTGCAACCATTTGGTGTTGCATAAATTTATAAGTAACATCCATCCAAAAGCCTCCTGATGAACCCCAATAAAAGGTGGGGGGAAACGCGTTGAGGTGAAGTTATATAGATACATATGATTTTTATATACTATAAAATGACAATTAATGTCTATTTGATCCCAGGATTGGTATCATTCATTTCACTGTACATCTAATGCCTGGACGTATCCACGAATGTGTTTTTGTTATCCCTAGGGCTAAGTAGAAGGGTAAGTGAGGCCCTAGGTACGAGGACAGGGAGTCCCCACCATCAGGGGTTGTCCCTGGGCAGAGGTGTTAGTAAGGGTGAGTGGTAGGGAAAGTAAGCATCACTAAGGCCTCATGCACACGACCGTATGTGTTTTGCGGATCCATTGTAAATAGGACATGCTCTATTTTTTTGCGGAACGGAAAAACGGACATACGGAAACAGAATGCACACAGAGTACCTTCCGTTTTTTTTGCGGACCCATTGAAATTAATGGTTCCGCATATGGTCCGCCAAAAAAACGGAACGGACACGGAAAATACGTTCGTGTTCATGAGGCCTAATAAACATCATAAGTGATGATTCGATCTATTTTGCTCACCCCTATCATTCACATATGAATAATTTGGATGGCACCAGGTAATTGATATACTGTATCTGTACTTGAGCGGAGCGGAGTTTGGTATCAAGAAGGATAGAGGCTGCGTTGACGGCCTATCCTATCGCCTTTTACCTTTTAAGAAGTTAATAAATAAAAGTGATGTTTTAATTGAAGGGGTTAATATTGCTGGATAATCTACCCTGTCAAATGCAGCAGAAAGATCCAGAATGGACAGTAGTCACTCGATCATTTGACATTGGTGAGGGGTTTCTATAGAGCGGTAAAACCAGATTCTAAGGGCAGACACACACGAGCGAGTTCAATATGAGAAACTCTCAGCGTGTGGCAGTGTGAGGTCCTGTTCTGACCTCTGCTAGGATCGCACAGCATAAAGCCTCATTCACACGTCAGTGTTTCACGGACACGTGCTGTACGTGTTCTCCGCGGACAGCACACGTCTCCATTCATTTTAATGTGCATATTCAGATATCAGTGTTTTATGACTGTCCATGTTTTTATTTTGTCCATGTTCAAGGATCCATCACGTCCATTATAGTCTACGGGTCAGGATGCAACTCGGATGCCATCCGTTTTTCATGGATCATTAGGAAGAGATGCCTTGAAAAAAAATTTTCAGCTGTTCAGGGTCATTGAAACACAGATGACACACGGACAGCAAAAAATGGACACACGGACCAAACACAGATCCTTCACAGACAGCTTCACGGATGCATCGCTGACCACCTTCTCACGGATTTATGCACGGACGTGTGAATGAGACTTTATACTGATTTATATAATGCTGTGTGACCCGGAGAGTCCTGGAATCTACTGAATTACACTGACCGCATTTTTGGTTTATTTCGGATATCTATGTCTGATATTAAAAACAGCTCAAGGATCTGAAACATTCAAAAATGTTTTAAGTTCTGCATCCAAAGTTCGGGTTATCGAAGAATTCCGTTATGGATTCCGCTACCACCGACCATAATGGAATTTGGAATCCACAACGGGATTCTTCGATAACCCGAACCCGAACTTTGGACACAGAACTTAAAAAACAAGTTCGATCAACACTAATCGGCAACAGGGCAAATACTTTTTCACAGCACCATGAAGGGTGGGACAGGATGGTGTGAGTGAGTAGACGTTACAGACTGGTGTACAGCGGACACAGGGCGGATATACATTGTATCTGGAGGACGAGCCCCGATGGGGAAACATCTCTTCCATCCATACAACTCAGAGAGCAGGTTTCTTACTGCCCCACTCCATCAGTGGTCACCTGTACAATACCAGCCCCATGGACAGCGCAACGGTCCCCAGCATCAGTGATCCCCATGTGCAGAGCGCCCCCTGCATCAATCCTCATGTGCAGAGCGCCCCCTACATCAATTCTCATGTGCAGAGCATCATCCCCTACATCAATCCTCATGTGCAGAGCGCCCCCTACATCAATTCTCATGTGCAGAGCGCCCCCTACATCAATCCTCATGTGCAGAGCATCATCCCCTACATCAATCCTCATGTGCAGAGCGCCCCCTGCATCGATCCTCATGTGCAGAGCGCCCCCTGCATCGATCCTCATGTGCAGAGCGCCCCCTGCATCGATCCTCATGTGCAGAGCGCCCCCTGCATCGATCCTCATGTGCAGAGCGCCCCCTGCATCGATCCTCATGTGCAGAGCATCATCCCCTACATCAATACTCATGTGCAGAGCATCATCCCCTACATCAATCCTCATGTGCAGAGCATCATCCCCTACATCAATCCTCATGTGCAGAGCATCATCCCCTACATCAATCTTCATGTGCAGAGCACCCCCTACATCAATCCTCATGTGCAGAGCGCCCCCTGCATCAATCCTCATGTGCAGAGCGCCCCCTGCATCAATCCTCATGTGCAAAGCATCATCTGCTACATCAATCCTCATGTGCAGAGCATCATCCCCTACATCAATCCTCATGTGCAGAGTGCCCCCTGCATCAATCCTCATGTGCAGAGCATCACCCCCTACATCAATTCTCATGTGCAGAGCGCCCCCTACATCAATCCTCATGTGCAGAGCATCATCCCCTACATCAATCCTCATGTGCCGAGCATCATCCCCTACATCAATGCTCATGTGCAGAGCATCATCCCCTACATCAATCCTCATGTGCCGAGCATCATCCCCTACATCAATCCTCATGTGCAGAGCATCATCCCCTACATCAATCCTCATGTGCAGAGCATCATCCCCTACATCAATCCTCATGTGCAGAGCGTCCCCTGCATCAATCCTCATGTGCAGAGCATCATCCCCTACATCAATGCTCATGTGCAGAGCAGCATCCCCTACATCAATCCTCATGTGCCGAGCATCATCCCCTACATCAATCCTCATGTGCAGAGCATCATCCCCTACATCAATCCTCATGTGCAGAGCATCATCCCCTACATCAATCCTCATGTGCAGAGCATCATCCCCTACATCAATCCTCATGTGCAGAGCGTCCCCTGCATCAATCCTCATGTGCAGAGCACCCCCTACATAAATCCTCATGTGCAGAGCATCACCCCTACATCAATCCGCATGTGCAGAGCATCATCCTCTACATCAATCCACATGTGCAGAGCATCATCCCTACATCAATCCTCATGTGCAGAGCATCATCCCTACATCAATCCTCATGTGCAGAGCGCCCCCTACATCAATCCTCATGTGCAGAGCATCATCCCCTACATCAATCCATATGTGCAGAGCATCATCCCCTACATCAATCCATATGTGCAGAGCCCCCTGCATCAATCCTCATGTGTAGAGCATCATCCCCTACTTCAATCCTCATGTGCAGAGCATCATCCCCTACATCAATGCTCATGTGCAGAGCAGCATCCCCTACATCAATCCTCATGTGCAGAGCATCATCCCCTACATCAATCTTCATGTGCAGAGCATCATCCCCTACATCAATCCTCATGTGTAGAGCATCATCCCCTACATCAATCCTCATGTGCAGAGCATCATCCCCTACATCAATCCTCATGTGCAGAGCGTCCCCTGCATCAATCCTCATGTGCAGAGCGCCCCCTACATCAATCCTCATGTGCAGAGCATCATCCCTACATCAATCCTCATGTGCAGAGCATCATCCCTACATCAATCCTCATGTGCAGAGCATCATCCCTACATCAATCCTCATGTGCAGAGCATCAACCCCTACATCAATCCTCATGTGCAGAGCATCATCCCCTACATCAATCCCTATGTGTAGAGTATCATCGCCCTACATCAATCCTCATGTGCAGAACATCATCCCCTACATCAATCCTCATGTGCAGAGCATCATCCCCTACATCAATCCTCATGTGCAGAGCATCATCCCCTACATCAATCCCTATGTGCAGAGCATCACTCTCTCGCCCCATTCGGTTTCGTCCATGAACTCGCTCTCCCCTTCACCTACAGGCTATGAAACTTCTCTCGTAATCTGGAGGCCCCGCCCACCAGACGAGGAGACTCCGCCTCTTCCCGTGACATCATACCTACCAGGAGCAACTCCATTCTAGTCACTAGGGTCCAGCGGTAGTTATGTCGGCTTCCGCCGAGCCTTGCTGTCAGGTGTAAAAGAGCGGCTGCCATAGCGGAAGTTTTAATGCTGCCAGTTATTCCATTCATGTCAGCGGCAGGCACTAGGTCAGTGTGCGCCGGCTGGAGGGGCATAGGTGGCTGCAGCAGCAGGTGCGAATGGTGGTGGTAGTAGTCTGTGGCTGCCTGTATCCTAGTGACAGTATACTTCTTGTGTGTGCCTGGTTGCTGCAGGTGTGGCGCTCGGGGGTACCTACCTGCACGTTATGGCTTCTGTGCGCCCCCGAGGAGATGAATGGTGTTTGTGTCCTAATTAATGGTGAAATAATGATGTTAAATCCACACTAAAGCAGGAGAAGTGGGGGAAGCCCTGGATGTCTGCCCTCTGTGCAGTGTATTACATCTGTGTAGCCTCCCATACTGCTGTGGGGGGACCCTGCGCACCGCCATGGGGGGGATCCTGCGCGCCGCCGTGGGGGGGGGGGACCCTGCGCACCGCCGTGGGGGGGGGGGACGACCCTGCGCACCGCCGTTGGGGGGGGGGTTTGGACCCTGTGCACCGCTGTGGGGGGGGGACCCTGCGCACCGACGCAATAGTCATATTACAACGGCACCCAGTTGCCGCTATAGGGTGTGACTTTACTATGGACCTGATGTCCATGGCGGCCTACGTTGATCACACCGCAGTTTTTTAAACACGGGCAATTGGCTGGAAAAGTAACCTGATGGCGGAATAATTTCTTAGTGTATATGCACACGATGCGTATTATATGTGGATTTTCGTGCAGAAAATCTGCAGCGTAGGGCTAGCGTTCATGAGATCCAGCAGGCTGTTTCAGCAGGTCTCTCTGGATTTGGCGTTGGCAAAAAATACGTGAATTCCGTCCGAAACCATTAACTGCAATGGGGCAGAGACCCGTCCGCAACTGTGCAAACATGGCAAAATTCAGACCGACTAAAACCCGCTGCGTGATTCTTGGCATATTTGTCGGGTTGCAGCCAGATCTCCGCTAGACTTCATTCTAGTTAACGGAGCCGGACGGCATTCGTGTAGGTTTCGGAAATGCCAGATCTCACGAACGACCAGTTAACCACTTAAGCCCCCCTAGCTTAAACACCCTTAATGACCAGGCCACTTTTTACAATTCCGCACTACACTACTTTCACCGTTTATTGCTCCGTCATGCAACTTACCACCCAAATTAATTTTACCTCCTTTTCTTCTCACTAATAGAGCTTTTATTTGGTGGTATTTCATTCTTGCTGACATTTTTACTTTTTTTGCCATTAATACAAATTTAACGAAATTTTTGCAAAAAAATGACATTTTTCACTTTCTGTTGTAAAATTTTTCAAAAAAAACTACATTTCTATATAAATTTTTCTCTAAATTTATTGTTCTACATGTCTTTGATAAAAAAAAGTCCAATAAGTGTATATTTATTGGTTTGGGTAAAAGTTATAGCGTTTACAAACTATGGTGCAAAAAGTGAATTTCTGCATTTTGAAGCAGCTCTGACTTTCTGAGCACCTGTCCTGTTTCTTCAGGTGCTAGAATGTCAGGAGAGTATAAATACCCCCAAATCACACCATTTTAGAAAGAAGACACCCCAAAGTATTCGCGGAGGGGCTTGGTGAGTTCATGTATCATTTCATTTTTTTCACAAGTTAGCGGAAAATGACACTTTCTGAGAAAAAAAAAAAAAAAAAAGTTTCAATTTCTGCTAACTTCTGGCAAAAAAAAGAAATCTCAGACGGACTCACTATGCCCCTCAGTGAATACCTTGGGGTGTCTACTTTCCAAAATGGGGTCATTTGTGGGGTGTTTGTACTGTTCTGGCATTTTGGGCGGGGCTAAATTGTGAGCCGCCATGTAAAACCTAAAGGTACTCGTTGGAATTTGGGCCCTTTGCGCACCCAGGCTGCAAAAAGTGTCACTTATGTGGTATCGCCGTACTCAGGAGAAGTAGGGCAATGTGTTTTGGGGTGTATTTTTACATATACCCATGTTGGGTGAGAAATATCTCTGTAAACTGACAACTTTGTATAAAAATTTTTAAAAGTTGTCGTTTACAGAGATATTTTCACACACAGTATGGGTATATATAAAATACACCCCAAAACACATTGCCCTACTCTCCTGAGTACGGCGATACCATGTGTGCCACTTTTTGCAGGCTGAGTGCGCAAAGGGCCCTAAACCAATGAGTACCTTTAGGATTTCATGAGCATTTTTACGCATTTGGATTCCAGACTTCTTCTCACGCTTTAGGGGCCCCTAAAATGCCAGGGCAGTATAAATACCCCACATGTGACCCCATTTTGGAAAGAAGACACCCCAAGGTATTCTGTGAGGGGCATGGCGAGTTCATGTAAAATTTTATTTTTGTCACAAGTTAGTGGAATATGAGACTTTGTAAAAAACAAAATAAAAAAAATATATATATCAATTTCCGCTAACTTGTGCCAAAAATAAAAATTCTGTGAACTCGCCATGCCCCTCACGGAATACCTTGGGGTGTCTTCTTTCAAAATGGGGTCACATGTGGGGTATTTATACTGCCCTTGCATTTTAGGGGCCCCTAAAGCGTGAGAATCCAAATGCGTAAAAATGGCCTGTGAAATCCTAAAGGTACTCATTGGTTTTAGGGCCCCTTTGTGCACTTGGCTGCAAAAAGTGTCACTCATGTGGTATCGCCGAACTCAGGAGAAGTAGGGCAATGTGTTTTGGGGTGTATTTTTACATATACCCATGCTGCGTGTGAGAAATATTGCTGTAAACGACAACTTTTACATTTTTTATTCAAAGTTGTCAATTTACAGAGATATTTCTCACACAAAGTATGGGTATATGTAAAAATACACCCCAAAACACATTGCCCGACTTCTCCTGAGTACGGCGATACCACATGAGTGACACTTTTGCAGCCAAGATGCGCAAAGGGTCCCTAAAACCAATGAGTACCTTTTAGGAGGGCATTTTTACGCATTTTTCTTCTCACGCTTTAGGGCCCCTAAAATGCCAGGGCAGTATAAATACCCCACATGTGACCCCATTTTGGAAAGAAGACACCCCAAGGTATTCTGTGAGGGGCATGGCGAGTTCATAGAAGATTTTTTTGGCACAAGTTAGCGGAAATTGATTTTTATAGTTTTTCTCATAAAGTCTACCTTTCTGCTAACTTTTGACAAAAAGTTAAATTGTTCATGGACTCACTATGCCTCTCAGCGAATACCTTGGGGTGTCTTCTTTCCAAAATGAGTCACATGTGGGTATTTATACTGCCCTGGCATTTTAGGGGCCCTAAAGCGTGAGAGAAAAATGCGTAAAATGCCCTCTAAAGGTACTCATTGGTTTTAGAGCTCCTTGCGCATCTTGGCTGCAAAAGTGGCACACATGTGGTATCGCCGTACTCAGGAGAAGTCGGGCAATGTGTTTTAGGGTGTATTTTTACATAT
This sequence comes from Bufotes viridis, assembly GCA_033119425.1. NCBI lineage: Eukaryota > Metazoa > Chordata > Amphibia > Anura > Bufonidae > Bufotes > Bufotes viridis. The sequence continues at coordinate 334,524,271 of CM065591.1, read as the reverse complement.
ACCCATACTTTGTGTGAGAAATATCTCTGTAAATTGACAACTTTGAATAAAAAATGTAAAAGTTGTCGTTTACAGAGATATTTCTCACACCCAGCATGGGTATATATAAAAATACACCCCAAAACACATTGCCCTACTTCTGAGTACGGCGATACCACATGAGTGACACTTTTTGCAGCCAAGATGCGCAAAGGGGCCCTAAAACCAATGAGTACCTTTAGGATTTCACAGGCCATTTTTACGCATTTGGATTCTCACACTTTAGGACCCCTAAAATGCCAGGGCAGTATAAATACCCCACAAGTGGCCCCATTGTGGAAAGAAGACACCCCAAGGTATTCTGTGAGGGGCATGGCGAGTTCACAGAAAAAAAAAATTTGGCACAAGTTAGCGGAAATTGATATTTTTTTTTTACAGTCTCATATTTCACTAACTTGTGACAAAAATAAAATTTTGCATGAACTCGCCATACCCCTCACGGAATACCTTGGGGTGTCTTCTCTCTAAAATGGGGTCACATGTGAGGTGTTTGTACTGCCCTGGCATTTGAGGGTCTCCGCAATCATTACACGTATGGCCAGCATTAGGAGTTTCTGCGATTCTCCTTATATTGAGCATACGGGTAATGAGATTTTTCCCGTTCAGCCTCTGCGCTGAAAAGAAAAAAAATGAACGGCACAGATTTCCTCATTCGCATCGATCAATGTGGATGAATAAATCTCTGCCAAAAAATGTGCAAAAAAAAGTAGTAAGGCCCCATTCACACGTCCGCAAAAATGTCCGCATCTATTCCGCAATTCTGCGGAATAGATGCGGACCCATTCAGTGTGAATGGGGCTGGCGGTGATGCGGAGAGCACACTATGCGCTCGCCGCATCAGCATTTGCGGAGCTGCGGCCGCAAACTTCCGGGTTTCGGCCCCCAAGCATCCGGCTGCAGCTCCGCAAAAGATTGAGCATGTCCTATTCTTGTCCGCAATTGCGGACAAGAAAAGGCATTTTCTATATAGTTCTGGCAATGTGCGGATCCGCAAAATGCGGAAAGCACATTGCTGGTGTCCGTGTTTTGCGGATCCGTGGATCCATGGATCCGCAAAACACATACGGACATCTGAATGAACCTTACAGTGGGGTAATTAGTGTCAGGGGGGTGACATGGGGTGATCGGGGGTTAATCAGGGGTTAATCATTTGGGTGGGTGGGGTGGATGGGTGGGGGGGGGGTCTGTGTGGTGTTTTGGTGCACTTATAAAAGTTTCTTTGGTGGTCCCAAGCAAATGGGACCACCAAAGGAACGATCAGCAAGCATATCAGACGCTGTTAACAAAACAGCGTCTGATATGCCATTTTTTTAACTTCTACACCCTGCCAGTGCACGATCAGCGCTGGCAGGCTGTAGCTTACCTTGTCCCCGACGTGATCCTGTGAACGCGCGCATGCGCGCGCGCGCGCGTTCACAGGAAATCTCGCCTCTCGCGAGATGACGCGCGGGCGCGTCAAGGAGGAACAGACCGACCGCCCGCAGGACGCAATCCTGCGTGAGGCGGTCGGCAAGAGGTTAAGAAGATGAGGTTTTGCAAAATGTCATGTGTTTCCTTGGGAGACACCTATCTTGCTAGCTCCACCTTGGGGATCTGGCTCTAGGTGGCGCTAGTGAGCTGGTTCTCTTTCCTTGGGAGATACCTCTTTGGGTGTTTTCCCATGGAGCACTTCCAGTAAATCTCCATACATGGCTGGTCTCGTTATGGAGAGCCAATGTTTTCCCTAAGGGCTCATTCACACAAACGTTTTTTGCTTTCCGTATACGGGCCGTTTTTTGAGTTCCGCTTACGGAATCATTCATTTCAATGGATCCGCAAAAAAAGGAATATACTCCATATGCATTCCGTTTTTCTGTTCGGCAACATTTTGAGTCAGGTCTTATTATTGTCCGCAAATCACGTTCAGTGGCTCCATTCAAGTCAATGGGTCCGTGTAAAAAAACGGAATGCATACGGAACACGTCCATATGTCCTCCGTTTTTTGCGGATCCATGCTGTAGAAATGCTATGCCCAGCCCATTTTGCACATGCGTTTGATGTTTGCAATGATTACAAAGTTCTTGTTTTTGCGGAAAAACGGAATTGGAAATGGAAACATAACAGATTCAAAAAACGGAAAAACGGATCGGTAGAAACGGACAGCAAAACCATACGGTGATGTGAACAAGCCCTAAGCAAAATTTTGCACCAGGTGTGGAAATTAACCTGCAGTGCTGATTTCCAAATCTGCGGCATGTCCATGGTTTGTGCAGATTTCATCCTACGCAATGCAAAGGCTGAGATCCTGGGCAAACCGTAAAACGTGTATATTGTGGTGCAGAAAATCTTCATAAACTACACTGCCGTGAGCGTGTACCTTTAGAATTGTTCGTTTTGGAATCTCAATATATTTTTTTAAATCCACTTCAAATGTTTAACTTGGCTTTAGGGCTCATTCACACGACTGTATCCATTTTTGTGGATCCACAGAACACGAATACCGGACGTGTGCTTTCCACATTTTGCAGAACAGAACATCCTCCATCATAGAAATGCATATTTTTCACCGCGAATACGGGGAAGAAAAGGACATGTTCTACCTTTTGTGCGGGGCCACAGAATGGACATACGGATGCGGACAGCACACAGTGTGCTATACGCATCTGATGCAGCTCCATTGAAATTCATGGGTCCAGATCCAGTCCGCAAAAAGGATGCGGACAGAAATATACGTCGTGTGAATGGGCACTTAATAAGGTGAAACTGACCTTTTACAAGTTACCTTGGAAAAAGGCCTAATTTGTGTTATTAAAGGCTCCCAGCAGCTTTCCAAGGACAGCGCCATACACTGTATAGTGGCAGTGCTTGGTATTGCAGCTTATCCCCATTGACTTGAAGGGGGCTGAGCTGCAGCTAGGCCATGTGACCACTGTACAGTGATGTCATTGGCCTAGCAAGAGGCTGCGGTGCTCACATCCTCTTCTAACAGCTGATCGTTGGGGGTTCTGGGTGTCGCACTCCTGCATATCTGAGAATGTCATTAATATCTTTTCCTGGATAACCCCTTTAAAGAAGCACACCAACAAAAATATTTATTCTCTAACCTATTAGAAAGGTAAATAAGTTACAACCTCCATTCTGAACCTCAGCTGTGTCATGTGACCAGCACTCTGACTTTCCAAATAACCCAGGACGGGAATTCAGTTTCTCTATGTATTCCTATGGGAGCCTCAATGTCAGTCTCATAGGAATGAACAGAGAAGTAACTGACTTCCTGTCCTGTCAGTTGGAGATCAGAGTGTTGGTCACATGACACAGCTGAGGATCAGAATGGAGGTTATAACTCACAAATACAGTCACTGATGAAAAGATTACCTTCACTACAGTTTACATCCTGTACCTTTCTAATAGGTCAGAGAATAAAACATTTTGTTGGAGTGCTTCTTTAACGGCACAGTGGTATCCCGAAGACTGCGTCAGCGTTTACCTGTTATTTGTGGTACACTCACTTGTTGATGTACATATATATATTTTTTTCTTTACAGGCCAAACTACTGTTGAATTGGCGTGTAGGAGGAGTATCCCTGCCCTACTGATAAGCTTTATCATGCCTGCAAACAAGGTTTTACAGCCGGTTTTAAAACTGAAAGTAGATGAACTATTTCAGTGTTGGCTGAGTGAAACGCCAACGCAGCTGCTGCTGAAGGACTACTTAAGACGAATTAAAAATGGCGAAAATGTTCTGCCTGAGAACTTTGACGACAGCGGAGATGCTTCCAGGATGCAGTCTGCTAATAAAATGCTAGATAGCTTGTCCTTATCACCAGTGACTTGTAGTCCTCCATCTCGCTCTCCTTCTGCTCTGCCCATTGGTGCCTTCAGCAGCCCAAGAAGCGGGCTGACTCCAAGAACTTATAGATCCAGTGGATCAAGACTGGTAAGCAGCTTTTAAGAGTGCTTGGATTTGTCATCTGTATCTAATCTTTACCTTCTTGGTATAATATTTCAGTGCCATGTATATTGGAAACATATCTTTTCTCCATTTAAGCATAAGGCTCTGGACCCACTCGCGGTTTTCCCTTTTTATTGGAATAACGTATTGTGCAGCGCTGTTCCTGCCAGAAAAAGTAGCAAACCTTGATACATACAATGCATTCAGAAAGTCTTCAGACCCTTTCACTTTTTTCATATTTTATGTTGCTGCCTTGTACTCCATACCCCCTAATGACAAGGTGAAAAGTATGTGCTAATTTATGGAAAAGCAAAAACTAAAATCTTGCATTGACATAAGTATTCAGACCCCCGTAAAGGGGGGCTCCAGGTGACAGGAGATGAACGCTTCCACTGTGGAAGCGTTCATCTCCATAATGATCTGTATCGCCGTCCTCTGGACAGCGATACAGATCGCTGTGCTGTGCGGCAGGGGAGGGAGAGGCGTCTCCCTCCCCTGCTCCTCTGATAGGCTGCGGGCCTTGTGTCGGCAGCCTATCAGAGTGGTTCAGGCGGCGCGATGACGTCATCGCGCCGCCTGAGCAGAGTGCAGACCAGGACACAGGCCGGAAGAGGCCTGCATCCAGCGCTTCCAGGGAGGTAAGTATTGGGTGGGTGGGTGGGACCCCGGACCCTATTGGGGGAGAGCCTGCACATGATTTGGGGGAGGAGGAAGCCTGGACCCTGCACATGATTTGGGGGAGGGGTTAATGTAGCCTGCACATGATTGGGGAGGGGGGGTTAATGGAGCCTGCATATGATTGGGGGGGGGGGGTTAATGGAGCCTGCACATAATTTGGGGGGGTTAATGGAGCCTGCACATGATTTGGGGGGAGGGGGGGTTAATGGAGCCTGCACATGATTTGGGGGGAGGGGGGGGTTAATGGAGCCTGCACATGATTTGGGGGGAGGGGGGGTTAATGGAGCCTGCACATGATTTGGGGGGGGGGGGGGGGGAGGAAGGTTAATGGCCCTCACCCGTGGGGAGATTGGTGTACTTATAACAATTTTATAGACAAATGATACTATTTACAGTCACGCGGGGGGCGCGAAATGTTTTCTTCTTCCTAGGGGGGGCATGACAGAAAATAATTGAGAAGCACTGGCTTAGGGTCATTAGGGGTGATTTATGCCCACATTAACCAATCAGATCCCACCTTTCATTTTCCAAAGGAGCTGTCCAAAATGAAAGGTGGATCTGGTTTCTATGGGCAACTAAGCAAAAACTAAAAGTTCTACTTTACACCAGTTTGATAAATGTCCCCCATTGTCTTGTTGGAAAGTAAACCTTCGGCCCAGTCTGAGGTCCAGAACGTGCTGGATCAGGTTTTCATTAAGAATATCTCTGTACTTTGCTCCATTCAGCTTACCCTCAGCCCTGACCAGTCTCCCTGTGCCATCCATTAAAAAACACCCCCACAGTACCTTTTCACAAACTCAGGTGGGCTTTCATATGTCTATTATTTAGGAGAGGTTTCATCCTAGCCACTTTGCCATAACGTCCAGATTGGTATAGTGCAGCAATGATGGTTGACCTTCTGGAAGTATTACTTAGCTTGGTGGGGCAGCCAGCTCTAGAAAGAGTCCTGGTTGTTTCCAAGTTATTCCATTTAGAAATATGGAGGCCACTATGCTCTTAGGAACTTTAAATGAAGTAGAAATGTAGAACATCTCCAGATGTTTGCCTCCACACAATCCTGTCTCTGAGCTCTACAGACAGTTCTCCTCATGACTTGGCCTTTGCTCTGATATGCATCGTCAGCTGTGAGACCTTGTGTAGACAGGGGTGTATCTTTCCAAATCATGTCCATTCAACTGAATTTACCACATGTGGAACTCCAAGGTGTAGAAACATCTCAAGGCTGATGAAGAGAAATGGAGGGCCACCAGAGCTAACCTTTTTTTCTTTATGGGGTATTGAGTGCAGAATGATGCAGGGAAACTTAATTTTATTTTGGTTTTAATTTTTGGCACAAGGCTGCAACATAAAATGTGAAAAAAAAATTGAAATGCTTTGTACCTCCTATCTCGACTGTCCTGCCATGAAGTTAGTGTGAACAAAGGGGCATTCCCATCTTACATATTTATGAGCTACTCACAAGATTGGTCATACAGGTTTTAGGCATTGCTGCCATCCCCACAGAATTCCATGAAGAACTAGTCGCCTTTCCAAGAGGTTGGAACCATACCTATAGGGAATTATTGCTCTATTCCTGTGATTTCCACAGAGGAACTCCTTGGAGAACCCCCAATAACATTCCTGAATCATAGAAGCTTGGTGTGCATGAGCGGGTGAAGCGCCACCTCTGTATAAACGTTCAGAACCCACACCCATGACCTAAAATATCCAATGACTACGACTGAGTAGGCCCACAGTAAGATGGGAGTTCACGGCATCATAAATCATTATGCTGCGAGTTCCTATCAGAGGAGCGGTGTTCAGTATGGGAAATACAACCGTCACATGGAGCATGTTTCCCAGTCTGACCAGTAGCTAGTCGATTGCATGTGCTGCAGATTATCATGGCGACTTACAATCCATTTCATGTTGATAAACTGTTACTAGTGTGTGCATGTGATAAAATAATAAATCTTTAGTTGTCGACCTATGCAGAGTATAAAGCAGGGGGCCAGTTCACTGTCCCTCAGACTGTTGGAGGGCCGGACTGTAGTTTAACTATGGGCAAATTCCTATGCACACTGCACATATCTCATTTAGAAGTGAAAAAACAAAAAGGTAACAAATACAATATAAATAAAATGAAGAACTTGTAAAGTTAAATCAACAGGCTTGCCAGTATTTTAATGGGAACTGTGGGCCTGCTTTTGGTTAATGAGATGGTCAATGTCCAGTTCCATATTTGTCACTGCTAGTGACTAGTTTGTGTTTGTGTATCAGGGATTCCTCCCTTGTAACTCTTTCTCACCCCCCCCCCTCCATTGTCACTCTCTCCCCCTTCTTGTCACCCTCATTCCCCTCCCTTGTCACCCTCATTCCCCCCCACCCCTCCCTTGTCACTCTCATTTCTCAGCCCCCCTTCCTGTCACTCTCATTTCTCAGCCCCCCTTCCTGTCACTCTCATTTCTCAGCCCCCCTTCCTGTCACTCTCATTTCTCAGCCCCCCTTCCTGTCACTCTCATTTCTCAGCCCCCCTTCCTGTCACTCTCATTTCTCAGCCCCCCTTCCTGTCACTCTCATTTCTCAGCCCCCCTTCCTGTTACTCTCATTTCTCAGCCCCCCTTCCTGTTACTCTCATTTCTCAGCCCCCTTCCTGTCACTCTCATTTCTCAGCCCCCTTCCTGTCACTCTCATTTCTCAGCCCCCTTCCTGTCACTCTCATTTCTCAGCCCCCTTCCTGTCACTCTCTCTCTCAGCACCCCTCCCTCCCTCATCACCTTGTCACACTCATTTCCCCCACCCCCACTCCCTTGTCACATTGTTATACTCGTTCCCCCCCCCCCCCCCCACTCGCCTAGTGTAGCGTGGCCGAGCTCTGTGAGGTCCGCGGTACAGGAGCATTTGTTTCCTGTACCCGGCCGGACTGTACCGGCCGGGTACAGGAAACAAAAGTTCCTGTACCGCGGACCAGACAGAGCTCGGCCACGTTACACTGTCAGTCCCTCTCTTCGTCTGCCGTAGTCCCTTCGCATCTCCACTGGGAGGAGGTCGCGGCGCCCTGCTGAGCCGTGAGAAACAGCAAAAAACACCCGGCCCGCCGGATCAGTTTCCTCGGCGGGCTGCAGTTACCCCTGGTATAAAGCAAGGCCTAATTAAGTTTTGAAGCCTAATTGCGTGCACTTTGTTTATATATTATTGAAAGTACATAAACTTTCAATAATCATCTGTCCTAGATCCGGCCGTATCAATTAGATAAATCTTGCCTGAACACACCGATCGGCACCCTACTCCCCCCCCCCCTCTTGTCTACAGCAGGGGAAAAGAAGTGTCAGGCATTTAAAGCGTTTTATCCTTGCACTGCCCGAGGTGTCTGGCAGCTGCCTTTATCCCTCTCCCTATGGAAATAAACTGGCATACTCTGCATGTTATGGAGGCGTAGAGAGAGATGGTTGTCGGTCCATTACTAGAGGTGGAAAATACTTCCAGAAGTGGCTTATACCGAGACTGCAAGTACTGACACGGGTGCCCTGTGATTGGGATTAAAGCTGCGTATGCTATGGCCGTGTGCCCTCCAGAACCATTGTTCAGGCCACTCCCCTGCATAGTAACGGTCTATTTTAGGGACGCCAGTGAAATTTCCAGGACACATTGGCATTCTTGAAAGGATTAGCTAACATTTCAGTCCGCGTCATTCATGGGCCTATGCATTTGACAGCTGGCGTAACAGTGGCACCAGGCGCTAAATATAGCATCATTCATATTTTGTGAACCTTCTACCCGCTGGCGAGCACCTATGAATCAGGCTCTGTAATGGCATTCCACGGCATCGACACCACTGCAGATTGTGTGTGTGTGTGTATTAGGGTTGTCACGATACCATAAAGTATTGCGATACTCGATACCATTCAATACAACGCGAAAAAAATAAAACGCCAAAAAAGCCGCGTGCATTCCGCATTTTATTGAACATCCGGCCCATAATAGAACAGTTCTATCCTATATTTTTGGCGGGGCACGGTAACTAAAGAATGGTGTATCGCGCATTTTTTTTTTTTTTTTTTTTTTTTATGTTAATGTGTTTACCACACAGGAGATAATTTTAAATACTTTAATAGTTCACACTTTTTCGGGGGTGGCGATATGTAATGTTTATTTTTTTTATTGTTTAGATATTTTAGATGTAAAATTGGGAAAGTGAGCAATTTTTAAACTTTTTGTATTTTGGTGTGTTTTTTTTTTTTTTAACTTTACATACTATTACCACCCCCTCCCCCTTAGGGGCTAGAACTTGAGATCTTTTAATCCCTTGTCCTATTCACCCTGATAGAGCTCTATGAGGGTGAATAGGACTTCACACTCTCCTTTTGCACAAAGCAGCAGGGAGCTTACCATGGCAGCCAAGGCTTCAGTAGCGTCCTGGCTGCCATGGTAGCCAATCGGAGCCCCACTATTACACTGCTGGGACTGTGATCAGAAGCTGCCAATGCACCACCAATGACCCTGTGGCCACTGCTACCATTGAATATAACAATGGGGGGGGGGGCTTGAGAAAGGCTCTAGGTTCAGAGCCGAAACGTTGCACCGCACGGGTCAATAAATGAACTCCTTTTGATTTATTTTTTGGAGTGCAGTTCGTTTTTCTATATTATTAGTTTGGGGCTTATGGTCAGTCCCCATTGAACATTGCACCCGCCTAAGTATTTTGTCCAGTGCCGCCATTTTTCATATATATATATATATATTTATTATCCACTAAAAGTATGTGAATCTAAAAGATTGTAGGACCGGTGGTAAGGTTCATTCTAGGACATTATTACTTCGCTCTGTTGTTCTAGCTCTTGATAAAGGTTTTTTTTTTTTTTTTTTTCCTTTTTTATGCCTTGTTTTGCCCTCAGAGATCATAGGACATATGTTACACATAGATAAACCCCAGTGTGCACGGAGCCTGAAGCAGGGCATGGACAGTAGATAATTGTCACTGACGCGTACATCTCCAGCAGACTTTCCCAGTTGTTGATCCTTAATTTAGTATGTGTATTATGTCCTTTGTAGTCATTTGCCGTCTGTTTTAGACACCAGTCTGTCACCAGGAAATCCACTGTTAAACCAGGCCCAATGCCTTGTGGGACTAGCTCAGCTGACTTATGACACCTTTTCACTTCCTGTGGATAGGTCAACAATATATGATAATCAGACAACCCCTTTAAGTGCACTGAGGGAGGGCCTAAATCACTCTGCGCCTCTTGCTCCTCCTGCTTCTTCTGACAGCCCCTCCCTCTTCCTGACTGACAGGGCCAGGTGAGATGACTATGCTGAACCTGGTCCTGCCAATTGAGGAACAAGAAGCAGGCAGAGGAAGCAATAGCAGCCAGAGTGCACATAGTGGCTTGTACTTACCCCCGGTGCACTTACCTACTCATTTGCATGTGGATTAGGCCTCATGTGCACGACCGTAGGCAAAATATGCGGCTTGGACACAGACCCATTCACTTCAGTGGGGCCGCAAAAGATGCGGGCAGCACTCCATGTGCTGTCCGCATCCTCTGCTCCGTTCCGTGGCCCCGCAAAAAAAATAGAGCATGTCCTATTCTTGTCCGTTTTGTGGACAAGAATAGGCATCTCTATAATGGGCAGCCTGTTCCGTTCCGCGAATTGGCGTAACTAGGTTTTCTATATTATTATTATTTTTTATTTTTATTTTTTTTTTTTTTTTCAGACATGCTCAAAAAAGGAGGGGGCTTAGCATGAGTGGGTGGATCTTTACTGGAAAGGGGTGGGACCTGAAATGCACCATTTGGCGTGAAAATCGGTCTCGGAATAAGCCAACTAAAAGCAGTCAGAGAAAAGTGTCTATCCCTACACCAGATGTATCCTCCAGCCTGAGCCCCTGTGATGAATCTGGTGCAGGTCTAGACAACCTGACTAAGTTTAAACAATCTATAGGATTAGAAAATCTGTAGCAGTGAATTTCCTTGTGAAGGAATCCTTTACGGCTAATTCAGACAGGCATATGCTGTCCGCAAAAATGCAGATCCGCTTTTTTGCAGGTCAGATGCAGACCTATTCACTTCTATGGGGCCCTTTTCTTGTTAGTGAAAAGCAGGACATGGCCCCATTGAAGTCTATGGGGCCGCAAAAATGTGCAATGCAATCCGAATATGGATCCGCATTTTTGCGGACCGCAAACGGCTGTCTTAATGAGCTCTTATTGTCAGTTCTATGGGGCCCAGTGATAAGCTGATCACAGGCTGCAGGGACAGCACGCTTTCACTTCCCCCGCAGCACCTGCCATCAAGATATTCCTTTGTGATAGATCTGGTTTCAAGGGATCGAAAGTGAAGTTTGACAGATCCCAGTTAGGCTAGGGCTAAAATGCGACTGTCATTCAGAAGTCACAATACTCCTGCTTATCTGAAGACTGGGGTATGAAATGCCAGCCTTAATGTTCTAATGTCAGCCGGAATGCCTTAAAGAGGTATTCCAGGACTGGGGTATCTGAGGTGATGGGGGTCCAGCGATCCGCACCCCTGCTGATCATCTCTTCAGCAATAGCTCCAGCGGCAGAACTACACAGCTCCACCCATCGTGTAGTGCACAGAGATCATTACTACAGCGCTGCTCTCGCTGATCTGATCGGGAGCAAGGCTGCAGTTAGCTGCTCCATCCTACACAATGGATGAAACTGTGTAGTTCTGGAGCTACTCGGAAACAGCTGATCTGTGGGGACCACCCCCAAATAAGATATTCATGACCTATTCTAAGGATTGCCTTCAATATTAATAGCCTGGAATACCTGTAAGCCTCTATACACGTTTTTTTGCGGGTAGGACACTGACCCATTAATTTTTGTGGGGTCATGCACACATTCATGTTTTGTGGATCAGTGGGGCCATTCCACAAATGATAGAAGATGTCCTTTTCTTGTCCATATTGCAGACAAGAATATCCCTTTCTATTGAAAGAAGTGAGAAAAATACGGAAGGTATCTGTATTCTGTGGATCCGTTTATCCCTTCGTCCTATGACAGCACCAGGAGAGAGGGATCCACCTCCCAGGACAGGAAACTCAGACGCCCCTCCTCCTCAGTGGTTTCCTGTCCTGGGAAGACAACCTACAGGTAGTTTATTTTTTGGGGAGTAGTTTCTCCCTGGCTTACCGCAGGCTGGCTGGAATTGGTGTGCGTCGGGTGAGTTCCCCGCTCCGCACACCATGAAGAGGAGTCGGTGCTGTAATATCGGAGGCCTCTCCCTCCCTCCTTCCTTACCTCCCTCCAATCTTCCCCGCTCTGTTCCTGGGACATCCTGCAGGAAGACGCCAACGGCACGGGCAGCAAGAGCGCGATTCAGCAAGGTGTCGGTGACGCAGTGAAAGGGGGCGGAGCTTAGTGAGGCAGCAGTTTTGAAAGGGGAAATAGTGCAGGGCGTCCAGGCAGCGCATCGGGGATTGATTATTCCTGCCTGGCGTTCCATGTGCAAGCCTTTGGGCGAGATCCAGCCAGCCTCCCCTGTGATCCTTGCTAGGACCTTCCAGATCCAGGGCCATAGGAGCATTACCCAGCATGGAGAGCTCTGGAGAGAATCCTAAGCACCCAGTTACCCCTGCACCTATGTTATGATGGGTATGGGCCTAAAGATATGTAAGTGACCTGCTTTGATCTTCTCTTTTAAGATTCTGATCTTCTGTTTGTTAAAAATTCTAGGACAAGCCCAAAAAAGCTGCCACTAAAACAGGTCACAAAGAATGTGGTATATATAAGGCCAAACTAGATGCTGCATGCACTAAGCCACTATGTAAAGGATGTATTGAGAGTACCATAGCGGAGGAATCCCCTAGTATGGTCAAATGTATGAAGAAAATGATTAGAGAAGAGTTAAGCCTTATGTCAAGTAAAGAACGTAGACGCAAGGGCGCAAAAGAGGACACATCCTTGTCTATGGAGGTTTCGGATATCTCTTGTTCAGAGGGCGGACTAGAAAGTGGTGAAAGGGAGTCCGTTACATCATCTTCAGATGAGGAATGTAGTGGTAGGCCCTTCTTTCCGGTTCAGGAAGTGGAACAGTTAGTCAAGGCCGTAAGTGTGACCATGAATCTGGAAGACGCTAAAGAGGTTCGCTCGATAGAAGTCATCATGTTTGGGGGCCTGCAGACTAAGAAAAAGAGGGCTTTCTTTATCCATAAGAATGTAGAAGCCATGATGACTAGAGAGTGGAAGCATCCGGATAAGAGAAGTTTTATCCCATCGGTAATAAAAAGAAAATATCAGTTTGAAGAGGGTGAATGTCCAGCAAATAGGAATGATAGGTGGAAGTTTTCCAGGTCTAGGGGGCTCCTGTTCAAAAATCAATCTAGGGACCCCCTTAAAAAAGACAGCTCCCAATGACGCCAGGGTGGGAGGAAGATTAGAATCCTTTCTCGCAGCCTGGTCCAGAATATCAAACAGCACATGAATCCTGCGTTCACTGGAAGTAGGATTCAGGCTAGAGTTCAAAGACTCTCCTCCAGAGCGATTCAGGATTACGTAGGTATACCATTCAACACAAACCGCTCTAGAAAAAGAGGTGTCAAAACTCATTCAAAAAGGGGCTCTTGTTCGGTGTCCAGACGAAGAGATAGGCAGAGGATATTATTCTACTCTGTTTTTAGTAAAAAAAAACAAGTGGAGAATACAGGCCTATCATAAATTTGAAGTCTCTAAACAGATACCTGTTATATCAACGCTTCAAAATGGAGACTGTGAAGTCGGTAACTCAGCTTCTGTACAAGGATTGTTTTATGGCAGTTTTGGACATCAGGGATGCCTACTATCGCCTTCCAATTTTTCCAGAGCACCAGAAGTGCCTCAGAGTTGCCTTGAAATTCCAAGGAGAGATGAAACATTTTCAACTCCAGTTACTTCCTTTCGGAATCTCGATGGCGCCAAGGATTTTTACGAAATTAGTCTCAGAGATGGCAGCCCATATCAGGGAAAAGGAGATCTTATTTATCCCGTACTTAGACGACTTTCTGATTGCCGCAATATCTTACCAGAAATGCTTATTTCAGGTCCAACAGGTGATAGAAATCATGTCAACCCTGGGCTGGATCCTGAACACAGAGAAATCAAGGCTGATTCCAGAAAAGAAAGAGCGATTCCTGGGAATCTTGCTAGATTTAACGGCGCAGAAATCCTTCCTGACCTCAGAAAAGGTTCAGAAAATAAGGTCAGTGATTCACACCCTGATAAACAATCCATGTGTATCCCTAAGGAAGACAATGTCAATACTGGGAACTTTGACCGCCTGTATTCCGGCAGTTCAATCGGCTCAAATTCATTACAGGGCCCTCCAAGAGGAGATCTTAAGAAATTGGTCAGGAGCTACAGAAGACCTGGAGGAAAACATTATGATAACAGCCTGGACTTGTCAGACGCTGAAGTGGTGGTTGTCACTAGAGAACCTGGAGCAGGGAGTCCCATGGAGGATCGAAGATCCCCTCATAGTTACCACGGACGCAAGCCCTGTGGGGTGGGGTGCCCATGTGGGGGAGACCTTGCTTCAAGGATTATGGGACTGCCAGATGTTGGACAGTTCTTCAAATCTAAAGGAACTTATGGCAGTTTTTCTTGCCCTTCAGGATTTACTCCCTTTGATCAGGGATCGACACGTGAGGATTTTTTCCGACAATACGTCAACCGTAGCCTATCTGAATCATCAGGGGGGTACCCGGTCGGGGGTCATGCTATCCCTGGCGGTTCAGATTTTTTCCCTTGTGGAGGGGGTAGCCTTGTCTCTCTCTACCCTCCACATCAGGGGTTCGGACAACTGGAAGGCCGATTTTCTGAGCCGTCGATCTCTAGTTCAGAGGGAATGGTCTCTGAACCCTTTTGTTTTCAGCAAGATAGTCAGGTCAATAGTCAGGATAGATCTTTTTGCCACCAGGGAGAACAGGAAGGTAAAAAGATTCTATTCCCTGTCTCCCAGAGATCAGCCAGAGGCGATAGATGCCCTAGTTCAGCCTTGGAATCAGGGGTTGTTGTCTGCCTTCCCTCCTCTTCAGTTGATACCAAGAGTTCTCAAGAAGGTCAGGGAGGACAAAGCCAAGTTCCTCCAAAGAGGTGTTGAAAAAGGCCTAGCATTGAGTGCGATCAAGGTTCAGGTGGCCGCGCTCAGTGTTCTATTTGATTACAGGTTAGCATGTCACCCTTGCATGATAAGATTCTGTAAGTCACTATCCAGGAGTGGCCCTGTGAAGAGTTTCAGGACCCCCCCCTTGGGATCTTAATCTAGTATTAAGGGCCTTGGTTAAACCTCCCTTTAGTCCTATAGATTCTCTACCTATTAAGTTCCTGACCTTAAAATGTTTTTTTTTTTGGTAGCAATTACTTCTGCCAGGAGGATTAGTGAGCTACAGGCGCTTTCCATTAGCCCGCCCTATACGATCTTCCAAGATAATTGTATACGTCTTAGGCCAGACCCGGCACTCCTACCCAAGGTGGTATCAGAATTCCATAGGAGTCAGGAAGTGATTCTTCCTTCCTTCTATGAGAATCCAAAGAGCGATGAAGAGGCAGTATTCCATTCCCTAGATGTTAGGGATTGTGTTCTGCAATACTTAGAGGCTACGAAAAGTTGGAGGAAATGTTCTTCTTTGTTTGTCTTGTATTCAGGCCAAAATAGAGGAAAGCTAGTAAAGGTACCTTGGCCCGTTGGATCAAACAGGCTATTTCTTTGGCATATATTTCTGTGCAGGAACCTGTCCCGTCTGGTTGGTCGGCCCATTCCACGAGAGCGGTGGCAACTTCTTGGGCGGAAAAAGCAGAAGTTTCTATACGGAAAATTTGCACAGCAGCAACATGGTCTTCTGCTTCTACCTTCTATAGGCACTATAGATTAAATGGTCCAAAAAGGCAAGGCAGCACTCCAAGAAGTAAAATTCATGTGCGTTTATTGACCCGGTGCTCCAGCCTAGAGCACTGGGTTAATAAACGCACATGAAATTTACTTCTTGGAGTGCTGCCTTGCCTTTTGGACCATTTGTACTACAAAGAACCTTGTTGCGGGCTCTCAAGCAAGATTTTGCACCCGACCTTTTAGTGTGCTGCTTCTTATTTTCCTTTTTTTCTACACTATAGATTAAACCTATCGGAAGTATCTGATCGTTCCTTTGGATGTAAAGTCCTTCAGGCTGTGGGCCTCCCTGATTTTTTTACTCTCTGGGATATCTCCTGGTGCTGTCATAGGACGAAGGGATAAATGGTCATTATGTACCGGTAATGTTGTTTTCCGGAGTCCATGACAGCACCACCTTAATTCCCCCCCTCTTTTTCTTTTCCACCTTATTTTTCATTCGGTTCCTTTTGGTGTTGGGTTCTACATCACGGGGTGTACAGAAAAAAAAAAAGCTACTATAATACTAAACTCGGATGATAGCCGAAACCATAGGACGGAGCTGGTCCGGAAGTATTGAAGATGTCTCTTGTCTCGTCTCTAAAAACCACTGAGGAGGAGGGGCGTCTGTGAAGATTTATACCTGTGGGTATCCTGTTCTGGGAGGTAGATCCCTCTCTCCTGGTGCTGTCATGGACTCCGGAAAACAACATTACCGGTACGTAATGACCATTTTCTGCAGACTAAGATGTAGACACTGCCGTGTGCGCGAGCCCTAAATCCTTCAAAATGTCAGGAATGCCTCGGTATTACGGAAAGAATGCTATGTTCGGATAATCGGATTCCTGGGTACATCATCTTATACGTTGCGTATTTTTGGTCCATGGCGTATTTTTTATTTTTCCCCCAAAGCTGCATAATCTGGATATGGCTTTTTTTTCAGCAGTTGTCCCATAGAATTGTCTTCTCTGCATTTCAGGGTTTTAGCCCCCTAGGTCACTGTGGTCACATTTGACACGGCCTCTGAGGGATTAAATATCTGTGGTCGGTATTATCGGTATCGTCTTCTGTACAAAGCAGCAGGCATCTGGTGGCTTTGGCACTCTCTCTGCCCCGGAGCGGGTTCCTTCTTTAAAGACCCGACATTTGCCGTACATGTACAGCAGATATCGGAAAGGGGTTTTCTGGTTTGAATCAACCTCATTTGCAAAATAATCCTTTATGAAGGTAGCTGTAGTGTACTTCTTTTACCTTTTATTGCTCCTATCTTCTGTTTTGGGCATTGTGCATGCCGATATTTCTTGTGATGTTATGTCCATTGGCGTGTCAAAGCGGGATTCTGTCTGGGTAGAAGGAACTCTAAACTACCTGACGTGTTGGGGGCAGTGCTGGAGCTGCGGCAGAGAAAGATGATGTGCATCATGGGTGTGGTTGGATGTTAATAGTTTCATGTTTATTGTGTTTTTATATTATGTCTTGCCCCTCTTAGTTGTACAGCCTAATGGAGCTTTCAGATAAATAAAATATCATAGGAAGCGCTACATACAAGATGTAACCAAGCAAGAGTGATGAGTTTACTTGGTGAAAGTCAGGAGAGTCCAGAGTAAAAAAAAAAATAGTATGGGGAAGAGGAATATGAGGTAAGCAACTAGATGAGCATATCTATTAAAACCATTGTAACCCCGGAAAGCCCCTTTAAGGGGGGGGGGGGGGGCAGGAATGAAAGCCACCAAAATAACATAAAAAAAATAAAAATAAATGAAAATAAAAGTGCCACTAAAAAACTACGTGAAGGAAGTCTAAACTCCTCAACCAGTGGCTTAGGAGGCAACTGTGGCTCCCCAGCTGTAAGGGGCTCCTGATATTTGGGGAATCGTGGCACCAGGGAGTATATATATATATATATATATTTTTTTTTTTTTTTTCCATTTTTATTAATTAGGATATATCATATTTGAAGGTAGATCCATCATATGATAGACATTAGGCCTGCACAATATATCGCGAAAGCAATCGCAATTAATCGCCATATCGCAATTTGCTGACCCAAAAATGCTGCAATTATATTACCGTATTTTTCGCTTTATAAGACACATGGCAGTGCGTCTTAGGGTACTTTCACACTTGCGTTAGTGTGATCCGGCAGGCAGTTCCGTTGTCGGAGCTGCCTGCCGGATCTGCCCTTCAGTGTGACAACTGACAGCATTTGTAGATGGATCCGGGTGCGGATCCGTCTACAAATGCATTGCAAGAACGGATCTGTCCCTCCGCTTGTCATGCGGATGGACGGATCCGTCTTGCAGTCTTTTTCACAGTTTTCCCAGTTTGCGCAGACCGGAAGGACGGATGCGTTCTTCAGTTGTTTCTCAATGCCGGATCCTGCACTAATACAAGTCAATGTAAATTAATGCCGGATCCGGCATTCCGGCGACTGATCAGGCATTTTGGACGGACATAATACCGCAACATGCTGCGGTATTATGTCAGGCCAAAACGCCTGACAGTGACTGAACGGAAGGCATACTGATGCAAACTGAACGGATTTCTATCCATTCAGATTGCATGGGGATATGCCTGATCAGTTCTTTTCCGGCATAGAGCCCTTTTGACGGAACTCTATGCCGGAAAAGAATAACGCAAGTGTGAAAGTACCCTTATAAAGCGATGGTTGACTTTCTACGTGACACTGTATCTCCGGCCGCTATGCTGCACAGCGCGGCCAGCGATACATCAGTTACAGTGCGGGGAGGGAGGAGGGGCTGGTGGAAAGTCGTTATTTTAATGAACACGTTCTTATATCTATTTTATTTATCTGTTCTGTGCAGTGCTATTAAGAAAATGGCAAGTTTTGTATTTTGTACTTTTGCAGTAATGCAAATATGTATTTTATTTTGAAAAACACTGCGCATTTCAGTTCTTGAGTTCAGCATAACTACATTTCATATCATCAGTCGTCTGTGTGCGCTTTTACCTTGAAAATCCAAGCAGATAGACCTCTAGCGCAATTCCCTTAAAATATCACATCGCATATCGTTATCGCAATTTTTAGGGCCCTAATCACAATCGCACAAAATTCCCATATCGTGCAGCCCTAATAGACATCAAAGACGCTCAACGGACCTCATTGATTTATAATGGTGGTACATCGGTCCCAGCATGGTGTCAACCTGGGAAGGGAAAAAGAGTGTTGCATGCTTCACTGTTCTTCCTGTCAAATATGACCAGATCTCCTGAGCCTTCGAACATGGCAACAGGGCTGTGTGAGAGATGTTTCACATGACCATGCTTAGTCTAGGAAACAGTCTGTGTGTTGTCCACATCTTCCCGACCGACCGACCGCTGCTCATCTGACCTCCATTCCTATAAGATTGTGGTCTAAAGCCTGTATTACACTGGCAGATTGGCGGATGATTGCTAATGAGCGTTCTGAGTAACAGTTGTTAGCGATCATCTGGCAGTCTAATACTGCCACCAATTACCCAATGAATGAGCAAACGCTTTTTCGTCAGGCAGTCGTTACCTGCTGCCAGCAAATAACTAGACAGCATTGTGGACAAGCGATGGTATAACGATCGCTCCTCCTCGTGGAGGAGACCGCTGCATGTAATAGCTGTCTCCTCCACTAGCGAGCAGGCAATTACAGGAAAGGAATGCTTCCTTCCTAACTATTGGGCTGTGTAATACAGCCTTAATATACTGTACTCACACACATTATGTGAATACAATACTATAGAGACACAATCTGAAAGGAACTCACTGTATCATAAATCACTATGATAGTCAGTTCAAGTTAGTGGAGCCGCGGTTGGTCCAGAAGATGCGGTCGACACACGGACCGGGCACAGTCGGGTGAATCGGCCCTATCAAAACCGCTGATTAGTTACAATCAATAAAGTAGGTACAGACATGTTCACCTGTTGGAAGGTTAAAGGGGTTGACCACTTCAGACAGTTGTTTCTAAAATGGCCATAAAATGCATTCTGGGGTACAGTAAACACACAATATACTTTTATCTCACCTTCTGTGCCCTATGTAACCAGTGCCTCCCTGTCTAGGTAAAGAAAATGAAGCGGGCTTAAGAACTAGGTCCACCCCATAATGTAGCGGGTGCCAGCCACAATGACTGGGATCGACGATGACACTGATTCCAGTCATTTAACCCCCCAGATGCTGTGATCAATCTGCCTTCCGATCAATTGCTATGGCAGCCTGGGGCCTTGGGAAAGTTCCCTGGGCTGTCACGGCTAACTGCCCACACATGGCTTTCCATGCAGAGTCTCAGAATCCTATAGAGCACAATAGTATTCTCAGTTAGAAGATCACATGTTCAAGAGAATAGGGGCATATTGCTAGGATATGCCCCCATTGTCTTATAGGTGCAGATCATCCCAGCGCCGGGACCTGCACCTATATCCAGAACGGAGCTCCGAAAGTGTTGAAGGGCCATTGCGCATGCGCAGCCACCCTCCATTTATTTTCTATGGGGCAGCCGAAAATAGCCGAGCGTATTCGACGCAGGCCGGCAGTGAGGAAGCCGGAAGCCGGCGAGCGTCCTTCACTGCCTGCACCGAATACTGAACGGGGCGGTGCAGGCACGAGATTTCCCCGGCAGACAGGGCCGGCAGGAGCAGACCAACGCTGGCCTGGCCCTGTCAATCAAGAGTAGAAGGGAGTGGAAAGAGGTGGGTGAACGGAGCCTCTAGGAGCAGGTGCAACCCCCCCCCCCCCCTCCTAGAGACTAATTAGCATATAATAAGTTAGAACTGCACAATAACGGGGGCGCACTGAAAAAAAGAATATCAGAGTTAAATTCAGGTGACATTTGCACATGTATAATGTCAGCCTGTTTAATAGTGAAAAGTGTGGTGACAGAAACCCTTTAAAGGGGATGTTAAGGTTTGTCTTCTGTTTTTAGCTTCCCTACCCCACTGGACCTCTAAATGAAGGCATACTTGCCTACTCCCCTAATTTTGGTTCTGGCTCCCTGGGTTTCCGCATGTAAACTTCCGCCGTGGGACTGGGTCATGCAGCTGACTGCCAGCAGCAGTGATGTGTCCCCCAGTCAGCAGTTGACCGCAGTGACGAGCCGCTTGGGGACGCATCACCACTGCAGCTAGTCATCGGAGAAGGAATTTAAAATAGAAGGCAGTCCTAGAATACCCTCTTACAGTACTATCCGATATATAATTTCGGGGGAAAATGAAAATCCCCTTGAATAAAATGACTTTGATTGCTCGTGATCTTTTGTTCAGAAATATTGGGTTTGGGGGAAAAAACAACCCATAAAGGGTTAATTTGGCGGCAAATGATTTGGTGGGATGTAAGTGGGTGGTTTCTCCCTTCTGATCCATCAGCTTGTATAATCTTGCCTGGTATCATTTATATGTTTGGTCATCTTCCAGGAGATGCATGCCTCCACACCAACACGGATCAGTTACCTTGAAAATTTCTGATGGGAAAACGATACAGTTGATTTATGTTCTACTGTATTGCAGCTGCTGTTGGACGGAGAGCTGTGTACTCGGCCTGGACACTAGCCATGGTGGTATCTGTACAGGAGCCTCAGCTGTGTGAAGGGGTTCATATCCGTTCAGTGATCATTTGGCCGACGGCTATCTCTCCCCATCTCTTGCCATCACTCCCGTACGTGTCCACCTTTAGCTGGACCAAATGTGTATTCAGTGGGGAGAGGGGAGATCGGCGGGGGTGCCAGGAGTTCTGAGGATAGGTCATCAATCTAAAAAAAAAAAACGGACAACCCCCTTTACACCTGTGTGTTTGCTGTTTTGTTTTTTCTGTATGGAATAGTTGCAGAAAACTAAGCTGAAGTTGGTGGCCCCTCGCTTTTTGTACTATGCCGGAGGGAAAAGGACTGCAAAAACAGATCCCATCGTTTTGTAGGGAGGAGTTTAGACTCCTGACAAAAAGAAAAATGCTGCATGCAGAGATATTGTCACCGTCTGCCATAACAACTGGCCGCGCGCAACTGATGTACCGTATGTGAACCCAGCAGCATATTCTATAGGCTTCGTGTGATATACTATACTCCCGCCCAGATGCACTGTATCATATTCTACAGCGCTATGGTGCTTGTTGCATGTAACAATTCATACGTTCAAGCCTCAACTGAGATTTTATGGGACAAAATCAACATATGCAGAATCCTCTGCATTAGGGCTCATGCACACAACCGTGTGCTGACCGGGCTCTGCTGCGAACCGCATATTGCGGTCCACAATGCACGGGCAGCGAACGTGGGGCATCCACAGCGGATCACGGACCCATTGGATTGCGTCTCCTTGACTTTGCGCCCACTGAAGAATATTACCTGTTAGCATCCTGCATCCACGGACTTCCCAAGAACGGGACTGTCCCACTAAATATGGGATATATTAAATAGGAATATGGACTGTTGGCACCCCGCATCCACTACTTCCCCAGTACATGAAGACCAAGAACGGGACTGTCCCACTAAATATGGAATATATTGGAATATGGCCTGTTGGCACCCGCACATCCACTACTTCCCCAGTACATGAAGACCAAGATTGGAACTGTCCCACTAAATATGGAATATATGGGAATATGGCCTGTTGGCACCCCGCATCCACTACTTCCCCAGTACATGAAGACCAAGAACGGGACTGTCCCACTAAATATGGAATATATGAAATAGGAATATGGCCTGTTGGTACCCCACATCCACTACTTCCCCAGTACATGAAGACCAAGAATGGGACTGTCCCACTAAATATAGAATATATGGGAATATGGCCTGTTGGCATCCCACATCCACTACTTTCCCAGTACATGAAGACCAAGATTGGAACTGTCCCACTAAATATGGAATATATGGGAATATGGCCTGTTGGCACCTGGCATCCACTACTTCCCCAGTACATGAAGACCAAGAACGGGACTGTCCCACTAAATAGGCCGTGCCTTTACTCTAATCGTAGAACGTGGCCACTGAGCAGAAGCCAGGGCTTTTGCATTGTTCTTTTTTTGAAATCCGTTTCATTTTTAAATGACGTGGTTAATGTTTTCTCTGTACTTTCCTATGGTCATTCTTGGATACTACTTGTAATGGGAATGTGCGATGCGGTTTGTCACGTGGGGGTGATAAATAACTTGCATGTCTCCACTAAAAATAACTACAAGCTTGACAGTGTCTATTAGTCTTGGCTAAAAAAGACCCAGGACGTAAACTGAAGGGTCATTATCCCAGCAAATGGCATCATTTATACTAAAGATTTTCTTCTCTCTTTATTTCTGCACTGTTTTTGATCAGGTTTTATTCCTGTATGTGCAGCATTTTTTATGTGACATTATACAGTTGGTGGAACTCACAAAGCTTGATGGAGACTTTCTCTTCCTGATGCCGCCTCATGGCTGGTGTACTTCTACACCAAAACCT
The DNA here is from genome assembly GCA_033119425.1 of Bufotes viridis. NCBI lineage: Eukaryota > Metazoa > Chordata > Amphibia > Anura > Bufonidae > Bufotes > Bufotes viridis. The sequence goes on along the minus strand of CM065591.1, from coordinate 334,501,362 downwards.
ACAGCATGGTGCAAGCCTGTTAGAAAGCTTGCAGCACTTTACAGGTCTCAGGCTACTTTCACACTTGTGTGTGATCCGGATCTGGCTGTATTATCTTTAACGTAGCCATGACAGATCCATTTTCTAGAGTGTCCGAGAAAACGCTCCGCATCTCATGCCGGAAAGAAAACCACTGCCTGAAGCATTATTCTGTCTGGCATGGAAACGCAACCAAACAGAATGGAATGTATTTTGGGGAACTCCGTTCCCTTCAGCTCAGTTTTGTTCCCATTGACAATGAATGGGGACAAATGGAAGCGTTTTTCTTCAATATGGAGATCCTATGACTGATCTCAATACGGGAAAGGAAAACACAGATGTGAAAGTAGCCTTAGCCATGCTCCGATTCTATATTTTTCTTGGCTGTGATACATAACCTCCGGCACTCCAGCTGTAGTAAAACTACGACTCCCAAAATGTGCACTGGATTGGCTGTTCTAAGAACTCCATAGAAATGCATGGAGCATGCTGGGAGTCGTAGTTTCACCACAGCTGGAGTGCCGGAGGTTAGCCATCAGTGCCTTAGGAGAAGAAGCAGACATGTCAGGAGGTGGAGACTCCATTGCAGTACATGTAAGCCAGAGCTGTTTTCTATGTATTCGTTATAAACTAGAGATCCCTTGGCTATTGGTAATGGCCATGCAATTTTGTAAGTTTCCCCCGAAAAATTGAACAGCCATTTGGGGGGCCTTCAAACAACCGGACTTTCGGATGTGCATCCTTTGCAGTCCCATTGAAATGTATCTGCATCCAATCTGCATTTTTTGCTGTGCGAATGGACCCTAACAGTAATGCAGGTGTGCTTTCACGTGCTTCAGCTTTTGTTGCTGAAATTTCAAAACCACTTGTATTGCTGTGAGTGGAGCTTGCAGAAATCCATGTGCTTGCCTCCTTTCAGGCGAATGGACCTGATTTTCAGCCAGAGAAGTTTCTGCAATAAAATCCGCCATGTGCGAAAGCACCCTAGACTGGAAAATTCTGCTGTCGATTTCACTTGCTCCATTGCAATACGTGGAGATCCGAAGCATGAGTTGACATGCTGCAGATTTCAAATTCGCACCTCAGATCAGTTTACGCTGTGGTTTTCTTACACGTGTGGATGAGATTTCTTTGGATCGTATTCACTTTGCCGGTGCTGTACAACGCTGTCGATTTTCTACATTGAAAACTGCAAAGGCAAATCCACTACCTTTTACTGGTAGCAATTTCTCAAACCTCCAAAGACTGATGATATCTGATGGACATTTCTGGTCATTGTAAAATTTGCCTTGAAACTCGAAGCAATCTTGTCAGATCTGTCCAACCAGTGTATAAAGGGGTTGTCCAGCCAGTAACACATTTAATTGAAAAAAAAACAACTCTGCTTAAAAAGAATACTGGTCAGAGAACCTCTTTAAAAGTGCCTGCAAACCCCACCTTGCCTTATCTCTATCCTTGCCGGCAGTAAATAGTGAACTACACCTTATCGGAAGAGTTTATGGTTAAACAGAGTTTGCTGGTTGGAGAGCAAAGGAGCGAGCGGAAGAGAAGTATGTGAATGGGTTATTTCTCCTCTTTCCGCTGTGCATGTGCCATGTATGGGAGATGCTGCTCATGGGACATGGAGACCTTCATTATTGGAGCCGACCAGGTCTGTGGCATGACTGGCACTGTGGTGTTCAGGTTGGTAGGGTTTTTTTCTGTTCTATAGTAGAGTACAGAAATAATTTATATAAGTCCTATTATTGTAGTGTCATATATAAGCCACATGCATACGTACTGAGGATATTTCAGGTTTGCAACATCCGTCCATTGTAACATAATACTTTGGAACATTTCACTGCTGCGACCAGTCGTTGGCTGCAGCACCGCACTTGCGGAAGTTGACAGGTGGAGGCCGGAAGTGTAGTGAAGGCAGCACAGGAGCCACAGAGACGGGGAGCAGGGGAGTATAACTCACTTCACAGGTAACTGCTGAGTAGGGGGATGAAAAAAATAGACCTAGACAACCCCTTTAAGATCTGACAGTCAAGTCCTTAAGGGGTTAATACGTTCTCTGACACCACACTGCCTCTCACTGATCTGTGCCAGTTGTAGTAAATTGGGGCCAGGGGGCGGACTATAAGCAGTGTGGTGCCAGTGAGTGGCTGATTCATGATAGTTGGGGGTCCTTCAGGAAAATGGAGGAAATCTTTTTTGCCGGGGTTACCTAATGGTAAATAGCGAGGCGGCACAAGGAAATGGGTGGTCTTGTAGACAGTGGTGTATAGTAGGTGCTGACGTGCCATGTTTTTAGGCTTGTTAATGTTCTTCTACCTAAACGAGGTCAGGGAATCAATGGGAGGCACTGTGCTTTGCTGAGCTAGATTTTGTGGATTGAATGGCCGCCCTGTCCTCTCTGGTTTATCAGTTGCTGCATATTTGCTGATGTGATGGAGGCCACATTGAAGGGGGCTGGAATGTGACGGTGCTGGTGGACGCCTGCGGACAGTCCAGGGCACTTTATGCAGAGAGTGCTCCTGCTGGTGCTGACAAGCTGAGAAGACAGGCACAACTTGCACCTCGCCTTTCTGCAGGACTCTTCCCATTCCCCCTGCCCCCCCGTTTGTCACTCTGTGAACTCCTCTGCTCGATTCAAAGAACCTGTTGGAAAGCAAAGTGTCTGGAATGCCTTTTGTAAAGGGCAGCCCCCTCCCCACGGTGACTGTGCTAGCAGTGCCTTTCCCCAGCTCTCTTCTAGTGCCTGTCAATGTATGGACCTAGAGGGTGCATCTGGCTCCTACGCTGCTCATCCTTTTGTAGACGTTGCTGCTTGTTTTTTGCCTTTTCGGGGATAGAGGGATTGAAATAGAAATTTTGCTCTTTTGGAGGCATTTCTTGTTCTAAAATCTTTTATATGAAATCTGGAAACATGAGGATAAAGGAGATCTCTTTGCGGCAAGATCCAGATCTTCGGAAGGAACTGGCATTATTGGCTCGTGGATGCGACTTTGTTTTGCCTTCAAGATTTAAGAAGAGGCTGAAGGCTTTTCAGCAGATCCAGGTCGGTTTTCGCTGCATTTGGTCATCTGAGTACTTGTTTTTAACCCTTTGTTTGCAGTTTATGGGCAGCTGCCCCTGCTTTGACACAGTGTGCCCTATTTTTATGTAGAAGAATCTTTTCTTTTTTTTATTTTATTTTTTGCCTTATCTAAAGAAGGCAGAAGAATTTGTAGCATGAGGAGAATGTTTATGGTGTGTTCAGATAGTGCGGACTCCTGGCGATCTGCCTAGGCTAGCACATATAGTTGGGCTGCTGCTTATATTACCAGCTAATTGTGATTTTATAGGGATGCGGTCTATGTTGTACAACGCTTTGACGAGGTCAGCAGTTTGGGCTTATTCTGGAAGTTTTACGGTGTCGAGTCAGGACCTAACTACCTGTTGGAACACTCCTGATGATAAAGCCCTGTTTTATGAATATTTTAATAGGTGAGATTTTTTTTATTAATATACAATCTTGTATATTATGTACTTTGGGTGGATTTACATGCCTTTTATAGGACATTGTTATCCTTAGGCTACATGCACACGAACATATGTGTTTTGCGATCTAAAAAAAAAAAACGGATGGCATCTGTTTTTTTTTTTTTTTTTTTTTTGCAGATCCATTGTAATGCCTATCCTTGTCCGCAAAACAGACAAGAATAGCACGTGCTCTCTCGCTATATATATATATATATATATATTTATATATTTTTATATTTTTTTTGCTGGGCTACGGAACGGACATACGGATGCGGATAGTAGACGGTGTGCTGTCAGCATTTTTTGCCCATTGAAATGAAAAAAACAAAAAAAAAAACGGAATGGACACGGAAACAAAATACGTTCGTGTGCATGTAGCCTTACACTGAAGACAAAGAGAAAAGATATCTGCGCCATTCAGAGAACAGCTGTCAATTTGATATTTTGTGATACCGCATGAAATATGCACTTCCACGACTAATACATAAACTATTGACGTCCATTACACCGCTATGTTCACTGCCTGTAGGCCAAGGTTAGAAAACCCAAACCTACGGTATATGTATAACGTATGAACGGCACTGCGTTTTTATTTTTTTTAACCCCTAAAAACTGCCAGACCTTTTTTGGCCACCCAGGGTTTAGGTGTTGGTTTTTGCACACAGTGGCCCAGATTTACTAATAAGTCTGCGCCAGAAATCTGTCTGAGGCCCCGTTCACACGACCCTATGTTTGGTCCGCATTTTTTGCGGATGGGATACAGACCCATTCATTTCAATGGGTCTGCAAAAAGTGCTGTCCGCATCCGTATGTCCTTTCCGTAGCCGCGCAACCAGGATAGTTCGTGTCCCATTGTTTGTTTTGTGAGCGAGGATAGGCATTGTTGCAATAGATCTGCAAAAAAAATAGACACAGCATGGATGTCACACGGATCTGTATTTTTTCTGGATCTGCGTTTTACGGACTGCAAAATACATATGGTGGCGCATCTAGGGGTTCAGCACAATTCTGGCATAAAAATCTGTCTCCGTAAAGGCTCATGCACACGACCGTATGGCTTTTTCAGTATTTTGAGGTCTGCAAAAATACGGATGACATCGGTGTGCATTCCGTTTTTTGCGGAACAGAACAGTTGGCACCTGATTGAACAGTACTATCCTTGTCCGTTATGCGGACAATAATAGGACATGTTCTATCTTTGAGCGGAATAACAGAAATGTAAGGCATACGGAGTACCTTCCGTTTTTTTGCATTGAAATGAATGGTTCCATATACGGAACGCAAAAAACAGAACGTAAACGGGAAAATAATACGTACGTGTGCATGAGCCCTAATCCAAACAATAGTTAGTATAGAGCTAGAGAAGAGTGTCTGTCCCTGCACCAGATGTGTGCTCCAGCCCGCACCCCTGTGTTATATCTGGTGCTGGGCTAGGCAGCCGGTCTAAGCTTATGCCATCTACAGGATTAGGAAGTCTTTGCCAGTGTCTAACTACTAGTGTTTTCTTCATGGTGTTTTTTCCCTATAGAGAAAATGCTGACAAAACACCTGAAAAACCACAAAAGCTACAACATGCTGCACTCTTGTGTGTCCTGCGTTTCACATTTCCCATAGATCTTTAGCTACCATCTGGAGTTGGTGGTTTTACTGCAAACAAAAAAAAAACTGTTAAAAAAAAAAAGTCTCTAAAAACGTGTGATGGCATCCTAAACCACCACAGAGAAGAGATGAGGTATTCACTGTTAGATTGTTTTCGTCAGCTGTATAGACCTAGGCTCATTCATTTCATGGATATTATGTGGCTTTGCTAGCCTGGTTATTAATTCCTATTGTCTTGAAGAGACTACAGGATTGAGGCTGCTGACGGCATTCTGTGAAGTAATGGTCATGTAAGCAGTTGAACAAACAAGCAGTGTCCCTGCAGGGGTCTCTGCAAAGTACAGGCTGTTTATGGCAGTCTATATTCAGTTTCTGGAGGCTTTATGTCATAAAGTGCTAAGGCTGTCAGAATACAGTGCCCCGTAAAGCTGGAGGAAGTGGCGGCGGGTAAAGCTGAAGGAAGTGGCGGCGCGTAAAGCTGGAGGAAGTGGCGGCGGGTAAAGCTGGAGGAAGTGGCGGCGGGTAAAGCTGGAGGAAGTGGCGGCGCGTAAAGCTGGAGGAAGTGGCGGCGCGTAAAGCTGGAGGAAGTGGCGGCGCGTAAAGCTGGAGGAAGTGGCGGCGCGTAAAGCTGGAGGAAGTGGCGGCGCGTAAAGCTGGAGGAAGTGGCGGCGCTGAAGCTGGAGGAAGTGGCGCGCTGCAGCTGGAGGAAGTGGCGGCGCGTAAAGCTGGAGGAAGTGGCGGCGCGTAAAGCTGGAGGAAGTGGCGGCGCGTAAAGCTGGAGGAAGTGGCGGCGCGTAAAGCTGGAGGAAGTGGCCGCGAAGTTTCTCTGTTGGTTCCAGTGATCAAGTAACAGGGCAGCTCGGTTTAAGGAAAACCCCTCTACTTCTTATTAGGGTTGTTTTTGCCTGTAACTAGTTCTACTATGACGAGTACTAGGCAGAAAGAAAATGCTAGGCCCTAAGCAATTTTCCTAACTAGGCCAGGTTATATATTAAACTGGATGATTGGTGGAAACCAATTTGAATTGAATGTTTACTATAACTATCTCAAGGCAAAATGGTAAAATAACACCGCCCTATGTTTAATGTAAAAGAAGTGCAAAATGGAGCCTAATAGAAAAACTTGGTTGATGCCCACTGGGCATTGTGTGCTTCTGATTTTTTTTTACGGTGGTTTTAGGCTAAGCTCACGGTTTTGTTAGGCCTTATGCACATGGCCTGTGCTGCGGTCCGCAATGCATGGGCACCGACCGTATGCAGACGCAGGACCCATTCACTTGAATGTTGTCTGTGATCCACACTGCTAAATAGTAGTGCATGAGGTTCTGGCCTCCGTTCCGCACCTTCCTGATTGCGGGCCCATTCAAGTGAATGGGTCCCACTGTTTGCAGGCCGCAATACGTGTACCGGCCAACAACGGCCATGTGCATGAGGCCTTATTGTGAGCCAAAACCAGTAGGTGAAGGTAAAAGGGAAAGATTTGCACCTGTTCTGTGCTTTTGACCTGCACATGGTTTTGGCTCACAATAAGGACTCATGCACACAACCGTATTTTCTTTCCGTGTACGGTCTGCAAAAAAAAAGTTACTGTGTGCATTCCATTTCTGTAAAAAAATGTCCTATTATTGTCCGCATTATGGACAAGAATAGTACTGTTCTATTAGGGGACAGCTGTTCTGTTCCGCAAAATACGGAATACACACGGAGGTCATCTGTTTTTTGTGCGGACAGCAAAATACATACGGTCGTGTGCATGAGCCCCAACTGATGGAAATCACTGACTGAATACCTGAAGTGTGAACTTGGCTTTATTCTGTCAGAACCCCTATGAATTTCTATTGGATGAGGTATGATGAATATCTTCCTCATAAATCATCGAGGCATGATATGGTGTTCCTGTGCTGGGGGCAGCATACAGCTTCCTCTGCCACGTGCATGAGGGTAAGAGCTTTAAAGTTTGCCAGTTTTGTGTGATTGTGGATTCTTAAAGGGGTTTTCCAGGGTATTTAGTATTGATGGCCTATCCTCCCAATAGGTCATCCATATCAGATCAGCGGGGGTCTAATACCTGTCAGCCACTGATCAGCTGTTTGAAGAGACCACAGTGCTTCCTTTAAGTGAATGGGCCCGAGCTGCGATACCAAACACAGCTGCTGTGCAGTGGATGATGCCATGCTTGGTAAGCTGCGAGCCGCCTCCTCTCCAAAAGGCTGATCGGTGGGTGTGCTAAGTGTCGGACCCCCACTGATCTGATACTGATGAACTGTCCTGAGGACTCTGGAGGAAATTGGTGGTCAATTTTCTCTCAACGTAAGGGCTCATGCACACGAACGCATGCAGCCTGTGCCGTATTGTGGTCTGCAATATAATATTTTGTTGTGGTGCAGGCTGCATGTAGCAGATCGCGGACCTGTCCAAGTTCACGGGTCCGCAGCCACATGGCTGGTGCCCGTGCATTGCGGACCACTATTTGCAGTCAGAGATAAGTGCCTGTCCGTGCACCACATTCATCCTCCAGCCTGGACCCCTGTGATAAATCTGGTGCAGGTCTAGGCAGCCTGTCGGTTTACACCATCTATAGGATTAGTAAATCTGCCCATTTTCTTTTCCCTCCCTTGGCCTTATTGGGGCACATTTAATAAGCTCACCTTTTTCTGGTGCATGCATTTAGGATTTGATTGGTTATTTGGCGTACTGCTGTTCTTAAACTATCTATATTTTTGTCTGCAGCGCAGGTGTTTTACGCCTGATAGTACTTCGGAATTGTGATTATTCTGGCGCATGCTGCCAAGGGTCTATGTGGCCCAGGTTGTTTTTGGCGCATCCATTACCCATATAAAGGCAGCCTCTCTGTGGGACAAACCTTTTGTCCTGTCTTTCCTGCAAGCCAATGGCTTAGGAATTGTGATTATTCTGGCGCATGCTTCCGTGTGTTTCTGTCCGTGCCTCCGCACCGCAAAAAAATAGAACATGTTCTATTTTTTTGCGGTGCGGACGGATCACGGGCCCATTCAAGTTGATCCGTCCCGGTCACCGCACGGACGTTGCCCGTGCAATTTGCGGTCCCCAATGCACGGAATGGACCCCCCAACGGCCCTGTGCAAGAGGCCTAATGCCTTGTTGGCTAACCTCCGGCACTCCAGCTGTGGTAAGTCTGACCCTCAAGATGCACACTTGCTTGGCTGTCAGAAATACATAGAAATAAATGGAGCATGCTGGGAGTCGTAGTTTCCCCACAGCCGGAGTGCCGGAGGTCAGCCATCACTGATCTAAGTTGAAAAGAAACCAAATTCTCCTCTGTCCCTCACACTTCTATCCCCTCGCTCTGCAAAGTGTTGTTTCGTGTACTATGGCTCAGTGTTGTGCGACTTATGACCCCCATTGTCCAGTTACTCTCATCATGACATAATGACGTACTAGAGCCAGTGATCGACTTTCATGTGACATGCAATCACCATGCTGAGGGAATATGGTACATGGTGTAAAGCAGACATGCTCAACCTGCGGCCCTCCAGCTGTTGTAAAACTACAACTCCCACAATGCCCTGCTGTAGGCTGATAGCTGTAGGCTGTTCAGGCATGCTGGGAGTTGTAGTTTTGCAACAGCTGGAGGGCCGCAGGTTGAGCATGCCTGGTGTAAAGGCATACTAGGTTTTTTAATAGATATTACCCACACCAATGATGTCCAACCCCTGAAAAACAAAAATTTGCACTGAGATCTTTAACAGAAAACTTTGACGCTTCTTGTTTCCCAGAAATAGCCCTGATGTGTGTGCCCATATAAATGGCTAAATCCCCTGTATCTATTCTGACTCCTGCTTGATTTTTGCATCTTTCTAAGACGTGTTCACATGATATTTTTGTTCCCCATTTAATGTATACTTTTTATAAAAAAGGATGTAGAATGCATAGTCCACCACGCCGTGTCATCCTGTACAGTCCATCAAGAAAACATACTGTACACTGGGCTTCATGAACACGACTATCTGCTTTGTGTGACGTTATTTTTTTCTTAGGCTGCTTTCACAGAGTCAGTGTTTGATCAGTGATTTCCATCAGTAATTTTTTAGGCTCCGCTCTCGGTTTTGGCTCAAAGACATAAGGTATAAGGCCCCTTTCACACGTCCGCAATTCTGTTCCGCATTTTGCGGAACGGAATTGCGGACCCATTCATTCCTATGGGGACACGCTATGTCCCACCCGTATCCGGAATTGCGGATCTGAACTTCCGTTCCGCAAAAAAATGGGTCATGTCCTATTCTTGTCCACAATTGCGGACAAGAAAAGGCATTTTCTATGAGAGTGCCGGCGATATGCGGTCCGCAAATTGCGGAACTCACATCGCCGATGTCCGTGTTTTGTGGATCTGCAAAACACACACAGATGTGTGAATGGACCCTAAGGGAAAGATCTGCACCTGTTCTGTGTTTTTGACCCGCACCTGATTGTGGCTTACGATCACTGATAAAAATCGCTGATCAAACCCTGACGTGTGAAAGCAGCCTTATCAATCATGTTTCTGCAGTCCGGAACAGGGCTTGGCATTCTTTCACGCAGCGGATTCCACGCACGGCACGTGTAAAGAAAATAAAAATACATTTTTTTTTTTTAAATGCATAAGAAGTGAAAAAACTGAAACACTGAACGCAATTGCAGACAAAACAGACTGAATTTGCTTGCGAATTGGTGCGAGTTTCACTGAACGCACCCTGACACGATCCATATCGTTTGTGTGAGAGAGGCCTAAGGGCTCATGCACATGAAACTGTGCCGGCCAGGCCCGTGCTGTGAACTGGAAATTTCGGTCCACAAGGTAGGGCCGCCGTATGTGGATGCAGGACCCATTTACTTGAATGGGATCCGCATCTGACAGTCTGCACCGCAAAAAAGTGGTGCACGTGCTACTTTTTTGCAGTGCTGAAGCACAGACAGAAAACTCACGGAAGCACTTCGTGTGCATGGGTCTGCATCCGTGATGTGGTGCACACGGCTGTTTGCGAGCACCGGCCAACAACGGTTGTGTGCACGAGCCTTCAGTTAACGGATGCCATGTAGGTATACGCCATGTTAAGCACAGGACAGAAGTTTGATGTGGCCTTTCATTGTTTGCTGTCACGCAGAATAATAGACAGTCAGGATTTAGCTGCATGTGTCACGTGATGTAGAAAAACACTGCACTGAATAATGATTCTAATGTTAAAATACGCAGTATATTCGTTACTGCAGCCGATTAGCTTCTTTGAGCTGTGCAGCATGTAAACTTGGCCAGCCGTTGGACGGCAAGCGAGCAAATACTAGTTTGTTGATCGCATCTCTTAAGCAGGCATTAAAATTGTTTGTCTGCAGCGTTCAAACTGTATACCGCAGATACAGCCTCCAGTCAGCGCTCATTCGGCCCCTTACTGTAAATGGATAGGACTGCATGGCCCTTTTTTTTTGCGTGTTTGTGTAAATGGATGTACCGTTGGGATGGCAGAGGGGCAGTGCCTGTGCCATCTGCAGCAGGAGTGGGTTATAATACATAGCTGGGCTCCCACTACAGTGACCAGGATTGGAGTTGACATGGTCCCAGAGGTTTAACTGCTCAGGTGCAGCAGTCCATGCAGAGTAGCTGACCGCCCCATCAGCTAAAATGTCCCAGAAATCCGAAGCAATTTGCACCATAAAACTGCATTGCACTTTGTCGCGTCCAACAAAGGGGCGTGGCTTAAAAATATGCCAAAATGCCACCCCCTTTTTTTTTTTTTTTTTGGGCATACACTAGGGAGGTGCCAGCATCAGCCACTGTAATACATTTGTATTTTTCTGGTCTAAGTTTATTGTCTAAATGTTAGACAGTGTTAGGCCCCTTTCACATCCGCGTTTTTCCTTTCCGTCCTAGAGTTCCGTCCTCTAGGACGGAAAGATACTGATCAGTTTTATCCCCATGCATTCTGAATGGAGAGAAATCCGTTCAGGATGCATCAGGATGTCTTCCGTTCAGTATGTGAACGTTTTTTGGACGTTGATAAAACCGCAGCATGCTGTGGATTTGTCTCCGTCCAAAAATCCGGAAGACATGCTGTAACGCCGGATCCGGAATTAATGCCCATTGAAAAGCATTAATCCGGATCCAGCTTTAAGCTAAACGTCGTTTCGGCGCATCTCCGGATCCAACGTTTAGCTTTTGTGAATGGTTACCATGGCAACTAGGACGCTAAAGTCCTGGTTGCCATGGTAAAGTGTAGTGGGAAGGCAGGGGAGAAGTATACTTACCAGCTGTGCGGCTCCCGAGTCCCAGGGCGCTCCACAATGACGTCAGAGCGCCCCATGAGCATGGATCACGTGATCCATGCGCATGGGGCGCTCTGACGTCATTCTGGAGCGCCCCGGGAGCCGCACGGACTGTAAGCATCTGCTTCCCTTGCTCCCCACTACTTACTATGGCGACCAGGACTTTAGTAGCGTCCTGGCTGCCATGGTAACCTCAAAGCATTTTGAAGACTGATCAGTCTTCAAATGCTTTCAGTTCTCTTGCGCTGTGCCGGATCCGGCGGGCATTTCCGGCGACGGAAGTGCACGCCGGATCCACACAACGCAAGTGTGAAAGAGGCCTTAGTAAATCTGCCTTATGTCATTAATATTTTTGTTTTTACAAAAGGTTTTAATTGTGCAAAAGTAGTAAAATATGAAAAAATGAAGAAAAAAAAACGTGAAAATGAATAGAAAAACTATGGCGGAATTATTTTTGTTTCTCACCCAGAAAGGGTTTAAAAAAAGTTAATCAATAAGAATTTATGGGGTAATTTATCAAACTGGTGTAAAGTAGAACTTTAGGCTTAGTTTCCCATAGCAACCAATCAGATTCCACCTTTCATTTTCCAAAGGAGCTGTGAAAAATGAAAGGTGGAATCTGATTGGATGCTTTGGGGCAACTAAGCCAGTTCTACTTTACACTAGTGTTGAGCGAATCGAGCTTCAGATCCTAGATCCGAAGTTGATTATTTTCAAAACTGTTTGAAAGCTTTTACGGAGGTTTGTCTCGGTACAGCACTCAAACGTATTGGCTCTCTCAAGGCTAATTTGTTATCACCAAAGTCTCGTAGGACTTTGATTTTTCAACTTCAAAACCATTTTAAAACCTGGATCCGAAGTCGGCTACAGTACCGAGGTACCAGCCAGTACCAAAGCCGACTTAAGGTCCATAATTTTAAAGTTTAAAAATCGATGGCTGAAGTTATTCACCGAAATCTCGCGAGACTTCAATGATAACTCTGGTATCCTCGCTGGAGCCCATACATTTTAATGCTGTACGAAGACAGAGGTTTTGATGTGTTTTTCACGCGTTTGAAAAAAACCTGAAGGTTTTCAAACCACATCTCCTAGCAACCATCAGTGAAAAACTGATCCGGATGCAATGTGTTTTTCAATGAAGCGCCATTCACCTCTATGGGGCCAAGGTTGCGTCAAAAATGCTGAATATAGAACGTGCTGTGATTCTCATGAAACGCAGAACTGATGCGTGAAAAAAAAAAACGCTCGTACACAGACCCATTGAAATTAATGGTTCAGGTTTCAGTGCGGGTGCTATGCGTTCACTTCACTTCGAAAACTCGCTCATGCGAAAGAGGCCTTAACCCTTCAGGTGCTGTGGCCAGTTGGGACCACAGCATCTGACCCAAGGCTGGGTCTCATAGGTCAAGTGTTAGGGCTCATGCACACAACCGTATGCATTTTTCTGTCCGTAAAACAAGGATCCCCAAAAAATGCGGATGATGTCCTTGTGCATTCCGTATTTTGCAGAATGGAACAGCTGGCCCCTAATAGAACAGTCCTAACCTTATCCATAATGCGGACAATAATAGGACATGTTCTATTTTTTTGCGGAACGGACAGAAGGACATACGGAAATGGAATGCACACAGTCAGTTCATTTTTTTTTTTTTGTGGCCCCACGGAAACGAAATACGTTCATGTGCATGAGCCCTTAGTGTGAAACTGACAGGTCCAATGCAGTACGATACAGCCTGTGTTTGAAAAGGGATCAGACTTCCAGAAAATGAAATCCCATAGTGGGACACAAATAGTTAAAAAAAATAAAGTAAAAAATAGTGTTTTACAAAAAAGAAATAATAACTTTCAAGTAAAAAAGTGTCCCTTTACATAGTTACATACTAGATACGGTTGAAGAAAGACATAAGTCCATCAAGTTCAACCAAGGGATAGGTGGGGACGCGAATCCCAGAAGGAAGTGAGACTCAGATTTCTACACGTTTTCATAAGCATTAATGTTGTTTTCTTTTAAGAATTCATCTAAACCATTTTTAAAACTGTCCACTGTTCCTGCTGTGACCACATTCTGAGGAAGTCTATTCCACAGATTCACAGTTATTACAGTAAAGAAGCTTTGACGCTTCTGGAGACTGAACTTTATCTTCTCCAGTTGGAGGCAGTGCCCCTTTGTCTTTTGAGGGAATTTTACATGAAACAGTTTTTCACCGTATTTTTTGTATGGCCCATTTATATTTTTGTATAGGTTAATCCCCCTTAGACGTCTCTTCTCAAGACTAAAAAAATGTAATTATTTTAATCTTTCTTCATAACTAAGACCCACCATGCTCCTTATCGGTTTAGTCGCTCTCCTCTGTACTTTTTCCAGCTGCAGTGCATCCTTTCTATGAAATGCATATTCCAGATGAGGCCGCACCAAGCCATTTACTAGTGGAAAAAATACATTGGGTATTGCTGCTTCCATAATGACTGGCTCTATAAAAATATGATATGATCTACCCTGTCAGGTGAACGCCCTAAAAATTAATAAAACTATGCCCTGTCAACCTATTTTTTTTTTTTTGTTACCTTGCTTCACAAAAAGCATACTATCCAGCAATCAAAAATCGTATGTGCCCCAAAATGATACCAATGAAACCGTCACATCCTCCTGCAAAGAAAAGAGCCCCCTCACAAGACAATCACCTGAAAAGTAGAAATATGGCTTTCAGAAAATGGCAACACAAAAACATGATTTTATTTTTATTTTATTTTCAAAAATGCTTTATGTAAAAGTAGTAAAGTGCAAAATAAAAACCTATATAAAATTGGTATTTCTGTAATCGTACTGACCAGCAGGATAGAGATAACGTCATTTTTCCTGCACGGTGTACTCTGCAATAGCAGAACCTAAAAAGCAGTGACAGAATTGTTGCCTTTTCTTTATCCCGCTTCCCAAAAAGTGAAATAAAGAGATGAAGAAGTCACATGTACAAAATAGAACCAATGATGATGGCAATTCACCCCACAAAAAATTAGCCCTCACACATCTGTCAAAAGAACTATAAAAAAAACTTGTGGTTGTCAGAAAATGACTGTACAGGTACCCCAGAGCCTCTTCAACAGCAACATGGCGCCCATAAACCATTCATCAAAATCTGTGCTGCAAAAGCCAAAAGGCGGTCTGAATCCTGCAGCGTACCCAAACAGCAGTTTATACTTGTTTCTTTACCCGGTAGAACCCGCCTAACAATTTAAAGGGCACCGTGTGTCTCAGATGGCACAAGCTATGCACAGCATATTGGGCACTAAAATGCCATATCTGTGGAAAACTTGCAATTTTCATTTTGCTCAGTCCACTGCGCATTAATTTCTGCTCATTCTACCCCATAACACATTAAGGGGTGAAGTTTCCAAAATGGAAGTCACTTCTCAGGGGTTCCGTTTATTTTTTTACCCCAGATCCTCTACAGTCAAAGCCGCATGGTGCTCTTTTACTCCTGGGCCCTGTTGTATATTTAGGCAAAAGATTAGGGCCAAATGTAGGATGTTTCTAAAACCAGAAAACACAGGGCTGTCTTTTCACACTGGCACACTATGGGCACAACGTATTGGGAACTGGTGCATCTGTTGAAAAATTGCAACTTTCAGTTTGAACCATCTTCTGTGAATTTTTTAATTCATTTTCACCTGTGGGGCCAAAATGCTCACTACACTCCTTGGTAAATTATGTGAGGGTTGTTGTTTCTAAAATGGGGTCACTTCTTAGGGGTTTCTTATTTAACCTCAGAGCCTCTGCAGTTGTCAGCCAGTGCTGTATAAATCACCTCAAACTCACATGCTGCGGTTTCTCTTCTGATCCCAGCCGTGTGCCCAAACAGCGGTTTACAATCCCATATGCGGTATTATCGTATTCAGGAGAAAATGGGCAGCAAATAGTGGGATCCTTTTTCTCATGTTAAAATTTAAAATCTGAGGCAAAATAAAATTTTAAAATGTTTTTTTACATTTTCACAGCCAAAGGGTTTCTAAATTCTGTGAGTCAAAGCGCTCACTACACCCCTCAAAAAATTCTGTGAAGGATGTTGTTTCCAAAATGGGATCACTTTTTGGGGGTTTCCACTGTAGGGGTACTTCAGGGTCCTTTCAAATGTGACATGGCTCCCAAAAACCATTCCAGCAAAATTTGCCTTCCCAAAACCATTTGGCGCGACTTCCCTTCTGAGCTATGCTGTGTGCCCACTCAGCAGTTTATGACCACATATGGGGTGTTTTTGGAAATTGCAGGATCAGTGTCATAAATATTGTTTGTTTTGTTAACCCTTGCTGAATTATTGAAAATAGATGAAAAATCTGCAAAAAAAAAAAGTGAAATGTCACCTCCATTTTTTTTAATTCTTGTGGAATATCTAAAATGTTAACAAAGCTTGTAAAGTTTTGAATAATGTGATGGGTGCCTTTCTTGGGCTTCCGGGTCCATGCACCGCAAAAGATAGAACATGTCCTGTCTTTTTCTGCATCTTGGAGAGTGCACAAGGCCAGTGCCCATGTTTTGTGGACCCGTGGTTTTCAGTTGTGGTAGTGTGCATGAGGCCTCAGTGCAAACGTATCTGTTAAACCAGGGGTGCACAACCTGCGGCCCGCAGAGCCATGGTTTGCGGCCCCGTCCTGCTGGGCAGAAACACAGCTGATCCTACAAGTACAAGTGGCTAAGGTAAGTTAAGAGTTTTTATTTTTAACTCCTCCATCCACATTTTACTAAGCATTCTGTATTAAGAATGCTATTATTTTCCGGTTATAAGGGAAAATAATAAAGATCGGGTCCCGTCACTTAGCAACCATGCGCGAAAATCGCACTGCAAAAAATAGAGCATGCTGCGATTTTCACGCAATGCAGAAGTGATGCGTGAAAATCACCGCTCATGTACACAGCCCTATAGAAATGAATGGGTCCGGATTCAGTGTGGGTGCAATGCGTCCTCCTCACGCATTGCACCCGCGCAGAAAACTCGCCCGTGTGAAAGAGGCCTAAGAGAAACAGCACAAGCAAGGAGAACATCGATAAAGACAAGTGCCTAAGAGGGGCCTGGGGGGGTCGGCATGCATGGGGCATAAGGAAATAAGCAAGGAACCACACCAAGCTTAAGGAAACCAAGTAACAGCACAGAAAATAACGAGCAAAGTGCGGAAATAGTCAATAAATATAGCCACAAGTAGCACGCAGATCCCTCAGCCGCCTCCTCCCCGGAAGAAGCCAGTTATCTGGTAAAATGGCGTTGGGAGGAGGCGGTGGGGGATCTGTGTGCTACTTGTGGCTATATTTATTGACTATTTCCGCACTTTGCTCGTTATTTTCTGCCCTTGTGCTGTTACTTTGTTTCCTTAAGCTTGGTGTGGTTCCTTGCTTATTTCCTTATGCCCCATGCATGCCGACCCCCCAGCCCCCTCTTAGGCACTTGTCTATCGATGTTCTCCTTGCTTGTGCTGTTTCTCTTATACATGTATGTGAATGTTGATACAATTATAATAATTTTGGTGTCAGTTTGCATATTTAAAGAATAAGGAGCTATAGTTTTATAAAAAAAAAAATACTTTTTAAAAACGTTTTGTACAGTTTCCCCCAAATAAAAATTGTTGCAAAAATTATTTTGGTAGTGCAAGAAATAAGCTAGTTACAACCGTTTGAACCACGTCGCGTGCTAAATCACGAAAAGGTGCCTGGTCATTAAGGCCTTTTCAGGCCTGGTCATTCAAGAGCTTAACTTACTAGCGGGGAAGGCGCTTATTGGTTTAGGTCTTACTGGTTACTGCAGGGCGCCTATAACTGGATTGGCAGGAGATGGTAATAACCAGTGAGATCCGTCCTCTGCAGTGAAGGAAAGCACTGATTTATTAATAGGAGTCCGGATGGAAGGAAATGTCGCCACTTTTCTGGTAAAAATGATTTTTAACAAGTTCCTGCAGCATGGCCTCTGAAATAGATTCATGATTACATGCTCCACTCCGCTTCGGTCCTCTGCGCTGCCCCCGCTACCTCCATCTTCCGGTTCCTGGCAGTGCATGGCCATGGTCACTTGCACGGCTCCAGTCAATGACTGGCTTCAGCAGTGACATCCTGCTTGTGGCCACATCACCGCATAAGCCAGTTTTGGCTAGAGCCCGCCAGTTCTAACAGATAGATAATAAAGAACATTGTGTTTTTTGCTTTGATTTGTGGCAGAAATGTGATATGCATTAACCTATAGAAATACAAAATTACGCCTCCCAATCTTTTTTGTGAGGGGACACCTTAAGCGTGTGTCTACCCTTGAGGTCCGTAGGAGTAAGGTTTTTATTTTTTTATGATTGTGCTTATGTTTATTGTTAGTTGTCAGCACAAAATGACAGTGATATAAATGACGAAAATACGATTATTTTAGGCAAAAGCAATTCATTTTCTGGCTCTGATTATATATATTTTTCTTTATTAGGTACAGCCAAAGAGGGAAGAACCAAGGACTCCTACCATAAGCCAGCACATTCCAAAATTCTATTTTCCTAAAGGGTGTCCCAAAGCCAATATTAATGTGGATAGTATTATTTCAAAGATTGAGAAGACTTTTTCTACTCTTCCAAACGAGCGAGCTAGCCTTGAAGACATGGTCAAAGTGGCTAAGGTATTCCAATTACTGTTCCATTTGTTTGGCAGCCCAGGAGGATATAGGCCGGCTGTTACCTGTTGATAGGTGAATGATTTAGGCTAGGGCTACACGGCGACAAAAGAGGTACAACTACATTGCGACGTGTATTGTAATGATAGTCTATTATGTCACACTGCGACATGCTGCAACGTAGGAGTTGCCCCGAAATCCAACTTGGATGGATTTTTTGCGATTGTTGTGTCGCAGAATGTCATAGTGCGCCACCGTTGACTATCACTGTAAAAATGTTGCATGGTTTTTCTGAGACAAGAGGTTGTGCAGCACATGTCTCCGTGTAGCCCTAGCCTTAATACCTCCAGTGATGTGATTCCGCAGAACTAGGAAGCGCTTTCTCTTGCCTGTTTTGGGTGGCCGTCTTGTGCCTGCAGTTCCACTCACAAATATAGCATTGCAATAAAGCTTCAAGATGACCTGTCACCACAAAATGCAAAAACAGGATCCTGAACAGGCTCCATCATAGTCGATAGTCTGGTCAGCTCCCTTCGGGTCCGTTATGTGCCCGATCCGGCGCTTCTAGTGTCTTCTAACGTAGCAGAACAACAGAAATAAATAGCGCTGGTGTGAATGCGCCTCTCCTTCCACAGCCGGCACAAACCGACCAATCGGCAGCTTCCTTACAAATAACAAAACTATACAGAGCTTTGCTATTGGATATTCCAGACACTAGCAGTATTGCCTGAGACCTTCAAGCCTCGTTCACATTTCCATGTCTGTGAAAAAAAGCGTACGTGTGAAGATGTCCGTGTGTCTGTTTTTACCATCCATGTGTCATCCGTAATTCACTGAGGTTGCTGAGCTGAAAATTAATTTCCAAAGAATCTCCTATTAGTCTTTAGTGAAAAACGGACACAACGCGGATGTGTGTCGGTGATTTCCACGGACCCATAGACTTCAATGAGCGTGCTTGGTCCGCCTCACAGATCAAAGTAGTGCATGTCCCCGTGATTTTTTACAGACCCACGGTTGGTAAAAAAAAATATTGAAATGGGACACATTTAAATCAATGGGTACGTGTGCTGTCCGTAGAAAATGCTGATAGCACTCGTCGGTGAGAAACAGAAATGTGAACGAGGCCTCACAGTGTGCTGTGTAATAGCAAGGAAAGTCTTTTAGAGAGTAAAATGGCCTGTACAGGCGTTGTTGAGACCTCTTGCATACTAACCCATGTTTTCTTGTACATCTTACTTTCCTGCGCAGCGCTGTTTTTCAGCTGTGTGACTTCTAGTGTTGGAGATCCCTTTGTTTGTATCTTCATGCAGATTGTTTAACATTGTTTCTGTGTGTGCCAGAATTCCCTACTGGGACATACTCCCCGGCTATGTATTAAACTAAGGCTGCCCATGTGATTAATCGGAGAATCTCGGAGCTCGCTCTGGCCTGTCTTCTGTCATTACCTTGTATTACACATTTCCACCAGGCTATATATGGCCATCTGCTAATGCTCGTCTCAGCCTGGAGGTTTACAGTGTAGAACTTGCTGCTCCCACATGCTCTGAGTTGTACTAGTCAAATGGCCAAAGCCTTCATTCAGGTTCCTGCTTAAATCCCATTTAAAGATACAAGGGATTTTTACTGGTGCGTGCCTTGGTATCCCCACTCACCGGAGTTCACATGCAGCGTTCTAGTCCCAGCTAGGAATGTACATTGTTGGTGCAGAGTTTTATTGCCTATGGGAATACCTCTTACAGCATGCATATATGTGTATATTTTGTATCCTAAGGCTTGTGAATGCCCGCTTTACTGGAAAGCACCATTGTTTTATGCAGCTGGTGGGGACAGGACCAGATACGTGTCTGTTCACAAGTTTGTGGCCATGTGGAGAAAGTAAGTATGACTTTTCACAGTTTGCACGTAATAGACAAACTAGGAAACTGAAGATCTTGTCTCCCTTAGGCCTAAAGATGCTGATTTAATTCCCACAGTAGAACTATGTGCAGGAGGCTGTACAGTAGCACAAGGAGTCCACTGTAGTACCTTTTACCTTCATATAGTGCTCTAAGCCGGGCCAGATGTAAAGTTTCTCCTCTAGAAGCAATGCTTTACGTGGGATCTGACAGAGCAAATCTGAGGTCTCCATTTATGGGTGCCCTATTATGGAATCGAATCAAACAGGCAAGAGGGTTTAAAGGAATCCTTTTATCCATCTTCTTTATTGGATCCAACCCAAGTGTGATCCTGGCCTAAACTATTGCTTGGCAAGGAGAAGCTCATATAGTGACCTTTTCAGGACTTCCACTTCCCTCGTGTTAATTTACTCAGGACTTTTTCCATCTGTAGTTTTATTTTTCTCATTTGATATTAAAGCTCATTTTTACAAGAAGTTCTGGATGTATATATGGATAACAAATATATGTCAGTGATGCAGAACAAAGTGTGCACACATTATAATGAATATATTCAGGCATGATCCCGGCAATATAAGCAAGGAAACAAGCATGCTATGAGAAGCCACCATCTTCAGGTAGAACATGTGCTCTAAATCTTTTATGTGTATAACCACCTTCAGGAAGCTCTTACCTTTTAAAACGACCCTCCGGTTCTAGTTCTTCTTTTCAGACGCCCTGATTGCACTCTGCATCAGTAGTCCAAGAGACTTTCTGACTGTCCAGCAGTGCTCACATGAGCAGCGCGAGCCAGTCTACAAAATGCACAGTTAACATCGGGTAGTCTGAGAAGAGGTGCGGCCATCTTGTGTGACAGAAGAGGAGCCCTGTAATGTGACGGTTCTGCAGCAGAAAAGATAAGGAGGACACCAGCTCAATGTTCTGTTTCCCAGTTAGTGTGAATTATTATTTTTATTTTTTTCCTTGAACCGGAGGGTCACTTTAAGTACATAATACATTTGTATACTGTGATAACCTCACAGTTATCAATTGAGAGGGTTTTTTCCCAGGAGCAAACATTGATGGGATATCAGGGGGATCATAACGTTTATCCAGGCGCTGCAACTGTGCCTGGTTTTGATGATTGCCAGGGTCATCCCCCACCCATACACACAGATAACATTTACTTAGGCCATCAATGTTTTACTTTAACTGCCACTTTCAGGGCTTCTGCTGACTAATCCTATCTCCTCACTGACTTCTCTTTGTGTATTTCAGGGTTTTACAGACTTGCCATGATGATGCTGTAAAGTTTGTACAGCTATTAGCAAAGCCAGGCTGTGCCTATTTGGAACAGGAAGATTTAATACCTTTTTTACAAGTAAGCACTTCACTGTACTCTTTAGGCACCCTGTTGTCTTTCACTATTATTCACTATTATACCGTTCTGCTAAGGTTTTCTGGATGGTGATAAATGAGCAGAAGCACATATATACAGTATTTCTGGTTACCCAGTGAGCTTGTCAGTCTACACCAATTGGCCCTTTCGTTGAAGGAGTTCTCAAGGCTTTGCCTAAATTCTGTATATCAGAATGTTTCGGCAGTACTTACCCTTCCGTCATGCCGCCAGTTTTACAATCTCTGCCGTAATGATGTGACCGGTCAACTGGCTGCTGGCTCTTCTGTTGAGGTCCTGAGTAGATGTGCGCCTGTTTCTTCCTGTTCATATTGTACATACATGCAGCTGAAACGAGCACAGTCAGTCGGGACTTTGGAAGGTGAGTCCGCAGCCAGTCCTCACTTGATCAAAGCTGAGATTGTGGAATTGGCAACATGATGGAAGCGCAAGTATTCCTGAAACTTGTTGTTTCACAGGTAAGGTGATGCACAGAATTTAGGTAAAGCCTTGTGAACCCCTTTAAGACTGAGTTTCCACAGGGTGGCTGCTACTCCATCCACCTGTGGAGGCCTGGGCACGATTGTGCAGGTTAACGAAGGTCAAGTTCATGGCCCCATGGTGGCTGTGAATAGTTGAGGTTACAGCAGCTGCCCTGTGGATGCCCAGCCTAAACCCACTGACTGGTGAACTGAATAACATGACAAGTTCAACAATGACGTCTGTCAAGGTGTGGGATATATTAGACGGCTAGTGAACAGTCGGTCCTTGAAGTTAATTGTTGAAAGCAAGAAATAAACAAGTGTAATGAGCTGAGCAAGGGCCAAATCATGATTGCTAGACGCCTGTCAGATCATCTTGTGGTTAGTACTTGCCAACAGTCATCCAAGGAACGGGCAATAGGGTCGTGTGCGTCCAAGACCATAGATGCACATAGGGAACGAAGGCTAGCCTGTCCAGTCCAATCCCACAGAAGAGCGTCTGTAGCACACATTGCTGCCTATGATAGCCTATGCTGACCCCTGTCCACCACTAAAAGTGCCTACAATTTTTTCTCATCAATAAAAAAGATTAGTGCCTACAATGGACCATGGAGCAGTGGGAGATGCTGGCTTGGTCTGTTGAATCACATTTTCTTTTACATCATATCGAAGGTCGTTTGTGTTTGAGGAAGAGATGACATCAGGATGCACTATGGGAGGAAGGCAAGCTGATACTTTGGACAATGTTTTGCTGGGAAGCCTTGGGTCCTGGCATTCATGTAAATGTTACTCTGAGAGGCACCACCTATGTAAACATTCTTGCAGACAAAAAAATAAACCATTTTGGAATCAGGCAAAAAAACACCACTCGTATTTATAAACCTATTGTGTACAGAAAGTCTATAAGAGTGAGTAAATTTATATTCATGTATGTTAATGAAATGCGTAGCACTCAATGTGAACTTATAAAGTGAGAGCCAATCAACAGTTTATAGTGTCCTTATCAAATGCACAGAACTTTACAAAAGTGATATGCCAATGATATGCCAATGCCAAAAGTACAGAACTTTACAAATTAGATATGCCAATGATAAAGCCGACGTCACCAGAAGCCACACACGAGACAGTACTGTCCCTTCATGGCAACAGTATTCCCTAATGGCAGTGGCTTCTTTCAGCAGGATAGTGCTGAGCAGTAGGACCCCAACAATCTAATAGCTATCCCCTATCGTGTGGTTAGGGGGATAACACAACATAACTAGAATAAGTCTTTAAAGGATCTGTTAACAATGTCTTGGTGCCAGATATCACAGGACACCTTCAGAGGTCTTGTGGAGTCCATGTCTCGACGGGTCAGATCTGTTTTGGCACTGTGAAGGGGATCTATATGATATTTAGTCAGGTGGTTTTACCATGATGGCTGATGTATAAGCGTATTGCTGTGCCTAGATGTAATTAGTCTTTATTAAGGACTAAATAGAGCAGATGTCCTACAAATATAGGACCTACCTTCTCACAGCCTCGAAAGGGGTTGTCACATGACAACTTATGCCTTATGTCAAGTATGTCAAATTACATAAAATGTGAGGCACTTTGAAAACAGATTTTATTAAGGTTTTTTGGGGGGAAGGCATTAATAATGACCTGTCCTTAGTATACACAGTAGATCATATCAGATCAGCAATGGTCTGACTCAGCCATTCCCACCAATCAGCTGTTTTAAGAGGCTGCGGTTCTGCTACCTCTTCCTAGGCCAGTGATGTCACGTTCATCAGTCCCATGACCTATGTGTAGCTCAGTCCCATTCAAGTGAGGGGGCTTGGGCTCCCATACCAAGTACAGCCACATTACAATGTGCGGCACTGTGCTTGGTATGTTGTGAGGAGGCCAGTGACTTCTTCAGAGTCTGACCCCCACCGGTCAGTATTGTACTCCCGGACAACCCCGTTAGGCTGGCCAGCACTCGGTAGAGGAGATAAGTATGGCTTTCTTGTTTGTTAATGTTATGTTTCATCTCTTTCCTACAGGATGTGGTGAACACTCATCCTCACTTAACGTTTTTGCGAGAAGCCTCAGAATTTCATTCCCGTTACATTACCACAGTAAGTAGCTTTTCCATGAGTACTAGTACTACAACAGAGGAAGAGTCTAGTTTTAAAGCCATAAAGAGGTTTTCTCAGCGCAAACACCTATGACGGTGTGGTCATCCACTGAAAATGATTCTTTCCTAATGACTTTCTTTGACTAGGCAAACCCTTTTTTTTTTGTTAGGTCAAGAGATGCTGTCATCGAAAAGACACGTTTTCAAGCAATGCTCCGTGGGGAAAAGAGCATGTAAATTTTCTCATGTCTACCAGTTTGCACATTTTTTCCCCATAGAGCATTACTTGTAAGCATGTTTTCCTACACCACTGAGTTTCTTCATTAAGAGCCAGTACCCCTCTCCCTGACCTGCATGAAAAGCATCTTCTTCAGCCAACCAGTACCCTGCCCTTTGCTGATGAGGGGAAGTACCCCGAATCACTGGTGTCTACAGATGACTCTCTGGTTCGGCTGATTTGAGCTAATTTGCATGTTAGTTAGCGATTCTTTTTTTTTTTTTTGATCTGGCAGCCCTGCAGCGGTTTTTGTCTGGCTGATTCTCAGCACTTTTGCTAGTTGCAGCCGATCTCCTCCAGTCCCTATTATAGGGAAAATGCCAGCGGCTGTCAGGTAGCTCCCTGTCGGAGATGTCGAACGCAAATGTGAAATTAGGTTTGGTTATAAAAATAAAAATAGATGCGTATAGGACAAGACTGATCTGTTGGGAATATGGCAGAACCATTATAGACTTGATGACTGTAAACCCGATGGTACATGTTGTCTGGGTGTCGAGACGTATGTTTAGGCAGTATACAATAGCGCTGTTATGCTCTTCCTTCATATTTGAGTCGGCTATGAGAACGGCTATGCAGGATCTGTTCTCGTAGGAATTTTCAGAAGGCAGGGGATTTACATGGTTACCATCCGCGGGGTTCAGTGATTTTGACCGCAATTATAGAGATGTTTCTGGAGTCAAACAAAGTGTTGCTCCTCTTGGTAATCTGTTATTGCGGTTTATTCCTTTTTCATAGGGTGTCTGTCATAATGGGTGTATAGCCACAAAGCAACTCTGTGCTGCAGAATAACGTTTTATCTGATCCTAGGTAGTTCAGAGGATATTCTACATTGTAAACCGGTCGTGGTCTGGTCGAATCACGTGTGCAGAACTCAGGAAAAGCAACTTTCTGCAGGTGAGTATACTATGACCTCCTGATGTAGAAGTGATCACCTCTGTACAGCTTGTACGGGGTTAATATGATCCTCAGTGTGTCCTTGGATAGGGCTACATGGGGCAACACTGACACCACTGTGATGTGACCGAAAACAGCTGCGGCATGTGGCCGTGGTTTTCAATTAAGTGGCCATGTGTTTTTACTTGTACATGGCTGTTTTCTGGCAATATCATTCAGATAAGTGATGCCCCCTGTGGCCCTACCCTTATAGTGCAGCATTATTTCCGGAAGCACTTCCAAGTATCTTTGGGGACACATGCAGGTTTGTCTGCTCGGATAATGTGTGATATGGTACGGATCTATTTTTCCTGATCAGGTGTGTAAATTGTCTTCAGATTAAGTACTTGTACATATTATCTTATTCCTACAAGCACAGTATTCCTATAGGGGTTGTCCCCACTGGTTACTGCAGTGCTGCTCCCATTCACTTCAATGGGAGAGGTTCTGCAGTTACCAGTTGTATCCACTACACAATGGACAGAGCTGTGTAGTTCCAGAGATGCAAGGTAACAACGGATTGGTGGGAATTGGTCAATATCATAATCCTAAAAAGGGGTTTTCAGGGACTAGGAATCGGTCTGCCTTTTGCTTGCCTCCTTGAGCATGGCTATGTCTGGCATTGCAGCTCGGTGACTTTCACTTGAATGGGGCTAAACTACAATACCAGACATACATAACTTAAATTTTTTATATTTTTTTAATCCCGGTCACTGCAAAGGGGTTGTCTGCTTTTTTTCTTCTTCTATTTATGACCTATCCTCAATATCAGATCAGTGGGTGACTGGCCTCCTGGCGCTCCCACCTGTTAGCTTATTGAAGAGAAAGCAGTTCTCGTATGAGCGCAGCCTTCTCTTTACTGTTTACCTGCTCATTGCCACAACCGTAACAGTGAACAGGTGTAATTGTAACTATGCAGTCCCTTTTCACTTCTATGGGACGGCTCCCCTCTGTTCAAGTGAATAGGAAGGAGCCGTAATTACCTGTTCACTGCTGCAACCATAGTGGTTAGCAGGTGTAAACAGTGAAGAGAAGGCAGCACTCGTACGAGCGTTGCTTTCTGTTCAAACGGCTGATCCGCAGGGTTGCCGGGAGTGCCCCCCCCCCCCCCTGCTGAACTTATATTGATGACCCATCTTGAGGATAGGTCATCGATATAAAAATAACAGACAACCCCTTTTAAGGCTACTTTCACATCTGCGTTTTTAATTCAGGTTTTTTAGATCCGACAAAGGATCTCAAAACCTGAAGTAAGGCTAGTGTCACACTAGCGGCAGGACGAATCTGACAGGCTGTTCAGCCTGTCGGATCCGTCCTGCCACTAGTTTAAGTGTGTCGCCTGACTGCCGCTCCGTCTCCATTGACTATAATAACCCTGGGTTCAGACCTGAGCGTTCCAAAAACGCGCGTTTTACGCGCGTTTTTGACGCGCGTTTTTTTGCGCGTTTTTGCAAATAGGAAACGCGCGTTCGTACGCGCGTTCTTGTGATTGACTACAGTGGTGTCAATCACAAAACGCGCGTCAAACGCCCCAAAAGAAGCTCAAGTACTTGTTTATGCGTTGGGCGTTTTACAGCGCGTTCAAACGCGCTGTAAAACGCTCAAGTGTGAACCACTCCCATAGGGATGCATTGGTTTTAATCTGTTGAGCGTTTTACAGCGCGTTTGAACGCGCTGTAAAACGCTCAGGTGTGAACCCAGGGTAAGGGCGGGGGCGGAGTTCCGGCGCAGCACGGCAAGAGGCCGCTGGACTACATGTCGGACATGTCGTAGTTTTAGTCCGGCAGCCTCTTGCCGTGCTGCGCCAGAACTCCGCCCTCGCCCCTATTATAGTCAATGGGGACTGAGCGGCAGTCCGGCGACACACTTGAGCTAGCGGCAGGACGGCCTGTGGGGTCCGCCTGCCGCTAGTGTGAAACTAGCCTAAACTGATCAGTTTTGTCCCCATTCATTGTCAATAGGGACATAACTGATCAGGAAGCATCAGTGCAGTTCGGTTGCGTTTTGTGTCCGTTTTGTAAAACTGAAAAAACCTGATCAGGCATGAAAATCGATGCAAGGCTAGGGTTACATGACGACATGTGTCAGTCGCGTGACAATTTTTATAATGATAGTCTATGGTGTTGCACTGCGATATGCGACAGTCGCCAAAAAATCCATTTTGGATTATTTTTTTTTTGCGACTGTCTTGTCGCAGTTGCAACATGTCGCAGTGCAACACCATAGACTATCGTTATAAAAATTGCCCTGCGACAAATGTCGTCGTGTAGCCCTAGCCTAAGGCTACTTTCACACGTTTTAGTTTTCCGGTATTGAGATCCGTCATAGGGGCTCAATACCGGAAAAAAACGCTTTAGTTTTGTCCCCATTTATTGTCAATGGGGACAAAACTGAACTGAACAAAATGGAGTGCTCCAAAATGCTTTCCGTTCCGTTTAGTTGCGTTCCCATACCGGAGAGCAAACCGCAACATGTTGTAGTTTGCTTTCCGTCTTGGGATGCTGCATGACCCCCAATGCAAGTCAATGGGGACAGATCAGTTTTCTCTACCACAATAGAAAAAGGATCCGTCCCCCATTGACTTTGAATGGAGTTCATGACAGATCCGTCTTGGCAATGTTACAGATAATACAACCGGATCCGTTCATAACGGATACAGATGGATGTATAATCAGTAACGGAAGCGTTTTTGCTGAACCCTGTCGGATCTAGCAAAAACACTAATTTGAAAGTAGCCGAAGTGTTGTTTTTTTTTGTGCTGTTTTGACTTAATACAACCGGATCCGGCCAAATTGGAGCCATCAGGATGTATTAAATGGAAAGGATCCTTTTAATTCAGGTTTTGAGATTCACTGCTGGATCTCAAAACTTGAATTAAAAACTCAGATGTGAAAGAAGCCTAAGTTATAAAGTAACAAAGACTGACTAAGTATATAGGCTGGTATACAGTCCGATGGGCGATATAAAATCAGAATTGACTTCTCTACCAGAACACCCGTTGGCCTAAGTGTTCGGAGCTTTTTCCATCCATTAATTGTCATTCACTCCTTATCTTTTCAGCATGTGGCACTTCTGGAAGAGGAGGACATCAATCAGTCAACAGACTATTTTTCATATGAGCATTTTTATGTCATCTACTGCAAGTTCTGGGAGCTGGACGCTGACCATGACTTATACGTTGATGAGCAGGACCTGTCCAAACACAACGACCATGGTAAAATAATCCCGTCTTTCTCATTTAACACTGGACTAGCTCCATCCTTTCTCGCTCCTGGTACTGTGTGTGTGTGTGTGTGTATGTATATGTATATATATATATATATATATATATATTTGCTATGCACCTTTCTGCATAATAGATAAGGGGGATGAGTCCTGTGTAAGATCTCCCAAAAACCTTCATAATAGTAGCCCCTGCTACAATGTACGGTGGGTTGAGACACGTGTGCTATTTGCAGGGTTTATGCTATAAACTGCTGTTGTATGCTGTTGTACTAATCCGTTTTTTTTATTAACCACAGCAATATCAAGTAGAATTATTGAAAGAATATTCTCTGGAGCAGTAACACGGTCAGTATAATTTTCCGTTCCTCATCTCTACTGTACATTTCATTGTGTAAACTAGTCAGATCTTTTAGCTCTTACATATCTTTGTGCCTGCTTTAATATATTTGCTGAAATGGTGTAAGCGCCAGCAATGTTCAAAGTTTGTGCACATAATTGATTTTAAACCCTTGGGACCAATTTTCGTTTGTTGCATTTTTAGTTTTTTCATCCACCACCTTCCACAAGCCATAACGTTTTTACTTTTCACATACCCATGTGAGGGCTTATTTTTTTACAGGACAAGTTGTATCTTTTAATGGCCCCGTTTAATTAACCATATCTTGTTTTGGAAAATGCTTAAAAAATTTTTTTTGTGGGGTCAAATTTCAACGAAAAATGCGATTCCACCATAGTTTTTTTGGTTTAGTGTTTACAGTGTTCACTGTGCACTAAGAATGACATGCCAGCCATACTGTGCACGTCAGTACGATTACATCGATGGCAAATTTGTTCAGTTTCCATTATGTTTTACTACTAGAACATAAAAACCTTTTTTCTTTAGAAAAGTTTCTTTCTCTGTCTACAGCGCTGTCTGAGGGCTCATTGTTTGCATGGCGAGGAGTAATTTTTATTGATTCCACATGCATTCCCCATGTAATAATTCTGGAGCATCTATTCTTATGACTCGGTCATGTGCCATTCCTTTATTATTCCTGCTAGAAGTTATGAATGAATTCCCAGCAGCTTGCACTAAAGGTACAGATGGGTTGGGGATGTACACTGGCAGCACTGATTGGACACCGCATCTACTGGTACAACCTAGACCTGCCTTTACTGCAGATTGCTGGCAATATATTTGTAAACTTCTAGCAGGAATAATAAAGGAATGGCACACCATAGAGTTGAAAGAACAGATGCTCCAGAAATGTTATTACATGGCGAATGCAAGTAGTTACTAAAACTGACACGTCAAGAGAGGTAACAGGTCCTTAAGCAGTGACACATTGGTGCAGCTGTAGGAACCTTTTGCCTTCATCCTCATCTGCTGTACAGATGCAGCTGTTGGCAGCCATTTAGACTATTTTATTACAGAATGTATAAGGGTACTTTCACACTAGCATTTTTACTAGATCCAGCACACTACGGTTTTCCGGTATTGAGCCCCTATGACGGATCTTAATACCGGAAAACAAACGCTAGTGTGAAAGTAGCCTAAGGCTGCTTTCACATTAGCGTTTTTTGCGGCTGCGTCATGGATCTGCAAAAAACGCTTCTGTCACAATAATACACATGCATGCATCCGTCATGAACGGATCCGGTTGTATTATGTCTTCTATAGCCAAGACGGATCCGTCATGAACACCATTGTCAGAGAAAACGGATCCGTTCCCATTGACTTGCACTGTGTGTCAGTCTACAAGTACTTAAACTTGTCTAATCTATATTGAAAAGTCAGTCTTCCAATGAATGGGTTATCCCGTATTTCACACATTTGATCTATTCACTTTTTTAATCTTTACTTTTCTGAATATGTGTCTCTGGTTGGTTGATCTTTCTCCTTGGTAAATGCCGACTGGTTTGTTTTATGCTTTCTCCTAGTGGTCGAAAAGCACAAAAAGAGGGAAAGATTAGCTACGCGGACTTTGTGTGGTTCCTGTTATCTGAAGAGGACAAGAAAACACAGACAAGGTAAGTCCAACAAGATGCATTGATTTCTGGGTGCGCATAAGTGTCGGTTCTTCTTGGAGTTATTGATTTTTGCATCTTTCAGCATCGAGTACTGGTTTCGCTGTATGGACCTCGATGGAGATGGAGTGTTGTCAATGTATGAGTTGGAGTACTTCTATGAAGAACAGTGTCAGAAGAT
This sequence comes from Bufotes viridis, assembly GCA_033119425.1. Classification (NCBI taxonomy): domain Eukaryota; kingdom Metazoa; phylum Chordata; class Amphibia; order Anura; family Bufonidae; genus Bufotes; species Bufotes viridis. The sequence continues at coordinate 334,470,864 of CM065591.1, read as the reverse complement.
GGAGAGCATGGCGATTGAGCCCTTACCATTTGAAGACTGTCTATGTCAAATGTTGGATCTTGTAAAACCTCAGAGTGATGGTATGCATCAGGTTCATTCTTTTTCATTACTTCTGTACATTTATGGTTGAATTATTAAACTTGTGCAGGAATGGTTGTGCAGGATGATGTTGATGTGGGGGTATTTGAAAGCATCTAAGTGTCCTTCATGATGTCCTCTTCTCCAAAGGTAAAATTACACTCCATGACTTGAAGAAATGCAAACAAGCAAATCTGTTTTTTGACACTTTCATAAATCTTGACAAGTATTTGGACCATGAACAAAAGGATCCATTTTCTGTACTGCGGGTAAGTGATCAACAGTCCGCACCAAGTATAAAGAGGTAAGGGTTTGGGATGTTAATCAGACAAAAATGGTTGTTCTCCTGTAGGTTGGAGAAAACGAAGGACAAGAACTTTCCGACTGGGAAAAATACGCTGCTGAAGAATATGCCATCTTAGTAGCTGAAGAGGCCGCCACAGAACAATGGAATGATGGGTAGGAAGAAAAAACGTGGATTGTGGACTGTGCAGTATTGTATGGTCTTATCAATCCCTTTAATTAGAGTATCTGCTATTTACCTAGTCGTACATGTAAAATTAAACCCAGTAATGGTAGAGAGAACACCACATTACTCCTTAGGGCTACAAGCCTTTTCTCTTCTCACTCATTTTTAAGCAGTATTAATCATTCTGAGACCTTTAGGACAGAACCTTAGAAGACCCAAATATTTTGGGCTATGCTTCCCTGCCCCAGAGATACATTCCAGTTTCCCAGGGTGAACGCTGTGTTGGGCCTATTTTATCACTATTTTTCCATGTCAGGTATGATGCTGAACTAAATACTTTGGAGACGGATATAGCGAATGACAAAAGCTATGCAATGGATAAAAGAGCTTTCTTGGATCTCGCTTCTGAAGAGTCACAAGCGGACATTGAGGAGTATGACTATGAAGATGACTTTGAATAAACTGAACAGTAAAGAAGGCTCCAGCAGCTGGTCTGCCATGTGTATTTGCTGTGGACAGCACTTTATATATGTAATATAGAATAACTGCAACAATCATCAGTGACTTACAAAGCGATGATTTATTTATTGCTAAAAAGCTATTTATTGATGTTGGTCACATTTATTTTGCTGTGCTATGTTGCGAGTCCTGCATTTCAATGATGTGAATACGTTCTGATTTACATGTGCAAACACCATGTAACATGTATGCTAACCAATACTTAAAGGCATGTTCCAAGAGACACGTGGCAAGTAATAAAGATTACACGTATTCAACTCAAATCTTTATGGCTTTCCAGTGACCTGTGAGAACTCCTGATCTTGGTAATCCTATCTGTCGTTTTGGATAGAAAGGTGTCTTTTTTTTTTTTCTCTATCTCATTTTGTTCTAGTCGTGCCAGCATATGCTGATCCTATGCTGAGCTGTGTGCTTAGGCAGCATATCCTATAGAACCCATTCGCTTTGGTGTCGTTCTTGTCACATTCCATTTTGTAACAGGACCCATCAATGAAAGACTTTTGTTGTATTCTCCGAAAGAGAACAAAACTATTTGGTATAGTGCCTTCAAATGTACATATGTAAATTCCAGCCTTTTTTTCTTTTCATTATTTTAATACTGCATTGGATAAAACTACATGTGTAAATCTTTGCTGTGTAGAAATGTTTAAAAGACTTTATGAATTTATATATTGTAATTTCAAATAAACTATATTTTGCACACAATGTTATAACGCCTGTAACAATGAGGTTTTTCATGCGAGTTGGATGTCTGTGTGACTAGCAGAAGACAGTTTACTGTCGGGCTGGTGTTTCTGTATTTTTAATTTTTTTTTTTTTATAATACTGCATAGAAAAGCCTGGTCTATTAGGCTTTTCTATGTCGAACTACAAAAAACTTAAGGGTAAGGCCACGATCAAATTTCCACTTTTTACGGTCGTGTGCTTTCTGTGTCGTCTATAGACAGCACACATACTTACTGATTTTAATGTGTTCACATATCAGTAGTTTCTCACTGAGCATGGGTCAGTAAAATAAAATCATGGAGATCTGCACTACTTTGGTCTGCAGTCAGGCCAAGGACACCCATTGAAGTCTACTGGTCAGTGAAAAACCACTAAGGCCCCATTCACACGTCCGCAATTCTGTTCCGCATTTTGCGGAACGGAATTGCGGACCCATTAGTTTCAATGGGGACAGACGATGTCCCGGCCGGGTCCGCAATTGCGGATCCGCACTTCCGGGTCCGCAATCGCGTTCCCGAAAAAAATAGAACATGTCCTATTCTTGTCCGCAATTGCGGACAAGAAACGGTATTTTCTATGAGAGTGCTGGCGATGTGCGGTCCGCAAATTGCGGAACGCACATCGCCGATGTCCGTGTTTTGCGGATCTGCAAAACACACACGGACGTGTGAATAAGGCCTAACACAACACAGATGGCATCTGCGTTTGGTCCATTTTTCACTCCACACTGACAGATTAATTTTTGCCCCCATACGCCTGGGCCTCTCGCAATGAATAACCTTGCCTGGCTCCCCGCGCCGCTCCTGGTCTCTGCACTGCCACTACTGTTTCTCCCCATGCTCTGATGAAAACATCCGGTGTCGGAGGGGGCGAGAAGCCAATGTCAGACGGGGACGAGCCTCCCTAGCATCGCGGTTGCTGCTAGGGAGGCTCCTCCCTGTCTGCCATTGGCTGCTCCCCCGACAGGGATCAGGAGCTGCGCAGGGAGCCAGGTAAGTATATTCAGTATGGGGGGCATTTAACAGTCTTGTATAACCCCTTTAAGTTAATTTTCAACTGAGCAGTGTCCTTGGAATACAGATGGCACATGGACCAAACCTTGATCTATCATCAGTGAACATGTACGGGTTTTCCTCTGATGACATTTCTGAAAACAGAAATGTGACCGATGCCTAAGGGTTTTTTTTTTCTCTTTGAGGTCAGTGGGGGACATCCTACTGTATGCCTATACAGTAGCATATGTTGGAGTCTTCCAACAGGGGCATACATCTAATGTAAGAATCAGATGTGATGTGAACAGAGCCTGAGGCCTGTTTTTCTCAAAGGCCAATGTCACATAGGCAAGTTCACCTATTTCTTGCTGTTCAGCAAGGCTTTTGAAAGCTATATTTGTGTACTTTTTAATCAGGCTTGTGGAGGTTTTAAAAATCTCTCTCATAATGAGCAATTACAAGCAAAGTTACTTATTTTAATAATCTTTTAATATGTTATACAGCCTTATTACTAATTTTGACCGCTCTGGGTGCTGATCCTTAAACTGAAATAGGAAAGCACTTAGCTGAGCGCTGTACCCCTTTGTTTCAGTTCGGCTTCCATAGAGTGTGGAGTGACCGGTGTACAGACTCCTAGAAAGTCTATAGAGTCAAGCAGAGCCTAACAAACAATGACATATTGCTCAGCGCTTCTGTCACTTTGCTTTAAGATCAGTGAGACTACAGCACCTGTACCTTCACCACTCAAAACCTATAACATGTCAGAAGTTCAAGGAACGTATTCCAACTTGCGTCTCCACATTAAAGGGTTTCTATCATTTAAAAAAAAAAAATAGCAAATATTACATTGGCGCATAACATTATGGAGAAAACCAGACTAGTGCACGGTTCTTCCGGTGCCCCAGCATTAACAAACCTTCCCTGTATTTGAAGCTTTTAGCATCTTGCTTTAATTGGGGCTATCAAAACCCGTCCCTTACAGCATTTAAATGTATGTGCTGCGCTGACGTGAAATTCGTTAAGTCTGAAGTCTCATGAGACTTCGGTGAAGAACTTCAGTCTTCAAATGTACGACTTGAAAACTATTCTAAAACAGTAATCCGAAGTCTGCTTACCTCGGCGGCATCAGAGGGATCAAATGACCCGGATCGGAGTCATCTCCGATCCTGGTCATTATGGCCTGATGTCGGCTTTATTACACCGCCAACACCTGTTGCGTACTGAGCTGGCTTAGTTTGTGAGCCAGTTCTATACATTTGCACTAACAATGTACTGTTGGGTTGCGTGTAAGAGTTAACAGGAATTAAAACAGGAATTTTTAATCAGATTTTTCAGTTCCTCTGAAATCAAAGCAGATTTGAACAAGTCCGTAAAGGGGTTGTCTCACGTCAGCAAATAGCATTTATTATGTAAAGATTGAAAGTTAATACAAGGCACTTGTCTTGTGATTGTCCATATTGTCTTCTTTGCTGGATTTGATTAGTTTTTTCATCACATTATACACTGCTCATTTCCATGGTTACAACCACCCTGCAATCCATCAGCAGTGGTCGTGCTTACTCACTATAGGAAAAAAACACCAACCTATGTGTGCTCCTATGGTCCCAGTCACCAGAGAGGTGTGCAAGCACAACCACCGCTAAAGGTTTACAGGGTGGTCGTAACCATGGAAACGAGCAGTGTATAATGTGATGGAAAAATGAATCCAGCCAGCAAAGGAGGCAATATAGACAATCACAATACATTAGTAAGTGCCTTGTATTAACTTCCTCTACATGATAAATGCTATCTACTGAAGTGACACGACTCCTTTAATCTGTGAGAGATTTCTGCTGTGATGTATATTCATGTACACATCCGAAAAGGAGGTATTCGTTATAACTTTACATTTGTGAGAGTACCTTAATAATACCACTCAGTAATTGTGACACAAATTAGGTGGAATGAAAATATGCTTTATTAAAAAATATATTGTCCATTCAAAGAACGAGTTCCAGTACAAATTGTGTCCCATAGTGATGAAAATGCAAATATCAGAAATATACATATATTACATTATTTTGTATTTCTACAAAATTCTAGGGCCAGTGGTCTCATTTAAGGCCTCGTGCACATGACTGCATTTTTGTGTGCTGTCCCCCTTTTTTTGGGGGGGGGGGGGGGGGTAGCACACTGACCTATTCATTTCTATAGAGCCATGCATGTTACATTGTTGTTGTTTTTTTTGTGTGTTTTTTTTTTCTTTGTGGATCAGCGTGGCCGTTACAAATTAATGTGTCCTATTCTGGTCAGTAATGTGGACAACAATAGTCCTTTCTATTGATGGGACTGAGAAGAATGCACATGGAAGGTGTCCATATTTTGCAGATGTGTGGTGGGCAAACCGAAATACAGAGGCTGCCGCGTGCTTGAGGCCTTAGAAGTAGATTTTATGTTCATTATCTGGCTGGAAGATCTTAGAGCTGGAAAAAATAGATATCTTACAGTACATCATGTCGGCAGATCAGACCCTATATTCAATGTGACAGTTCCCTTTTAGGAACGTAAAGCCATACACTTGAAATGGCTGAAAATATTTTCAGTCAATTATCTGGCAGTCATTTCATCACATTCAATTTGATTGACAACTCTTAATAGTAATATTGGTAAATAGTAAATTGGGTAAAGTCAACTTTTTTTAAGATGGGTAGATGGAAATTCAGAAAAAAAAGGTTAAGTAGCTGTGTCAGCAAGTTACTATACAGGCCTGCTGTATTTTTACTTGCTTCCAAGCTAGTTCTCAGGGCTCATGCAGCCGGTTGTATGCGATCTGCAAAAATGTGGATCTTTTTTTTGCGGACATTTCAGCATGTCCGCAAAAAAAACTGATTGCATTCCGCATTTTTGCGGACCCATAGAATTTAAAGGGACCACGTCCTGATTTTGACTGACCAGTATAGGACATGTTTTATTTGTTTTGTGGAGCTGTAGAACGGAAGAAAGGGGCCCCCATAGAATTGATTAAGTCTGCATCTGATCCGCAAAAAAACAGATCCGCGATTTTGCATATGGCCGTCTGAATTCAAAGCACAAATGCTAGATTCTCACTTGTATGTTTCCGATAAAAAGAAACTGAACACGTCTGATCCAGTTCAAGTCTATGGGACCCTTTATCACTGTCCATCCTCTGTCTCAGCAGCAGAAGTAATGGGATGTTGTGTCTCAAAAGAAGCTATAAGTCTCCTACTACAATAAATGGGAATGTGACTCCCGTCCTGTAGCTCTGGTGGAACAAATTGTGACTCAATTCTTCTGTCATGGCCAAAGGACTCATTCAGCCAGATGTAATGCAGCCATGTCTGGGACTGAATGGGGACTTAGAGGCTTTCCAGTTTCCCATACTGATGACCTATTCTCAGGACAGGACATCAATATCAGATCAGCGGGGGTCCACACACAAGCCAATCAGCTGTTTGCAAAGAACGCATTCAAGTGAATGGGACAAGGCAGCTGTAATTACACTGCTCCACCACGGCAATGTCGACAGTGAGCAGGTAACGGTGAAGAGAATGAGTGGTGAGTTCTCTTCAAACAGCAGATCAACGGTGATGCTGGGAGTCAGACCCCTGCCGATCTGATATTGATGACCTATCCTAATGAGAATATGAGAAAACCAGTCAACCCCTTTAAGGGAAATTTCCTAAACCTGATATTTTCACACAAGTTTAGTGGTGTTTTGTAGGAAAAAAAAAAAAACATCAAAGCCAAACTCATGTGTAAGGACCCTTATGCAAAATAGCTCCTACCAGCCAAACCAGTCTGGAGACTGCACTGTTTCTAGCTCCTCATTAGAGAGTAGGGTACTGGATGAGATGCCTTAGATGATGGGCTAGTTTTCATACTGAAAAATAAGTCTCCATACACTGCTATGTGTTGTCAATGAGAAACCGCAATCCCTCCCCTCCTGATATGCAATAGAGAAAGATTAAATCACACTACATAGGTGCAGCATAAAGAAAACCGTTTGTAGAAACAGCATTTGTCCATGGTCCAGTCTGGACTACCTGACGGTCTATCCTGAGAAGGAGGTCCTGGAATACCCCTACGAGTTACTTGTATAGCTGCATTCAGACTGTAGCGGCAGTAGAAGTGGGAACTCATCGCTGCACTTCCATTTCGGTAACCTGGAGCAGATATTAAATAAATGATTGCCCCAATCAATGTTAGAAAGAAATGTAATTTGGTAAACAAGCATTAGGATATAAAATTTACTACAGATAAAGACAGCATCGTTCTTTTATCCTTACCTAGTCTGTTTCTATTTCATCAACCTCAATCTCTTCATTGGTTTCATCCACAGCCGTATCTTGAGATTGTAAGTTAATGGAGGTTAGACCACTAGAAAAAGGAAATAGTCTTATTATTCTCCAAGTTGTTTTTGGCTGGAATTTTGCATAACTCTAACAACCAACATTAAGTATAAGTTCAGTAATTAGTTAGGACAGCTGCTTTGTTATCACTAGTTCTCAACTACTTTTGAGTCCAACATAAAAGAAAAGTTGTAACCTCATGTCCATTATGTTTTGATAAAAAAAAAAAAAAGTGACAACTGAGGGAACAGTTGTCACTCATCTCTGCTAGATTGCTCCTCAGCTGCTTCTAGCCCTACTTTCTCCATATGGGCAACACAGCTGTCTCTCCAAAGGATCTCCTGTTCCACAGCTGTCACCTGCTCTTTCCCTCTGTTCCCGGCTGTCTCATCCTCTCTATTTCTTGATTTGTGAGAGCAGTTAAAAAGTTTCAAGCAGTTTTAAAGGTTTTTTGTTAGGATAGGCCACAAAGGTTTGATTAGTTGAGGTCCAACTTCCAGGATTGTAGCAGATCAGCAGAATGAAGGTGCTCCAACGAGCACCATGTCGCCTTTATTGTAGGTACAGCATCTTATCTGATACTGGAACTTCTTATTCATCCCCTCTAGACGGGGGAGAAGGAAATTGCATTACAAACCATAGTGGAATGGCTGGTGCTGTGTGTAAGGGACTATTTCCTGTGCAGGCAAGGAAGGGGTTGACAAGAGATGACTACAATACCTTTCTGGAAGATGCAGGTGCTGGATGAGCTGCTGACCACCCACAGAAAGTAGTTGGTTTTAGAAGATAAGTTTTTTTTTTTTAGATAATTTTCCATAAGAAATAGTTGCTAACCTGTCCAATACTGCAGTGCCTTCTGCAGGGAGCATGTGAAGTGCATTCTGCTTCTTGCTTTTAGTAGGGTAATGGGGGTCCTGACCATCAAATGCATTCCTCTGCGTCAGACCTCTTCCTGGAATATGTTCTGTAATGGAGAATACATAGCTATAAGTATGCACAGTCTAGGGGTGTCACAACACCACATTTTTAAGTCTTTGGTCTATGAAAAACAAGTGAGCATCATCAAGCTGCATTCCAAACATGGAGGGACCTATAACTGTGAAGAATTATGAGTAGCAGAGCCAGGTAACTGAGCATCTTAGGATTGGAGTTGATAAATATTCGTAGAAATTTTGTTAGGGACATGTGGGGAAGGATGACCATTTGGGTTTTATCAGGTTTCTGCTAACATTTCAAAAATATATTGACATATTATTGAATTTTCTGTGACATTGGTACATGTAAATAAAGGGAGCAAAAAGTTCCCAGGAGTTATATGAATACAGCCTGTCCACAGTGCGGCCAGATATGCAGATGTAATCTTACCATACATTGATTTCCTCTTTAAATGGTGAGGTGTGCTGGAAATCACATGGTCTCTAGAAAAGTAGCTTCCACATGAAGAGCTTTCTTCATCGTGATTATCTAGCAACGAATTACTGTACACAATAAGAGGATGCCATCCTGCTCCTTTAGAAAGCATCATCTGCTCACTGGCAAATCTCTGTAGATACCCATACCTGGTGAAGTAATGGTGACAACGTTAAGTATCCATTACTTTTGGCAGTTTATTTCTATTTGGTTAATTTTACTATAATTTTTCTTATCAATCTCTTTCACCTATGCACTAATTTTCCATAAGAATAAAAGGTTGACTTTCGTCTGATTGATTAATGAATTTGATCGCTATTCTGTAATGTTCCTTTTCTTCCTCTATAAGGAATGAGAAGGCTCTTGGTTATCAAGAGATAATGTAGGGTGTTGGAAGATCCGAGAATCATGTGAGACTGCACAGACAGAAGTTCTTGTGGGTTATGATTAAGAACCGGACGGTTCGAAACGCGTAGACTGTACAGGAGTGTACATCTGTGCTGAAAATTTTATTGCTGTATGTACATTTGGTCACACCAAAATAAAGAATTTTTGTATTTTCATGAAAATTGGAGTGCTGGATCGTTTGCTACATTTTCCACAGAAGTTCTTGTGTCTTCCCCTCACACAGTCCAGACTGCATGCCTGTTTTTGTTTATTACTCAATTCATACAGTGGGTAGGCAATATACTGCCAAGTATCTGCAAGATAATTTGCAACCAGGGGTACACAGGACCCATGCTTTCACTTTGGTGGAGGGGTCCTTTTAGATGCACTAACACCAGTCAAGCATTTATAGAAGTGTGTTTGATGTCTACACAAAAGAAGCCAGATTTCTAACGGTAATCTGATTTCCACTTTGAAGGCCCTAGTCTCCAAGAGGTGGAGACTTGAGCTTTCCTCTGGTCAACATCCTGGTCCTTTGACCGGATGGACATAAACAATTTCTGTCCAAGTCCATGCAGGACAGAAAAAACACAGGGTAGGAGGGGCTATCTATCCTTATTTAGGCTTAGGGGTCTCTAATTAATTAATTATTTGTTTAATTGAATTAAAAATTCCATCTGTCCTACTTGTACACAGGAGCGGACATACTACATTATTGTGCTGCTGATTAGGGCGTAAGGGAATAATATAATACAGTGGACATGTCCAAATGGCCTACTGTGCATTGTATGAATCTGTTTGACAAAGCAAGGAAGAGGTGTATACATGTAAGGGGCCACAGTAAAATTCTGCAACTTCTGTTTATATGGGGGAACCAAGCAGTGACATTGCATTACGAGAAGGAGGCTCTGCTTTGAAAGTTATCACTTCTCTGCCAAGGAACCCTCAAATTAAAGATAGCCCTGGTTGGAAACCGTTGTGTTTTAAGTGCATCGTGTAACCACGAAAAGCAATATCTTCTCACCTGTATTATTAATGGGCCTGTCATCCTATACATACATGAATAATATACTATATTACCAAACAATTAAAACCAGCTTTAATTTTACTAGATGCTTTACCGTCTCCTTCTACTGTAGTTCCTACTTCACCACATTAATATGTGACAAACTGTCAAGTTTAACTTTAGCACTTGTGAAACGTTCTCATTTTTATAATGAGCCTTTATGCCTGAAGGGGCACTTTTAGCAGCATGTGACTCGCTGAAACAGATAACACCAGACTGAAAATTATCATTTCTTTTAACAGTGAATCTGAAAAGAACTATAACTGCAGTGTAGGCAGAACGAGCTAAAAATAAAGCAATGTAACGTCATGCTCTAGATATCATTGGACTAAAGGGTGACTAGTACAATTAAGGAGCTACTAAACCTTACATTTCAACTGCCACAGTATTAAAGATCACTAATACAATATAAAATGAGTATACATAATGTTTTTTTACCAGAATATTCTGTATTATGGTCTTACTTTTGGATGTTGCCCTCTCTTGTAAGGGATAGGCCCCCAACATCAGCTAGCAACATGACTATTTTTTTTTACCTGGGCAGCAACCAAAGTATGGACAGTAGTGTAAGTCAGATCTTTTTCAAAAATCAGAACCCATGTAGTGGAGCTAGCCTGTTATAGTTGCTACAGCTCCAACTATCCTTGTGCTTCTAATTGCCGATAGATAGATAGATAGATAGATAGATAGATAGATCATATTTTTCGCTCCATAAGACACACTGTTTCCCCCTAAAGTGGGGGGAAATTGCAGTGCGTATTATGAGGCGAATATTAATGAGCGTTTCCATTATGGAAGTGCTAATTAGTACACAGTAGGATCTGGTAGCAGTGAATATAATACTCCTGGTACTGGCTGTACTCAATGTTCCCTGGTCTTCTGGCGCTCGCCCACAGTGCTGTGTCCTGACTGCGTACACTGTCAAGACGTAGTGCACTTTGACCTGATGCTGTGTGATGCCTGCAGAACACAAGGGAAGCAGTTAACGCAGGAAAAGTGTGCTCGATCGGCGCTGTCTGCAGCAGGAGAGGTAAGTTCATTTATTTGTTTTATATCTGACCTGAGGTCTAAAGGGAGTTTGATGAAGAATGGGGATTTGATTTGGTGGTCTGATCTGATGTCTCATGAGGAATGGGTTCTGACTTGGGGGTCTGATCTGAGATCTGATGAAGATAGGGGGTCTGATCTGAGATCTGTGGAAGATAGGGGGTCTGATCTGAGATCTGATGAAGATAGGGGGTCTGATTTACAGGACTAATCTGAGTTCTGATAAGGAGAGGGGTTTTGATCTGAGATCTGATGAAGATAGGGGGTCTGATCTGAGGTCTTTTATTATTTTATTTTTATAATTTTTTTATTTTCCTCTAAATCCTGTTACGTCTTATGGAGCGAAAAATATGCTTCTGAGGGGAAAACATAATTACTGTTTTTACGGAATTTTTTATGTCGCTGTTTTTCCCCATAATATATATTACCTGTAGTAACCAAGCAACATTTGATCTGCTATTTTCTCTTGCAGTTTATTACATGTCTTATTATGGACAATAACAGTATTGCTATTGTTATTGTTCTGGACAGTGTCTCTGGTGTAATGATTTGACAACTTTATAATGCTTTCACTACCGGCCTTTTTCTTCATTAATCTTTTTCAGACATGCAATAAACAATGGAAATATTTTAATCACACTTATTTACATACAATGTCATTTAGTTGGCAAAGACATCATAAGCATTCATTTCTACAGAACTGATCCGAATCCACAAACACTTACACCAGTCTCTTGTCGGCTCTGAGGAGTTTGCTGGAGAACTCACTGATCAGCATGAGGAATGGCAGATTGGGTGGAGGAAGACTGTCCTCTGTTGCTGGCTCCTTGAAGGCAAATTCAATGCCTTGCCTTATAGTATAGACAAGCAAACAGACAGTCTATGATAAATACATTTGGCTGAGGAACAACAATCCTAACTAAGCACAACTGCCCAGCCTGGTGTGCTTAAAAGGGGTTGTCCATTAATACTAAACATATGACTGCGTGAGCTGATACTGTATTACAGCATGTGGCAGCATTCTTTATAGATTAACTAGATAGGGAATATATATCAGATTTGTGGGGGTCCTATTGCTGGGACCCCCATGATCACAACGTGGCACACTGTACCTTGGGCCCCCCCTCCCCCTCATAGGTCATGAGTTAAAAAGTATCAGAAAACCCCTTAAATGCATAAGTGGATTTCAATAGATACAGAGCATACATTCCCTAAAATATTTGCATCCACTTTTGTGCAGTAGGATGCCAACTACTCGCTGTGAGCAGCCATTTCAAGCTGCAGTTGGATGACAAGGATGTTCCTTTAAAAGAATCTGTCACCACAAAATGCAGTCCAGTCTGCAGGCAGCAGGTTATAGAGCAGGCGGAGCTGAGCAGATTGATATATAGTTTTGAGGGAATAGATTTATTAAACCTGTGATTTATACATTTAATTATCTGCTCTTTCTGAGCTCAGTTGGGGGCTGACAATATACACATAGAGAATGCTATGAATCACTCATAATAGCCAAATGGACCATCTTGAGCTCAGAAAGAGCAGAGATTTAAATGATCACTAACTTTTCACACAACTTTGCATTCACATAACTTTGCATAAATCAATAGTACAAGTGACCACAAGAAACTTTGTAACCTGTCTCATCAGTGATAAATCTCTAGTTCTAATGTTATCAGCTGTTTATCAACCCCCCCCCCCCTTGCTAATTACTTTTCACTTTGAAAAATGCCATAAACCCATCCAAGACAGGAGCAGCTTCACAGGAGGATCATATTACGCAAGTCAGTGCAAGTCTATGAAGAGGGGAGGAAGGAGAAGCGAGCAGCAACTGAACAAGACACACAGACAAGCAGACTGCTTCAGCTACATAGGCTGTGATATAAACTTCCTAAGTGCTTTATCCACAGCCATGCAGGTCAGTACTTTTCAGAAATGCCATCCATGATCTTGAGGCTGCGTCTGCGTGCATAAGAGAAGGTTAGGAAGCAGATTCTCCTCTGCTTTCTGTGTGCAGTGGATGGCAGCTAGTCTCCACCGACCATCTCTGAGAGAACAGCATTCAGCATGCACAGAGAAAAACTGCTAAAAAACGCGTTACAAATAATATAATGACCAGAAATAGTCTTATTCCTTGGGTACACACACGAACTATTGATTAATGCAAAGCTTGTTGAAAGGTTAGATAAGTTTTAAATTTATAAAATTACTCATTTTATTGAATCGTTTCCCACAAAGCTGTATATCAATCTGCTCTACAACATCCTGCCTGTGGATTGTACTGCATTTTGTGGTTATAGGGTCTCTTCAATGGGATTTGTGATAAAGTGACCCCACTCTCACTAATTTATCTCACGTCTCCAAGTTTGGGGAAAACATTAACAAACATACTGAATGCCTCTCGAGCAGCTCTTCACTGTTGATTACTGCCATATAATAACATTTGTTCAGTGTTCTGCTGTGTATGTGCAGAACTTAATGTAAAGCAAAGAGCCCTAAGCCATGATGTTCGAAATAAATTGTAACCTAATACTGCCTTCATTGTTGTGTGGGTAAGCGTATAAATAGCACAGTAGATGTCAAGGGAAAAACTTTCACTCCACATACTTGTGCATCATAGCTATAGATTCCCTGCATTTCACGTGGTCCATGCCAAACGTTAGAGAAAAGCGGCGAGCCAGCTCCTTTATGTTAGTGAATGACGAGGAGGACTGGGTGGCACTGTCATGTGCTTCTCTATGCTCCAGAAACAGCTGCAGACACATCGCCATGCCAGGAATAAAAAAAAAAGCAAAGCTGTAATGGGTCAAGTCTTTTTCCAGAACAAGGACATTTTTAGTTTTGTTAATTTGCATTCATTTTCAGCTGTCTCCGAATGACCTTCCTTCCTAGTGTCAAGGGGTGCTATTTACAGTATACTGAATGAAATGGCAAGCATTTGTATTTCTCTAATAACAAGACCAGAGACGTGATAAGTCAAGCTTTCAATTATGTGGCTAGATCAGCCTGCAAATATGCATTGCCATCACAAATCACAGTAAAGCAGCTCATACATTATTCTTGGCTTCCACTTAAGCAGAGAGATTGAGAATCCAATTAAAGGGGTTTTCAGACTGTTTTTAACAGATGACCTCCTCAGGATAGGTCACCAGTATCCAATCTGTCAGGGTCCGACACCAGGGACCCCTGCCGATCAGCTGTTTTGAATGGGCCACGCCACTTGCAGCTTACCTATGCCAGTCACATCATGGTAATCGGTCAGATGGCCTAGGCGTGGCTCAGTGAACTGAAGTGAGTGGGGCTGGGCTGTGATACCAAGCACAGCTGCTATACAATGTATGGCGTTGTGACTGGTGAGCTGAGAGAAGGATGTGGCTCCTCAAACAACTGATCGTCGGGGTCTCTGATGTCGGACCCCGACCGATCAGATACTGATGACTAGAGTTTAGTGAATCAAGCTACGGAAAACCACTTTAAAACATGAAACTGAACTTGCTCAAGAGCGACTTCATCTAATTTTGGCTCATCAGTAGAGATGAGCGAACTTTAAAAAAAAGTCCGGCGTTCGGGTTGTGGTAAGTCGCGCATCCCGTTATGGATTCCACTATAGCGGCATATGGAATCCATAAGGGGCGGCTGCCAACAATCCAAACTGTTGAACAGCCGAAGGACCTGGGGTGACGTCACCGTCATGTGATCAGTGCAGGGGGTGTGGCTCAGCATGGGATCAAATCCAGTGCTGAGCTTTAAACGAAGTGACTTCGCATTAAGCATCCGAAGCTCGCTTCACTCAACACTACTAATGACCTATCCTAACCATAGGTCATCAGTTACAAACAGCCGAAAACTCCTTTAACATGAACAAGTTACTAATAACATTTAGGAATTATATTCCTTATAATCTATAGTAACATCATCAATTTCAGCTTTAGTAACATATACATTTAAACCATTGAAAGATGTCTGCTCAAACTGTAAAAAAATGGCCAAAATCAGAAACTGGAGCAGCAGCCAAGATATGGTCAATTGGTTAGCATACAGATTTAAGTTTTGGGCCTGGGCTTGTGTCTGCTAGACGCCAATGGTACCTGACACCATCAATTCCTGCAATGTTTTATATCATGAATCAGCTATATAAAGAACTGTCTAGTAGAGACAGTACTCCTTCACAGAGATGACTTGGACAGTAATGATGTGACTTGTTGCAGGCAGAGGTGGTGACCCAAAGCTGGAAACATTTTAAGATCCAAGACATGTAATGCTGTTTAATCTGTATATGTATGCTGTTGAACAACAAACATGGTGGCGATGAGTGAAACCTAGGGCAAGTCTGTGCATCTATGTCTTGTCGTAATGTCACAGAGAATAGCAGCACCTACAAGTAATCTTAAAAACATGGTGCACCCTGCTATAATAAACTTGTTGAAACATACACTGGAGGTCACCCATAAGTCATCTATACAGATGTAGCAGTTGTTAAAATGCAGTTGTAAGAAACTTTTTAACTTGATGCTTAAAGGGGTTCTCCGGGAATTAAGAAAATGAAAATACTTAAATATTCCTTCATTATAAATATATTCCTAAATACCATTCATTAGCTATAATGGTTCATTTTGTCTAGAGAGCAATCATTAGGAGAAATAAAATGGCCGCCGTCCTATTAGAACACACAAAACCTGTCCTAATCACACAGCAGGACAAGTTACTTTACAACACTGAGGTAAAGCTCTGCCTCATCCTCCTCTCTGCTCTGCTTGTCAGGGATTATGATCCTGAATACAGATGAGATCTTCAGCTGAATCTCTGTAGGAATGGAGAAAATGAGGAGACATGAAGTAGAGAGAGGACAGACAGGACAGGTAATGTGAGGCCGTGGTAATGAGACTGTATACAAGTGCTGCTGCTCATTATCTACACCCCCAGTATCCTCTCTGTAGTTCATGTCGCCTCATGAACTCTATTCCTACAGAGATTCATCTAAAGATCATATTAAATTGTATTCAGGATCATAATCCCTGACCAGCAGAGCAGAAAGGAGGATGAGGCAGCTCTTTAACGTGTCCTCCTGTGTAATTAGGATAGGTTTGGTGTGGACTAGTAGGACAGCAGCCATTTTATTTCTTCTAATGTTTGCTCCCCGGACAAAACGATCCATTATAACTAATGAAAGGTATTTGGGAATATATTTATCATAAAGTAATATTTAAGTATTTTCATTTTCTTAATTCCCGGAGAACCCCTTAAACACAACAAAAAAACTGTTCAAAATTCAAATTAACGTTTGCTGCAACTGTACATTTACGTGTTAAAGGCTATGTACAACTTTGAGGCAAATTTTTTCTAGGATAGCATTTTACTCATTTTGGGCTAAAAATCATTTTTTCAACTGTCCTTATAAAAAAAAATATTCAGCCATTATTTTACAAAGGGTTAACTGTTTGTCTAGCTGTGTGAATTTTACTTTTAATTTGTGCCAGTCATTTAAAAAAATCTTTTCTCCAAATTACTGAAAGGTCATAAACACTTAGGGCTGTAGTACAGTGGCCAATGGGTGGCCAGATAATCGCTTACGAGTATACGTAGGAACGCTCGTTAGCAATGATCTGGCAGTGTAATACTGCCGCCGATTACCCGACGAACAAGCAAATGCTCATTTATCGGGCAATCAAGATTTTTAAGCATGCTTAAAAATCATCATTTGCTGGCGGCAGATCATGCTGTCTAATCACAATCTGCTTGTCACAGTCTTTCCCGCGACAGGTGGAAGGAGATCGGTGAGACTGGCAACACATGGTTTGATCTGACAGGTTTCCTTGTGAATCAATAGGCCTCTGTGTTGTTTCTAGTAATGGCCACACCCCTTGCCTCAGGTGTTGCTCATGTGGTCATTTAACCTTCCTTATTTATAGTTGCTTTTCCCACTATGCTGTGCGGTTTATAGCTTCAGTTTCAGTTGTGGATTGCTGTTGTGTGGATCTCGGCGGAGTTCCTGGTGCTTCCATTGCCCCTTTAAAGTTAAGTCTTTCCTTTCCCTCTTTGTATTTTGTTTGAGTTCTGTGTGTTGCATTTGCCTGTCATTTGTATTAAGGCCAGAGGAAGACTCCTGTTTGTCGTTCCTTTTGGAGGAACAGGTTGTCTCAGTCCTGACATTAGTACCATGAACTCACCTACCTCTGGGGTCTGTTCATACTGGTAGTTAGTCAGTGATTAGGGTTTTACTAGGAGGTGTCCATCTCCTTTCCCTAGTTTCCAAGACTTATTCCCTCACCCCTTTCCCTCCTATGTTCGGTGTGGTGTTTCCCTCCCACACCCGAACGTGACACTGCTGCCAGCAAACATTGATTCAGTATGGGGATCGCTCCTGCCCATAATGTGGAGGAGATTGTGGCGGATAGGTCATCAATATTAAAAGTCCAGAGAACCCCCTTTAACCCACATTCTTATCAGTAAGATAATAACTGAGCTATAATGAGTGTTTATAAGATCAGAGATAAGGAGCCCATCAGGTGAGCAGCCTGAAAACAGACAGAAGGCAACAAGAGAGTCTCAGTGCTGTAACAGAGAAAAAAAGGCTCAACATTTTGAATAAAGATCAACTGAATAAATGATTTTAGCTTAAAATGAGTACGATGCCATAATAAAAAAAATTGCCCTCAAAGGTTATACATAGCCTTTAAGTGTCAGGTTAAACATTGCTACTTCTGTATGTATTTTTTCTTTAACTATCTAAATTTAAAATCTAAGCGTTTTTATGCTTAAGTGATATCTGCTACTTTGTGCACATGTTATTTTGCTCTGGTAAATATGTTACAATCTTTTGGCATTCAAATACCCTATATAATCACAGCGTCTAGCTTCAGTGGTGTAATACTGCATATTTCATCAACGCAAGTAGGTAGGTAGTGCTAGTCTTTTCAATGCTTTACCATTAATGGTAACGTTAAGACCGAAAATAAAGAAAGGGTGTGGGCAATACCACTAACTGCTGGAATACAACTGTACTCGCTATCACCGTGCAGTCCAGCCATGAGATCCACATGTAAAGGATCCTGATTATTATGTTGGCGTCTGGTCATAGGATCTGCATGCAGAGTACCTCTAAACACCTGGCTCCACCTGTTCTTGATATTATGGTGGGGTATGGCAATGGGATCTGCAAGCAGAGTACCTCTAATCACCTGGCTCCACCTGTTCTTGACATTATGTTGGCGTCTGGTCATGGGATCTGCATGCAGAGCACCACTAATCACCGGGCTCCACCTGTACCTGATATTATGCTGGCACGTGGACATGGGATCTGCATGCAGAGTACCACTAATCACCGGGCTCCACTTGTACCTGATATTATGCTGGCGCGTGGACATGGGATCTGCATGCAGAGTACCACTAATCACCAGGCTCCACCTGTACCTGATATTATGTTGGCGCGTGGACATGGGATCTGCATGCAGAGTACCACTAGTTGCTGGGCTCTACCTGTACCTGACATTGTATGTAATGGCAACTACAGATGTGGTCCAGCTATTAGCAACAATCCATATGTGGTGTACCCTGCAGCCGGATCCCACTTTGTACGGGTACCTAACAGACATTTTCCAGTCCACGCCTCCCATGTAATGCATTCTACTTTTAAAGAACAATTAGAACTACACCTGTTTCTTACCTGTTTCAAGCAAAGGACCAGAGTTTTTGCACTCTCTATCCTGTTGACATTTCTTGTCCGGCTTAAGGTTTCCTTAATTATATCGCCAAAATCGTTGTATGTCTAAAATAGCAAAATAGAAATCTATACTTTAGTGTACTATCCATACTGTCCTGCTCATTTTTTAAAGGGGTTGACCACTTTCTGATAACTTTTGACCAATGTGTAGGTAAGATGACTATATGGCTCTTACTAACATAGGGGCATATTTATTAAGACTGGCATTTTAGACACTGGTCTTAATAAAGCCCGATAGCTGGTGAAGGATCCTCATCCAGCACTAGTTCTAAATCTAATTTAGACCATTTTTTATACCTAAAGCAGGCGTAGAAAATGATGAATGAGACAGGCCTACTGGCCCGTCCCCTTCCTGCCCATGCCACACCATCAATTTTAGACTTGCTGTGAGTGAGGAGAAGTCGCAGATAGCGGGGCAACTAACCATTGTGCCCCCATCTGCGCCTGAAATGCTCCTAGTAAGGCCTCATGCACACGACCGTGGGTGTTTTGCGGTCCGCAAACCGCGGATCCGCAAAACACGGAAGCTGCTCCGCGTTCCGTTCCGCAATTTGCGGAACGGAACGCGGCCCATTATAGAGATGCCTATTCTTGTCCGCATAACGGACAAGAATAGGACATGCTCTATTTTTTTTGCGGGGGCACGGAACGGAGCAACGGATGCGGACAGCACACGGAGTGCTGTCCGCATCTTTTGCGGCCCCATTGAAATGAATGGGTCCGCGGCCGAGCCGCGAAATGTGCGGCTCGGACGCGGACCCAAACAACGGCCGTGTGCATGAGGCCTAAAGGCGTATTTCAGTATAATAAATGACCCCCATTGTTTTTTGTTGGTATTCTGTGCTCTTTGCTATATTTTATTAGCTATGTTCCCATTGTTGGGCTAGTCTTCTGTGCTGTCCACATAGAGGTCCTGTCCGCAAGATGGCCGCTGATGGTGGGTCATGTGACCAGATACATCACTGAGCCTCCTTTATTCTAACATACTGTACCTGCACTAAACTCCCAACAGTGCAGGTGCAGTATTTGTGAATAAAGGAGACATCTCATGGAGGTGATTTGCCTGGTCAACCATTTTATGGGCAAGGCCTCTATGTGGATAGCACAAGGGAGTATACCTTATAAAATATAGAGAATGGTGCCGAATGTGAGCAAACGTTATATTAGTAAGTGCAATAAAGTCATCTTACATAAACATTGACGAACAGTCACCAGAAAGTGGCAAACCCCTTTAAATCATGCAAGAGTACCAAGAGTCAAGCAGTTATGAAACTCTACTTGAACCACATGAAATAATATATTAAGCAAGGGAATTATTTAAAGGGGTCATCCAACCCCAATATTGCCCCCCACAATGCCCAGGCACCTCATACAGGTATACTTACCCCACTCCCCGACACCCGTGTCACTCTTGATGCCCGCACGGCCACCACTGCATCTCCCTGTTGTGTGGATCAAAACATCGATGCAAGGGAGAGATGCAGCGGCGTCGGTGCGAGCATCAGGAATGGCGCGCAAGTATAACCTGGAATTTTAGGGGTTGGATAATCCCTTAGACTATATAATGCTATTATTAAAACAAACACTGGGCAAAGGGCAAGCAGTCTTTTTTTGAACATCCTACCAGTGAAGAATCACTGATAAGATAGTACAGACTTCTTTCCACATAATGACAATTTGTTCCTTGTTAAATAGTGATGTCTAGCCCTGTCAATCGAGGGGAGAGGGGAGTGTGCAGAGCACAGGGGGTGTTACAAAAGCAGTGCTCCAAGTATCCAGCCCTACCCCCTAGTGCTCCAATTTGCACATGAATAAAAACACTGATATCTCGGCAGCTGTTTAACATACAGAAAAAAAGAAAGGTATCGATTTAATCAGCATGATCAACCCTACCAGGCAGTATGCTTGGTTTATTAGCATTAATCATTCTGACAGAGGCTTTTTAAGCATGCAAACACGGCATAAATCAGAATGTGGCCATGATCACAAGCCACAGATGTTCCATAGGCAGGATTTCTCAGAAAATACGCAAGGCAATCCAAAGCTGAAACCATGCAGAGGATGGCCAATGGATCTGGACAAGGAAGTCAGTGGAGCTAATCCAAGACTTTTCTGTGCAGAGTCCTCATGTTGTGGATTTTAAAATCACAGTGCATTCATTATTCTGCTCAGATTCAGGGTACAAAATACCTTGTTCACTTGCACTGCCAGCACAATTTCAGCAGGTTCTTTCAGGATTTTGTCCGAGAAATACCGATTAAATCCTGACAGAATCCTGAATGAGAGAACGTGACCTAAAAGTTGAGCTAGGATAGGATTTGTTAGCAGCAGGTAGGAGATTTTTTTTTTCTACCCTGCATTAGGTAAAAATGAACTGCCATATAACCAAAAACATCATAAATGAAATGATGGTATATTATAAAGATATTGCATTTCCTGGTCATATACTGATGGATCACTCAATTAGAAATGTTTCGTAATGGAGAATGTGCAGCGCAATCTAAAACCAAAGCATATAGTTCAGTAAGAAAAATGCTGGATCTAGGGTTGTAATTTACCTTCATATACTGCTTATAAATCTCGGCAACTGCGGACATTTCCACTACGCTGGAAGCTATCAGCTTGCAATAAACAGCCAGCAACATCCTCTTCCTATGTAAAATAACCAGGGTCGTGTCCTCACTGGTGTCGGACACAACTGCATCTTAAAATAATAAAGGATGGTTAGCTCTCCCACAGCAGCACATTAATATTGAGCAAGTAATATTTAGATGACATTCCATTTTTAACAGGAGTAGGAGACTGGCCTCATCGTGTGCGCAGCTCTGACATTTCTATCCCCAATAACCCTTGTAACACAAGTTCTAAAAACAGGCTTCTCAACTGTGACTACAATAAGGGACAAAACCGAAAAGATCTGCTGCCCTTTACATAAACTGAGAGGACTACAAAGACTCTAGCTACAGAGCGTTATAAATGAGATATCACATGAAGGGTTCTGTGCAGAATAAGAACCATGCAGTACTGTATCCCATTTCTAACACTCTGCTGTTGTCATCCTTTTAATATTTTTATTATGTATACATCTAGTAGAAGGTTATGTAAAACTGGATTTGTAATATTATCAATGTGAGGGAGTTATATAAAATGTGCTATACCATCAACATAAAAATCTCCTTCAAAAGTTAAAGGGGTTGGCCCATCATAGACAATGGGGGCAATAGGACCTACACCGAGAACGGAGCGGGCGAAAGCGGTGGCTGGGGACCGCCAAGCGCTCTCTCCATACAAGTGAATGGGAGCGCACCGCGCTTGAGTGGCCACCGCTCCAATTAATTTCAATTGGGCCGATGGAAATAGCCGAGCCAGCGGTGGGTTGTCCGAAGCCCAAGATAAAAATCAGTGTTTGCCCAGAAAGCATTTAACATAAAAGAAACAAAGCCACGCATCTTTCCACTGCTCCATTGCAGTGCTGAGGGTCCCATCCCCATTCGATCTGGCACCCATGTGGACCAGAAGTGTGACATCCTGTCTTGGTACATGCACCACTGCAGCCATTCACTGGCTTCAGTGGTGACGTGTCCCTAAGTGGTACATGATTGCTGAGGCTAGTAAATGGCTGCGGCAGTACACGTGACAACACATGGAATGTCACACTTCCTGTGCACACGGGACGGGAAGCGGTAAGGATAGGAGCACCAGTGAGTCCTTTAAAGGTGTTATGCCATGATTGATGTAAAAATCAGAAAGGTATTGCCATGTGCCATATGATGTCTAACAAAGCTAGAACCAGCCCTGTACCACACATGGATCCAGAGATCTCCACATTCACTTCTCCTCTGCTAGATTATCTTCAGCCTGGCAGCTCAGGATGTGTCCTTTCTGCTGCAGCCCTCTCCTCTGTAACTACCACAGCTCTAGAGGTGGCTGGTAATAGATTAAGATTTTAAGGCTTTAGGCTACTTTCACACTAGCGTTTTGGCTTTCCGTTTCTGAGATCCGTTCAGGGATCACAAGCGGTCCAAAAAGTATCACTTTTGCCCTAATGCATTCTGAATGGAAAAGCATCCGCTCAGAATGCATCAGCTTGCCTCCGTTCAGTCACCATTCCGCTCTGGAGGCGGACACCAAAACACTGTCTGCCTGACAAAGCGGAGTCAAAACGGATCCGTACTGGCACACAATGTAAGTCAGTGGGGATGGATCCGTTTTCTCTGACACTATAGAAAACGGATCCGTCCTCCATTGACTTTCAATGGCGTTCATGGCGGATCCATCTTGGCTATAGAAGACATAATGCAACCAGATCCGTTCATGACGGATGCATGCGGTTGTATTATTGTAACGGAAGTGTTTCCGCAGATCCATGACGGATCCGCAAAAAATGCCAGTGTGTGACTGATGCTGATGTGAGAACCCCTGGCCAACGCTGCTCTAGGGGCCCTGTTTGCAAGACAGTTCCAGTAATCTGCTCTTGAGAATATCACTTAAATAAATATGACCAATTCAAACCAAAATCACCTTTGTCCTTTTCTTCTTTCTGGAAAACATGTCGACGGACAAAGGAAAGCATCTCTGTTTCCAGTGCTGAATCTACACAGCAAAGCATCCTGCCTCCCCTATTCTGTAGTAACATAAGTAAGTCACACAGGGAAAGGAATGCCTGAAAAAAATGAGTTTGCATAATAGGTACCGGTTTTAAAAAATAGCTTTTAATCAAAAAACATAAATGAAATGTTCATAAAAATATATAATATGGTTTCCACATGTTAGTGGGCAGAGATTACATCTACACATTCATTTCTGTTCTCTGCAATCCCAGCTGCTATAATATGCTGCCATTGCAGAGGAACAACGTTCTTGCGGCACTAGAATGAGATTCCCCACTGCCATCACAGAGAAGTTATATTACATTGCTCAAACAGAGAAATGCAAGCATTCTTCATAATGTGAATACTGATGAGCAGTGTTTACTACAGTGGGGAAAATAAGTATTCAATACACTCGCGACTTTGCAAGTTTTCCCACCTACAAAGAATGGAGAGGTCTGTAATTTTTATCGTAGGTACACTTAAACTGTGAGAGACAGAATTATGGATGAGTGAATCAACTTAAGATGAAACATTCGAAGTCGATTCGCATAAAACTTTGTTCCAATACTGTACGGAGCAGGAGCTCCGTACAGTATTAGAATGTATTGGCTCTGAGGAGCCGAAGTTGTTTCTTTGCAAAGTCTCGCGAGACTTTGTGTAATAACTTCCTAAATTAATTTGTACTGTAAAAAACTATTACCCAAACTGGGGCTTGGTTCCAAGTTGGAACCGAACCCGGGTTGGGGAAATGTTTTTTTACAGTACAAATTAATTTATGAAGTTATTACCTGAAGTCTTGCGAGACTTCATGAAGCAATAACTTCTGCTCATCGGAGCTCCTGCTCCGTACAGTATTGGAACAAAGTTTTATGCGAATCGACTTTGGATATTTTATCCGAAGTCGATTCGCTCATCCCTAGACACAATCTAAAAAGATCCCAGAAAATTACATTGTATGACTTTTAAATAATTAATTTGCATTTATTGCATGAAATAAGTATTTGATACAATAGAAAAACAGAACTTAATATTTGGTACAGAAACCTTTGTTTCAGTTACAGAGGTCAAACGTTTCCTCTACTTCTTGACCAAGTTTGCACACACTGCCGCAGGGATTTCGGCCCACTCCTCCATACAGATCTTTCAGGTTTCGGGGCTGTGGCTGGGCTACATTGAGTTTCAGCTTCCTCCAAAGATTTTCAACTAGGTTCAGGTCTAGAGACTGACTAGGCCACTCCAGGACCTTGGAATGCTTGGTTGTGTGTTTTGGGTCATTGTCATGCTGGAGGACCCAGCCACGACCCATCTTCAATGCTCTTACTGAGGGAAGGAGGTTGTTAGCCAAAATCTCACAATACATGGCCACATCTATCCTCCCTTCAATACGGTGCAGTAGTCCTGTCTCCTTTGCAGCACCCCCAAAGTATGAAGTTTTCACCCCCATGCTTCACGGTTAGGATGGTGTTCTTGGGGTTGTACTCATCCTCCTCTGGATCATCCAGCTGCTCATTGGCGAACTTCTAATAGGCATGGACATGTGCTGGTGAGAGCAGGGGAACCTTATGTGCCCTGCAGGATTTTAATCCATGACGGCGTAGCTACTAACGGTTATCTTTGAGACTGTGGTCCCAGCTCTCTTCAGGTCATTGACCAGGTCCTCCAGTATAGTTCTTGGCTGATCTCTGACCTTTCTCAGAATCATCCTTACCCAACGAGGCGAGATCTTGCATGGAGCCCCAGACCGAGGAAGATTGACAGTCATCTTGTGTTTCTTCTATTTTCTAATAATTGTGCCAACAGTTGTTGCCCTCTCACCAAGCTGCTTGCCTATTGTCCTGTAGCCCATCCAAACCTTGTGCAGGTCTATAAATTTGTCCCTGGTGTCCTTAGACAGCTCTTTGGTCTTGGCCATGGTGGAGAGGTTGGAGTGTGATTGATTGAGTGTGTGGACATGTAACAAGTCCAAACAGGTGAAATTGGTGGTCGGTAGGTGATCAAATACTTATTTCATGCAATAAAATGCTAATTAATTATTTAAAAATCATATTTTAAATCATCTT
Source organism: Bufotes viridis (assembly GCA_033119425.1). NCBI lineage: Eukaryota > Metazoa > Chordata > Amphibia > Anura > Bufonidae > Bufotes > Bufotes viridis. Next base: position 334,445,452 of record CM065591.1, on the reverse strand, counting down.
TTTTTTTTAGATTCTGTCTCTCACAGCTGAAGTATACCTACGATAAAAATGACAGACCTCTCCATTCTTTGTACGTGGGAAAACCGCCAGTGTATCAAATACTTATTTTCCCCACTGTACGTGCTCCAATGTATCTGCCTAAACAGTGACTATAAGGCTTCCTGCACACGACCATATCCGTTTTGCAATCCCCAAATCGCAGTCCATGTGCATCCTGCAATGTGTGCGTGTGGCCTACTGTAAAAAAGCCTATACTTGTCCAGAAAGTGGACAAAGATAGGACAGGTTCTATAAATTGTGGCCCAGGCGCACGGATATCCCTGTGCTGTCAGTTTTTTTGGCGGACCCATACAATTGAATGGGTTCCGAGTGCGATCTGCAAACAATGCGATTGGACACAGACCAAAAACACGATTGTGTGTATGAGCTCCATCTGGAAATAATGTGACTACAGGGTGTATGAAGACTGATAAACCATTACAAAAGCTTATCCCCTATCCTGTGTCTTATTGGTGGGAGTCGGACTGCGTGGGCCCCCACCGATCACCAGAACGAGGACCCTGTGTGCCTCCATTTGAATAAAGCAGCAGTCGTATGTATGTTGCAGCTCCATTCCACTTTATGGGACTGCTGGAGATAGTCGAATACAAGCGCTGGGCTATCTCATGAGAACATTGGGGGCCCCGAGTGCATAGGGTATAAGTGTAAGGGCTCAACCGCTTTAAAGCATCACTCACCTGCTCTCTTACTGATTGATCTTTATGACCCAAGTATTTCCTACACAGTTGACAAAAGTGTTTCACCCGAGTGGCATAGAAACTATTCTCTTCCTATAAATTTGCCAGGGATATAAAAAAACAATAAGAATTGTATTACACTTATATATACTGAGTGAAATTCAAAAAATGCAACCAAAAAAAAACTGAAGACCAATGGGTTTTCCAAGATATACTTGGATCTCTAAACTGTACATATTTTATTAATAGAATTCACATAATCTTCCAATAATATATTACATTCATGAAATCACTGAACGCATAACTGTTCCATTCAAGGCAGTACTTAGGAGGCATCTTAAAGTCAGTGTGAACAGATCTATATCTCTCGTGTAAGTGGACACTGCATTCTTATTTCTAAAATTGTTCCAGCTCTGCCAAATTGCAGGGACACTGTGAGCCAATAGCTATTTTCAAGTCCAGCCACAAATTCAAGTCGTAATATGCTGTATAATTTCCCTTTGTTCGGGTTTTAGATCTGTAGCAAGATTTCCTGGTACATTTAACCCCTTAAAGGGGCTGTCTCACTTCAGCAAGTGGCAACTGGCATTTACCATGTAGATACAGTTAATACAAGGCACTTACTAATGTATTGTGATTGTCCATATTGCTTACTTTGATGGCTGCATTTATTTTTCCATCACATTATACACTGCTCGTTTCCATGGTTACGACCACCCTGCAATCCATCACCGGTGGCCGTGCTTACACACTATAGGAAAAAGTGGCAGCCTCTCTGGTGGCCAGGTCTGTGGGAGTGCACATAGGCTGCTGCTTTTTTCTGTAGTGTGCAAGCATGACCACCACTGATGGATTACAGGGTGGTCGTAACCATGGAAACGAGCAGTGTATAATATGATGGAAAAATGAATCCAGCCATCAAAGGAAGCAATATGGATAATAACAATACATTAGTAAGTGCCTTGTATTAACTGTATCTACATCATTTTGGATTTGAAGCAATACAAGCAATAAATAATTCCACATTACAGAATGCAGTGAAGCACACCACTTTTTTTTCTATAAATTCCCACTGGCTAACCTCCAGCAGTCCAGCTATGGTGAAACTACGACTCCCAGCATACTCCATTCATTTCTATGGAGTTCTGAGAACAGCCAAGCAAGTGTACATCTTGGGAGTCATAGTCGTAGGTTCGCCATCACAGCCATAGGGTGTAGAACACTGAAGGCAGACGGATGTACAGCTCTTCTTTGGAACCATATTACTGCCATGTGCTTCGACCCTAACCAGGTACTTGAGAAATATATTCAGGCTTAGGTGGATAACACCACAAATAAACAGAACATAAAGTACCTGTGTATGTGGATCGTCCACGAGAGGCAACAGCTGCCAAAGAATGGCGTAATACGTGCACTGGAGAGCCGGCAGCACAAGCTAGACAAAAAAGAAAACATACGGAACAATTTCTGCTATGGAACTGCACATTTATTTTCAGATTTTCTTTTTAAATAACATTCAACGCAAAGTGAATATAAAGGGATTTTACCACCAGTAGAAGTAAGGGCCTATCTCTAGATCTGCCACCACTCCCTGACGGCCTAGTTAACTGCTGCGGCTCCTTCCCAGTTTTTGCCTCTACAGCAGCGCTGCCACACAGCCCCACCATGCATAGCGTGTGGATGGGAGTACGGTTGTGCAGAGGGTAAGCCTGGTCCCCTATTTTCAGGATATAAGAAAGTACCTGAGGTTTTACCCCCACCAATCATAATGTAATGAATGAAAAATACCCCTTTAAAGGGAATCCGTCACCTAGGTAATCCATATTAAACCAAAAGTATGTCTTTATAGCACGCCATACCTTCTTTCCATATGTTTTTCTTTTTCCTTGGAGCTTGCTTTATATCTTCATAAATCCACTGTTACCCATATGCTAATGAGGCATTAAGGTGCCCAGAGGGGCGTTATTTTCATTTAAAGGTGCCCTGGAATTCCCCCATCGAGCGTGCAGGCCCACCCACCCCCCTACAGAGCCCAAGCTCTCCTCTCCTCCGCTCATACACTACGCCCCCAGCAGCGCCGTTGCAGCCAACCCCCCGTTCGTCACTAGCAGCCAATTACAGCCCCCACCCTTTCCCTTCAGCATCGACAAACAGGGCAGTGCCCAACATTGCCTGCACCTGTGCTCTTCCAGTTCAACTGAGGGCATCAGCCTCATCTCACTGGACATGCACCGAAAACGTCACTGGGCTAGGCGCATGCTCAGTGAAACAGTTCAGGCTGGTGCCCTCATTTGAACTGGAAGAGCACAGGCGCAGGCAATGTTGAGCACTGCCCCTGTTGTCGACACTGAGGGGAAAGGGTGGGGGCTGTAATTTGCTACTAATGATGTAGCGCGGAGGGGGGGGGGGGTAAACGGCGCTGCTGGGGGCGTAGTGTATGAGCAGAGGAGAGGGGTGTAGGGGGGCGGGCCTGCACACTCGATTGGGGGCATTCCAGGGCACCTTTAAATGAAAATAACGCCCCTATGGGCGCCTTAATGCCGCATTCGCATATGGATAAAAGTGGATTTTATAAAGATATAAAGCGAGCGACAAAAAAAAGAAAAACATATGGAAAGACGGTATTAAGTGTTGTAAGGACATACTTTCGGTTTAATATCGATTATCTAGGTGACAGATTCCCTTTAAATCAGTTTTCTTCCCAGTTTCCAAGGAAGGACTATTCTGTCCATATGATGCAACAAACGGTATCAAATGATTAAAATTCAATGTATACGGACATTAAATGCTTTCAATGTTCCCATTAAGATATTGATCATTACCTACAGAAGCTGGAGATTCGAGCAGAACTATAGGCGACAGATGATGTAGATTACCGCCACGCCGACAAAACATAGAGCGTGTTCTATAACTCACTGGCTTTATGTGTTGAATGATAAAACTGCAATGCCAATAGACACAACGATTTTACCTCCACTGGCAAGCCTTGTCGTTGTACATCAAACGTAAGGAGTTCCGAGGTCTTCTGATAGACATCCCACTGACTGAGGTTGTGAGCACTGGAAAGGAGTTACATGAAGAGCAACATAAGGATTTACAAAGGTTCAGAATGAGCAATGAGAATGCTCTCACTTTGTAAGGATCATGTAATGACACATTTTGGGCGTGCGTTTTTACAGCTGCATTAGCAACTTGAAACCACGATCACCATCTGCACATAAAACTGCGGCAGTTATCACAGCAGTAAAACCACATGCGTTTTCTCTGATGGCTCAAAATGCAACAAAACCCCAACAGGAACGCTTTGTGTTATAATTTAGTCCTAAGTCCTAATTTAGCTTTATTATTGACAAAGGTGGACCTACCTTTGTCTGGCTTTTCTATACGGTCAGGATGGATTTTATTTTCCTCTTACAGGATAAACTGGATAATTTCTTTGCTATTTGGCCCGAGTTTTTCACCAAAATAAAAAAATCTAACTATATGTAAAATAACTGTATTTGTGGTCTGCAAATTACGGATCTGTAAGGCCCCTTTCACACCTGCGTTCTTCTTTTCCGGCATAGAGATCCGTCGTCGGGTCTCTATGCCGGAAAAATCCTGATCAGGATTATCCCCATGCATTCTGAATGGAGATAAATCCGTTCAGGATGCATCAGGATGACTTCAGTTCAGGACCGGAACGTTTTTTGGACGCAGCAAATACGGCAGCATGCTGCGCTTTTTGTTCCGTCCAAAAATCCGGAACACTTGCCGCAAGGCCGGATCCGGAATTAATGCCCATTGAAAGGCATTAATCCGGATCCGACCTTAAGCTAAACGTCGTTTCGGCGCATTGCCGGATCCGACATTTAGCTTTTCTGACTGGTTACCATGGCAGCCAGGACGCTAAAGTCCTGGTTACCATGGTAAAATGTAACAGGGAGCGGGAGCGGCATACTTACATTCCGTGCGGCTCCCGGGGCGCTCAGGATGACGTCAGGCGCCCCAGTGCATGGATCACGTGATCGCATGGATCACGTGATCCATGCGCATGAAGCGCTCTGGCGTCATTCAGGCGCCCGGGAGCCGCGCGATGTGCATGCCGCTCCCCGCTCCTCTACTATGGCAACCAGGGCGCTAGTAGCGTCCTGGCTGCCATAGTAACCTGAAAGCAGTTCGAAGACTGATCAGGATCCTGATCAGTCTTCTAATGCTTCAGGTGACTTGCGTTCTGACGGATCCGGCAGGACGGAAGTGCCTGCCGGATCCTCAGAACGCAAGTGTGAAAGGACCCTAAAACGCGTCATTTCCATTTATTTTTTTTGCAGCGTCATTGAAGTGAATAGTTCTGCATATGGGCCGCAAAAACGGACACAGAAGAAAAATACGTTTGTATGCATGAGCCCTTAGGTATGAAACGGTGCAAGGTTACTTAAAGATGTTCTACAGAAGGCCTTTCACATTTTAACTTTTTTTTTTTATACAATCAAAAAACAAAGCAACCAAGATCTTGATCAACAGCAAATCTCGGCACTGAAATGCAATATGAAATTGATCTTTGCTAATGTATTCCTGGAAGAGGTGTCTCACTTGTGAAAAGCTGCCAGTCTTCTTAGTGTGCAGGACATAGGATGCAGATCGTCTGCAGTCATAGGCTCTTCCCCCTAACACAAAGGTTATAACAGTTAAACTAGGAAATCTTAAAGGCAATGGACACCTTTGGGAGCATTTTTTTTAATTATTGCATTGTACTCTTGTTGGGCTAAAAATCATTTATTCAATTGGTGTTTATTAAAACTGTTGAGCCCCTTTCTCTGTCCAGCCTTGAGATTCTCTAGTAACATGCTCTGTGTTTTTACTGTGTTCCGTCAGGCAGCTCAACTGATGGCTCCTTATCTCTGATCTCCGACTCTACAAACACTCACTATAGCTCAAGTCTTATCTTACTGATAAGAATATGGCTTAAATAAGTGTTTTTGCACTATTAGTAATTTAGAGATAAGGGTTATTATACGACCGGCACAAAATGAACGTAGATTCTCACAGCTAGGCAGAAGTGAACCCTTTATGACAAAGCTGCTGAATATTTTTAAGAAAGACCAATTGAAAAAATTATTATTAAGCCCAAAATTAGTAAAATGCAATGATAAAAAAATTGCCCCCGAAGGTGTACATAGCCTTTAAGCTAGGAAACAGCTGTGGCACAACATTTACATGAAAACTACTCTATACAGGAACCACCAAGCAGAGAGCACTTGTAAACAGGCCATTATGGGCGCCATAAAATTAATGGGTAAAACAATGAAATTGACAAGCTCAATAGTTTCACAATTATCATCATATATAGCCGTCTTTAGGCCTCATGCACACTACCGTACGTATTTTGCAGTCTGCAAACTGCGGATCCGTAAAATACACATGCCGTCCGTATTGCATTTTTTGCAGACCCATTCGCTTTCAAACGGTCCGTGGTCTGCATTTTGCAGCCAAGTATAGAACATGTTCTATCTTTTTGCGGAACGGACATACAGATTCAGAAAGCACACGGATCATCCATGAGCTTTCTGAATCCATAAGTCTTTTTCGCAAAAATATGTTTGCAAAATGAGGACTACGGACCCATTGGTCTGCAAAAAAAATGGAACTGCAAAACGGATCTGGTCGTGTGCAAGAGGCCATTTGTTATACAGTGAATAGAGTAACTGCATCAGGGTAGTTGTACTGAAATGGTATCCGAGTCTCCACTTTCTGTAAAATGTATTGGTATATCTAATCACAATACCAGAGTAGGATATGTTTAGTCCATAATGGAAAAAACCTAGGGAGTGTCCCATGAATGCTACATAGCCAAGTGAAATAGATACTCAATACAATGTGACTTACCTCCTGTAGAACATCATCGAGCATTTGACTGTAGGTGTCCACAAGATGCTTGATTAATTCTTTTTTGGACACACTGACCTGACAGTTCTCACTTGTGTGGTTTTCCTTACTGAGACTGCTGTAGGTTTTGGAGCAGGCTTCAAGCACTTCTGGGTCTGAGTGACCTACAGCTATGCTTCTCATCTGCTTCAACAAGGCCTCCAGGTGCTGCAATTCACATTGAAATTGTTGTTGTTTTTTTCCTTCTTATTGACCATTTACAGCATGAAAAATCGTTTTTTTAATTATGCATTACTAACAAATGCCTAATCAGCTAAAAAGTGAAATTTATGCCACTGTACTGGTGTTCTAAGACAAGCGCGATTTCTAAAGCCAACCATAGGTATTAGATTTGATGTACTGTATATTAGATGTACATTTGGCCCTGCTGAATTTTCCAGTCACTACTGTGAAAAGGGGGAATAAGAGGCAGCCAGACCTCCTCGGTCAGAAATTCAAAATGTCTGACCAAGTTACAGACCATATAGTAGTTTATAAACTACTGAAGACTGGTGGTTTGGAAAAAGTGTTCCAGTATTTGATGGATATTTCCATCATTTCAATTATTGCACATACAGTTTGAGGTCTATTTAGGCTATGGGGCCCATTAAATGTGTGTGTGCCCCTGACATTGATGTTGTGATATGTTTGTTATCAAGTTAGTGTCGGGCTGGCCCACCAGAGTACCAGAGGATCCTCAGGTGGGGCCCAGACTTTGATATTATAGTGGGCCTGAAGGGTCCAGTAGAAAAGAACATTTGGAGATGCCTTTGGAGACCATACATTTCCAATAGGGTCTATTTCTTTGAACCAAGACTTAGATTTTATTGATGATATGGGGTTGGGCCCAAAGTAAATTCCTCTGGTGGGCCTGGGGAATCCCAGTCCAACCCTGCACAACATGTAGGCTTAAATCTCTTTTACACAGACCGAGAATCAAGACATTTTTTTGAGGATAAGCATGGTGGACGCTCATTCACTATAACAGCCTCATGTAGAGGTACTGCTGATCACTGGACAAACAAGCAAGTGCTTATCCGTCGGTGGAGTGCATCTTTTGCGTTACATATAAAATCCTTGTTCTTTGATGGCCCATCGCTCTGTGTAAACAGATGTGCTGCAACAAATAAGTAAACTGTATGGGGACAAAGGATCATAGTAACAATCATCCATCTCTTTACATCACGAATCATTGCAGGCAATTCCCATAGAAATGTACGCTTTTTATCATGGCATTCTCTCTCAGCCTGTGTAAAAGGGCATTTAGAGAGGTCTTCTAGAGTTAAAAAAAACATTTAGAAATCCACCAAAGGTATAAATGAATAAACTAAAGAAGCACTCCCATACAATTTTTTATTCTCAGACCCGTTACAAAGCAAAGGTACGTATTTTCTTACCAGTGACTGTATTTGTGAGTTATAACCTCCCTTCTGATCCTCAGTTGTGTCATGTGACCAACACTCTCACTCTTCAAATAACACAGCATCTTATGTGTGGACAGGAAGCCAATTTATCTGTGTATTTCTATGGGAGCCCCAATGTCAGTCTCATAGGAATGAATAGAGAAGTAACTGACTTCCTGTTCTGTGTCAGTTGGAGATCAGAGTGCTGGTCACATGACACAGCTGAGCATCAGAAGGGATGTTATGAGCCATGACTGGATGACCGGTTGCTGTGATTTATTGTTCCCATGGATGACAGGCAGTCATGCAGGAGTGCCAACAGAGATGTGGCGGGGAACCTGAACAGTAGAAGTGAGAAAATAGTGGAGATTTCTTAAAGAGGACCCGTCACCACTCCTGACATATGTGCTTAAGTAAATACTTCTACTACAATTCTGAAGCATCCAGAGATGTCTGAGGTCGGTCACTGCTGCTGAGAGGGATTTTGAGGTATTTACTGAGTAACAAGACAGAAGCTGAAAGCAGCGAGGACCCAGGGAGTGTTGGAACAGGAGCAGCGGGGGATTGGGTTAGGTAAGTATCTCATTTTTTAGGCCTCTCTGACTCCACTGCAAACTATTTAATAAGCTGTAACACCTTTAATACACAAATGAATTCTTTTTTTTTTATGCTGGGTTGTCAGAAATGGTCAGCTTGTATGCAGACTCATCAGTCATTTATTACTTACTTTTTCCATATGGGCCTCAAAATATACATCTATATCAAAATACTGGGGGATTTGCAAAAGGTTTGCCACTTTATCAGGATCTGTTGAAAACTGTCAAAGTAAAGGAAACAAGTGAATGTTTGCTGAGTACGATATTGAAACTCCATATAACAGTAGCCGATATTCCAGATGTTTTTTTAAAAGGTTTCTGTCACCAGATTTAACCCTATTAAACTGGCTGACTTTAGCGATGTGCTAATGTCAACAGACCCTAACTCTCCTAATCTTATGCTTCTGGATGCCCCCGTTACTGCATAATTTTAACTTTTATAATATGCTAATTAGCCTCTAGGAGCAAGGGGTGGGGGTGTTGCTCCTGCTCCTAGAGGCCCCGTTCGCCCACCTCAAGTCACGCCCTGCCGTCCTTGATTGACAGGGCCAACGTTTGTCTTCTCCGGCTGGCCCTGTATGCTGGATAAATCTCGCGCATGCGCAGTCCCAGCACACAGGGCCGGCAGGAGGAGAGGAGCACTGCCAGGCCCTGTCAATCAAGGACAGCAGGGCGTGACTTGAGGTGGGCAAACTGAGCTTCTGGGAGCAGGAGCAACCTCCCCCACACATTAGCATATTATAAAAGTTAAAATTGTTCAGTAATGGGGGCATCCAGAAGCATAAGATTAGGAGAGTTAGGGTCTGGGGACATGAGCACATCGCTAATGTCAGCCAGTTTAATAGGGTTAAATCTGGTTACAGAATCCCTTTAACTAAATAACACACTTTCTATAATAAAATCATAATAACAGATTATGCGATATTACAATAAGCTTGCCAGTGAATGGAAACATTTTGATACAATGTTTTTAGTCAGTAAAATCAAGCACAGGTATGGTGAGGGGGTGATACAATTAGAAAATAGCACAGTTTAAGGGGCACTGATCATGTCTAAAGTTACCTTTGCCAACATCAAGGGAAGGGTTTCTGCAAAGTGTTCAGTAATTCTTCCTCTGTCTTCTAGCTGTGCCTTCTTCTCCTTGGCAGACAGAACCTTACAGAAAACAGCATTGGGTCTAATTCAGACAGCTGTAATGTGGGCGTATTTTGGCATCTGTATTAACGGCCTGACCGAGGGTCTCATGACCCAGATTTACAGCATCAGAACCATATACTGAAATTTCGGTCATTAAACCCATGGCTGGGGCAGGAGTTACGGCCCTAATACAGATGCTAAACTACGTCCACGTTACAGCCATCTGCCTGAGGCCTTAGTGTGAATGTACTTTACAACTGTGCAGTAACATTAGAATATCTTTAATATGAAGAGAATGTATTAAGTGTAACACAGAGTGAGGATGGAAACTGGATCCCACTGATAAAAGCATAATGGTGTACGGGCAGCAGAAAACATGCACTATAAATAGGAGTTATAACTATGATCCTGCAGCTGTTTGTATCCAGATATATCACAGAGAATATACTGACTATACAGAAAGAGAAGGAACACTAAGAACCCATTCACACAACCGTATCCGTTTTTGCGCAATCCGCAAAAAAACAGATACCGGCTGTGTGTGCCCCGCATTTTGCGGTCCCGCACATTCTGCCCTATATTAGAAATGCCTACCCTTGTCCTCAAATCGGACAAGAATAGGACATGTTCTATCTTCTTTGCAGGGCCTCTGCGAATGCAGACAGCATATTGTATGCTCTCCTCATCTTTTGCGGTTCGTATCCAATACGCCAAAAATGTGCAATGGATGTGGACCGAAAATACAGTGTGAATGGACCCAAAGAGTGACACTGCATACATTCCCCCACTCATTCCTGCCATAAAATATCCGCATGGCATCAGTCAATTACAAAGAACATGGAAAGTCTATAAGAATCAGGGAATAAAAGGTGATTTTTTTTCTTGGAAAATATAAAGGGAATGAATAGACCTTCTTGGCGGCTCCTCTCCCCACAGGAGGATGACCTTCAACTGCTTGTCGGACAGTTGCCAACATAAGTTCTACCAGCAAGTTCTCCTGAACTGCACTCAAACCTGAAAACCAATGAAACCATTGTTAGATGTGGACAATAAATAAACGTAAGATGTGCAGAAACTGCTCCCCCTCCCCAACACACACCAAAGACACAAATGGGATCCTCATTCATCTCAATAATAAGTGGCTCCTAACCAACATCCAGTATCCTCTTTCCATGAAGCCCTTGTTGGCCATCTCTACAGTAAAATCGAGGGCCTGGCCCGGAACAGACTGCTCTAGACATCAGTGGAGACTCTCACCACTATCACTTTTATGACAAGTCCATAAAAGTTCATTTTAGGACAAGTCCTTTAAAGGGAATCTCACCAGGATTTAGACTAATATCTGCTGTTCCACATGAGTAGAAGCAAAGAAGATAAGGAGTCCAGATCGATATTTTTTATTTTCCTACTGCCCCCCCATTACCCCACTGTCAGGGTTTAAAGCTGTACAGAAATACATTGTCAGGACTGCTGTGCCTGTGAACAGGAGTCCTCTCCTCTACGTTAGCTCAGGACAGCAGTCCGGACTGTGTTTTAAAGTGCAGATATGAGCACTGACAGTGCGGAATGGGGGGAGTTGGAAAGTTAAAAATGGTGAGCTTATTTTGCTGACTCCTTTTCCTGACCGTGTCCAGAGACATTCCTACATGATGCAGTGGGAGGAATATTTAGGGAGGACCTTACCGGACGCGACCTGGCACCTCATATGGAGGAGGGCAGTGAAGTCCTCGATGTCGATACTACATCAGGAGAACCAATATAAAATTATGATGTGCTGGTATCACACTCCTGACCTCCTCCATAGAATGAACCCGGCAATCCCAAGCGTGTGCTGGAGGTGTGGGTTACATAGGGGTACACTGCCTCATATTTTTTGGGACTGTCCGAAGATACGTCCCTACTGGACTGATGTAGGTACCCTTTTGAGTGACATTTTCACAGTGGAACTGCAACCGGACCCTTTGTCCTTCCTGCTTAATGTAACTCCTCCCCAACTTAAGAAGCATTCACTTAAATTGCTACTATTTATACTTACGGCTGCACGTTGTTTGATACCCAGATGTTGGAAAAGCCCCGAGCCGCCTAAGGTCTCTGATTTATACGCTAGGGTAACTGAAGTTCGTACATTGGAATACTGTACAGCCATGTTTCAGGACAGAGTCACGGTTTTCAATGCCATATGGGAACCCTGGGACGACTACTGGGCAAAGAGACTTCCTTAGAGGTCTGGGGAACATGGAGTAAATCCCCCCTCCCCCCTTGTGTCTTTGTCCTTGTCGTTTGTCTTGTTTTTGTGTTATTTGCTGGTTCTCTACTGGACGGATTAAAGACAATCATTACATATCTCATGTTGAACACTTTATTATCACTCTTATGTATGACATTCCTTCTTAAACCATTGAATGTTACTGACCATTCTTAATGTCCAGTTATACCACGTACAGTGCTTTACATCTTATACCTTGTACTTTGTATTGCTGTACACTGACTTGTTAAAGATTTGCCTTGTCATTTCTTTATTCCGTAATAAATATACAATTATAAAAAAAAAAAATGGTGAGCTTGACCTCTTATGTGTATTACCGCAGATAATAGTCCAGAATTGTGGTGACAGACTCCCTTTAAGCACTATCCGTGCTGAAACAAGTTTAAAGGGAATCTGTCAGCTCCAAAACACCCCGAAACTTGAGTGAGCTGTGTCTAGTGTAAGTGACGCCGAGTCCGTTTACATTTTTTTTATCGTCATGCTCTCTTGCGAACCAGCAGTAAATTACATTGACGGGACTCCTCCTTCAGTCCTCCCCATGATATGCATGAGCACAAGAGTCCTCTCAATGCATTTTACTGCTGGTTTGTCAGAGCACAGCGTCAGAATACAAGTAAGTATGAAGATGAAAATTCCACTATACACCACTTCATCTAGTTTGGGGGGTGACGCTGACATACTCCCCAAAATGGGGTTTTTGCACTACATCAAGTTATGACAGGATATGTCATGATAGCCACAGGCATGCTACTCCTTCCCAGCTCCCTCATATACATACATGTATTTAATGGGCAGAGAGGAGAAAGCCTGTGCCAGACAGCTTATCTTCTGGGATAGCAAAAGGATTGAGTGTAAATATTAATTCTCTTGGGAGAATAGGTTACTCTCCATATAAATTAAACAGCTGAACCCGCCTTTCTCAGCAGGATGGGCCAACAAAACACTAATGTGTATGGGGGCCTTAAGACCAGAGCTGTGGCAGAGGAGTCTCACTAGTGGAACCCTCACTGGCCACAAGGTTATGGTATATTCCATGGAAAAACCCTTAGGGTGTACCAGCGTCTTGATAATGTTGACCTATCCTCCTGAACAGTGGACTAAACCGTGCATGAAGCTGGAAGCGGAAGGCTCCATCCACTGTGTAGTGGCCATGCCGGCAAACTGCAGCTCAGCTGCCATTTTATATCAAAAAGCTGGAAAAACGCTTCAAGACTGGGTTCAAGTTGCAGAAAATTTCCATCGCACGTGTACATGTACTACAGATTTCATCCTCTGCATTGCCAGAAATTACCATTTCCCTAACTCCATCATGAAATCACATTATACTTTTGTATGAGCTCACCAACTCTGTTTTTCGTGGCGTCTTGCAGAAGGATGGACGTCATCCATTGCCAATCTTTTAAAAATCCAGGTGTACAATCCCAGAGGCTGTCGACAAGGTAGGTCACATGGTCATGTAGCTAGGGGAATATAGGGAGTTTTATTCAGAAGTTCATTATCAGTTGCTAGATGTCGAATTAAATCAGATGCACATAAGGCTACATTCACACGATCGTATGAATGAGTCCACATCCGAGTGCGGAACCAATTCATTTCTACGGGGCCGCAAAAGATGCGGATAGCACACGTAGTTCCGTGCCGCGGCCCGGCAAAAAAAAAATAGAACATGTCCTATTCTTGTCCGCAATTGCGTACAAGAATAGGCATTTTCTATGATAGCCGCGGCATGTGCGGTCCGCAAATGGGCCGGTATCCGTGTTTCGCGAATCTGCAATTTGTTGATCTGCAAAATACCACGTTCGTGTGAAAGTAGCCTTAGTAAGATAAACCAGGGTGAAAAAGTCAATGCTATTTACTGATTATTGAACGGAATTCACTCTTAGGCCCCTTGCAGACGAGCATGAGCGGATTAGGTCCGGATACGTTGTGGATGCGCTCAGTGAAAACTCTGCGATACAGCAAGCAAGTACATTCAGTTTTGTTTGCGTTCGCGTTCAGTTGTTCAGTTTTTACCGTGCGGGTTTAATGCGTTTTGCACGCGCGTGATAAAAAACTGAATGTTTACAAACATCTCTTCGCAACCGTCCATGAAAAACGCATCGCATCCGCACTTGCTTGCGGATGCGATTTTTACGCAGCCCCATTCACTTCTATGGGGCCAGCGTTGCGTGAAAAGCGGAGAATATAGAACATGCTGCGATTTTCACGCAACACAAGTGATGCGTGAAAACCAACGCTCATGTACACAGACCCATTAAAAAGAATGGGTCCGGATTCTGTGCAGACGCAATGCGTTTGCATCCTACATTGCACCCGTGTGGAATACTCGCTCGTGTGAAAGGGGCCTTACGCTTCTTGATGAAGTGGAGTTGTTTCCAATTACAATGTTTTTAGTGAATGAATTTCTTAGTTGCCATGGTTACTTTGCACAAATGAAAACTTAGAGATTGCTAAAAGCCATAAGGCTAGTTTCACACCAGAGCTAAAATGATCCGGCAAAGGAACAACCGGAGCACCACCAGGCTCCATTTGACTATATTGGGACCATTTAGTGACAAGATTTGACCGGACAATAACGCTGCAAGTGGAGCCCATTGATTATAGTCAATGCTCAGTCATCTGACCATTAGGCTAGGGCTAGAACGCGATCTTTGTCGCACCCAAGTACCACAGTGTAGCAGAGCAGCTATAGAAATTAAAGAAGTTGCAGCGCAACTCACAAGTTTGCTGTGATCGCAACCCCAGAACCGCAAAAAAATCCAACCCTGCTGGATTTTTTGTAATTCTGAGGTTGTTGTCACAGGAAACTTGTAAGTCGCATTGCGACCCTATTTATTTCTATGGTTGCCCTGCTACACCGCTATACTTGGATGCAACAGCTTTTGCGCGACCAAGATCACACCGTGGCCCTAGCCTTATCAATTATTGCAATCAGATTCAAGATTATTTTGTTAATACACATAACGTTAAGGCCTCTTTCACACAAACTTTTTTTTGCGAGTGAACGGGCCGTTTTTTTTTTGCGGACCTATTAAAATGAACAGTTCCGTATACAGACCGCAAAAAAAAACGGAAGGTACTCCATATGCATTCCGTTTTCGGATTTCCATTCAAACATAGACCATGTCCTATTATTGCACGCATAACGGACAAGGATAGTACTGTTCTATTAGGGGCCAGATGTTCAGTCCTGCAAAAAAACTGAATGCACACGGATGTCATCCCTTTTTTTTTAGCGGATCCGTTTTTTGCGGACCGCAAAACCATACGTTCGTGTGCAATAGGCCTAAAGGTCATCAGTATCTGACACCCAGAACCCCCGGCGATCAGCTGTTTGAGAAGACACTGACACTCCTGTGTGCGCCGCGGCCTTCTCTCCGCTTTTCCTAGGCTGAGTGACGACATATTTATCTATCACGTGGCCTAGGAGCAACTCAGCCCTATTCAAGTGAATAGGGTCGAGAACGATTCCAAGCACAGCCGCTATACAATGTACGGCGCTCTGCTTGGTAAACTGCAAGAAGGCAGCGGCGCCTACAGGAGCAACTGTGCCTTCTCAAAACTGCAGATCGGTGGGGGGCCCGGGTGTCGGACCCCCACCAATTAGGATACTGGTATAAAAAAGTTTGGAAAACCCTTTTAAGATACTTTTGTTTGTGCTCCATTAGCTGGCTTTTATACAATTTCTATACTAATGTACAAAAGATTTGGTAATAGTATTCTTCATCATCATACCTTGCTCTCAAGGAAGAAGTCCAAAAGCTTCTTCATCTGTCTTATTTTGTGCTCAGAGTTTTCTGTCTCCTGTGCATTCATTGTTTCTATCACTGGGCTCAAATGTCTGTGAATGATATATAAAAATACAGCATTAAAGGAAATGCTACGGTAAGTAGTATAATAGACTCATAAGGGATCTTACGTTTTCCATTATATGCATGTATTACATCTATATTACTAGAACACTTCAGGACATCAGATCTTGCAGAAAGGTAAATAGTAGTGCAGATTGTAATCTAATAAAACATAATATTAGCCAACTATCATAAACATGGCGGCATTTCCAGATACTACCTCTGATTGCCAGCGTGAATGTCACTTTAGTTATTTTAGATTTAAATAGTATTCACTAGGATATGCCATAACCACATAATCAGTAGGGGTCTGACCTCTGAGACCCACTGACTGCTAGAAGAAACAGACTGTGGTCCCTTTAACTGCTGGCCAACTAATGAGGACAGCAACACAGACTCCTTCTCGTCAGTGGTGCTGTGGTCTCATGCACATCAGGTGACTGGGATCATTGCAGTGCAGTAGCCCCCTTAATTCTAAGGGCTCATTCAGATGGCCGTATGCTGTCCGCAAAAATGCGGATCCGTTTTTTTGCAGATCAGATGCTGTCCCATTCACTTCTGAGGGGCCCTTTTCTTCCATTACACGGCTCAGCAAAAAAAAATTCTTATACTTGTCAGTGAAAATCAGGACATGGCCCTATTGTCTGTGGATCAGCAAAAAAACGGAATGCAATCCGTTTTTTGCGGACATGTTGAACAGTCCGCAAAAAACAGGTCCGTATTTTTGTGGACAGCATACGGCTGT
Source organism: Bufotes viridis (assembly GCA_033119425.1). Lineage (NCBI taxonomy): Eukaryota > Metazoa > Chordata > Amphibia > Anura > Bufonidae > Bufotes > Bufotes viridis. Next base: position 334,428,813 of record CM065591.1, on the reverse strand, counting down.
CTGAATGAGCCCTAAGAAGCCCTAAGAAGCGGCACTCAGAGCCTTCTCTGTGGGCACCCGCACCCTGGAAAAAGTCTATGGTGTACCACTATGCCTTAGACTTTCCATGACATTCATCAGCGCAGGGCGCACTATGTACGGCACCGGCAGCGCACTGAATGTAGGTAGGCTATTATAAATAATAAAGTACATGGAAGATATACTATATTGGTATTCAGGTTAAATTGCAGTGTTGGCACTTTGCAATAAATAAGTGGTATTGGGGTTGCAGTCTGGGCACTTGGTCTCTAAAAGGTTCGCCATCACTGCCATAGCCTATCATTATACAAATTGTTGCGCGACACTGGTAAGACAAAATTTTGCGCGACACATGTCGTCTGGAAGCCCTAGCCTTAAAGGGGCAGGGCACTGTGGAGATCACTGTTAAGGGGGCAGGGGCCACTATTAACCGCTACAGGACTGCCTAACGCACGGATGCGTCCGGCCAGCGGTCCTGTTGCTCTGGCTGGACGCATCCGTGCGTCAACGCGCGTGTTCACAGTGGCGCGCAGCTCGGCAGTTATACTGCAGCCTGCTAGCGATTTTCGCCCCCAGGCTGCAAAAAAGTGTCACTCATGTGGTATCGCCGTACTCAGGAGAAGTAGGGCAATGTGTTTTGGGGTGTATTTTTATATATACCCATACTTTGTGTGAGAAATATCGCTGTAAATGACAACTTTTAAAAAAAATGTATACAAAGTTGTCAATTTACAGAGATATTTTTCTCACCCAACATGGGTATATGTAAAAATACATCCCAAAACACATTGCCCTGCGTCTCCTGAGTACGGCGATACCACATGTGTGACACTTTTTTGCAGCCTGGATGCGCAAAGGGGCCCAAATTCCAACGAGTACCTTTAGGTTTTACAGGGCTCACAAGTTAGCCCCGTCCAAAATGCCAGAACACACCCCACAAATGACCCCATTTTGGAAAGTAGACACCCCAAGGTATTCACTGAGGAAATGGAAACTTTATTATTTTTTTTTTCCCTCAGAAAGTGTCATTTTCCACTAACTTGTGAAAAAAAAATTAAATGATACATGAACTCAGCATGCCCCTCCGCGGGGTGTCTTCTTTCTAAAATGGTGTGATTTGGGGGGTATTTATACTTTCCTGGCATTCTAGCACCTGAAGAAACAGGACAGGTGCTCAGAAAGTCAGAGCTGCTTCAAAATGCCGAAATTCGCTTTTTTGCACCAGTTTGTAAATGCCATAACTTTTACCCAAACCAATAAATATACACTTATTGCATTTTTTTTATCAAAGACATGTAGAACAATAAATTTAGAGAAAAATTTATATAGAAATGTAGTTTTTTTAAAAAAAATTTACAACAGAAAGTGAAAAATGTCATTTTTTTGCAAAAATTTCGGTCATTTTTGATTAATAGCAAAAAAAGTAAAAATATCAGCAGCAATGAAATACCACCAAATGAGCTCTATTAGTGAGAAGAAAAGGAGGCAAAATTCATTTGGATGGTAAGTTGTATGACGGAGCAATAAACGGTGAAAGTAGTGTAGTGCGGAATTGTAAAAAGTGGCCTGGTCATTAAGGGTGTTTAAGCTAGGGGGGCTGAGGTGGTTAAAGGGGCAGCTGCTGTGGAGGTCGTTAAAGGGGCGTTTACTGTGGATGTTACTGTTAAGGGGGCAGGCCGCTGTGAAGGTCACTGTTAAAGGGGCGGGCACTGTGGAGGTCACTGTTAAGGGGGCAGGGACCACTATTAAAGGGGAAGCTGCTGTGGAGGTCACTGTTAAGTCAGCAGGGTACTGTGAGGTCACTGTTAAGGGAGTGGGGTAATATGGAGGTCACTGTTAAGGAAACGGGATACTGTTGCAGTCACTGTTAAAAGGACGGGTACTGTTGAGGTCTCTGTTAAAGGCAGCAGGGAACAGTAGGGGTCACAGATAAGGGGACGGTCCCCTATGGAGGTCAGTGTTAAGCGGCGGATGCTGTATAGGTCACTGTTAAGGGGACAGGCCCCTGAGGAGGTCAATGTCAAGGGAGTGGGGTGCTGTGAAACTCACTGTTAAAGGGGCAGGCTGCTGTGAAGGTCAAAGTTCAGGGGATGGGTTGCTGTGGAGGTCCCATTTTAAAGAGGTGGGGCACTGTGGAGGGGTCAGTGTTAAGGGGTGAGGGGCTGTGGAGTTCACTGTTAAGGGGGTAGGGTACTGTAGAGGTCACTGTTATGGGGGATACTGTCAATATCTTTTAACGACACACAGAAACATTAAATGAAATAGATGAAATATACCCGTGTGAAGCAGGGTCCTTCTGCTAGTACTTTATAAAGTATGGAAACAATAGACACAGGATTGCACATCAGCCAGATATAATTTTTAGCTCATGACATGATCCTTTAATTTCCATAAGATTTTCAATTACCTTATATATAAAAATTCTCCAGCTGCTGCAGCAAGTGGTCTGTGAGAGGCATACACAAACTGGTACAAGATCTCACAGTCCTCAGTGGTAAACGAATCTTCACAATTTCTGCAAGAAGAAGAGCGTCTTCTATTATCTGAGATACAATTCGTCACAACAAAGACCAATAAATTCATTGTACAGCTATACAATCCAAGTGATTCTTCACTTTGGCTGAAGAACTCCTGTCCCTGCTGACTGGCAGTGCCACTCAGATAAGCCTGCCTGTGGTACGGAGGGGGTTTTTCTCACTAAACCTCTTTTTAGCAGCTTAATGCTGGAATATTATACATTTCTGTCATGCAATGAATGTGCGCAATATCATATAGTTTTAATGTTATTGAGATGCAAATGCGACAAATACATACAAATAGAAACATAATAATACTAGATTTATTTCACAGTTGTATAAATCAATTGATTCTTTTGATAAGAGTATCTGTAATATGTTTGATCAAAGTAAACCAGTGAGTGCTAATGTATTCCATTAAAAGACCCCTCAAAATACACAGCAAGAGGGGAAATGTGCCAGCAACAGTGGCCCCTCCACTCTCTACCTTAAGACCCCCCATAGGTCAGAAATCAGCAACCTCCGGCACTCCAGGTGTTGTGAAACTACAGCTCTCAGCATGCTTCATACACTTCTGTGAGAGTTCAGAGAACAGCTGAGCAAATGTGCATGTTGGGAGTTGTAGTTTCACCACACCGGGAATGTTGGAGGCTGCTAAGCCCTGCCGTTGCATTAAAGATGATGGCTTATCCATTTGACTCTTAGCTAGGGATGAGCGAACTTGCTGTCTGCAAGTTTGGGTTCGGGTTCTGTGGTAATTCCGTTATGGATTTCGTTATCACAGAATATAACAGAGTTCTATGACGGAATGCACCACGGAAACCTTTAAGAGGCATTCTGTTTTGTATTTCTTCATAATAGAAGTCTATGGGCAGCATAACGGATCCGGTCGGTTTCCGTTATGCCATTTTGTTTATTTTCATTACACCATTCACCGTATGAGATAACTTTATTAATACTTTAATTGTGGTCATGGCTACAGAGGAGGAGACACCTTGGCGGAAGGATCGGCTAAATAGCTAATGACTAACTAACTAAATGGCTGGTGGTGTGCTCTTAGCCAGGTGGGTGGGTAGGCCTATAAGGGGGCATACCCTGAGTGAGTGTGAAAGAGAAAGGGAGGGAGGGTGGGGCACCGGAAGCGCACGCAAAGGCGCATGCCCCTCTGGGAGTATATGAGCACCTACGCCCCTCCTACAAATGCAGGCTGAGAAATATCAGCCCTCTAATTAGTATGGGTGTTTTCGCACGTGGTAGTGCCCATAATGTTATGTTTTTAAATGTTTAAATGTTTTTGAATTTTTATATTTTTCAAACTTGTCCAGAATTATGGAATTTGTTCCATTATTCTGTACAGAAATCACTATATCCGAGTTCAGTGCTGCCACCTGTTGGCATAAACTGAGATATGTTAAACTGCTGAGAGCTTTATTAGGGGCTGGGGAGGGCAGGACAAACATACTTTTTGTTGATTAGTGAAAATACAATGTTTTATTCTACCATGTTCTGCTCTTGAAAGTGCTCTGGAGGTGGAGCTTCACTGTGAAGTGCTCTTCGCACAGCCCCCCCTGCTCTGAGTAACAGCTGTAGTGGTCTCCTGGTTGGATGGTACAGCTGTCCCACATACAGGAGGGATGGTGACGCAGCTCAATGCAAAGAAATGACTTCATAGTAAAGCTCCACCTCTAGGACACTTTCAGGAGCAAAATTTGGCAGAATAAACGTTCATATTCACACTACCCCTGATAATAAAAAATCCACAAAATATTTGTTTGTCCTGCTCTCCCTGGTCTGCTACCTAGTGCTGTCAACAGATTACCATGGTCAAAACTGCTGACAGATTCAGTTTAAAGCTGCCTCCACCAGCTGCATCACTAACAACTGAGGGTGTTACACCAGTTAGATCTGCCGCACAGCTTGAGAAGAGCTGCTTTAAAGGTTTCAGACACCTGGAGCCATTTTGGGTTAAAAAAACACTTTTCTAATAGGTTTTTATTAAAATATTGCTTCGTCTGGGATCTGCAACTTTCATGTTTTACAATATTAACAAACTGCAGAATGCATTTCACAGTGAAATCTGTCAGACTGGCTGTGTCTAAACATTGTATATTTTGTAATGACACTTTAACCCTTGAAATAAGTCTATTAAAGAGAAATACTAGTGGCTGCCTCTATTTTGGCCGTGCATTCCTGCCTATCTGTCAATGACTTTTAATGGCAAAGAGAAGTAAGGGCCCTATAGCAAGGATCACACCAAATATCAAATATAGCAGTAATGTAATTCAGAATAATCCATGTTTTCATATTTTATATTGTTTGGAGGTGCTGCTTTGTTGTTTGCATTACACCATCAGAACACGTCCAGGTTCTGTCCACATAACATTACAGCCCTATGTTCCATGAAAGTCCTATATGTGCTGTTAAAAGCTCCCGCCAAACCTATCCATAGGAGGTTTTAGTCTATGTCAGGTCGGTATGCCTTTTATTACACTATTTTACACCTATGTATATAATAAAAAGATTGTATATTATGCCATATGTGGTTTGTTTGATTTTTTACAATGGGCGCTATTAGCAACATATCCCACCGTATGCCAATACATTAGGATATGTAGCCGCCTTCTGTTGGAGATACACCTTGGGAGTTCCTCCCGACATATAACTCCAATGCAAGGTTTAATAGCATCACTGATCTATAGCATAATATCCTTCCATTTCAAATTTTGATCCAAAAACTGTCCAGTCTTTTTGGATACTCTTTCTCCAAACAAACTAGTTTTCTCCTCTTGCATAGAAATGTCTTATTCAATGATGATCTGAAAAGTTAAAGGGGTTTTCCAAGCCTTTAGAACTGATGACCTATCCTCTGTATCAGTATCTGATCAGTGGTGGTCCGACACCTGGGACCCCCGCCGTTCAGCTGTTTGAGAAAGACGCCGCTCTCACAGTACGCCACAGCCTTCTCGCAGCTTTCCCTAGGCCAGTGACGACACGTCCATCCTGTGGCCTAGGTGCAGCTCAGCCCTATTGAGGTGAATGGAGCTGAGCGCAATAACAAGCACAGCCGCTATACAATGTACGGCTCTGTGCTTGGTGAGCATGGAGAAGGCCGCAGCGTTTACAGGAGCACCGGTGCCTTCTCAAACTGCTGATCAGCGGGGGTCTAGGTTGTCGGACCCCCACCAATCAGATACTGATGACCTATCCAGAGGATAGGTCATCAGTATAAAAGTCTAGGAAAACTCTTTCATGTTTCTTTCACCTTCTTTCTGCTTCTACTAATACTTCACACAACCTATGCTTGCTATGAGCAGGGGAAAAATTGGGTCATTTTCATTTATTTTATAACTTTGACCTAAACTATGGCCACTTTGCATATTTGACAAGTGATCAGAAAAGTTTTTGCGCAAACCTTTTTGTGGGTGCAATTTATGCCAGAACCTATCATAATCTGACTGTAAATGTGCGCCTGTGTGATTCATTCTACAGGCAAGTGTCCTTTCTTGGGCAGAGAATGATCATATACTGCCCTCTAGTGACAGGTCATATAATTAGCACTAAAACCTGACAATGACTAACATTTGTAATGCACTTTTCTCACAGGGACTCAAAGCAGAGATAGTTGTAAGGCTGGGGCGACTCCCTGGGAAGTCAGTGGCTGCCATATAGGCGCTCGACCCCGACACACAAGGCACACTGGGGTCAATTTCGTAGGAAGCCAGTTTGTAGTGTGGGAGGAAACCAGAGTACCCAGAAGAAACCCACACAAGCCCAAGGAGAACATACAGACTGAATGGAGATGTTATCCATGGTCTGATTTCAATCCAGGACTCCACTGCTGCAAGGCACCAGTGCTAACCACTTAGGCCAAAAAATATTAATAATAACAATAATAACCAGTTATTATCTCACTAGGCTTACCTGGAGAATCATGGAAATCCATAGAAAACTGGAAAACACATTGTGACTACACACCATATCATGGTAACACCACTGTGGTAGTTTAAAGGGGTAATCCCATCTCAAACAATGGGGGCATATCCTAGCGATATTCCCCCGTTATCAGAGATGGGATTACCCCTTTAAACTACCACAGTGGTGTTACCAATGTCTGATAGGTGCAGGTCCTACCTCTGTCAACCGCACCTATCTCGTAAACAGAGCCTCGAAAGCTACAGAGGGTGCACCGTGCAGCGGCCCTCCATTCACATCTATGCACAGCAGCCCTCCATTCATTTCTAATCTAAGGTCACAAGTATCACTGCCTAGATTGAAAATGGATAAAAGGAGAGAAGGATAGGATTTCCTGATTTAGGCCTCATGCACACAAACGTTTTTTTATGCTGTCCGCAAAAAGGGGTTCCGTTGTTCAGTGATCCGTGTCCGTTTTTGCCTTCCGTTGTGTTTCCGTGTGTCTTCCATTTTTTTTAGCGGACATGACCCAAAAGATTTTACCAAAAGACAGGCTGACAATTTTTGCCAAGTGCCTGCCAAGGGATCCGCAAAAAAAACGGACGCGGAACGCAGATGACACACAGATGCTCATCCGCATTTTTTCACGGTCCCATTGACTTGAATGGGTCCGTGAACCGTTTTTCACGGACAAGAATAGGACAGGTTATATTTTTTTGACGGGCTGGAATCACGGACCACGGACGCGGAGGACAAACGGTGCATTTGCCGAGTTTTCCACGGACCCATTGAAAACCAATGGGTCCTCAGAAAATCACGAAAAACGGAGCAACGGACACAGAATCAAACAACGGTCGTGTGCATGAGGCCTTAACGAAATATAATATTTCATGCTTAGCAAGGTATATGATTGATTCAACAAAAAGACAAATTTGTTAGTATGGATATTGAAGAAGCACTGGTCAAAGAAGCATTCTCACAAAAATGTTGTTCTCTGACCTGTTAGAAAGGTACGTGATGTAATATGTAGTGAATGTAATCTTCTCATCAGTGACTGTATTTGTGAGTTATAACCTCCATTCTGATCCTCAGCTGTGTCATGTGACCAACTGACACAGGACAGGAAGTGAGCTCCTTCTCTATTCATTCCTATGAGTGACATTGAGGCTCCCATAGGAATACATAGAGAAACTGACTTCCTGTCCACACATAAGACGCTGGGTTATTTGCAAAGTCTGAGTGTTGGTCACATGACACAGCTGAGGATCAGAAGGGAGGTATAACTCACAAATACAGACACTGGTAAGAAGATTACCTTCACTACAGTTTACAGTTTACATCAGTTTACATCATGTACTTTTCTAGCAGATCAGAGAATAACATTTTTTGCGGAGGTTCTTCTTTAAGGCTACTTTGACATATGCGTTTTGGCATTCCGCATTTCAGATCCGGCAGAGGATCTCAAAACCGGGCCAAAACGGTCATCGTAATAGAACAAATCGGATCCATCATTAAAAAGATACTTGAAACTAAAAACCATATGTGAAAGTAGCCTAAGTCTTATGTTTCAGTGGGAGTCTTACATGCTAATACTCGGGAGATGGGCTCCACCAAAAATATGCTTTTGGCTTCAGCCATAAGGCTGGCTTGGAAACCGATTAGGAAGTGGTGTATAATCTTCCAGTTGAGGTATTGGATTTATTAAACATTAAAGGGGTTTTGTGAAATTTTTTAACTAATGACAACTGATGACCTATAGATCATGAGTATCTGATCGGTGAGAGTCCGACACTTGGGACCACCGCCGATCAGCTGTTTGCCAAGGCTGCGGCATCTCTTCCTATAGTGTGCAAGCACGACCACCACTGCTGGCTTGCAGGGTGGTCATAACCCCTGGAAACAAGCAGTGTATAATATAATGAAAAATGGATCCAGCCAGCAAAGAAGACAATATAGACAATCACAATACATTAGTAAGAGCCTTGTATTAACTTCCGCTACATGATAAATGCCACTTGCTAAACTGAAACAATCCCTTTACTATAATAGGGAGGCTTTCTTGTTGAGTATCACAGTTTTAATGGTAACGAATTGCATGAATATATGTGGACCTTGAGTAATTACCCAAAACCAAGAAAATATTATCAGAACAAACAATGATGCACATGATACATAGACTTAAAGATGTACCAAATTAATCAAACATCAGCAAAATCTAGTAAATTTGTAACAAATTTCAGGCACAAAGACAGAGTGAAAAAGAGTGAAAAAATAAAGACTGGAACTCTCATGATTTGGTATTTTTAAAAAAATCACAAGCTCTGGCTATAGTATTGTAACACTTATTTGTTGGCATTTTTATTCCATAAATATTTGTAGTGTTTTGCCCTGCGTGAAAACACATGTACCAATTTATGATGCTTTTTATGATGTTTTTACATAGTTTTTTTTTATATATATATATTTTTTTTAGAGTAGTCTACAGTGACATCAGGGGGATCTACCTACATTACTTTTTAAAAAGCGCATGACCACCACAAAAAAACCATAAATTAAAGGGGGTTCAGAGTTTTCTATGCAGGTCTTGATATTCTTTTATGATGATGTATATCGTCCACTCTAATAACCACATAAGACTTTCAGTTGCATAAATGCAGTTGCTATCTTACAAACCATAAGGCTCTTTTACAATCATGTCTATCCATCCAATGCATCTACAGTAAAAAATGAGGCAACTCTGCATATAAAGCCTAAGGCCCCTTTCACACGAGCCAGTTTTCCGCGCGGGTGCAATGCGTGATGTAAACGCATTGAGCCCAAACTGAATCCAGACCCATTAATTTCAATGGCTCTGTGTACATGAGCGTTGGTTTTCACGCATCAGTTCTGCGTTGCGTGAAAATCGCAGCATGTTCTATATTCTGCGTTTTTCACGCAACGTTGGCCCCATAGTAGTGAATGGGGCTGCGTAAAAAACGCATTGCATCCCCAAGCAAGTGCGGGTGTGATGCGTTTTTCACTGATGGTTGCTAAGAGATGTTGTTTGTATACCTTCCGTATTTTATCACGCACGTGAAAAAACACATCAATGCGCATTGCACCAGCGTTAAAAAAACTGCAACGCATCCAGACCTAATCCGTGACGCTCGTCTGCCAGGGGCCTAAGAGTGCCTTCACACGCTACAGATTCTGTTGCAGAAATATCTGCAACTGAAAATCTGTTCCATTCACCTTAATGGAGCTTGCAGAGAACCACGCGCTTGCTGCCCCAATCACATTAATTAAATTGATTTTTAGTTGCGGAGCTTTCTGCAACAAAATCTGTAGCGTGTGAGTGCACCCTAATAATCTTTTACATGTCTAATAACACCCATAGTAATGGTTCAATAGTCTGAGACTATACGTTCCTGTTTCTGGTCTTTTATTTAAAATGTAACTTTTATTCCTTCTATTTAATAAATTCTAAACCAAAACCAAAAGAAAAGAGATTTAGGGTACTTTCACACTTGCGGCAGGACGGATCCGGCAGGCTTTTCAGCCTGCCGGATCCGTCCTGCAGCAAGTGCCCGTGCACTGCCGTGCTACCGCTCCGTCCCCATTGACTATAATGGGGCGGGGGGCGGAGCTACGGCGCAGCATGGCAAAGATCGCCGGACTGAAAAGTCGGACATGCAGGACTTTTATTCCGGCGATCTCCGGCCGTGCTCTGCCATGCTGCGCCGTAGCTCCGCCCCCCGCCCCATTATAGTCAATGGGGACGGAGCGGCAGCACGGTAGTGCATGGGCACTTGCGGCAGGACAGATCCGGCAGGCTGAATAGCCTGCTGGATCCGTCCTGCCGCAAGTGTGAAAGTACCCTTAGATTTTGGTTTAGAATTTATTAAATAGAAGAAATAAAAGTTACATTTTAAATAAAAGACCAGAAACAGGAACGCATAGTCTCAGACTATTGAACCATTACTATTGACCTTCCTGGGTCCAGCGGGTCATTTTTTTAAATACATATAATAACACCCATGCACCTCAGTAGTTACAGTCTAGTCAAAAGACCCCTCACACCTCTATATTTACACATAAACTATATATAAGCTGTGCATAAGTTACACAAACTAACCTTTTAAGGGTAAAACAAATCCTACCATTTTGTGCATACAGCTTTCATCGACACCTATGGATCTCCATGGTTACAGACAACAAACTGAAAACATACAGAAAATATATACCTTAACATATGAACAAGGAGCCTCATGGACTGAACAGAGACCTCATGATCCTTATCCAAAGTCATTGATATAATGCGATCCTAGAATTGACAAAAAACATAACCTTTATTTCATACATTCAACACAAAGAAGGAAAAGCTTGGATGTAATCAGATCTTAGACTTAATTACCGCATAAAAAACGAACATCAGTGCTAATAAGAGGCAAACATACAGAATAATAATAATGATGTACTGAAGAACAAGGAAAAGATTTGAGGACAAGATTTTTTAACTGTTTTTAGATGAAAAAAGTTACACAAACTGATTTACCTTGAATCTCGTTGTAAAAAGATCCATTTTGGAAACAAGATCATTTTTCTCATAAAGACCCTGCAGTGCAATTAAACTTCTTAGACGCACGTCTGGGACCTGAGCGGCAACCACAAAATGATTTAGTCAGTGAAGAGATGGTTTATTCAACCTGGCACAACAAGAGCAATGTACACCAGATGCAGTTACTATATAAGAGTATTAATACCACCTACACTTTTGTTCTCCCAGGCAATCTGATCATCTGGCGTACCACACCCAGGCAGCACTGTGCACAGGTCCACTTCTTGTTAATTGGACCCATGCACAATACACTCAATGGTATGGTAACCATGACAGCTGTACCACCCAGCATACAGGAGTATCGCACCAGGTAGGTAGGCCCTCAACAAAGATGAGTTAATAATCAAGCTAAAACTATTTTGATCGAGGCAAATGAGTCCAAGGATTTAGGCTAGGACTACACAACGACATGTGTTGCGCGACACATAGGGCACAACTACGCTGCAACATTTGTCGCACTACATTTTGTCACACAAATGTCGCGCAACAATTTTTATAATGATAGTCTGTGGTGTCATACTGTGACATGTTGCGACTGAAACGTGACAGTCGCTGAAAAATCCATTCGAAGACGCAGCATGTCTCATGTCGCAATGCGACACCATAGACTACCATAATAAAAATTACCGCGCGACATTAATGCGATAAAATGTCGCACGAGTGTAAAACACATGCCAGCTAGCCGGATATCTTGATTGTGTTCTGCTCCACTGCCTATTAGTAATCCATAAGAAGTGATGGTCCAGCACCAAAATCATAAAAAAATCATGGACTTTATTCCAAATATTCCACCCATGGAATAAAGTTCATGATTTGTTTACAATCCTGGTGCTGGTCCATCACTTCTTATGATTTATCTTCAGACATTGTTGTCATTCCTTTCTGTCTTTTTTACCGACAGAATAGCATGGAAACAAACGGCAGGCGGGTCAAGGTGAATCTTTTAGACTGACTCGATTAAGTGAATCGATCCATCACATTATACCTCTGAATTTTCAGGTATTCAGCAAAGCTCAGCTGAGGCCTAAAATACAGTATGAACCCAGCCTAAAAAGTTATTTATTAACTCAAAAAGGAGCATCATAGCATTGCAGATATCAATATGCATTGTAGCAACCAGCAAGAGTACAGTCTGACTAATACATCTCCACTATCAAATACTTACCATACTGTACAAGCGATGTATAAATTATAGTCATGTACTATGCACTGCAAACTAAACTAAAAAACACATTGTCTAAAACTGCCCAAACACATTAGATAACTGCCAGTGAAAAGTTGTTTGACTGGTACATATTACCCTAATTCTACCCACCTACTAAGAGTCTGTTTACATAGTTTTTTCCTTCTGTTAGAGGTATACCTCAAAGAGTATTCCCCAATGTATACTTCTTGTGAAATGCTGCAAGGTGTACCACTGTGTAGGTATAAAGTGGCGTATATGGCCACTGTAAAAAGGAACATAGGGGGACATTTACTATACTGAAATACGCCTAAATTAGGTGTATTTCAGCGCAGGTGGCAGCACTGGTAGTTGCGCCGATATCTGCGACTTCCTCCCACTCACGTCAGGTCTAAAATTGTGGGTGGGGAAGGGGACGGGCCGGCAGGGTCTCATTTACCATTTTTTACGCGTCGAAAAAAGGTCTAAATATAAGACAGCTCGGAAGCGATCTTACATTTAGAACTGGCGGAGGATCTGCCAACGTTATGGAGAGGCCGGCACCTCTTCATACTTTTAGCGGATCCACCGCCAGCTATGGGCCTTTATTAAGACCCGCGTCTAAAACGCCAGTCTTATTAAATGTACCCCATACTGTTTGCCTCTGTATAGCGAAGTGAAGCAAGCCATGCTTTCTGACACACACCTGCCCAACATATACCAAAAGCACACTCGCTGTAAGCTCTGAAAGTTGTCCGTTAATAAAAAATACAAAGTGTAAAGAGCACAGTCAGCTCAGTTATATATGTTATGTGGTAAGAAGGATAGTGAGTGGCAATCGTACATATATTCATCACCTGAAAGTACAAAACTTCAACGCAGCGGAGAGATCTACCAGCATCCATACACAATAGATAGATGGCGGATGGACTCTCTGATGTCTATGGGCAGATTTAGTCAGCCAATTATCAGTCACGGTCTACACTTCAGCGTCGTTCACAGACATTTCTTTACAGACCCACCTTATCATGCAGCATCCAACCAACATACTTTAAGTAACTGTCACTCAAGTACATATGTGGGTGCATTTTCATCCACACACCAATTTCTTCTATACATAATGCTCTAATCTCAGAAACAACATCCCTGTAAAAAAGGAAAAAGAGAGATTAAAACATTAGATCAAAAATGATATAAAACCATGTAAAAGCACTGTATGTATGTAATAATAAATGTAAATGTTCTATTTATCCATAGAAACCATATTTCTATTCAGCAGCACATTTAGGGCAAGGTGAACATTATGATTCTAATCTGCTCTCATTTTCTGCAGCCTTCAACCCCAACACCCCTGCAAACTAGCGAAGCACTGAAGCCCTATACTGTGGGCATTGCCCTAATATCCATCTACAGGCGAGAGCAATCCTAACTATAGAGGAGAGAAGCCATTATAACATTATGCCTCTTTACTGACCAGCATCACAACAACGAGTAATGATGTTGATAAGACCAAGGGCAAACTGAAATGTCTAAAGCGCTTCAGCCCTGGAGCATGCACCAGTTTCGATGGGCCCTTGGCTACCCCGTGCATTTAATTTATGACAAGGAGCAGGCCTTCTCGCAGTCCAGCTCGTAGCTGGCATAGATTTCAGTCAGCATTTATGCCAGTTTCTGGTGTAAATAAAGATAAATTTCCTCCACCCATGCCACACCCACACACCTAATCAGAAAACTGGCGAGGGCATCGCAAGAATGCCAGCCGCGACTAAATTCTTGAACCAGAGTCTTGTTTTAACTACATCATTTTACAATACATACCTCACATTTTTTAACAAGAATATTTCAACCTAAACAGTTTCTTGGCCCCAACGTATAACCATGCATACTAGGATTATTACTTACCGATACCGTTTCAAAAAAGTTCCTTTAAATATTGCATCCATCATATCTTTTATCTCACGATGTCTTTGTTGTAACTAGGTGAAATGAGAAACCTCCAGTAAGTAGGAACACCAAAACACCTTCATACTACTTTGCTCGTTTTGGATCCATTCACACGTCCGCAAGTGTTTTGCAGTCTCCAAATTGTGAATCCGCAAAACATGGACACTGGCCATATGCGTTCCGCACTTTGCAGACCGCACATGACCGTCCCCGTGATAGAAATGCCTATTCTTGTTCATGGCTGCGGACAAGAATAGGACATGCACTATCCTTTTTGCGGGGCTGCAGAACGGAACTACAGATGCATGAAATGAATGGGTCCACACCCGTTCAACAAAATTGCAAACGGATGCGGAGCCACTCATACGGACGTGTGAATGGACCCCAACTCTGGGTTTATATATATATACCACAACACGGGTATACATATCACAGCATTCAATATATAGCACAGTTGGCCATATAAAGTCACACCTCATACCTAGTGTCCATCAGTCTCATTATACACAGTATTATGCATGTCTAGTAATTTATACAATATGGAAACTGTAGTTATACAGCCGCACCAGTGGCTTATACAAGGTCGCACTGACATCTAGTGGCCGTCCGGACCTATATCAATCTCGTTATTCACTATTCCGGATGCACTATATGAATACACTGCTCTCAAATGCTGTGCGTGGTGATATATATGGTTACTGAGTGATCTGCAATTTCCACTCTGCAACAACTGCAGCTCACTTATTAACCATAAAGAAGAATTTTTCACTTATCGAAGTGACTCAATAAGTGATTGGTGTTTCTAAATGTAGTATTTACCACTGGAGCATCCACAGGATAGGTGGTAAGTGTCTGTTCAGTGGGGTCTGACTGCAGGGAAAAGTGACAATGTGGGGTCCTCTGTCAATCTGTTTGGTTAAGCTTGCACATTGCTGTTCCATACAAACTCTATTGGCCTGCCGAAGATAGCCATGTACAGCACTGAGCGGTCAGACCCCCATTGATCATACACTAATCAGACCCCCATTGATCATACACTAATCATCTACCCTGTTGACATTCTGAGACAACCCCTTTAAGCTCCTTAAAACTTACAGAATGGAGGATTTCATACCTTTTTCCTCCTTTTGTCCAGTTGCTCAAGCCTCGGATTTATCCTTTGGAGATCGGCTCGCTTTTTCTCTACCTCGTACAATCTGTCAGAGTTGTCTATATGGATATCCAGGTTTAGAATGACTCTTATAAGTGCAGTGACCAACTTTACAGCTAGTGTAGAAGGAGAAAAGTGATGGAAATAGATATCAAATATACACTGACAAAGGGTTCAGAAATAAATAAAAGGGGGTGTGCCCTTTCCACAGAGAATGCCATAAACTGATGTGCAATGGCATGAGAAACCGCTACGACACTTCAAGGCTTACCTTAGGTCACACAGAGGGGTGCTTTAGGTCAATCAGGGAAGCCCCCGGTGCCCATGGGTAGTGTTGTCAACAAGCCGCTGCATTCTGGTTGTGGCGTCCTCTACAGCACAGGTGCTGAAAGCAGATGCAGATACAGAATGTCCATAGCTTCCCTGTAATATCTGCACCTGCCTTGAAGGTTTGCAGCGCCTGTGCAGTAGAGGACACAGCCACTATCACTATCTTGGAAAGCTATGGACACTGCAGCTTGTTTACATGGGCACAGGAGTAGTTTCTTTGTATGAGATAAGGTAAGCCCGTCGCTCCGAGAAGCTATAATAACGTTAATACCTAAACAAGGAAAAGATGAACAAGATATGGATGCCTACCGCCCTATACCTCCCCTAAATACAGATTGTAAAATCTACTCCAAAGTGTTGGCGAACAGACTTAGGGGGGTTTATAGGAAAGGTCGTGCATCCAGATCAAAGCGGGTTCATCATAAAGCGACAGGCTCAGACCAACATACGTAGAGCCCTGAGGAACATACATTTAGGGGAAGGGGAGGACCGCTCCATCCTGTCACTCGACGCTGAAAAAGCGGTTGACAGGGTGGAGTGGAACTTCTTGTGGGAGGTATTGAAGAAAATAAATTTTGGTCAGAACTTCATTAATCGGGTTAAGCTCCTTTATAATCAGCCGACGACACGGGTTAGTATCAATGGCGAGCTATCCCAATTGTTCTACTTCTCTCGGGGGACCAGACAGGGATGTCCACTATCCCCAATTATTATTTGCCATCCTTATGGAGCCCCTAGCCCAAAAGATTAGGGAAGATAACCAGATAAAGGTATTTGGCGGTTTGGAGACAGCAGACAAAATAAGCTTGTACGCCGACGACGTACTATTATTTTTGAGGGATGGTTATACCATCCTGCCACATGTTATGAAAGTCATTAATGACTTTAGCTTACCCTCTGGCTTCAGAGTCAATTGGGCCAAATCTATGTTACTGCCTCTAAAAAGACCTCCCCCTTAGTGACATCTGGGGTTAAAATATTATCTGTCTCTGACTCCCTGACATACTTAGGGATTGAGCTTAGCTCAGATTTAAGAGAGTATAATAAGAGGAACCTAGATCCAGTGATTGGGAAAATAAAAAATAAAATCAACATATGGCAAAAACTACCCTTATCAAAAGCCAACAGAATAGCCCTAATTAAAATGATTCTGCTACCTCAGATTCTGTATAAAATTACCGCTTGTCCTATTTGGATAGATGAGGCCTATTTCAATAAGATCGACCGGCTCTTTAATGACCTTATTTGGGGACGGAAAAGGGTACGGATTAAACTCCAGTTCCTTCAACTAGCAGAGAAGGATGGAGGCTTATCCCTTCCCTTTCCCTGGGATACTACTTAGCTGCTCAGTTACAGTGGTTGAAAAGAGGGTTAGATAATTACGGTCCCTATTTCACGAAGGAAGATAAAAATATACTTTCTATAATGGAGTCTGGGGTTCTGGAGAAAATGGTAAGGAAGTGTTATGTTAGCAAAGCTTTAAATCTCGTATGGGAAAAAATAAAACAAATTTTGGGGATCACATACTCTCTTAGATACACTCCGCTCTGGCAAGATATAATTTTTTCGGGAATTTTCCTCGATAGATTATACATTTTGGGAAATAAAAGGTCTCACAATGGTAGCACAATTCTTTATAGAAGAACACTTAAAGAAAATAGACGATTTACTAGGGGGAAATGTAGGCGACTTCTTATCTAAACTAAAGTATCACCAGTTATACCACGCTTTTTTAAAGTCACAGTGTAAAAAAAGGTTTGAAATTAAAAATCACAAACTTATGAATTTTCTGTATAATTATAAAGAAAGGTATATCTCCATTTCACAGATATATGGAACGATTAGGACTTGTCTAGGGGAAAAAATGAAGTTTAAGAGCGAAGGTAAATGGGAAAGGGAGGTGGTATCATCTTCGGATTTTGAGTGGCGGGACATATATAAAAATTCTGAAAACGCATCCGTCTCAATGAATCATCGACTCATCCAATTCAATATTATACATCGGATATATTATCTACCATCACTATTAGGTCAAATATATAAGAATAGAACTACGGATTGCAGGAAATGTCAGGGGGAGAGAGCTGACTTCGTCCATATGGTATGGGCTTGTCCCAAGATCCAATCCTTTTGGTATAGAGTCTTTGATAGACTAGGGACGAAGTCGGTTCTTAGACCTCCACTTGAAATTACCACCACTATCTTGGGTCTTTTACCCTTCTCAGCCTCTAAAAATTCACAGGAACGTATATTTTGGTCGAAAGCATTGCTACTCGCTAGAGTATTATTGTAAGAAACTGGGGAAATACGTACCCCCCAGGAATCTTAGAATGGTCAAAACTGGTAAAAAGAGTAATAGATTATGAAAAAATCTCTATCCATAGTTTGAAAGAGAAAGAAAATTGGGAAAAAATGTGGATGCTATTTTAATAGCTTAGCTCAATGAACCTCATGGAAAGGTGCAGAACAATAGTGGGGGGGTATTGGGAGAATGGTGGGGTGGGGGGGTATTGGGAGAATGGTGGGGTGGGGGGGTATGGGGAGAACGGTGGGGTGGGGGGGTATGGGGAGAACGGTGGGGTGGGGGGGTAGGGGGGGATATTATTATCTCTATAAACATTGTTTAGTGCATAGATTCAGATGGTATTGGAAGTGAAAAAATGCACTCTTTTCATGTCTATGTTTGTTTAAATATACGATTGTATTGTGGAAAAATTATAAAAAAAAAAAAGGTAAAAGCCCTAAAGCGATGAAGCGTTTGTCAGTGAAGTGTATGGCAGTTCTGAAATTTAGACTGAAAGCGGACGACCCCAGTAACATACGGTACTGGTTTACAATTCTGATAATACAAAGGGTGCCATTTGACAACAAGCTTGCATCTTGGTTGAGGTCTTGGCCCTTTTTCTGGTGGCGAATAATTTTATAAATCAATACACCTACTTTGGTTTTTCATAAAGCTGCACATTATATACCTACCGGACAATGTACTGGTGTGTCGGAAGGCTCTAACACAGGAGTCGGACAGTCCCAGAAGCAGAGAAACAATGGTATTCAGCAGATAACCATCATATATGACACTGTACTGACACTGCTGAACCAGCGCAGATGTGAACTCACAAAAGTTTGACTTAAACTTTTTCCAGTATGTTCCTGGCCTGATTAGAGGGTAATCGTCTGTGTCCTGTAAAAGAGTGTTAATCCGATATAAGAGGAACTGTGATGTTTCTATTTTATCTGTGACTTAGGACCCCCATCCACCCCCAGAAAGGAGTAGAAAAAGTAAATAGCAAGGATAAAAAATAGGTGCTAACTAGTTTTCCCGGGCACACGTATACACACATCCAATAAAACCTAAAGGCCAGCAATTCTGCCTCTATTTTGTAGTATATAACGTATCTTACCAGATTGACTGGCCAGGTGATGGTTAGAATCCAAGGATAAGCCATGAACTTCTTGAACTGAAGGCCAGTTTCCTAAGAAGATCAAACAATGTGAGCTTCATAATAAAACAATCTAGAACAGATACAATTCTGCATTTAGTCTATGAAGTCGAATACCCAGAGAGGGTCTGCTTTAAAATACTGTGAAAGTATAGATCCTAAAATAAGTGTGCGCACATACATGTATACATCTATATGTTGTGAAGAAAGCACATTTGATGCTCTGTTGCAGTCAGATCACATATTTTAGGTCCAGTGCTACAAACACACTGAGAAGTTAAGGAAATATATACCTTTGGGGAATTTTTATTGTTGCATTTTACTCATTTGAGCTAAAAATAATTTTTTAAAATGTGTCTTTATTAAAAATGTGCAGGGTTAAAAATTAGGCTGTTCGCAAGCTGTCACAGTCTGCTTTCTTCTCATCATCTGACAGCTCATGTGTAGCACTTATCTCTGATCTCCCAACACTTATTCCAGTCATATGCTTACCAGTTTGAGGTATAATAAGTGTTTATGCGGTCAGGAGATCACAGATAAGAGCCTAAAAGAATTGTGTCGGGTCCCTCACCGGTAATATACTTACTCCGCTCCTGGTCCCCGCTGCTGCTTCTTACTGCACACGAATGAAAACATCCGGTGCCGGCGCGGGGGTGGGGTGGGAATGGGTTGGAGCAGCCAATGACAGGCGGGGATGGGCCTCCCTAGCATCGCGGGTGACGCTGGGGAGACTCATCCCCGTCCCCGCCTGCCATTGGCTGCTCCCCCCCCCCCCGACACCAGATGTCTTCTTCCGTGTGCAGGGAGAAGAAGCAGCAGCGGCGATGCGGCGCCGGGAGTGGGGCAAGTATATTACCGGTGACAGGCCAGGCACATGTGGGGGGTTTTCTTGAAATTGGATAACCCCTTTAAGCAAAAAATAAAATTAACATAAAGGTATGTAATATTCTGTGCTCTCCTTAATTATAGCAGTTTGTCTGTTGACCCATTTATTATTGTATTATTTTTTGTACCAGTTCTTATCTAATATTTCACATGTTTGGATTACATCAACTAGAAAGTTAAATCAGAATGCACCAAACCAATGGAACTGTAAAAATAATTGCAACCCAATAATAAATTAAAAAACCTGTATATAAAGTATCGCAAGAATATGGTCCCATTGTCTGATAGGTGCGGGTCCCAGCGGGACCTATCTCATAAAACGCAGCCGGCAACTAAGCCGGCAAAGTGGTGGCCGGCAAGCTTTCCTATTTGCCCACCGAAAGTAGCTGAGCGGTGCGCTTGGCTATTTTCGGAATCCTCATAAAAATGACTGGGAGCACAACGCAATTGCTCGGCCACGGCTTCCATTCATTTCTATGGGCCCCCCCAAATCTTGAAAAAGTCATTCATGCCAAATGACAGATCTGTATCCCATCAACAAAAGTTCAGACCAGGCCACAGATCACGGCAGAGGCTGATTGCTGATCTATCATTTTGAAGGCTATGGACACCTTCAGGGCAATTTTTAGGATTGCCTTTTAATAATTTATTAAGAATGTTCAGCCTTTCTTAGACTTAAGAGTTAAAATTCAGTGTGGCTGCAGGCTGTCATTTTTAGTTTTCTTTGAAGCCTGATGGCTCATTTGTAGCCCTTATCTCTGATCTCCTGACCTCATAAACATTATGGCTCATATAACACCTCATTATAGCTTAATTATTATCAAACTGATAAGAATATGGCCTAAAGGAGTTATCCATTAATTGATATTGATGACCTATTCTCAGGCTAGGTCATCAATATCAGATTGGCTAGAGTCCGATGATAAACTGTTAGAAGAGGTCGGCGCTGTGAGCGCTGCAGCCTCTTGCTAGACCATGTGACCTCACCCGTGACCCATTAGTCACATGGTCTAGTTGCAGCTCAGCCCCATAGGAGTGAAAGGGCTGAGCTGCAATACCAAGCAAAACGGCTGTACTATGTATATCACTGTGCTTGGACAGATGCCGGGAGCTGGCTGAAACGATGTGATAATGATGAACTGTCTTGAGGATAGGTCATTATCCATAGCTGGATAACCCCTTTAAATAAGTGTTTATGAGGTCAGGAGATCAGACATAAGAACTACACGTGAGCCCTCAAATGACGGAAAGAAAACAGAAATTGACTGCCTGTAAACAGACTGATTTTTAACCCTGTATCTCAGAGACAACTATTACAGACCACGCTCAATATACCACAGAGAGATCAAAAACAAAATCACTGTATAAACTACCCTCTAAAATATAACTTTTATTCAAATAAATACAAAATAATACAATAATATGAAAACCCCGTGTATTTGTTAATAAACTAAATAGATAAATCGTCAGAAAAGATTTTAGCTAACAGATACAATCGCCATATCAAAATTCATATTATTTGACACCTGTCACTATATGTAAATAGCAAAAACCAATGGTGGTACAACGTACTGTACGTAAAAAAGGTACTAAATCTATAGCAAAGGTCTTGCCCTAAAGATAGAATAAATAACAGACCTTTTGATTAGTCCTCACGGTTTTGTTGTACCACTTGGAGGCAGGAGAGTTTGTTATGTGAGGATAGGGTCGGGAAAAGTGGTTTTCCCTAACTTAACCCTATGGCTACCCCTACCTAAAAGCGGAACACCCGCCCCCACTTATCAATGGCTAATACCTCTACTGTGACCTGTAAAAGCCCTAATAGAGCACTTCATACACTTGAAAATCCTCCCCAGTTTCTGTTATTATTGGTTCTTCAGGGGACCAAGGTGTGAAGAAGATATATAAAGATAATGGCGCCTATCATCATCCGGATGCTATCATCATGGGGGTAGTTTATACAGTGATTCTGTATCTCAGAAACAACTGAACATCTTTAATAAAGACCAACTGAAAAAATGCAGCCCAAAATGATTAAAATGTAATCATAAAAAAATGCCCCCAAAGATGTATATAGCTTTTGGTTCCGTGGTGATAAGAAAAATAACCTTCAGCAACCAACTATGAAAGACAAGTCATTCAAAAAACCTCCACCACATGGCCAGCTTTATCTAGATCTGTCACGGACATCCCCGCGACAGTGGGTGACAGAAGATCTGTGAGACTGGCAACACGTGCTTTGATCTGACAGGTTTCCTTGTGGATCAATAGATATCTGTGTTGTTTCTGATACTGGCCACACCTCTAACCTCCAGGTGTTGCTATTGTGGCCGTTTAGCTTTCCTTATTTATAGTTGCTTCTCCCACAATGCTGTGCGGTTTATAGCTTCAGTGGTATCTGTGGTCTGCTGGTGTTTGGTTCTCGGCTGAGTTCCTGTTGCTGCCATAGCTACTGGAAAGTTAAGTGTTTCCTTTCCCTTTTGCATTTTGTTTTGGTTTATCTGTGTGTTGTTTTTTCCCTGCCCTTTGCCATAGGCCTGAGGGAGACTCCTGGTCGTCCTTCCTTTCTGGAGGAACAGGTAGTCTCAGTCCTGTCACCATCGTCAGGGTCTTATAGGGTGATTTAGGATTCACGGTACTCCTGCGTATGAACTGTCACCATCGTAAGGGTCTTATAGGGTGATTTAGGATTCTCGGTACTCCTGCGTATGAACTCGCCTACCTTTGGGATCTGTTCATACTAATAGCCAGTGAGGACTGTGACTAGAGATTTGACTAGGAGTTGTCCTTCTGTCTTCCCTAGCTGTCAGGCCTTGATCTTTGTTCCCTTTCCTTCTTCGTCCGATGTGGTGTCTCCCTCCCACACACGGGCGTGACAATATCTTCCATAATGACAGGCAGTCCTGCTGGTGTCTGCCAGGCTTTTCCCGAAATGGATATAACAGCATGACAGCAGAGGAAGCTTCATGTGACAATTTGTTTTTTACCTCATCAAACTCTTCCGTCAGTTTCTGCATTATATTTTTGTTCACTGGATTCTGAAACAGCTCCGCTGTCACTACCCCTGTGTGAGTATAGACAAAAGACTTTTATGGATATTCAGGACAAACGTACATGTAGCAATATATACTGAGTGTATGCCTGAAATTTCAGGTGAAGACGTCCTAGGACATAGTAACTTACAATGTGTTCAGTAAAATTTATCTGATTTCTGCAACATGAGCCCTAAGAACTCACACATTCTTTTAGCGTATATTATATCTGTGTGGGGGGAACTCCTAAATAACACATGCCACAGTCCAACTTCTAAAAGTATGTTTAACAGCGCAAAATGCCATGTCTGCCCACTCAAACGGCTATGGGGTGAGTAGGTCGAATTAGATATCAAGTATAAATAACAGGCGTTAGTCTAACCATAGAAATACTGCTATTGCATTTTCAAATTTAAAAATACAGTACAAGGATCCAAATACATAATGCATCTGAACTAAAATACGGCAATTAGAAACACTAACCCTGGGTTCAGACCTGAGCGTTCTAAAAACGCGCATTTTACGCGCGTTTTTGTCGCGCGTTATTCAGCGCGTTTTTGCAAATAGGAAACGCTACAGCAGTTCGTACGCGCGTTCTTGTGATTGACTACTGTGGTGTCAATCACAAAACGCGCGACAAACGCCCCAAAAAAAGCTCAAGTACTTGTTTATGTGTCGGGCGTTTTACAGCGCGTTCAAACACGCTGTAAAACGCTCAAGTGAGAACCAGGGCCATAGGAAAGCATTGGTTTTCATGTGTTGAGCGTTTTACAGCGCGTTTAAACGCGCTGTAAAACGCTCAGGTGTGAACTTAGGGTAAAACCAGCAAAGACACGTGACACTTATAGACGCAGAATTTAGAGGCGATAGGACCGCCTCCATATTGTACATTTATGATATATAAAAATTTACAATTTTGTGATTTTACATTATGTATGTGATATGTTGAATCATGTGCACATACTATTTATATATTCTACACTGTCTGACCATGTCAATATTTATGTCTAATTAATCATGTATTGAACTATTTACAATTTTGTGATCTTACACTATGTATGCGATAATTGGTAAGATTTTCACCACTCACTTTATTTATATACCATATACTGATTATGTATTAACAGTCATGTTTCACCAATCGTGTATTGAATTATTTTAGTGTATTTTGTATATTACATTCACCGTGTTGGTTAGTACACAATAATTTCAATTTTTGCAATTTATCTCATTTCATTCACGATTTTGTCACTTATTTATGTTTTTTTAATTCAACTATTTTACTGTTTTAAGGTTATGTGTCTAATCATGTATCCACAATATTTGATTATGCTTCTATTTATAATAGTATCTCATCTATTCATTGTTCTAATCGATTTTGCTATGTACAATAGGTGTATAGAGATGCGTTGGGCCCGCGCAATGCCGCGCTTGATGCCATCGGCATTTTCACGATCTAAGTATAGACGGGTTTGTCGTGGCTATAACGTGTTCTGATGTGGGATCACGTGACTAATACGTCATGCGCGATACATCGCGTCATAGTAATGCAGTCCCGATCCTCCTCTTCTTTTTTTCTTTCGCGCCATGTCCACAGATGTCCACCATTTATTAATTGGTGTGGGTTATGATTGGCTGGTTGATGTATTTTATCCCTCGGAGATGACGCCACCCCCAGACGAAGGTTAACTGTAACACGCATCGGGGCTGGCACCACCCCGGAGGAGACACATAATCGGTACTTGATTCTCTGTATTACATGTATTTAATCGTTTTTGCACTATGCACATGCACTTTATTATTGTCTATATGTGGAAAATATACTGAGTCACCATTTCTGTCTCCTTTTGTGGAAGTCGTCTTTTCCCTGCACTTGTTTTCACGTATGGATTGTTGACCATGAATTATGTTAATAAAATGTATTGATACTTCATGCGGTCTAGTAGTTTTTGATGGGTACTTAGTGGTTAGTGTGAAGACTCCAAGATTTTAAGATTTTTTTTCAAATATAGTTAAAGGGGTTGTCCATGTTCAGAGCTGAGCCCGGACATACCCATAATTTCACCCAGGCAGCACCCCTGATGTTAGCATCGGAGCATCTCAAGGGCTCTTTTGTTTAAAATAACACACTGCCAGGCGGAAGCTTCCGCCCGGCAGTGTGTTAGGTGACGTCAACGTCTCTGATAGCCGTGCTTTAGCGCTGCCCTAGCCGCTTTACAGGCTAGGGCAGCGCTAAAGCCCGCCCATCAGTGCCGGTCACGTCACCGGGCTTCCTGGCAGCTCCTAGAGAGCCCGGTTTGTCACCGAAACTCCGGAAAATGCCTTTGCCCTGCGTGATTTAGCGCAGGGCAAAGGAGAGCATCGGAGCATGAACTGCTCTGATGCTCAAGTCAGGGGGACTACCTGGGTGAGTGAAAATGGAGGTTCAGCTCTGAACCCGGACAACCCCTTTAAAGAAATACGATGAACATAAAAACTTGATTTATAGACAATAGTTCATTTTCTGATGACACATTCCTTTTAATGTTCCAGTTTTCTATGCTTAGGAGTCCATTCAGTGGTCCTATTCAGTAATTCACAGCCTCCTCAGTATAACCATTCATACAGACATAGCTGTCAATCACTAAGTAGGACCGCCCACTGGACTCCTAAGCATAGACAGAGCAGGGATATTAGTGAATGAAATACAAGTAATACTAAATATTTTCCCACAGAGTACAGATCAATCTGCTTAGCTTCTCCTGCTCCATATCATGCAGCCCACAGATAGGACTCCATGGACAGTACAGAGTGAAAGGTTTCCTGCAACTGATAAATAGATGTCAGATTGCTTTTCTTAATGAAAAGAGATAAATGCATTTACCTTGACATCCTGAGCACTGAATATAGAAATTAATAAGATCAAGTAGAGCTGCGTCCCTGTCCTCTTGATAGGCTTCAATCCAGTCATCTACAACAGACTACAAGCGAGCACCATGAGATACACCTTTCACACTGGTACAGCACAATGGCAGCATTATCCTCCGCCAGCGCAGGGGAAACCATAAACCGGCTACGATAAATCTCGCCCTAAGTTTTACTATGAAAAGCTGGGCCATTGCAGAGAAAAATAGGGATGAATTTATAATGCGATTTGCTCCAGTTTTGTGACAAAAAGGGGCACATTTTGGCACACAGCATAATCTTCTCAAAACTGCTTTTGATGTGCCAAAAGAGGCCTGTGCCTCTTACTCCAGAACAGTTAATCGCCAGTCTTAACTTTCCCCCCAAGAGTGTGAAGAAGTGTCAGCAGCCCCCTTCTGGCTTCTTTCCCCCAGGCTCAGCTTGATAGATAGAACATCACCAAAACCAAGGTATGTTGGTTGCATACGCAGAGCAGGTGCCATTACCGGGACCTAAGCCAATTGGTTCTGATACTGGCTCCCGGGCCTAGGCAGTTAAATTCATGTAGCACTCCCTACAATCATCAGGAGAAGGGAGGTCACAGATATACAGCGGTTCTGCAGCTGATAACTTCAGAGCAGCAGAGTGAAGTTTACTTCTTGTCCTACACGGTTACATCATACAACATACTGATCTGTTACATGATTCATACAACAGATCGACATAGGACAATATACACAGTAGGAATGGGCAAAAGATTGCATACAGTATTGGGCAGGTTCTCATAATGGACAATGAGTGCACAAGACAGCACAAGGAACGGTTCAAAAGAACTTACCTGGATTGCTCTTTTTCCAATGCTGATCACCTCAAACAGAGTCACAGCTTCCGCTACTTCTCCGTTCGATATGCGGCTGTCCCTGCTACGCCTCGAGGAATTTCTGCGAGAGAGATTTTCAGACTGTCTTCGGCTTCTCTTAACCTGTTATGTAACAATCGGAGTGAGGAAACCGGAGCATGCAAAACCCTGCAGCCAGTCGAGTATATGGCAATGTTTTTAAATTATTGCAATGTACTCAGTATAAAAATTTTATTAAAAATATGGCGTTTTTTTTCTGTACATAGTTGAGATGCTCTAGTAGCACCCTTTGGATTTTCTGTCTATTCCGTCAGACCAGGAGTTGACGGACTCCTTATCTCTGACCTCCTAAACACTCGTTCAGATCTTATCTTACTGATAAGAATGTGGCCTAAATAAATATTTATGACCTCTTACTAATTAAGAGATAAGGTTTATTAGATGCCTGGCCACAAAGTGAAAGTAACAGTCACACAGCTAGAAAAACAGTTAACCCTTTGTGACAGAACGGCTCAATATTTTTAATAAAAACCTACTAAACAAATTAATTTTAGCCAAGAATGAGTAACATGCAATCATAAAAATATTGCCTCCGAAGGTGTACATAGCCTTTAAAGGGGTTGTCCAAGTTATATTTATTGATGACCTATCCTCAGGGTAGGTCATCAATATCAGATCGGCAGGGGTCCGACACCCGGCACCCCCGCCGATCAGCTGTTTGAAGAGAAGGCGCGCACTGTGCCATAGCTGCCTCCATAGGGATGGCTTGGGTGTAATTACACCTGCTCACCGCTGCAGATGCAACGGCGAGCAGGTAAACAATGAAGAGGGGGCAGTTATGGCACGGCGCGCGCCTTCTCTTCAAACAGCTGATCGGCGGGGGTGCCGGGTGTCGGACCCCTGCCGATCTGATATTGATGACCTACCCTGAGGATAGGTCATCAATAAATATAACTTGGACAACCCCTTTAAGCTAATTACTCCACTATTGTGTCATAATAAAGTGGTACATTATGGTGTACACCATATGTGTGCAATAATTTGCAACTTTTTAGGCTTCTCACCACTTTTCCGAAGTGGCAAAAAAAGGGGGCCGGGCTTAGTGGAAGTGGGCAGGCGTAGAATTCAGTTTCTGGTGCATCAGGAGGAGGGATGTACCTGATTTGCCTTTTTAAGAGACGCCTCTCATGCCAGTGCAGGGAGACCAAGACTGGTATATGGATGTGCCGGTCTTGACATATCTGTCAAAAGTTGCACCATTAGGCCTCTTTCACACGAGCGATATGGAATGTGTCAGGATCTGTTCAGTAAAAGACTGATGGATTTGCATGCAAGTTGAATCAGTTTTGTCTGCGATTTCATTCGGGGTGTCCGTTTTTTTATGTCAAAAACAGCATGTCTTTTACATTCGTTTTTCACACGCATGAAGAAAAACTGAAAAATAACACAGCATTTCCTAGCAACCATCAGTGAAAAATGAACTGCATCAGGATGCCATCCGTGTGCTGTCAGTTTTTTTTTCACTGACACACTGATTTGAATAGACCAGTTCTATGTGAAATACAGAAGTAGATAGACCATGCTGAAATGTTTCCTGAACGGACAGATGATCAGTAGAAAACAATGCTCATGTGCGTGTACTCATTGAAATGAACGGTTCAGTGTTCAGTCCAGATGCTAGGCAATGTAAAAACGGGCCGCATCCAGACAGAAAATCTGCTTGTGTGAAATAAGCCTTAGGCTCTGCTATACATCTCTCTGAATATCATTCACATTCCTGAGCAATTTTGCTTACCAGGTAAGGCTACTTTTACACTCGCGTCATGGACGGATCCGTTCAGACAATGCAGTAGTCTGCAAGGTGGTGGCTGGAGGACTCCAGTCCGACCACCAGCAAGCGCTCTGCCCATAGACGTGAATAGGAGCACACCGTGAATGACCGGTCACCGCTCCCATTCACTTCTATGGGTACGATTTTCGGCGGCTCCATAGAAAATGAATGGAAGGCGGCTGCACATGCGCAGTGCGCCCTCCAACACTTTTGGGTAACCGCACCGTAAGGTGCGGGTCCCTGTGGTGGGACCTGCACCTATAAGACAACGAGGGGTATATCCGAGCAGTATGTCCCCATTGTCTGTGATGAGACAACCCCTTTAATAGCAATAATAATTAATTATAAAATATTCTTTCTAATAGTCATTTATTCCTAATTTCTGACACATAAAAACCAAACATACTAAAGAGCTGGTAAGGGTAAAGGTGGCCAAATACATGATGGCAATTACACCTCCTGGTCCTGTCAATCAAAGTGCAGATGTTGCTGCAGTTGCAGAGAGAGCAGAGCCTCTAGGTGTAACAGTCACGCCCCCGTTGCTCCTAGAGGCTCATTTGCATATAATAAAACATCATTTTTCTCAGCAATGCGGGCACATATGAACACTGGTCCAACACAGATGCCTTCAGCTGCCAAGTGCACATGTAACAGGTCAGCCAGTGTCATAGGTACAAACCTGCTGACAGATGATTCCTATGATATAAAAATGTTCTACAGTTAATTACCAGAAGTGAAGTAACCCTTACAGTACCAAACAAGACTATACCAAGTCCTACCGTTGTCATTGAGCGGTCCAAGCTTCCATTACTTATGCTGGCAAGGGAATTGCTGTTGGCATTCTCCCTGTAGTATTAATAAATATGAATTGTAATATCAATTATTTCACAGAAAACACTTGTAAATATGGCATTATGTAACATATCAACGGAACGGGCGACCATGTAACACATGATAACGTTGAGTTTTCCAGAGCAGCGGCTGCCCTTTGCAGCATCAATCGGTTCTGATTCATAGTGGAAGTCCGTGAAGATGGGGGCCCCTCTATGACATCTGATGCATCAGAACGGCTCAATATTTTTAATAGGGACCAATTGAAATAAAGAATTATTTTTAGCGCAAAATGAGTAAAATAAAATCATTAAAAAAAAAATTTGCCTTTGAAGATGGGACTGTTTAAAGTCGGTTTTGATTTGAGTTTGTGGAAGGCAGATTTATAAAAAGTCACATGATGTTTAATCAATGAGGGGCATTACTGCCACTCCCCCTTTCCTACCCTGCAATGATAATTCTGGGATAAGTCTGGGATAAGGAGACGCCCAGGGAAAAAGAGGATGTCTATGCCCAAGGCAAAATTATCAGCAGCACGTGCGCCGGTACCGGGGGCTACAGCGGGCGAACGGAGCAGCACCCAGGGATACAAGTAAGTGCAGGGACATCCCTGGGTGCTGCTCTGCACGTACATACCATTGACTAACAAACTTTGGACCGGTGAAAGGTCCTCTTTAAAGTGGCCCTGGAAAAAAAACTAAAAGTTGCCCCAAGTTGTAGGCGGGCCCAAATCGACAAAAGGCGGAGTAACAGAAGTAGGTAGGGCCAGCAATACCATAGCGCAGAAGTGGGCGGAACCAAATACCACAGTGCAGCACAAAATGCTACATCAGCAGAACTAGATACCACAGTGCAGCACAAAATACTGCCTACATTAATTAATGCTGAGAGCATCAAATCTTTATGTACCTGGCTTGCCCGCCAAGAGGGGGGCTCGGGTGGCCCACTGGGCATCAGCCCGCCAGGAAGTTTCAATGTAGGGTCTATGGCCATAGTATTAACCGTGAGCACCGTGGCCTCCTTACAGCATACCAAGCACAGCGCTGTTCATTGTATAGAGGTTGTGCTTGGTATTGCACCCCGGGCTCATTCACTTGAAAGGGTCTGAGCTACGCCTAGGTCATATGACCGATGAAAGTGACATCACTGGCCTAGGAAGAAGATGAAGCACTCACTGGAGCACCGCAGCCGATTCAAACAGCCCCCCACCAATCATATATTGATGACCTATTCTGAGGACAGGTCATCAATAGTAAACGCCCTTAAAACCCCTTGAAGACATGCTTAGACTTCTAGTCCATAGTGCTTACTGTCTTACTGTCAGATTCATGCCCTACGACATAAGCCCTCCTCTGTCATGCCTGTATGCACTTTGCTATATTACAGTATGTCCAGACAAAAAAACAGGGGATAATAGCCATAGTCCATTTACTTTGTAGAGGCTGTGTTGCTATTTAGGGCATTGTCTTCAGATAAGTAGAAGATGTAAGAGAATACTGTGACCATTTGCTGACACATGCTCCTCTGTCTGGGTACTTTTGTCAGGTCCTCGTTATGGTGCCCTCAGCATTACAGGCATTATTATTATTACATAATATTTTGTAGTTTGATGTCTTACTTTTGCCACAGATCTGCTGAGGAATTAGACACAGCTATCATCTCTTCTGCATTTTGCCTTCAGGATGTAGCCAATATGTCTCCAACTGCCATCTTGTAAGAAAGCCTGTGGAATTGTACAGAGAGTTTAGGACCTTCTTACCCTTACACATGAAGGACATTTGTACAGACTCAGTGCACCTTAGCTGGACTTCAACCTCCTTCCTCAAGACCATGCGATACAGTGACGTAGAGAAATCAGGATTTATAATATTCATATTTCATTTCTGATAAGAAAGTGCATCCAGAGCAATGACCGCTGTGTCAGCGGAAGGGTACATTTACGTCTGCGGCAGCAGAGAGCAGCCTGACGCATTTCAGGAGATGTGGTATTGCTGCATTCTACAATTCACCACCGGATCCCCATTGACTCTAACGGGATCCTACAGTGATCCGGCCGCTTTCCGGAATAAATGCCGGGTTTCGGTCAGACATAAAACGCAGCATGCAATGGTTTTTGTCCAGCCAACAACCAGCATTTTTGCCGGACACAGCCTAAAGAAAAGCGCGGTCTCCTGCTGAACATGTCAGGAGTTTAATGATGATGTTGGCTGAGGGGTTGAGCCGATGCCATAGCTGGCAGGTAATGGCTGTGTTATACAGCGGACACCTGCTGGCTGTCGATGATCGGCGACAACTCAGATCATAGACAATTAACCTCTGAGATGCCACAATTAATAGCTCCTTAGCTCGACGCCATTGCTGGTATAGATTTCTTTTTCTGGCTTACAGAATCCCCCGCAACGCCACACAATTATTACTTATTAATAATTGGGGTGCATGGTACCCCGGTGGGGAGCGCTAGTAAGACTGGCGTTAGAAATGCCAGACTTAATACGTTCCCCACAGGGTATCTGCAAGCTCACTGAAAACAACTTGAATTCGATCTTCAGAGATTGTGGCTCTGAAGCCTGCAGAATTTGAAATTCAGCTCTGGGCTATAATGCAGAATAACTCAACCAGTGCAAGTGAAGTTACATTAAACATTAAATTTTGCTTATATAGCGCCAACACATTCTGTAGCATTGTACGGAGAGTGTTATTATTCCCTGTCCCCAGTAGGGTTTACAATCTCATTTAAGGGGGTGCAGGGTGCCGGACCCCTGCCCATCTGATATCGATGGCCTATCCTGAGAGACCCTCGAAATCCTGGAATACCCCTTTAATTCACAATTACTATTGTAGCATCTGTTCACAGTTCTGCTGATCATTTCCATCCCAGGAGCAGAATAATAACAATGACAGAAGTCTGGATCCAGCTCCAGGGGTTCACCACCAGCAATCGCCTCAGGCAGCACCAGGGGTACACCTGGGGGTGCACCACCAGCGATCTCAGGCAGCACCAGGGGTACACCTGGGGTTCACCACCAGCGATCGCCTCAGGTAGCACCAGGGGTACACCTGGGGGTGCATCACCAGCGATCGCCTCAGGCAGCACCAGGGGTACACCTGTTGGTGCACCACCAGCGATCTCCTCAGGCAGCACTAGGGGTACACGTGGGGGTGTACCACCAGCGATCGCCTCAGGCAGCACCAGGGGTACACCTGGGGGTGCACCACCAGCAATCGCCTCAGGCAGCACCAGGGGTACACCTGGGGGTGCACCACCAGCAATCGCCTCAGGCAGCACCAGGGGTACACGTGGGGGTGTACCACCAGCGATCGCCTCAGGCAGCACCAGGGGTACACCTGGGGGTGCACCACCAGCGATCTCCTCAGGCAGCACCAGGGGTACACCTGGGGGTGCACTACCAGCGATCTCCTCAGGCAGCAACAGGGGTACACCTGGGGTTCACCACCAGCGATCGCCTCAGGCAGCACCAGGGGTACACCTGGGGGTGCACTACCAGCGATCTCCTCAGGCAGCACTAGGGGTACACGTGGGGGTGTACCACCAGCGATCGCCTCAGGCAGCACCAGGGGTAACCACCAGCGATCGCCTCAGGCAGCACCAGGGGTACACCTGGGGGTGCACCACCAGCGATCGCATCAGGCAGCACCAGGGGTACACCTGGGGGTCCACCACCAGCGACCGCCTCCGGCAGCACCAGGGGTACACCTGCACCAGGTTGGGGGCAAGAGGGGTTCAGCGGAAGGGCCATGGGCAATGAGCGCTTTCATTGTGGCAAAGGGGTTAGGTTAAGAAACTGGCATTGGGGGGGGGGCGTCTTAGGCTACTTTCACACTAGCGGCAGAATACACTGACCGGCTGTTCAGCCTATCGGATCCGTCCTGCCGCTATTTCAAGTGTGTCGCCGGACTGTTGCTCGTCCCCATTGACTATAATAGGGGCGGAGTTCCGACGCAGCAAGGCAGCGCATGGCGAGAGGCGACACACTTGAACTAGCGGCAGGACGGATAGTTTTTGCCTCAGGCAGCAGAAAGGTTAGGTGCACCCTTGTCCAGCACACAGTGGATATCAGGACCACCCAACAGACCCCACTGACTATAGTGTGGTCCATCAGGTTTCCATAATGGTGTCGTAAGGCAGGTGTGAACACTGCCGTGTACCTGCTGGTTATGGAAGGTACAGGCACCTTTCTACCCACATGAAGCATAGTCCTGGTGCACCTCAGTAGTGACAAGACACTTCCAAGGACACCTGGGACTGGCAGACCCCAGTATAACATATCCTGTCATAGAAAAGCAGCACAAACAAGCAGACACCAACATGGCGGATTCCGAGCTGTCCCATACATAACCTGGTGACATGCCGCCCGGGCCGAGCGCTGCCCCTTCTGCCACAGACGCGAGGGTCTCCCCCGGAGCTGTGTTTACTAACACGTCCCTGACTCCTCCCCCCGCCCCGGTACCTGTCCTGAGAGGCCACACCCCCTGCTCCCCGGAGCCTCCCTGTGTGAGGGGCTGTGATTGGTGGGCGCCGCCCCTCATTCTTCCTGCTTCCTCCTGCACGCTGGACCAGCGGACGAGCAGCCAATGGCCGCACTAAGGAGGCCGGAGGCTAGAAGCAGGGTCACACCGTGCAGCAGAGCCGCGTCTTCTCTCCCTTATTATACAGCGCTTGAGTTGCTTCTCCCATAGTCAATTTATGAACATTAAAATCAAGGTGTGAGCCGCCATGTACCCACAAGAGACAGCCGAGCCTGCCTATAAGTGACAGTCACACATTCTCAGCGGTGGGCGCTCTCCTGCAGACGCTGGGGGCATGTCTCTCTCTATGCCCTACCGTTCAGTTTCTGGAGAGAAGCAAGTAGCCTCTTGCACTCAACCCTATGGCCAGATATCCCTCAAAGGAAGGAAAACCTTTCATTGTGTTGTAGACCCAATACTGGGGCTCCACATTTATTTTGCATATTCCTGTTTCCCAGGGAGCTTTGCACTTCGGATTGCTGTGTTGAGACTCTTAACTGAGGCTCCGTGGTGTTTTTTTTGTCGCTGGTCTCCCTGAGATCAGCTATTGTTTTGTTTGAGTAGTCTCCAAGGCATTGCTCCCGGTTAGCCAGAATCCTACTCCACACTGATGAGGGGCAACACCCCGAAACAGCTGTCTGTGGATGGATAACTGGCTTAGGTTTTCCCCGTCACATCCTTAAAGCTTGTAAAAAAGCGGGATCTTGACATAGGGGCCACTTAATATGGTGGATTTGGTGATCTCTGTAATGGAGACACCCCTTTGCTCGGTTTTACTTCCTTTGAGGGATATCTGGCTTTCATTGTGTTGTAGATCCATAACTGGGGCTCCACATTTATTTTGCATATTCCTGTTTCCCAGGGAGCTGTGCACTTCGGATTGCTGTGTTGAGACTCTTAACTGAGGCTCCATGGTGTTTTTTTTGTCGCTGGTCTCCCTGAGATCAGCTATTGTTGTGTTTGCCCCTATGAAATGAATGGGTCTGCAACCCTTCCGCAAAATTGCGGATGGGATGCGGATTTATTTTGCGGACGTGTGAATTAGGCCTAATTCTCACCCTACCATGCTGGGCGCCCTCCACTGATGTACAATCCATGTTTATTTTCTCAAAATAACCCCCTGATCGTGTATTATTCGCGCCGTTTCTTCAGCGAGGCGGATTTTTGTACGGGGCGGCGACATTTCTTTTGCCTGGGGAGTGGCTTTGTTTCTCGCTGGCTGAGAGCACAGCCAATCATAGCGCTCGGCTCTTGGCCAGGAGGAGCTCAAGTTCTCGCGAGATTTGCTCTATGTCTAGGGGTGATTCTCTTACTTACCCTGCTGCTGGTGCTGCTGCTGCCTCTTCCAACGTGATCCTCGGCGGGGAATCCAAGATGGCGCACGACCTGGATGTTTAGAAGCTCAAGTTCTCGCGAGAACTTGAGCTCCTCCTGGCTAAGAGCCAAGCGCTGCGATTGGCTGCGCTCTCAGCCAGGGAGAAACAAAGCCACTCCCCAGGCAAAAGAAAAGTTGCCGCCCCGTACAAAATTCCGCCTCATTTGCATATGAGGAAGCTAAAGAAACGGGGCGAATAATACACGATCAGGCGGTCATTTTGAGAACATAAACATGGATTGTACATCAGTGGAGGGCGCCCAGCATGGTAGGGTAAGAATTACTATAGCCTTAGGCCTCATGCACACGGCCGTTGTTGTGGTCCGCGTCCGAGCCGCATATTTTGCGGCTCGGGCGCGGACCCATTCACTTCAATGGGGCCGCAAAAGATGCGGACTGCACTCCGTGTGCTGTCCGCATCCGTTGCTCCGTTCCGTGCCCCCGCAAAAAAAATAGAGCATGTCCGTTTTATGGACAAGAATATGCATTTCTACAATGGGCCGCGTTCCGTAAATTGCGGAACGGAACGCGGAGCAGCTTCCGTGTTTTGCGGACCACAAAACACCAACGTTCGTGTGCATGTAGCCTTATCTTGATGAAGGGTCCTCTTTAATGTCCACGATCCTATCTCAGGAGACCAATGGGAGACTCCAACCAATGGCAGATCCTCCAAGATAGTAGAGCAGATAAACATCTACATAGATGCATCCTCCTGGGGCTGTGAACCTGATGGCCCTGGAAAAAATACCTAAAAGGGGCTCCATATTGCAGGAGGCAGGGCAACAAAAGTAAGGGGGTCAGCTTAACCCCTTAAGGACCCTTGCTGTACATGTACGTCACATCTGGATGTGATTTAACCACTTCCAGACCGGGCTATTTGCCCCCTTCCTGACCAGGCCTAATTTAGCAAATCTGACACGTGTCACTTTATGTGGTAATAACTTTGGAACGCTTTTACTTATCCAGGCCGTTCTGAGATTGTTTTCTCGTGACACATTGTACTTCATGTTAATGGTAAATTTGAGTCAATATGTTTTACCTTTATTTAAAAAAAAAAAAAAAGTGTACAAAAATTTGAAAAAATTCACTGTTTTCTAAATTTGAATCCGTTTTTTTGCGGATCCGCTGGTTTCCCATTCATTTCTATGGATCCGTTAAAAATGCGGATGCCTCTTCCGTTGCCTGTCCGCAAAAAAACGATGGCATGTCCTATTCTTGTCCGCAAAAAACGGTTTGCGGACCCATAGAAGTCAATGGGTCCGCAAAAAATGCGGATGACCAACGGAAGCCACCCGTTTGTCATCCGCATCCGTTTTTTTTTTGCGGGTGGTTGCTTGGAAACCTGGGCACTTGTACAGGTACTCTAAGAAACTGGTTCAAGCCTTCCGTTTTTTTTTGCGGATCCGGAAAAAAAACGGAAGACACACGGAAACACAACCTACAAAATTTGCGGACACACGGAACGGATGTGGATGTGAAAAAAAAAAAAGGAAGACGGATCCGCGATTTGCGGACAGCAAAAAACAACTGTCGTGTGCATGTAGCCTAAGACAGATAGTGATGCCTCATAAAATATTTATTAACATTCCCCATATTTCTACTTTATGTTGGTATCATTTTAGTAATGTAATTTTAATTTTTTAGGACGCTAGAAGGTTTAGAATTTTAGAAAATGTCCAAAGTCACCTTTTTAAGGACCAGTTCAGTTCTGAAGTCACTTTGTGGGGCTTACATAATAGAACCAACCCATAAATGACCCCATTTTAGAAATGACCCCCCTCAAGGTATTCAGGTATTCCACAGGAATTAAAGCAAAATAGAGGTGACATTTTTAAATGTCACCTTTTTTTTTGCAGATTTTCCATTTTAATCAATTTTTTCCTGAAACACATCAAGGGTTAAGAACAAAACAAAAACTTAATATTTATTACCTTGATTCTGCAGTTTGCAGTAACACCCCATATGGTCGTATACCGCTGTTTGGGCACATATGGTTTTTGTGCCATAAGGCAGACTTTGCTGGAATGGTCGCCAGGGCTCAGAAGGGAGGGAGCGGCATCTGGATTTTCTAACATGGAATTTTCTGTCATGGTTTTTAAGAGCGATAACATTTTTATTACCGTTTTGGGGTACATATGACTTTTTGATTGATTGATATTATGTTTTTTGTGAGGTGACTAAAAAAAAACTGTTTTGGCATAATTTTTATTTGGTTTACTTGATGGGGTAGATCATTTAATATTTTTGTAGAGCCAATTGTTACGGGCACGGCGACACCAAATATTTCTATTTTTTATTTACTTTTTTACATTATATATTTTTATAGATCCGGTCATTGCGGACGCAACGATACCAAATATGTCTAATTTTTTTATTTTCACCTTTTACACAATAAAAACATTTTTAGAGCCATATTTTGTTCATTTTTCTGGATATAGTCTTGCGTGAGGGCTTGTTTTTTGGCGGGACCGATCTTCTCCGTGGTGAGGCAGGGGACACCAGTGTTTGGCGTCCCCTGCCAGCGCTGTGATTGGCTAGAACAACAATGGCAGCACTACAGCTGCACAGGAAATGGCTGAACCTCCCTGTATGCAGCCATTCTAGCTGGTGACTGCATGCAGAGAAGTCCTGTGCTGCTGTGGCTTGCTGGGACTTGTGGTTCACCACCACTGCCATTTCAACTTTATCTGAAGAAAAGAAGAAGAACATATGGAATTGCTGCACTGATTATATATATATATATATATATATATATATATATATAAATTTCAGTTAGTGTCACTTTAGAATTTTTCACAAAATCTGTGTTCGTGCATTTTGCAACCACTGAGCACCAATCAGTAGTGTCCAATACTGATCGCTTCTGCTCAGTTTGCAAGGTTTTTTGACCCAATTTAAGTATCCCCCAATTACTCCATACAGTATTACCTAACTCTGCAAGATCTTTTATGCCTAAATTCTTCCAAATTAACGTATCTTTATGGATTTCCGGGGCCTCCCATACCTCCTTAAACAGGGACCAAATTTTAAACATCAGCCCCTTGTAGGAGAATTTTTACACCTTTTTTGTAGATGAAATCCAGCTTCTAGATGCAAACATATTCCAGCCTTGAGTATTTTTAAATCGCTGGTGGCTAACATTGCTCTAAAAAGCGGAGAATTCCCCCAATCTAAACAGTTCTTTAACTGCCCTGCCAACCAGTAATTCCTTAGATCTGGAATTGCTAGACCTCCTCGATTTACGGGGTACTTCAGCTGTTGATATCTCATTCTAGATTTACGGACCCTCCATATCAGGTCCGCTAGCAAACTCTCAAGTGTCTTAAAAACTCTATTAGGAATTACCACCGGGGCATTCCATAAAGTATAATTTATAATAGGAAGTAAACACAGATGAGTGCCAACCGGTCAGACATGGAGAGGGGCAATTTTTTCCAGACCATTACTTTTGCTTTAATTTTCCTATACATAGGATTAACGTTCAACTTCATAAACTCCTCTGTAGAAGTGGAAAGTATTATACCCAAAAATTTTAATCCATCTTTTTGATTTTTTAACGGGGCAGGTATAAAACTACCTAAAGGGTCAATAGGAATACATGCAGACTTTTCCCAATTAATTTTGAGACCTGACACTAATCTAAATTTTTCAAATACATCTAAAATTCTTTTTAGGGAGTTGTGAGATCCAACAAAAAGCATCAAATCATCCGCATATAACGCAATTTTTTCTTCATGGAACCCAAATTTAAAACCTACTATCCTTTCGTCCTGTCTAATTAACGTCACCAGGGGTTCCAATGCAATCGCAATTAATAGGGGTGATAATGGGCACCCCTGCCGTACCCCCCTCTGTATTTGAAATGAATCAGAAAGAGCTCCATTAAAACTAACTCTGGCTCTAATATCTGCGTACAAAAGTTTAATCCAGTGAATGAATTGGGGGCCGAATCCTAGTCTGTCCAAGGTCTTAAACAAGAAGGGCCATTTAAGGTATCAAAAGCCTTGGAGGCATCAATTAAAATCAAAAATCTCTGGCCTCTATTGTCCGACTCCAATTGCATATTCAGATAGCACCTCCTAATATTGACTGCAGTGGATTTCCCAGGTATAAAACCGGTTTGATCTTCATGTATAATTGTTGTTATCGCCCCTCTTAATCGGTCAGCCACGATTTTTGCTAGGAGCTTGCAATCTGAATTTAATAAAGATATCGGACGGTAAGAGTCGAGTAATTTAGGGTCTTTCCCCTCTTTTAGGATCAATATAACAAGGACCTCCCTTAGAGAATCGGGAAGGAAACCTCTGTCTCTACCAAAATTCCACATCTCCAAAATTAATGATAAAAAAAACCTTCCCAAACATACCATAAACCTCGTAGGGGATCCAATCCAGGGGACTTGTTCAAAGTCAATTTATTACTGCGAAACCTGGCCTGTGCATGCAGGAGTGTTTTAAAATCTACCACTTGGAGTATTTTACATATTCATTTCTGTGAAACACCTGTTAGGTCAAAAGTACCCTTTCCACCACTTAAAATGTTCATATAGGGGTGCTCTTAGGGTATTAAGTTTCTGGGGACCTCAGGAATTTTTTTTAATGCGACATGGCACCATGTCTGCTAATTCAGGCCAGCAAAATCCATATTCTGCTGTTTGCCTGCTGTGCGCCCATACAGCAGGCTACAAGCACATATGGGGTGTTTCCTGAAGGGGGAGAAATGGGGAACACATACTGGGGTGCATTTTCTCCTTTAACCCCTTGTGAAAGAAAAAAATTGGGGTCTGCTAGAAATTTTTCATTTTCACAAATGTGTGCTTTGAAATCCTTTAACAAGTGTTTCTGCCTTCTGTGAGCCACCTGTTTGCTGAAACATACCCTTTCCACCACTTGTGGACTACCAATTCAGGTCAGCAAGATCCATATTTTGCTATTTGACTCTAGAACCCTGCTGTGCTCCCATACATCATTCTTTGAGCATATATGGGGTGTTGCCGTATTTGGGGGGAAATGGGGAACAAAATGTGGGGTGCAGGATATGAGCTGAGCGCAGCCTGGGAGAAGGAGACGCCCAGGGCAAAAGAGGATGTCTCCTCCCACAGCAAAATTAGCAGCAGCGCGTGCGCGGGTACCGGGGGCTACAGCGGACGAACGGAGCGGCACCCAGGGATAATAGTAAGTGCAGGGACATCCCTGGGTGCCGCTCTGCATGTACATACCTTTAACTTACAAACTTTGGACTGGTGAAAGGTCCTCTTTAAGGTGAAAAATGACAGGGTCCTGAAGGAGTTAATACCACAGCGCCATACAATATATTACCCTAAAAGCTGTCCCTCTGAGTTGGCCATTTTCTCTCCTCCTCTTACAGTTGTCTCTGATTAAGATATGGAGCAGGGGGCTTAGAAGGTGAGATGTTGGACATAGTTGAATTCAGGAGGGCATGTCGCTGGCCGGGTACATGAGTACCTGATTCTCACAGAGTTAATTACCACTGATAGCTTATTATATACCCAGCCAGTGGCGGAGATGGGGGCTTGGGCGGCCCCCTGGGAAACTTCCTTGTAAGGTCTATGGCCAATCCGCCCCTAGGCTGGGCAGCCCATATGGAGTCATTAAGGGGCTTGGTCACACCTCAATAAAGCCTACTCCCCTAAGTGGAGGGAGCTAAGAACAGGTGTCAAGTTCCTCTACAGTTTTCAAACCAGGATAGGATATATGCAGACAACACTACAGTTCTATATATCAACCGCAAAGGCTGTATGAAGTTTCCACGCCTGTATGACAACTTTTTCCCATCATGAGACTCTGCCCTCAGCAGGGGGGGAATGGAGCCTGAGACAGAAAATATTACTTGAAATCACCAAAACATGGGATATGCCTTATATGGATCTGATGGCCACACTGAGCAATGCCATGGTGAAATGGGTTTCCTGTCTTTATGAGGGTCATCCACTGGCAACAGATTCCTTCTCAATAAAGTGGGACTTTTCCGTGATATAGTTATTTCTACCGATACCCATGATCCTAAAATTACTGATAAAAATTACTGAAAAAAACCCAGACTGGTCTGTGCAGTAGTCATCACACCATTCTGGTTCAAAAGAATCAGCTTCTTAATATTCCTTCAGATGAGACGGGGCCAACGGTGAAGATGACCATTGACTCATTAACTACTGGAACAGGGCCCCCAGGAATACCACTAATTGAAAATTCTTTATATGACATCCTGGATGTGGATTTGTCTACTGAAGTCTGTCGAGGTGTGTAGTAAAAACTCTCTGTTATTCCAAACAACAAATTCTTCCAGAACTGCTGGGGGTCCAGATGTTAGCTGGAGGAGAACCCAACAATTTAATTTCCTCCATCCTGGATTTTGTTCGATCAGAGCCATAAGCTTATATTAGATGCGCAGATAATCGTGCAGATAATCGCTAACAAGCGTCCGTAGTAATGCTCGCTAGTAATGATCTGGTAGTGTAATACTGCCACCGATTACCCGATGAACGAGCAAACGCTTGTTCATTAGGCAATCGGAATCTTTCAGCAGGTTTAAAAATCATTGTTTGTCGGCAGCAGATTGTGCTGTCTAATCACGATCTGCTGCCAGCAAATAATGGTTCAGGCCTCATGCACACGGCCGTTCCATGCATTGGGGACCACTTTTTTTGGTTCCC
The DNA here is from genome assembly GCA_033119425.1 of Bufotes viridis. NCBI lineage: Eukaryota > Metazoa > Chordata > Amphibia > Anura > Bufonidae > Bufotes > Bufotes viridis. Next base: position 334,386,848 of record CM065591.1, on the reverse strand, counting down.
AATGCACAGGCACTATCCATGCGGCTGCCGTGACGGATCCAGACCCATTCAACTTGAATAGGTCCATGATCCGTCCGCACCGCAAAAAAATAGAACAAGTTCTATTTTTTTGCTGTGCGGAGGCACAGAGAGACCCATGGAAGTATTCCGTAAGTGCTTCCGTGGGGTTCTGTGCCTCCGTTCCGCACCTTCCGGATTGCGGACCTATTCAAGAGGCCTGTTTGCGGGCCGCAATACAGGCAACATCCCTGTGCATGAGGCCTCAGTATGGGCATGAGCAATGGCATAAGCGATCACTCCTCCCCATAATGTGGAGGAGGTTTCTGCATGTAATATCAACGATAGATAGAAATGGTTCAGCGGCTAACACCCAAAATCTGACAATAGGAATGAGGTGCTCACCCCAAAAGCTTCACCCTAAAAGCCTGGATAGGTAGAAAAAAGAAAAATGGCAGGGGGCACACTCAGCAAAAGGGGGCAAACAGATATGAATATAAAAATGATAAACCTTTAATGATACACCCGATGATAAAATGGTGAGCAGAAAAATTAAAACCATACAATAGCGTAAAGCGGAATAAATGAAATGACATCACATGGAAAATCGTCCTGTGGACTGCCTGCAGTGCAGCCCGTCACCTGTGGACCGAGGATGACACTCTGTATTGGTGGTTAAAAATCACTGTCACATTGACAGATAACGGTGGTAGTGCAAAAAGAGGGTCTATATAGTAGCAATCCGTCCTTATGTGGTAGTAAAAGACAAACTTTACCGCATACATGTGCCAATAATGCCCACAACAGTCTCCAGATGGATTAAATGGGGGCTGGTGTGGGCTACCAGGCATACAGTTCGAATGCAGGGGTGCGTCTGTTCATTGTAATGCGGTGACCGCAGTGTGAGTAGCGGTTAAGTTATAACACCTTTCTCCCCGGTGTGCCGGACCAACCGTTCGCCTTAACTCAGAGTTCCTGGTGCTACTTCTTGGAGCGATCGCCGAGTAAAACCTCCTATACACCAGCAGCGTCCCACATGGTGTCCGGGCCTCTACGGGCCTCTTGGTAATTGGCACATGGAACTCCATTGTGTTGTATCAAATAGTCTGGATATTTGATACAACACAATGGAGTTTCATGTGCCAATTACCAAGTGCCTATAAAAGTATCCATATTTGCCCACTATTGCTGACCACTGAAGAAGGGGGCAGACCCCCGAAACGCAGATTGGGCTCCACAATAGTGCGCATTTGGAACAGCGGTTTAAAGGAATCTAAGAAGTACCAAAGCCTTTCTTCCCTTCTCCCCATTGAAAGTATATCAGACGCCGAGAAATACATCTGAATGTCCAGACACTAGGACCCAGACCGCCTCCCTCATTTAGAGCGTTTCGCCTCCTCCCAAGGTCACGTGGGACGCCGCGTAGAGGCCCGGACACCATGTGGGACGCCGCTGGTGTATAGGAGGTTTTACTCGGCGATCGCTCCAAGAAGTAGCACCAGGAACTCGGAGGTAAGGCGAACGGTTGGTCCGGCACACCGGGGAGAAAGGTGTTATAACTTAACCACTACTCACACTGCGGTGACCGTATTACAATGAACAGACGCACCCCTGCATTCGAACTGTATGCCTGGTAGCCCACACCAGTACCCATTTAATCCATCTGGAGACTGTTGTGGGCATTATTGGCACATGTATGCGGTAAAGTTTGTCTTTTACTACCACATAAGGAAGGATTGCTACTATATAGACCCTCTTTTTGCACTATTACCGTTATCTGTCAATGTAACAGTGATTTTTAGCCACCAATACAGAGTGTCATCCCTGATCCACAGGTGACGGGCTGCACTGCAGGCAGTCCACAGGACGATTTTCCATGTGATGTCATTTCATTCATTCCGCTTTACGCTATTGTATGGTTTTAATTTTTCGGTTCACCATTTTATCATTGGTGTATCAATAAAGGTTTATCATTTTTATATTCATATCTGTTTGCCCCCTTTTGCTGAGTGTGCCCCCTGCCATTTTTCTTTTATGTAATATCAATGGTCTCCTCCGCTGATGAGAAGGGGATTGCCTGGATGATCTGTGCATCTAATATAAGCTTTAGCCCTAACACCCTAAAGGTCCAAACATCCGCAATGTCTGCCTTTACAGGTTTGTCTGTCAAATCACCTGTTCGTTCCCTGAAAGCAACACGGAAATTTAGACCTCAGAAATTTGAATCAGTCCCAAAGTCTGGTCTTGATGCTTAATAGACTGTCTCAACAGCCTTAGAACCCCTTAAAAAGGTTCTACAAAAATTATTTAAAATGGCCGCCAGCAACCTGTCCTACAATATGAGCAGGACTGGTTGCCACTACTTGCAGAACTGCCTAGGTGAGTGAAGGGGCAGGGTCTCACTATACTGCTCTACAATAGATGGTAATGATTTGACCCTGCCTATAATATGCCATCAATATCAGAAAGATGTGGGTCGCACCTCTGAGACCCTCTTCTATCTCCAGAACAGGGCCCCTGAAGCAAAGGACAGCACAATGTGCATGCATGGTATGCTCTCCATTCACTGCTATTGGACAATAATAGCCGGGCAAGTGTGTTCAACTATTTTCGGGACCTCCATAGCTGTGAACGGACAGTGTCCACACTTGCATAGCTGCTCTTCCTTTACTTTGTGGGGGATGGGGGGTACTGTTCTGGAGATAGTAGTGGGTCACAGAGGTGGGACTTCCACCTATCTGACACAGGGGTGTGGAATTCCTATCGCTCGACACCCGGGACATGCAGTTTGGGCGCCGGGCAAGTAGTTTCTACAGTTGTTTAGCCCTGCTTCGGGCAAGTAGCATGGACAAGTGGGTTGGGCAGTAATAGGAGCGGTCATATGCTAGCCGCGAGCTGACCGCTCCTACATCTATGTCAGCCTGCCCCTGCATCGTGCATATGAGTACCGTACATATCACTTCCTGCAGGCCGGCCCCTGCTCCTCCCGGCTCCTGTATCGAAGTCTCCGCCCACCTGCCAGCACGGAGCGCACAGTAACAGCACACCGTCTCCAGAGACCGAGTAATTGCAGGCCAAGATGGGAGAAGAGGAGTGAGAGACCCCACGGCCCCCTGCAGATAAGCGTTCCTCCCAGAGCCTGTCCACATCGCAGCTCCCAGCCTGACCTGCAAGCGCCTACTGGGGTCACATAGCATTATACTGATTTATGATGCTATGTAACCCTTACAGTTCTGGAATGTGTTGGATAACACTGACAGCATTATGTCAGCGTTATCCAATACATTCCAGAGCTGTAAGGGTTACATAGCATCATAAATCAGTATAATGCTATGGGACCCCAGTCAATGCTTGCAGGTCAGGCCGGGAGATGCGATATGGACAGGCTCTGGGAGGAACGCTTATCTGCAAGGGGCCTAAGAGCCAGGGTGTCAGAAATAAAGGTTGTGCTGTCTGTCTTCTGAGGCTCTGGCCCTGCCTGCAATCTGCACTGCACGTGGCACTTGATAAACTATAATGTCTCCCTGTTGCCCCCATACAGCATAACGTCTCCTTGTGGCCCCCATACAGTATAACGTCTCCCTCTTGCCCCCATACAGTATAACATCACCTTGGGGCTGCCCCCATACAGTATAACGTCACCAAGCGGCTGCCCCAATACAGTATAACGTCACCTTGGGGCTACCCACATAAAGTATAACGTCTCCTTGTGCCCCCATACAGTATAACGTCTCCTTGGGGCTGCCCCAGTGCCGCATACAGTATAACTTCTCCTTCGGGCTGCCCTAGTGCCCCATAGAGTATAACGCCACCTTGGGGCTGCCCCCATACAGTATAACGTCTCCTTGGGGCTGCCCCCATACAGTATATTGTCACCAAGCGGCTGCCCCCGAACAGTATAACGTCACCCTGTGGCTGCCCCCGCACAGTATAACGTCACCCTGGGGCCCCCGCCCCCATACAGTATAATGTCACCCTGTGGCCCCTTCCCTTCATACAGTATAACATCACCCTGTGGCCTCTGCCCTCATACAGTATAACATCACCCTGTGGCCTCCGCCCCCATACAGTATAACATCTCCCTGTGGCCCCCACTCCCATACAGTATAACGTCTCCTTGTGGCCCCTACCCTCACACAGTATAACGTCTCCTTGTGGCCCCCACCCCCATACAGTATAATGTTTCCTTATGGCCCCCGCCCCCATACAGTATAACGTTAGTATAGGTTCAGGACAAGTAGATGGTCATGAGGGACAAGTAGATCGAGCCCCCGCTTTAGTCCTTCGACAAGTAGTTTTTTTTTAAATGTCCACACCCCTGTGACATATCGAGGCATGCCATCAATGTCTGAGATGGGAATGCCCCTTTAACCGTACCTAATATGATCTTGCTATATCCCAATTGTGCAGTTTTTACTGCTGCTACTTACCGTAAACCATCCTGTCCAGCAGCACAGGAAATCCCACCCTGAAATAAAGCTTTCTACCAGTCGTGATTTGCCTCATAGGCTTCGGGCCACCTGTCCTAACTATTTCAGGGGGCGAGGCTAAAGCCCAATTGTATGCACTACTGCCATGATTACAAGGAAAGATGATTTACGATAAGCCGACAAAATCATATCTTTTATTGAAGATCAGTCCGTAAAGCTGTTCTATACGCATGTATTTGACTTTTATGGGATTTTTTCAGTTTAAATTTAACTGGATTCAATATTACTGAAAATCAGTATGACAAAGAGAACGCCAAAACAGACATTATTTCACCAGTAAGTTCTTCTGGAAGTAAAGAGACCGTTGTAATAATTGTTTGAGTTAGACCTAGCAACCTGTAAAGAAAGAGCAGAAAGTTAGTCAGTTTACAAATATACATACTCACTCCATGGAAAATATATACAAATGTAACGTTTTTACTGTTTTGCAGGAACAGAAGTCTCTTCCAGGGGCCCAAGGTCAGAGGTTCCTTATGGCCTCTCATTTAGGGTCCATTCACACATCCACAAAAATGGGTCTGCATCCGTTCCGCAATTTTGCGGAACGGGTGCAGACCCATTCATTTTTAATGGAGCTGCAAAAGATGCGGACAGCACATAGTGTGCTGTCCGCATCCGCACACTTCCGTTCTGCGGCCCCTCCAAAAAAATAGAACATGTCCTATTCTTGTCTGCAGCCACGGACAAGAAAAGGCATTTCTACTATAGTGCGGCCCGCAAAACGCGGAACGCTTATGGCCGGTGTCCGTGTTTTGCAGATCTGCAATTTGCGAAACGCAAAACAGTTGCGGACGTGTGCATGGACCCAGCTCCAGCCTAGGAGCCAACATTTCCAATGCACCTAACCTGTGCCCCATTTTTTTTTTTTTTTTTTTTTTTTTACAACACTCGTTTGTGGTCCCTTCGTGACCCCAATGCTCCTTATTCCTGTGGACAATCAGCTGCCTCAGCCATCACATACTGTTTTGAACCATACATCATTGCTGTGACTTACCATCCAAGTAGATGTGACTGCTAATGTTTGTGATTGGCCACAGCAGTCACAGGACCAGGTCCCTTCCTAGTCCTACAGGGACGGGACACTGGCAGGACTGCAGACAGATGACTGGGTTTACTTAGTTTTTTTAGTGGTACACGGGTTAGGTGCATTGGGGTTGTCAGCTTATAGGCCAGACAAACCCCTCCATTATGCCTCATAGGCTTCAGGCCACTAGGCCTGAAGCCTATGAGGCAGTAGAGCAACGCAGGACCTGGTCACTATTACCTCACTGTGACCTCCCGCGTCAGTTCTCGCGAGATGACCTGATGATGCGGCGCAGGAAGGCACAGTGAGGCGTTTGTGACGCCTCAAGCTGTAAAGTGGTTGACAAAAACAAGGTGCTCATGACCTGTACCTGGTGCCCAAATCACTCTCTGGCCAATCGAGATAATTAGTTATTATTGTTAAATTGTCACGACACAGGAGAACCTGTGGTGAATGTTAGCTTACATATTAGGGAACCAGGATTACAGCAATCCTCAAATACACTTCTAGACTACAATTTATTACTATAAGTCTCAATGAGGACAGTAGAGGAGCTGTCAGATACTGTAAATGGCCTTCTGTTCACAGGCCTGGGAAAGCAGTCGTGAGCAATTTGGTTTTCCAACATTGACTGTCCTCGTATCAGCTCTTCTCTTCTAAAAGTGAGAGATTTAGGTACTAAAGGTAAATTAGTAAGTTACTAATAATTCCCTTATATATGAACAAAACCTTTGTTTCCTCCTGCGAGTTCTCTTCCAGACCCTAACCCTCAGTTCACACTTGCGCGTTTTACAGCGCGTTCGAACGCGCTGTAAAACGCTCAACAGGAGAAAACTCATGTTTCCCTATGGGCATGGTTCTCACCTGAGCGTTTTACAGCGCGTTTGAATGCGCTGTAAAACGCCCTACGCTCAAAGAAGTTCTTGAGCTTCTTTGGGGCGTTTTGTTGCACGTTTGCACCCATAGACTTCAATGGGAACGCGCGTAAAATGCGCGTTAAGTGTAGATATGCCTTTTTTTAATTGGTCTCCAGAGTCACGAACACGCGTATGACGCGAGTTTCCTATTTGCAAAACGCACCGTAATACGCGCGTTTTACGCGCGACAAAAACGCGCGTAATACGCGCATATCAAATACGCTCAAGTGTGAACCCAGGGTAATTGTAGTTTATATGCGATTGTCTGAATTCTCCGCCATGCTATTTTTTCACAGTTTTAGAAATTACAGCCACAGGTTACCATATTACCATGTAATAAGATGTCCTGGTAAGAGAGGTTCTTGTCTTGATCCATCACATTTAGTCAGCGCAGATTTCACAGACTTAAAGTTGGTTTCGATATCTCTCTTCAGAACATCTAAATACAGGCACCCATTAAAATAACTTAGAACTTTCTAAAAACATAAAAAAGAAAGAAAACAAGTGGCGTAATATGATTTCCTCTAGTCGCTTTCAGTAGAGTATTTGTATAGCTGGTTCTTGGACATGGTGGATATAAACAAACTGGCACTTGTATTGTGCATACACCGCACAACTCTATAATGCCATGTACTGATACATATGCTGTAGTATGGTGAAGGAAGCGATATTGTGGGGAGATTTAGCTACTCAGTCATAGGGTAACTAAATATACAAAATGGCACAGTTGGAGCAGCCAGAGTGATAAGTTTACCACAATGTAATAAGTATGTTTGACAATTGTAACTTATTACAGAACAGTGTCAGGAATCCTCCCCTATAGTGGAGTAGCGTGGGGGGGACGTTCCCCCGGGCGCTAAATTGCAGGGGACGCCAGGCAGCAGGCATTTCAATGAAGGCCAAGGGACCCTAAATAATAAAGAGGGTCCATTATAATAATAATGCAGAGGGGGCCATTATACTAATAATACAGAGGGGGACATCATAATAATAATACAGAGGGGGTAACAGTAATAATACAGAGGGGGCCATCCTAATAATAATAATACAGAGGGGGCCATTATTAATAATAAAAGAGAGGGGGTGGTAATATTAATAATAGAGAGGGGGCTATTATAATAATGATACAGAGGGGGTAATAATAATAATACAGAGGGGCCATTATTAATAATACAGAGGGGGGCATCCTAATAATACAGAGGGAGCCATTATTAATAATAATAATACAGAGGGGGTGATAATAATGATACAGAGGGGGTAGTAATAATAATACAAAGGGGCCATTAATAATAATACAGAGGGGGCCATCCTAATAATAATAATACAGAGGGGGCCATCCTAATAATAATAATACAGAGGGAGCCATTAATAATAATACAGAGGGGGTGGTAATAATAATAATAGAGAGGGGGCTATTATAATAATGATACAGAGGGGGTAATAATAATAATACAGAGGGGCCATTAATAATAATACAGAGGGGGCCATCCTAATAATAATAATAATACTCCATTGAAATAAATGGGTCCGCAAAAAATGCGACTCAGATGCGGACCGAAAATGCGGTGGCGTGAATAGGGCCTAAGGCTGTGTTCACATCTGCACTGGAGGCGCTGCAAAAAGTGCCATTTTACCAGCAAAAAACAGACACATCAGAAGATCCTGACGGACCTCTTTTTTGGGGCATAGATGGATTCAGCATTGCATCATGGTTTCAGTTCTAAACAGAAACCATAGACACTGGTGTGAACAGAACCTGACATTGCAGAGCGGACCCTCTGACAGGTATAAAGTATTGTAATATAAATCACAGGAACTACTCACATAGAGCACCGACAACTGGTGAGCTACATATTTATGACTTCCTAAGTGCTTGACGTCATCTTCAAGTTGCTGGCTCAAAACCAAAAGCTGATTAAGTTTTCCTATATGAGCAAAGTAGTCTGTAAAGAATAAGCACAATTAGAGCATGAGGAGGTCAAGAGATTGTTATGTGTAAGCAGGCTCAGACTGGCCCACAGGGGTATGGGTTGATCCCCTGGAAGACCCCTGAGCCAGGGTGGACCCCTAGCCCATCACCCCCTGCAGAAGTGGCACATAGCACAGTAGACTGACTGCACTGCATGGAGATAGGCAGCATACTGCACCTCAACCATCCTATGTACATATGAAAACTGTGTAGATTATTTAGAAAGCTACCTAGTTTATTATTATAGATGGATCAGATGGTGGCCCTGGGCACCCCAGTCAGATACTGGATGCAAGCAGTTTGTAGTTAACGAAATACCCAATGTTATTCCTATAGTATGGCTTTTACCTTCTGTTCCCTTAGCTCTAATAAGGCAGAATACTTAGATTTCAGTTTATGGAAGGATAGTTACAAATGTATTTGTGTTAGGTTGTATGTGAGAACCAAAGGCACCATAAACATAGTGTCCATCTCCGTCTTTTTGACTCAAGTTCCTGTGTCCCTCTTTTCACCTTAAATGTCCCTCTTTTTTAACTTGGAAATAAATTTGTGTTAATAAACTTACTAAACTGCTCTAGAAGCTATCTGTCTTGTTCCTATCTGTATATTAGACCTAGTTGGGTGGCCCATTACATATTGGGGGCCCAGGACCTTCAGGTTATGTCTGACTAAAATCATCTGTGTTACATCTCATACATATAGAATTTTTATTTAGTCTCATACTTTAGTCAAAAAAGGGTAGTGAGTAATTTATAGAAAAAGCACATAAACCCAAATACAAAGCCTGTAATCTGGATTCTGTAGACCAGGGTTCCTCAACTCCAGTCCTCAGGGCCCACCTGCCGGTCATGTTTTCAGGAATTCCGGTGATAGAATTAGTGGCAATGCATCAGGACTTACCACAGGTACTCATTCTGTGGGATGTTCTTAAATCATGAAAGGCAGGTGGGTCCTGGGGACTGGAGTTGAGGAACACTGATGTAGACATTCTGGCTCCTAAACACTTACCATCCATTGGGGGTTTCTCTAAAATATCCACAGGCCTCTCGTGTATAATGTATATCTCGACCCTTGGGAAAAGAACAGATAAACCTGAAGTGTCAAGATAGTCCTACAGGAAAAAGACAAAGTAGTCACTGTGCGGTATTATAAATACAATGGATATCATACTGCAGAACATGAAGAGCAGTACTCTAACCCTACTAGACAGCTCATCATTACATGTACTTCAGTAATACAGTCTCTGGTTTTCCCCAATGTGACGCACTCATTCAAAGGAGTTTTACACAAGCTGATGTCTGGATATTCCTGTATATTATACATGACGCTTTATGGCGCCATCTCTGGCATTGTAAGCTGAATATGTGAAATGTGTACATTGAAATACTGTAACTTCATGTACGACTGTATGTAGCATCGTTGTGATATTCACCTCTAGGCACGGTGCCGGCTCTGCTAAGTGACTTAAACACTCCCTCATGCTCTCAATAAGATCTGAACCTAAATGGGAAGAAAAATTAATTAGTAAGGCCTCTTTCACACGAGCGTGTCCGGATGCGTTGCGGATGCGTTCAGTGAAAACTGTGCGATTTCACAGGCAAAGCCTTTCAGTTTTGCCTGCGATTGCGTTGAGTTGTTCAGTTTTTTCTGCGCGGGTGCAATGCGTTTTGATGCGTTTTTCACGCGCGTGATAAAAAACTGAAGGTTTACAAACAACATCTCCTAGCAACCATCAGTGAAAAACGCAACGCACCCGCACTTGCTTGCGGATGCAATGCGTTTTCCACGCAGCCCCATTCACTTCTGTGGGGTTAGGGCTGCGTGAAAAACGCAGAATATAGAACATGCTGCGATTTTCACGCAACGCACAAGTGATGCGTGAAAAAAAACGCTCATGTACACAGACCCATTGAAATGAATGGGTCAGGATTCAGTGCGGGTGCAATGCGTTCACATCACGCATTGCACCCGCGCGGAAAACTCGCCCGTGTGAAAGGGGCCTAAATATGAGATTTTATGACATTAAATTTAACCAAATGTCATCCCATAGATGTCATAGGAACAAGCTCAGAAACTGTAAAGGCAATGAAAAGGTAATTTTCGTATCTCACCTAATGTATGAAATATGTCAGATTCTTCAAGGATTATATCATCCGCAGCTTGTTCCTGTAACTATTAAAAAAAGATTGAAAGTTTCATTTAGAATAAAAACAGCATTTTATTATCAATTAAAAGGCTTGTTCAGTGGCTTAAAGGGAACCTGTCCCCTCTACTATGCGACCTTCACTGAGCATTGCTAAATGTTTATTGTGTTGCCCTAAACATATAAATTACACTTTTAATTTCATCTGCAGACGAATTAAATAAGTATTATGCATTTTTGTACTTCCCGTCTTTTATGCAAATTAACATTAAAGAGTCATATCTTACTTGTGTGACCAGAGAAGAGTCATATTTTCTCGGAGTCAAGCTCCTCAGCTCCGCCTAAGAAACACCCCTATAGATAAAATCATGCGCATGCGCAATAGTCAGTACGGGCAGGACGACGTTGCGTAAGTATTTCCACGCTACCATGTGATCTACGTAGTGCCCGCCATAATGCACACTCCCTAATTACCTCCGCCGAAGTGGAGCTACTTCCTCAAGTACTTTGTAAGTTGAGGGGGAGGGGACATTCACTAAAGTATCTGATTGGTCTAACTAAGAAAGGGCAAGTGCGCGATTTCGGACGAGATTACAAGCAGTGAGGGAGAAGATTTGCTGTCAATCAAAGTCTAGGGGGAGGGAAATAGGCTCTGATGGTGTGAGGGGAAGGAATTATTTATGCAAATGAGCATAACGGCGGGAAAGCTTTAGAGGGTGATATAATAGGACATGTTAGTCCTTAGAAGGTTATGGATGGATCGATAGGAACTATCAAGGTAGACAAGCTTGAAGGTACATTCAGTTTTATTTGTGAAAACATGGTGCCAGGTTCCCTTTATTATCGATGACCTGTCCTCAGCATAGGCCATCAGTATGAAATTGGCAGGGGTCTGCCTTCTCGAACCCCCGACGATCAGCTGTTTAAAGGGGTCACAACCACTTCTTCCTCTTTAAAATTACCTGTGCGCTGTCTCCTTTGTAGAGGTGGCGCAGTGTAACTACAACTTCAAGTCAATGGCACTGCAAAGGAGACGGCGTTGAGGTAATTTTGAGGAGGAAGCTGTGCTTTCACGAGCGCCATGACCCCCTGAAAGAGCTGATGAGCAGGGGTACCGGATGTCAGATCCCTGCCAATCTGATACTGAAATTATCGAAATTATGCCACTGCACAACCCGTTAAATAAAAGTATTTGATTTTCCCTAAACATTACAGAGTGATAGTTCTGTATACTCCAGTCCACTCACCTTTCAGGCCTGGGCCACTTGCAATTTTATAAAGTGAAGTTTTCCTATATAGGCTACAAGTAGAAGCGCAATTATACAGGGGAGAACAGGTTTCAGTCGCATGATGGCCATGAACAGATTTTGCATTCAAACTTACGACTCAACAAATTGACTTGTGCTTTCATTTTAATTGAACCTTACAGCAATGCTGACTTCTGCAATATACTATATATATAAATTATTCACAGCGCAGAAATCTAAAAGGATTACTGGGGTATGGCCAAAATGTGGCAGATTCTTCATGCTCCGACTCTACAGAAGGGCTTAGTACATGGATTTCACTGTTCATACAGCAGTAGTCAAAGAATTGTGGTAGGGAGTTTGTCCATCAGGTGCATAACATTGTTAAGGCTGGCGTCACACATAGCTCTGGGTGGCAGTTTTTGTTGAAGGTTTTTGAGCTAAAGCCACAAGTAGAGTGGAAAGGAACGAGAAATATAAAGAAAGGACTCCACTTCTGGCTTTGGGTCAAAAACCTGCATAAAAAAAAGCTGTGTGTGGCACCACCTTTATTCAGCTGGGCGAAGCTGGCCCCCCTTCAATCGGCCAAAACAAAAACGCCAGTCTTTAGTGCTACGTTTGTGCTGTTTTGTGCCGCTTTTATTTTAAAGATAATAGCAATTGTTTGTTTCAAGATGATGACATCACCAGCCCCCCTACAACAGCAAAAAGACATGAAACTTGCTGGATGGTTAGTGCTACGTTTGTGCTGTTTAAATCTTCATTCTATCTCCTTTCGTTGACGAGTTATTAACCATTTATTAAAAGGTCACCAAAAGTCACCCAGCCCCCCACCAAGGCCAAAAGACACGAAACCGGGCTGGTTGGTTAGTGCTACACTTGTGCTGGTTTGTGCTGTAAAAATTAACATTTGTCCTGCTTTTATTTGTAAGATAATAGCAATAGTTTTTTGTTTTTTTAACCACATCCCGACCGCCAAACCCAGGGATGCGTCCTGCTTGAAGCGTCGGCGTCGTCATCTTGCGAGAGGCGAGATTTCCTGTAAACGCGGATCGCGCCGGGAGGAAGTTTTACTACAGCCTGCCAGCGCTGATCATGCGCTGGCAGGCTGTAGATGTCAGAAAAAAGCCATCTAAATCGCATATCAGACGCTGTATTGGTACTGGTACCACCAGAAGACACAGGCAGCTAAAGTAAGTGCACCAATCACCACACCAACCCCATAGAGCCCCCCCACCGGTCACTGATTAACCCTTGATTAACCCCTGATCACCCCCTGCCACCCCCCTGTCACTAATCACCCCCCTGTAAGTCTCATTCAGACATCCGTATGTGTTTTGCGGATCCGCAAAACACGGACACCGGCAATGTGCTTTCCACATTTTGCGGATCCGCACATTGCCAGAACTATATAGAAAATGCCTTTTCTTGTCCGCAATTGCGGACAAGAATAGGACATCCTCTATCTTTTGCGGAGCTGCGGCCGGATGTTTCGGGGCCGAAACCCGGAAGTTCGCGGCCGCAGCTCCTCAAATGATGATGCGGAGAGCACATAGTGTGCTCTCCGCATCACCGCCGGCCCCATTCACACTGAATGGGTCCGCATCTATTCCGCAGAATTGTGGAATAGATGCGGACATCTTTGCAGACATCTTTACTTCGCAAGCACTCCTATGTCTTTTCCCCTCTTTTTTTTTTTGCACATTTTTTCGCAGAGATTTTCTCATCCACATTGATTAATGCGAATTAAGAAATCTGTGCCGTTCATTTTTTTTTTTAAGGCTGCCCTTCTTCTCACGCTTTAGGGCCCCTAAAATGCCAGGGCAGTATAAATACCCCACAAGTGACCCCATTTTTGAAAGAAGACATTTTTTTTTTGGCACAAGTTAGCGGAAATTGACTTTTTTTTTTTTCATACAAAGTCTTATATTCCACTAACTTGTGACAAAAAATAAAATTTTACATGAACTCATCATACCCCTCACGGAATACCTTGGGGTGTCTTCTTTCTAAAATGGGGTCACTTGTGGGGTATTTTTACTGTCCTGGCATTTTAGGGGCCCCTAAAGCGTGAGAAGTAGTTTGGAATCCAAATGCGTAAAAATGTCCTGTGAAATCCTAAAGGTACTCATTGGTTTTAGGGCCCCTTTGCGCGTCTTGGCTGCAAAAAAGTGTCACTCATGTAATATCGCCGTACTCAGGGGAAGTAGGGCATTGTGTTTTGGGGTGTATTTTTACAAATTTTTTATACAAAGTTGACAATTTACAGAGATATTTCTCTCACCCATGAAAACTTTATGATCTGCAGTTTGTAAAATGATTTGTAGAATGAAAATGTTTCAGACACATTTTACTATTCAATTCTTGATAGTTTTTATTTTTTTGGCTGTAGCTATAATCATTCTTACCTCAAGTGATGTCAGTCCACATTAACTTGTCTTACTACCTGTGTAAAGTGAGTATGCTTCAGCCCTGTTAATGGAGTTCATAAAATTAAGCAACACAAATGATGATTTTTACAGCACAAATGCAGCACTAAACAACCAGCCCGGTTTCGTGTCATTGGGCTGTTGCGGGGGGGCTGGTGATGTCATCATCTTAAAAAAAAAAAAACAATTGCTATTATCTTACAAATAAAAGTGTTACTTTTTACAGCACAAACCAGCACAAGCATAGCACTAACCAACCAGCCAGGTTTTGTGTTTTTTTGGCTGTGGCGGGGGGCTGGGTGACCTTTGGTGACCTTTGAATAAAGGGTTAATAACTCGAAAACGAAAGGAGGCAGAATGTAGATTTAAATGGCACAAACCAGCTCAAACGTAGCACTGACCCACCAGCACGGTTTCGTGTCTTTTGGCTGTGGTGGGGGGCTGGGTGGCCTTTGGTGACCTTTTAATAAATGGTTCATAACTCGACAACGAAAGGAGATCGAATGGAGATTTAAACGGCACAAACGTAGCACTAACCATCCAGCAAGTTCCATGTCTTTTTGCTGTTGTAGGGGGACTGGTGATGTCATCATCTTAAAACAAACAATTGCTATTATCTTTAAAATTAAAGCAGCACAAATGTTAATTTTTGCAGCACAAAACAGCACAGACGTAGCACTAAAGAAACACACTGGCGTTTTTGTTTTGGCCGATTGAAGGGGGGCCAGCTTCGCCCAGCTGCTTTATTCAGCTTCAGGCTTTATACACACAGCCATGCTATTCTTGAAGGGCGTTGGATAGACCTGCTTTGTGCACACATACCCTGCTATGTGATCATACTTTGCTTTGTAGCAATCTTCTTTGGACCACCACTGAGAGGTGTAACAACGCAAAGTTCTGACCATATGATAATTTGGTGCCTCACTAGGCATTTCTTCACCGGGGATGATAGTCAACCTGTACAAAGCTGCTTTCCTAAGGAACCCGAGAAAGAGGTCAGGGTGACCTCGAAATGCGTTGTATATTTTTAATATATATATTTTAGTACATTCCACAGTCATGGTTCTACCAGCTAGTGACAGCGCCTGTTGGATTCCTGTATTTTTTAACACTGGTGGAGGGTGCCTTTGAGAGCTCCTTTTGGAGAGATCTGGAACAGCATTCACATTGCACATCTGGTGAGCGTATCTGAATGTACAGCAACTATTATTTATTGAAGATAATACGGAACGCTTTTTGTGTTTAACTGGTCACCTAGGACGCAGGGATAGGCAAACTGCGGCTCTCCAGCTGTTGCAAAACTACAACTCCCAGCATGCAAAGACTGCTTAACGCTATCAGCCTACAGCAGGGCATGGTGGGAATTGTAGTTTTACAACAGCTTGGGAGCCCGCAGTTTGCCCATCCCTGACCTAGGTTGAAGATTCAGATTTCTAGCCTTGTATGAAAGTATCCTGGCCAAGGCAGTGTGGCTCATTGCTACCAGGGCAGCCTTCTCTGTCAATAAGCACCCACCCCCCAATTTTGCTCCTGAAAGTGGCAAAAGGAAGGTACCTACAGTTCATAAAAGGATAGTGATAAATAGGAAAACAGAGCACAATTTTACAGGAAATTAATAGAAATGTTCTTTTCAAGAAACACAAAAAAGGGATCTAGTAGAAATATTTGATAATAATTCAAAGGGGATCTCCGGTAATAATGACATTTTACTAAGCGCCAGTAGCCTGCCCCACTAACCTAACAAGTCATACTTACGTGCCTCTTGCTGCCCCAGTACTCTGTGCTGCCTCTGGTGTCCCCATGTACTGGTGCCTGCAGTGTTTACATCCGTCACTGCTGTGGCCACGTCACCACTGAAGCCAGTTATTGGCTGCAGCAGAGCATGTGACCGTGCCCAATGTGCTACATGGATGTAAACACTGTGGGGACCAGAAAAATAATGTACTGGATTCAGAACGGAGATCCGGAACGGCGGGGAGCAGGTAAGTATGAATCCTTAACTTAGGCTTCTCCACCTTTTCGTTCCCCCCTCTCTGCCAGACTTGTGGAGGGAAGCGTACTTACCTGCTCTCCACCACTTGGTTTCAGCTCTTTTCACATGTCCAAATGTCTGGCAGGGAGGAGGACCGGAGATTTGTTCAAAAGGTGGAGAACCCTTTCAAAGGGCACCTTTGTCAATTCAAGAAACAAATCTTAGATACTGATTGATGAGTGTTTCGTTGAAGTGTACTCACATGCTGGACCTCTCCTCTGAGCAGTATATCGAGCTGGGAACACAGAGAAAACATTTCCAGTGCCACCTGCTTACAACTCATTTGAATCGGCTGCAAATGTTTCTTCACATTGACAATAACTTGAAGAAAAAAGAAAGATATTGTTAATTCAAAGCAATTTTGATGTTGGAATAGAGGAAGCAGGGTAAAATATCAGACTGGCATATGTCTCAGGACAACAATGGCAAGCACTGCTGGGGCTGTCTGAGGCTCTGATGGGCAGCTGAACCCCTAAAGAGGTATCTCCTTGATAAGAGGTGATGGGCATACTGCTAGCATACTGTAGGCTGACATCTGGGATCCTCACCAGTCTTCCTCCACGTGCAGGGAGTGTTGTGTGCAGAGAATTACAGTACAGCTCCAGTGTCAGACTGTGGTTCCTTGGGCCCACCAGAGGAAATTATGCTTGGGTCCAAACTCCTATATCATCAATAATGTCTAATAGGTTTTGATTCAAATAAACAGACCCTGGTGGCAAGTGATTGGCTCAAAGGCACCTCCAAATGGGCTTTATCTACGGGACCTTTGGAGCCTTCTATGGTATCAGAGCCTGGGCCCACCAGATGTTCTTCTGGTACTCTGGTAGCCCAGTCCGACACTGATCTCAATTCAAGTGAATGTGGCAGTGTCACAGCCCTCTTCAAAGTATGCTCGGAGATTTGTCAAGAAACTCCTCAATTCTGAGGATTGATAGGTCTGAGCATATCCTGGCGTAATTTATCCTTCAAATAGTGATGGGGTTGTCCAGCAGTGCCTGGGTCACATGCACCCCTGCAGCCAATGACTTGCCTCATTGGTAATGTGACCCAGCAGTCATGTGCCTCTTGGGGCTACTCATTGCAGTGCACGGGACCCCCATTCATGCGGAAGTTGACAGAAGGGGACTGAAGTCCAGCAAAGAGAGCTGGAGGGAGGGGAAGGAAGCAGGTGAAGATGGATTTCTCCACAGGTATTGCTGGCTGAGGGGGCTAATTTATTTAAAAAGCTGGACAACCTTTTTAAGAGGGTCACCGGAGGCTTATTCTCAGGAACACTGGGGCTAGTAAAAAAAAATGATACTGTATGTACAGCATGCCAAGACAGTTACAATAAAGTTTATAAAGTAAAGATTTTTTCCTAAATGTGCCCTTTTATTCAAGGGGGGAAGTTCTGCCTATTTTCAAAATTAAACTGAATGAGAGGGTTCATAACCCAAAAAATAGTCACCCTTATTGAGATAAAACGTAACTTTTATTATTTATGCTAAAAGAAAATACAAGTGTGATCCATTAAAACTATCAGGGTACAACTGTCAATCTATTGTGTTATGGTGTACAGATCACGTCTATCATCTGATAGGATACTGGAATGAGGTGTTGGCTCAAAGTGCACATGAAATTCTGGTGGGGGGTAATCCACCAGTATTTCAGATAAATCTATAGGTGTCTAGTTTAACCAATACGTTCCAGGTCTAGTGGTCTCTGTGTGGTCTGGCTACAGGCTACTTGTGGGCTTCTTCTGAAGTGGCAGAGGAGTACTCGATTTTATGAATACTCACTTTAATAAGCAGTCATACTTAGGTGTGGAGAGAGACCTCTTCCACTTCCACTGCTTACTCCTTTCTTACACCCCTAAACAGGGGAAGGACAGAGGGGGAGAGGGTACGGTCAGATCACACATACACACTCCTATAAGAACCTAGGTGTGGAGAGAGACCTCTTCTACTGCTGGGGTCTCCCCTTACTCCTTTCTTACACCCCTAGGAGGGGGAAAGAGAAGGGGGAGAAGGTACGTTCAGATCACACATACACACTCCTATCAGAACCTAGGTATAGAGAGAGACCTCTACCACTGCTGAGGTCTCCCCTTACTCCTTTCTTACACCCCTAAGAGGGGGAAAGAGAAGGGGGAGAAGGTACGTTCAGATCACACATACCACACTCCTATCAGAACCTAGGTGTGGAGAGAGACCTCTTCCACTGCTGGGGTCTCCCCTTACTTCTTTCTTACACCCCTAAATAGGGGAAGGAGAGAGGGTAGGTTCAGATCACACATACACACTCCTATCAGAACCTAGGTGTGGAGAGAGACCTCTTCCACTGCTGGGGTCTCCCCTTACTCCTTTCTTACACCCCTAAGCAGGGGAAAGAGAAGGGGGAGAGGGTACGTTCAGATCACACATACACACTCCTATGAGAACCTAGGTGTGGAGAGAGACTCTTCTACTGCTGGGGTCTCCCCTTACTCCTTTCTTACACCCCTAAACAGGAGAAGGGTGAGTAGGTACGTTCAGATTTCACATACACACTCCTATGAGAACCTAGGTGTGGAGAGAGACCTCTTCTACTGCTGGGGTCTCCCCTTACTCCTTTCTTACACCCCTAATAGGGTGAGAAGGTACGTTCAGATCACATATACACACTCCTATCAGAACCTAGGTGTGGAGAGAGACCTCTTCCACTGCTGGGGTCTCCCCTGGCTATTTACCTATACCCATAAGCGGGGGAAAGAGATGGGGGAGTAAAAATACACTAAAGTTGCCCACACACACACTTCTATCAGGAGGTAGATTCTGTAGGTCTGTCAGTTAGCAAGCACTATCCCGTGCCAAAGGTAGAATAGCGGTTATTTTCAAAATTAAGGTATTTGTAAATGATTGCACATTAAAAATGGCTAGAAGTTAAGATCACTCTAAAAAGAGATGGCAGAATTTACCACTCTATGTAAAAAAAAGACTAAGGTGAGTTATTCTTGCAGAAAATACATAAACGCAGTGAATTCAGGGATAGAAAGCCAGCATCCACATCTTCAATATTACTAAAATGACTCATCTACGTACGACATACCTTCCCCCTTGTCTTTTCTTTCTAATACTGTCATGTATACCATGGTTAGTAATAAAATAAGATTCTACACTCTGCTTTTCTCAGAAACAGTAAAGACACAATGGCATAGCAAATCAAACATGCAGAAAGATACAAAGCCCGGAGACTCGCAGACTGTCTACCTTTGCTACTTGAGTGGTAGAAGCAAGGCTGGCGCAGGGGCTGAGACTGGCTCACAGCAGCCATCCTTACTCAGTGACAGGAGGAGAATTCTTCCAAGAAGGACATGAAGGTGACGGGGTTTGAGCAGCACATCACAAGGAATGCTGCGTGTATTTTGTGGCTGGGGATGCATTAACAGCCGGATGATGCTGCTGAGCAGGAGGATGGTCAACCAATGGCTGCTCATCGGCACAAGACATGCTCTGTTCTGCAACACATTTGCCTTGGAACAAAGGATTCTAGATGAAGTAGCAAGAGATGCAGCTCAGCAGAACCTTTCATACGATAGAGCTCGCAGGCTGTTAAAGAGAGCCTGGCCCAGTTCTGTTGGTTCCCCCCAGAAATGGCAAGAATGCTGCATTTTAATTTAAAGTATGAAAGAAGTGTATTTTTGCATAGAAGAATGTGATTATTTCTTGCTCTCATTCTATGTTAATGTATCAGCTTTTCTAATATGGGATATCACCGTATTTACTGACCAGGACAGTAGATGGGCATGCCGGAGGATGCTTACGCAGAACCCACTCTGCTATATTCCAAAAACTCTTAGCTGCCTGTACAAGGAACCTGGCGCTACCATTCAGAGCTTGAACCTCCCTGGTAGAATATACAGTATTAAAGAGAATATCACCCAAAGAATATTGTTTATCGTTAAAGCTGATAGAGACCTTTGGGTTTGTTTGTTTTTTAACAACTGTGTTTTAATTATTTTGGGCTAAAAAAAAAAAACATTTTTCAAATTAGGTCTATTATTTTTCAGT
Organism: Bufotes viridis; assembly: GCA_033119425.1. Classification (NCBI taxonomy): domain Eukaryota; kingdom Metazoa; phylum Chordata; class Amphibia; order Anura; family Bufonidae; genus Bufotes; species Bufotes viridis. Next base: position 334,366,572 of record CM065591.1, on the reverse strand, counting down.
TGTTTTTCTCCTACCGTCTCTGGATGTCACTAGCTCTACAAACTGTTCCTTTTCCTAACTGAAATCCATCTGACAGCTCAGTCTGTAGCCTTTATTTCTGGTCTCCTCATAAACACCAATTCAGGCTGAACTCAGCCTAAAAACAAGTGTTTATGAGTCGCCAAGACTCCGGATTGAAGACATAAGGCTACTTTCACACTAGCGTTAATATTTTCCGGTATTGAGTTCCATCATAGGGTCTCAATACCAGAAAAAAAAGCTTCCGCTTTGTCCCGATTCATTGTCAATAAGGACAAAACGTAACTGAACAGAACGGAATTCTCCAAAATGCATTCCGTTCTCCTACCAGAGACCAAACCGCAGCAAGCTGCGGTTTGCTTTCCGTCCTGGGATGCGGAGCAAGACGGATCCGTCATGACCCACAATGCAAGCCAATGGGGACAGATCAGTTTTCCCTGACACAATAGAAAACGGATCCGTCTCCTATTGACTTTCAGTGGAGTTCATGACGGATCCGTCTTGGGTATGTTAAAGATAATACAACCGGACCCGTCCATAACGGATGCAGATGGTTGTATTATCAGAACGGAAGCGTTTTTGCTGAACCCTGTCGGATCCAGCAAAAACTCTAGTGTGAAAGTAGCCTAAGGGCTACAGATCAAGCCATCAGAGCAGCTCTTCTGAAGGATTTCAGTGAGAAGTTGAAGGAACAGCCCACAGTCAGTGAAACTTGCAGAGCACAACCAGTTTAAAATTTTAAATCAAGACTAATTGCAAAAATGATTTTTTAACTGAAAATAAGTACAATGCAATAATAATAATAATAATCATAATTTAAATGATCCTCAAAGGTGTCCATAATCTCTAAAATGGTATTCAAGATATTGAAGACCTACAGTATCTTGCAGATTGGTCATGACTAGTGTTGAGCGAACTTGTGTTTTACAAGTTCGAGTTTTCTTACAATTCCGATATGAATTCCGTTACCACGGGCCATAACGTATTTCTATGACAGAATGCATTTTAAGAAGCATTCCCTCATAATAGAAGTCTATGGGCCGCATAACGGATCCATACCGGTTCCGTTATGCATTCCGTCATAGAATTCCGTTATGGCCTGTGGTAACAGAATCCATAACGGAATTGTAAGAAAACCCGAACTAGTAAAACACAAGTTTGCTCAACGCTAGTCATGAACATCAGATACTGCCATTCAGTTCCCATAATCCTGCTGGAAGGTGAAACTCTGTCTCAGTCTCAAATCTCTGGTTTACCTCAAGTATTGCTCTGTATTTACTGCCATCCATTTTTCCTTCTATCCTAATTAGTTTTCCAGTCCCTGACGACCCAGCATTATGCCGCCACCACCATGCTTCGCTGTGGGAATAGTGTTCTTGAGGTGATGGGAAATGCTGGGTTTGTGCTCCATAGTGGCTAGAAAGTTAGGCTACTTTCACACTTGCGTTTTCCTTTACGGTATTGAGATCTGTCATAGGATTTCAAAACTGGAGGAAAACGCTTCAGTTTTGTCCCCATTCATTGTCAATGGGGACAAAACTAAACATAACAGAGTGCACCAGAATGCGTTCCGTTCCATTTGGTTGTGTTCCCATGCTGGGCAGAAAAACTCTGCGAGCAGCGTTTTTCTGTCCGGCATGGGATGCAGAGCAAAACGGATCCAGCGTGAAACACAATGTAAGTCAATGGTGCCGGATCCATTTTCTCGGACAAAAAAAAACCGGATCTGTCCCCCATTGACTTACAATGTTTTTAGTGCCAGTGCCGTCATGGCCATTTTGGAGATAATTCAACCGGATCCGTTCATAACAGGTTCTGCCAGTTGTATTATCCTAACAGAAGCGTTTTTGCTGATCCCTGCCAGATCCAGCAAAAACGTGTGAAAGTAGCCTTACACTGGGTTCAGACCTGAGCGTTTCTGAGACGCGCGTTACCCACGCGTTTTTGTCGCGCGTTTTTTGCAATAGTAAACGCGCGTTTTACGCGCATTTGTGTGATTGACTGCAGTGTTGTCCAATGACCAAATATCCCTGTCTATATGAAATTTGGCCTTTCCAGCATGTTGCAAATTCATAAACGCGCGTTCGAACGCGCGTTTTCAGTGTCAAAAACGCGCAAAATACAAGCGTTGCGTGTTCCTATTGAAGTCTATGGGCCAAAACGTGCGACAAACGCCCCCAAAAAAGCTCAAGTACTTGTTTATGCGTCGGGCGTTTTGCAGCTCGTTCGAACGCGCTGTAAAACGCGAAAATGTGAACCAGTCCCATAGGGAAGCATTGGTTTGCATCGGTTATGCGTTTTACAGCGCATTCGAACGCGCTGTAAAACGCGCAAGTGTGAACTGAGGGTTAATGTGAAGCGTGAAAATCACCGGTCATGTACACAACCCCATTGAAGTGAATGGGTTTAGTGCGGGTGCAATGCATTCACGTCACGCATTGCACCTGAGCAGAAAACTTGCCCGTGTGAAAGGGGCCTTAAAGTTTCATTTGACGACAGAACCTCCTTCTATTTGAAGAGTCTGCCACATGCTGTTTGGTGAACTTAAAACCTGTTTTCTTATGTTTTTCCTTAAAGGGGTTGTTTTATTTCAGCATATAGCATTCATCATGTAGGTACTTACTAATGTATTGTGATCAGATTATACACTGCTTGTATCCAGGAGTTACGACCACCCTGCTATCCATCAGCGGTGGCCGTGCTTGCACACTATAGGAAAAAGCGCCTGGTGGCCAAGACCACGGGAGTGTGCATAGACTGGCACCTTTTCCTATGGTAACCACCACTGATGGATTGCAGGGTGGTTGTAACCATGGAAACGAGCAGTGTATAATGCGATGGAATCTAGCCAGTAAAGGAAGCTATATGGACAATCACAATACATTAGTAAGCGCCTTTTATTAGCTTTATCTACATGATAAACGCCGTTTGCTGAAGTGACAGCCCCTTTAAGCAATGCTTTTTTCCTGGCCACTCTTCCATAAAGCACCATGCCGTGGGGTGTCTTATAGTGGTTCTATGGACAGATACTACCATCTGCACTTTAGTCCTTAGGCCCCTTTCACACGGGCGAGTTTTCAGTGCGGGTGCAATGCGCGACGTGAACGCATTGCACCCGCACTAAATCCGGACCCATTCATTTCAAAAGGTCTGTGTACATGAGCGTTGTTTTTCACGTGTCACTTCTGCGTTGCGTGAAAATGTCCTATATTCTGCGATTTTCACGCGGCCCTGGCCCCATAGAAGTGAATGGGGCTACATGAAAAACACATCGCATCCGGCAGCAAGTGCAGATGCGATGTGTTTTTCACTGATGGTTGCTAGGAGATGTTTGTAAACCTTCAGTTTTTTATTACGCGTGTGATAAATGCATCAAAATGCATTGCACCCGCGCGGAAAAAACTAATCGCAATCGCAGACAAAACTGACTTATTTTGCAAGCAAAATTGCGCGTTTTTAACTGAACACATCCGGACCGAATCCGTCACGCCCGTGTGAAAGGGGCCTTAGTGTAATACCTCCCCACACGACCGTATGTTTGGTCCATGTCCGAGCCGCATATTTTGCGGCTCGGGCATGGACCCATTCACTTCAATGGGGCCGCACAAGATGCGGACAGCACTCTGTGTGCTGTCTGCATCCGTTGCTCCGTTCCGTGGCCCCGCAAAAAAAATAGAGCATGCCCTATTCTTATCCGTTTTGCGGACAAGAATAAGCATCTCTATAATGGGCCGCCTGTTCCGCAAATTGCGGAAGGCACACAGAGCGGCTTCAGTGTTTTGCGGATCCGCAAAACACACACGGTCGTGTGCATGTAGTCTTATTGTCGGTGTCTTTGTTGAATCTCTGATTTAACCCCTTTTCCGATTTTTTTATTTTTCCATTCACTTAGATGTTTGAGGGCTTCATTTTTTGAAATTTTATTTTCTAATGGCACCATTTAATAATCCATACAATGTAATGGGAAACTGAAAAAAATCCAAATAGGGTGGAATTGGAAAAAAAACGCAATTCAATTTAAATGGTTAAAAAAACATGTATTTTAAACTTAAAAAAAAAAAACAGCTCACATCCTCCTCTGCAACAGAGGTTTTTATATGCGGTATGTACCTCTATATACAAATGAATAGCTAGAGTTTTGATGTTCATGTTGCATGTCACAATGCGACACCATAGACTCCCATTATAAAAATTGTCGCGCGACAAATGTCGTTGTGTGAACCTAGCCTAAAGGTGCCGCCAATTACCTGATTGACAAGCGTTTTACTTGTTTGCCGGCAGCAGATGACACTATCTTAGGGTACTTTCATACTTGCGGCAGGACGAATTCGTCCTGCCGCAAGTGGCCGTGCACTGCCGTGCACGGAGCTACGGCGCAGCACGGCACTGCACGGCCGGAGATCGCCGGATGAAAAGTCGGACATGCAGTACTGTCCTGCCGCAAGTGTGAAAGTACCCTAAACACACTCTGCTGCCGACAAAGATTCTGTAAAGGGAAGATCGTTGGCATTAGCGATCTCTCCTCTCCATACTGTGAAGGGGATTGCTGCATGTAAATACATCAGTCTCCTTCACTGTCTACCAGGTAATTGTCAGGAAGGAACGCTATCAGTAATGAGTCCTATTGTAAAGAGAATAAGTAACTTAAAGAGGTTCTCCGGGAATTAAAAAAAAATCTAAATACTTGTATATTACTTCATTATAAATGCATGTCCAAATATCTTTCATTAGTTACAATGGCTCATTTTGTCTAGGGAGCAATCATTAGGAGAAATAAAATGGCCGCCGTCCTATTAGTACACACAAAACCTGTCCTAATCACACACGAGGACAATTTACCTCACAACACTTAGATAAAGAACTGCCTCATCCTCCTCCTGTCAGGTATTATGGTCCTGAATACAGCTGAATCTTCGTAGGAATGGAGCTCATGAGGAGACATGAAGTACAGAGAGGACAGACAGGACAGACTGTGGTAATGGAGACTGCATACAAGTGCTGCTGCTCATCAGCCACATCCTCACCTCCTTTCTGCACTTCATGTCTTGTCATGAACTATATTCCTACAGATTCAGCTGAAAATCTTATCATCTGTATTGAGGAGCATAATCCCTGACAAGCAGAGCAGAGAGGAGGATGAGGCAGCCATTTAGCTCGGTGAAGTAACTTGTCCTGCTGTGTAATTAGGACAGGTTTTGTGTGTACTAATAGGACGGCTGCCATTTTATTTCTCCTAATCTTTGCTCCCCAGACAAAGCAAGCCATTCTACGTAATGAAATGTATTTGGGAATATATTTATAACAAAGAAATATTTAAGTATTTACATTTTCCTAATTCCTGGAGAACCCCTTAAAAGTTGTCCAGCCCTTAATATTGATGAGCTATTGTCAGGATGGATCATCAATATCCGATTGGTGGGGGTCCGACACCCGGGCCAATCGGCTGTGAGTCAAGGAGGCGCCGTTTCATGCGAGCACCGCTTCATTATCATTACTACTTCTTGTCTCCTGTGGAGCAGCGGCATAGTGTAATTACAAGCATTCAAGTGAATGGAGTGAGTACTTGTATTACCCTGCACTTCCGAGACGAAGTGCAGTGTAATGATGAGGAAGCAGCAATCGCAAGGAGCACAGCCTCCACTTCAAACAGCTGATTGACGGGGGTGCCAGGCGTCGGGCTCCCACCAATCAGATACTGATGACCTATCCTGACAATAGGTCATCAATATTAATGGTCGGACAACCCCTATTTACTTACTTATCTTTAAATAGGACTCTCTATGAAGGTTTACGGTATTTTAAGATCGTGTTTGGTTACTGCAGTCTTATAGGTGTCCATTTGGAGCTGGGTCTATGTAGAGATCCGAGGCCTTATTCAAAGTCAGAACCAGTCTTCTCTTCTGATTTTTGCGCTATTTTAATTGCTACTTTTTGTGCACAAGATTTTATACTTTCACATGCTTTTCATGTGCTTTATCTGCGCATGCTTTTTCTTTGTGCATTTAATAGGTGGTTTTTACATATTGATGAGCACTTCTTAAATATACACAGGCAGTGCCCATTACCATTTGGTATTGTTATAGACATACCTTTGTGCGCACAGTTATAAGAGATACCCTGGCCTCTACATACTAACGGATAGTTTCCTTTTCCATGGATTTTTCTTTTTAAATACATTTAGGGCTCATGCACACGAACGTATTTTCTTTCCGTGTCTGTTCCGTTTTTTTGTCCGCAAAAAAATAAAAACGGGAGTTACTCCGTGTGCATTCCATTTCAGTATGTCCGTTCCGCAAGATGATAGAACATGTTGGCAGTCTGTTTAGACTGCATTTGTGGGAGGGGCGGAGGCTCTACTTAAACCAGGCACAGCCCCACCTAGGGGCGGGCGTTTTCTCAGTTGCCCCACCCTCCCTCCCTTTCTATTTTCACTTCTACAGGGTATGCCCCCCTTTTATAGGCCTACCCACGGACATGGCTACCGGCACACCACTAGCCATTTAGTTAGGTAAGACGCGTCTTGCAGTTACGGTGGGTCTCGGTGTTTAGCACACTAGGGCTCTTCGGCTTTCGTGTCCGTAGCCCTGACCACAAGTCATATTATTGTCAGGATTACGGACAAGGATAGTACGGTTCTATCAGGGGCCAGCTGCTCCGTTCCGCAAAATATGTAATGCACATGGACGTCATCCGTATTTTTTGTGGATCTGTTTTTTTTCGTGGACTGCAAAAAACCTACGGTCGTGTGAATGTAGCCTAAGGATCAGAAAATCAATATTGGAGAAAAAACAAACAAAAAAAAAACATGAGAAACATTTATGAAAAGCAATTTAATTCAAACATTTTCCAGGCCCAATACAAGGCAGTTCACCGATGTAAAGTAAATGAATCCTCCTTGTATTCTGGCATGAGGTTTCAGGCCACCATCCACAAGTCATCTGTATTCTGACAATCAGCCCGTCATGGAGAGTCCGTCTGTTGGCTGGCGGCACCAAGAGACTGGAGACTGATAGAGCTTGGCATGTTGGTAAAAGGGTGCCACTGTCCCTGAATGCTCGGGTTGTCTGTGTGGTAGGGTTTGCGTATCCGGATGATATCCAGACCAGATTGCCTGGCCATTTTCTGTATGAGTTGTGCTATCTCCTCAGCAGTCTTGCTGTTGATGGCTTCTTCTCTGATGCTTCCATTCACTGAAGACAAAAGACAGAAATGCTGTAAAATGTATTCATTTTGTGTGTCCTTTGTGAGGCATCTAGCAGCAATATTTATATACAGGGAGTGCAGAATTATTAGGCAAGTTGTATTTTTGAGGATTAATTTTATAATTAAACAACAACCATGTTCTCAATGAACCCAAAAAACTCATTAATATCAAAGCTGAATATTTTTGGAAGTAGTTTTTAGTTTGTTTTTAGTTTTAGCTATTTTAGGGGGATATCTGTGTGTGCAGGTGACTATTACTGTGCATAATTATTAGGCAACTTAACAAAAAACAAATATATACCCATTTCAATTATTTATTTTTACCAGTGAAACCAATATAACATCTCAACATTCACAAATATACATTTCTGACATTCAAAAACAAAACAAAAACAAATCAGTGACCAATATAGCCACCTTTCTTTGCAAGGACACTCAAAAGCCTGCCATCCATGGATTCTGTCAGTGTTTTGATCTGTTCACCATCAACATTGCGTGCAGCAGCAACCACAGCCTCCCAGACACTGTTCAGAGAGGTGTACTGTTTTCCCTCCTTGTAAATCTCACATTTGATGATGGACCACAGGTTCTCAATGGGGTTCAGATCAGGTGAACAAGGAGGCCATGTCATTAGATTTTCTTCTTTATACCCTTTCTTGCCAGCCACGCTGTGGAGTACTTGGACGCGTGTGATGGAGCATTGTCCTGCATGAAAATCATGTTTTTCTTGAAGGATGCAGACTTCTTCCTGTACCACTGCTTGAAGAAGGTGTCTTCCAGAAACTGGCAGTAGGACTGGGAGTTGAGCTTGACTCCATCCTCAACCCGAAAAGGCCCCACAAGCTCATCTTTGATGATACCAGCCCAAACCAGTACTCCGCCTCCACCTTGCTGGCGTCTGAGTCGGACTGGAGCTCTCTGCCCTTTACCAATCCAGCCACGGGCCCATCCATCTGGCCCATCAAGACTCACTCTCATTTCATCAGTCCATAAAACCTTAGAAAAATCAGTCTTGTGATATTTCTTGGCCCAGTCTTGACGTTTCAGCTTGTGTGTCTTGTTCAGTGGTGATCGTCTTTGAGCCTTTCTTACCTTGGCCATGTCTCTGAGTATTGCACACCTTGTGCTTTTGGGCACTCCAGTGATGTTGCAGCTCTGAAATATGGCCAAACTGGTGGCAAGTGGCATCTTGGCAGCTGCACGCTTGACTTTTCTCAGTTCATGGGCAGTTATTTTGCGCCTTGGTTTTTCCACACGCTTCTTGCGACCCTGTTGACTATTTTGAATGAAACGCTTGATTGTTCGATGATCACGCTTCAGAAGCTTTGCAATTTTAAGAGTGCTGCATCCCTCTGCAAGATATCTCACTATTTTTGACTTTTCTGAGCCTGTCAAGTCCTTCTTTTAACCCATTTTGCCTAATAATTATGCACACCTGATATAGGGTGTTGATGTCATTAGACCACACCCCTTCTCATTACAGAGATGCACATCACCTAATATGCTTAATTGGTAGTAGGCTTTCGAGCCTATACAGCTTGGAGTAAGACAACATGCTTAAAGAGGATGATGTGGTCAAAATACTCATTTGCCTAATAATTCTGCACTCCCTGTACTTTTAGGGCATTTACATTGATTTGTTATAAACTTAAAATAGGGATTAGTTCCCCTCTTTTCGCTGATCCAATGCAATCCCATTTCGTCAGTCGTCACTACGGTGTCCGATATACAGCTGTATATGGCATCTAGGAGCTCAGCAGAAGACGTCGTCCTCTGACCATCCCCTGAATTAAAGCCTACTGCAGTCTTCCCCCATGGCTCATAGTGACAATCACAGGGCATTCACACAACTGTATGAAGTTTGCTGTCCGCAAAGCAAAGATTCGTAAAATACTGATGACGTCAGTGTTGCATCCATTTTTTGAGGACCCATAGACTTTAACGGGTCCGTAGTCTGAATCTGCAACAAAGCCCCAACAGGACACGTTCTATCTTTTGTGGAACGGACGTACGGGTGTGGAAAGCACATGGATGTCTTCCATGTGCTTTCCATATTCGCTTGTCCGTTCTGAAAAGAATAGAACATGTCCTATTCTTGACCACAAATGCGGACCACGGATCCATTGTAGTTAATGGGTCCGCATAAATAAAAAAAAAACAAGTGCAACATGGATGTCACACAGATGTCATTAGCATTTTGCGGATCTGCGTTTTTCAGACCGCAAAATCCATATGGTCGTGTTTAGTTCCTCTCATGCTGTACTGTATCCAGCACAGGCAATCACAGTTTTGATGGTTTGTGTAAAACATTGAGGGTCAGCTTAGAAGTCACAAGCATCAAATACAGTGTCAGGATTTCACCATGATGCATGGGTAACGCAGCACCTTTTCATCATGGCTGGCAGCCATCAAAAAAGTAGCTAGAGAAGACATGTAAAACAAGTCAAACCTAAAAGCTGGCATGAAATACAAGGCCATTAAAGGGGTTGTCCGAGTTATGGGGGAAAAAAAATATAGCACTGTAAATCTGATGGTCAGTAATATATAATGGAGCTAAGCAAGTTTTAGGCAAAAATTTTTTTCTCATTTCCCGGGTTCTCTTCTGGCCCTTTGTTTACCTGCAGTAACAACAATCTCTGCCCCTCCTCCTGCTCTGCTAAGAAAGTGAATACAAGTGCTGCCCTGAGTGACATGTCTGACTGCTGGGAGACTCAGCAGCATGTCGTATGTGTAAAACTACAAGTCCCAGCTGTACAATGACACTGCTAAGGGAGTGAATACAAGTGCTACCCTAAGTGACATGTCTGCCTGCTGGGAGACTCAGCAGCATGTTGTATGTGTAGAACTACAAGTCTCAGCTGTATAATGACACAGCTAAGGGAGTGAATACAATGACACTGTTAAGAGAGTGAATACAAGTGCTGCCCTCAGTGACATATCTGCCTGCTGGGAGACTCAGCAGCATGTTGTATGTGTAGAACTACAAGTCTCAGCTGTATAATGACACAGCTAAGGGAGTGAATACAAGTGCTGCCCTGAGTGACATGTCTGACTGCTGGGAGACTCAGCAGCTTGTTGTATGTGTAGAACTACAAGTCCGAGCTGTACAATGACACTGCTAATACACACAGGATCTTCCCCCTACCTGCAATGCTCTGCAGAACTTCTCTTTCAGCTCCTGTGCCCAGCATTTGTCTCCTCACTGCCTGTAGCTACACAGTAAAGCCTTCAACCTTGAGTCTGTGCAGCTGAACGGGTTAAGAATCCTGGGAGAGAGCAATAAGCAGCAGCTGGCAGTGAAGGGGGGCGTGGCCAGCACAGTGACGTCTCGTCTTGTGTACAGGTTTGTGCACAAACATTATCAGAGCAGGGAGAGAAGCTGACATCACAGGAAATGTGACCCTCAGTGAAATCTGAGAAACCAGCCACTGGAGATAACGTGAGTGAACTGGAAAGCTGTTACATTGCCTAGTTAGAAACATACAAAGAACAAAAAAATAACTCGTACAACCCCTTTAATATATCCATTTAGGACATGCTGGTTCTCTCTAGGTGCCAGCTAAATGTTAAAAATTCAGACATCAGAAAATGGAGGCAGAGGTACTCCCCCATGCTCAAGTATTTCAGACTCCAGTGATATATAACATTTGCCCATCTCCAGGTAATATGAAGGCAGTGTACGGGTACTTACAATACTCCCCCACCAGTTTGGGAACTCTGCATGGCTTGGGACTGATGTACATAACAATCCCAGGATTCTGCTTGGCAAAGTCAACTACTTTCTCTTCAATGTATTCCCTGAAAATAAATGAAAGGACAGTAAGGTCAATCCCAGATGCAGGTTCCAAAAAGCTCATACGTATACGATACGCACATAATACACTTAAAGGGGTTTGTCTGCAGGGCTATGGAGTCAGGGAATAAAGAAAAAGCCTGAGGTTAACATTGGAGTCAGAGTGATAAAATGTAGGAGTAAGGCCCCTTTCACACGGGCGAGTTTTCCGTGCAGGTGCAATGCGCGAGGACGACGCATTGCACCCGCACTGAATCCGGACCCATTCATTTCTATGGGGCTGTGCACATGAGCGGTGATTTTCACGCATCACTTCTGCGTTGCGTGAAAATCGCAGCATGCTCTATATTCTGCGTTTTTCACGCAACGCAGGCCCCATAGAAGTGAATGGGGCTGCAGGAAAATCGCAAGCATCTGCAAGCAAGTGCGGATGCAGTGCGATTTTCCCGCATGGTTGCTTAGCAACGGGACCAGATCTTTATTATTTTCCCTTATAACATGGTTATAAGGGAAAATAATAGCATTCTTAATAAAGAATGCTTAGTAAAACGAAGATGAAGGGGTTAAAAATAATAAAACAACTTACCTTAGCCACTTAATCGCGTAGTTGCGATCTGTCTCCCCTTTTCCAGCATCAGCTAACAACTAAAGGACCTGTGATGACATCACATGGTCCAATCACATGGTCCATATTATGATGGACCATGTGATGTGACGTCATCACAGGTCCTTTAGTTGTTAGCTGATGCTGGAAAAGAGATCGCAACTACGCGATTAAGTGGCTAAGGTAAGTTAACACAGGGCTTGACAAATTTCCTTGGAATCTAGGAGCCAGCTAAAAAAGTTAGGAGCCAGGCGGAGCCGCGTCATAAAGCCCCCAATAGATGCCCCCATAGTGCTCCCCCCCCCCCACTTCTCCATAGAGCCCCCCAATAATGCATGCCAGTACATAGGGCCCCCAGTAGATGCCCCCATAGTGTTTCTTCCCCTGTTCTCCATAGTGCCCCCATAATGTGCGAGTATATAGGGCCCCCCATAATGCTTCCCCTCTTCAATAGGTTATATGACACGTCAGACGCTGCCAGCATCTAAGTGATCGCCACTTGCGGCCGCCATGACATGTGGAAACCCTTACAAGGATTAGAGGGTCCGGAGGGGAGGGCAGAGGGGTCCGGAGGGGAGGGCAGAGGGGTCCGGAGGGGAGGGCAGAGGGGTCCGGAGGGGAGGGCAGAGGGGACACAGCGGGCACCATGACATTTTACTGAGCACTACAACCCCCAGCTGGCGCTCAGCCTCTGCAGTCCCCGCATCACTACAACGCCCTGCTCTTTCCCCCTCTTGTCATTATCTTCCCTCCCTTTGTCATTCACTTCCCCCCCCCCTTGTCATTCACTTTCTCCCCCCCCCCCTTGTCATTTTCTTTCCCCCTCTTGTCATTTTCTCCCCTCCCTCCCCTCGCTGTAGTGTAGCGTGGCCGAGCTCTGTATGGTCCCACGGGTACAGGAGCTTTAGTTTCCTGTACTGGGCGACTGACAGGAAGTGCACACTGTGTGCGCACTTCCTGTCAGTCTGGCCGGGTACAGGAGACAGATGCTCCCTGTACCGCGGACCATACAGGGCTCGGCCACGCTACAATGAGGGAATGACATGAAGGAGCGCTGAGCGCTTCCCTCCTGTCAGTCCCTCTCTTCATGCTGCGCCCGGGCGGTGCGCCATCATGGACGCGCCAGCCTGGGCAGTGCTGCAGCCGCCTGAGGCTCAATATAGAGCGCTCGGACGGCTGCAGCATGAAGGGGGGGGCGGCGCTCCTAGGACGCGCCGACCCTGCGCCCGGCCACCTTTGCAAACAGGCTGACAAATACCCAGACCTGGCGCCTGGGATTTGTCGAGCCCTGAGTTAACTTTTATTATTTTTAACCCCTTAATCCTCATTCTACAAAGCATTCTTTATTAAGAATGCTATCATTTTCCCTTATAACCATGTTATAAGGGAAAATAATAAATTCTCCAGAATACTCAACCCGAAACCGGACTTCAGTGATGAAGTCCGGCTTCGGGTCTGGGTACCAAACATGGCGATTTTTCACACGCGCGTGCAAAACGCATTACAAACGTTTGCACACGCACGGAAAAATCACGCATATTTCCGCAACGCACCCGCCTCTTATCCGGGTGTCAAACATGACGCCCGTGTGAAAGAGGCCTAAGGGCTCTTTCACACGAGCGTGTCCGGATAAGGTCCGGATGCGTTGCGGATGCGTTCAGTGAAAACTGTGCGATTTCACAGGCAAAGCCATTCAGTTTTGCCTGCGATTGCGTTCAGTTGTTCAGTTTTTTCCACGCGAGTGCAATGCGTTTTGATGCGTTTTTCACGCGCGTGATAAAAAACTGAAGGTTTACAAACAACATCTCCCAGCAACCATCAGTGAAAAACGCAACGCACCCGCACTTGCTTGCGGATGCAATGCGTTTTTCACGCAGCCCCATTCACTTCTATGGGGCTAGGGATGCGTGAAAAACGCAGAATATAGAACATGCTGCGAATTTCACGCAACGCACAAGTGATGCGTGAAAAAAAACGCTCATGTACACACACCCATTGAAATGAATGGGTCAGGATTCAGTGCGGATGCTATGCGTTCACGTCACGCATTGCACCGGCGCGGAAAACTCGCTCGTGTAAAAGGGGCCTTAGGCAAAAAAAAATAGAGCTTGTCCTATTCTTGTCCATTTTGCGGACAAGAATCGGCATTTCCACAATGGGCCGTGTTCCGTTCCGCAATCGCGGAGCAGCTTCCGTGCTTTGCGGACCGCAAATGAACATACGGTCGTGTGCATGAGGCCTAAAACTTAGGGTCCTGAAATCTACTGATTTTCACTGACATAATACTGTTATTGTAATACAATAGATTCCAGGGTTACACAGCATTATAAATCAGTATAATGCTGGGAGCGGAAGTCAGAACGGGACCTCTCACAGACACAAGCTGCGAGTTCCTCGCATTCAGCTCGCTTATGCGTGTCAAAATGCGATATGTAACACTCGGATAGATATTTTTGCGACAGTCGCAGCATGTCGCATTGCGACACTATTGACTATCATGACACATGTCACTGGGTAGCCCAAACCTAGGGACTGTTTCACATGAACATGATTGACCGGGGAAAAACAGGCAGCGTGTCTGCTGGATCTCTCAGGCCGACTGCGCTCCCTAAACGCAACACGTCATAGTGTTTTATGTGATCATGGATCTATTGTACTGTATTTACAGTACAGTAGAACAAAACCACAATCCGATAGGAAATGACTATGTTACGTTCAGAGGCGAACGGTCGGCACGGAAGATCCGGCGCACACACCGTCTTTTTTACCCTGGCCAATCATGTTCATGTGAAACAGCCCTGCGTACAGCTTTCTCTCCCGTTCAAGTATATGGGATGAACAGCTGTAATTACCCTGCACTGCCGCTACACGATGACTGAACAGGCAGATACGTCATCAATAGCGTTGAGCATATCGAAGTATCCGAAGTTGACTTCAATCAGAATTTCAGGAAAAATGTGATTTGTCGCAAAGCCGCGTTTCCTCACGCTTTGTGGTAACAAATCAGTTTTCCTAAAATGGTGGCTGAAAAAAAAATAAGAAAACCTCATCCACTTGCTCACGGAGAGGCCATCCGCTCCCATCTTGATTGAAGAGAACCCGCCAAAGGACCTGCAGCGAGCCTGATGACCTCACCTCGTGATCATGCTGGGCGAGTGGTGACGTCTTCACGCTCGCCGCAGCTCCTTTGGCGGGTTTCCTTCAATCAAGACGGGAGAGGACAACCTCTCCGCGAGCAATTGGATGAGGCGAGTATTATTAGTTGTTTAATGTGAGTGTTGAACGCAGCAGCATCTGAGGGGTTAAATAAACACTATTACATTAATACATCTAAGAGCTTATTGATACGTCAGTGTCCTCTTTACAGACACAAATGGGTTTTGCACCCACAAAAGTCTAATTGCAGGACGCGTTTCCGGGTTTATTTTTTTTTCCCAATGTCGTTAATCCGTTTTTTGTTTTTTTTTTAACATTTTTTTTTTTGCAAACTATCAATTTTCAATGCAATGGGGCATTAAAAAACGGACCCCACATAGAAGACCTCCTCTGCGGTTTTCATGGACCCACTGAATCGAATGAGCGTGGCTGCTGTGTGGCCTACGCCCGCAGGGGGCTGGTGTACATTTATCTACGCCAGTTTCCTGCTGTGAATGATAATACCTGTGCAGGGCCAACTCCTGGCCCCATACCATTCACTTTTTTTTTTTTTTATGTCAAGCGGGGCGCAAGGCCAGCAAAAAGTCGCCCTTTTTTTTTGCAAGTCTGGTATGCGCCAAAACTTTCGACTGGTAGGGGAGAGTACACTAATGATATATGCCTTCATTCTGGATCACAGAATAGGGTCTGGAGTCAGGGAGCCCCTTCATGACATTCATAAGCCCTGAAACGGGCAAATTGCGTCAGGGCAAAAGGGCACATGATCAGGACTGGTTTTCAATGAACGTCAACAGAAACGTTTCCATTCAATGGCAGCAAGTGGTGATCCTGAAAAGGGTGAGACTATCAGGAAGAGAGGCGATCTCGTGTACCTGGCTCCCCGGGAGGGCTGCGCGTCCTTACTGAAGATCAGGGTGAGCCTCTTGAGCTGGCACACGTATCTCCCCACGCCATTTTGCAGCACACTCTGCAGGAAGCGGCTGGGAGACCCCCTGGCTGTCATCCTCAACACCCTCTAACCTCCAGCCCGTCAGGGGTGACCCGCTGCATGCTGCACTAGGAGAAGAGACGTGACGTCACAGTCACATGACCGGCCTGCAGGGGAAGGGGAGGGGTCTACTCTCAGACACGCCCACAGCCTGCTAAGTTGACGTTCCCAGAGGTCATGTGACCCGACACGCCAAAGCATGCTGCTTCCGCGGGCGCTGAGAGCGCTGGCCAGGCGTCATTGCCGCAGTGTCGCCTCCTGGCCGCGGGCTCTCGGGCGGCCCCTGCTTCCCCTCAGCGAGCTCCGCCCTGTCCGCCAGCGGTCCCTGTGGAGCAGCACACCTCTCTGCGGTGCCAAGAGACCGGGGGGCTGGCATGGAGGCGAGAGCGGAGGCTGGACTGACGAGGACATGGACTACGAAGAGGATGACGATGACGTCGAGGATCTCTTCTCCTCTTATGCCACGCCCCTTCAAGGGACTCAAAAGATTCTCATAGTGCACCCCGAAGTAAAGTGGGGCGCAAGGAAGCAGCACTGCACCACTGGTAATGCCGGCTCCTGTGCAGTCTAGCGAGGATCTGGGCTAGTGCAGGATGTCTTTACTAAAGCACTAATACTTGGGCCTCCTGCACATGAAAGTATCTGTATAGTGTTGAGCCAACTTGTTCTGCGTCCAAAGTTCAGGTTATCGAAGAATCCCGTTATGGTCCTTGGTAGCGGAATCCAAAACGTTCGTTGATTGGGTCCACGTTTTATCCTTTTTCAGAACGGATGACGTCCGTGTACGGTCCATTTTTTGTTGTTTTTGTGGATCCATAGAAATGAATGGGTCCGCGTGCAATCTGCAAAAAATGCGGAAAGCACATGGATACATAACATGGTTGTGTGCATCAAAGGGGTATTCCGGTTGTGACAAGATAGAGAATAGGTTGCGTTGGTGGAGGTCCTACTGCTGGGACTTGTGCAGTCATGCAGACGGAGTAGTAGGTCAAGCACGCACACCTCCCTTCATTCATCTGAACGGGAGACAGCCGAGTACAGCGCTCCAGGACTCCCATAGAGCTGAATGGAGTGGCAGTGCTCGTATCCGACAGGTCACTCTAGGACTCCCTATCGCAACTTGTAGCAACCAAATTACCGGGGTATTCTAGATTTAGTGACGGACACTTCAATGTCCAAAGCATTTCCTGCCAATGGTCTGTGAAAAAAACCACTGCCATCCGTGTTGTGTCAGTGGTTTTTCACGGATCCATAGACTTCAATGGGCATCTTTGATCCTCATCACGGACCAAAGTAGTGTATGTCTCTGATTTGTCAGTGGAAAACCACTGATGTGTGAGTAAACGCATTAAAATCACACGTGCTGTCCGTGGAAAATGCAGATAGCACACACCGGTGAAAAATGTATAAATGTAAACGAGGCCCGACTGCGAAAGCGGCTTAAGAAATGCAGAAATCGGTCAATATACAGCACCCAGTGGAGTATGCTGCAAGGGTTGCTTGTGGCCCCCACACAAAATATCTCTTTATACTTCTGTATCTTTCTATCACAGTATGTATGAGGCCATTGGATTATGTTCACATCTGAATGAGGCCAGTCCCCCCCCCCCTTTTTTTTTTTTTTTTTTTTTTGTATAAATCATGTGAAAACACGCAGCTTTGTCTAGTATCTTGTAGAAATGTAAATCTATGTAGAGACAGTGGCATCTTCCTTGTCTCCTGCAGACCCCATTTTCTACCTGCAACCCCCTAATCTCCAAAGACTGTGTCTAGTGTAACACAATCTATACTCGATGGAGAGGAGGGGGATGCAGCTGCAGCTTCTCGGGAAAGGGGTGTGGCCTAAGATGTGACATACGGTGCACAATTCTCAAAGTAATTGGCACCACAATAGATCCTGCAATAACTTCGATTAAACCGAACAGGAACACTCAATCAATACATCTCTTCCAAACAAAAAATGAGTGAAAATTATTTCCCAGTACAATAGTATTGATCAATTTTTATTAATCCTGATTAAAAAAGACAAATAACTACAACATGATGGTAGGGAATCCAATTAAATAGCGCCGCAGGACAATTCATAACCCTCCTGTGTGACTAAAACGAGCCAAAAAGTCAAAGTAAAAATAATATGAAGTATGAGCCCGAATAAAGTGAATGCCTAATGATAGGATATGGGGTGAAAATACCACCTAAAACTAAACTCCGATCCTGCATTAGAAATACCATATAGTACGACTGGTGCTCAATAATAAAGTGCATGACTAATGGCCAAAAGTATCTAAACAAGTACCATACCAGGATATGAAAAGTGGATAGGCCGCTCTCCTCCAGAAGAAGCCTAATCGCGAAACGCGCGCAGACTATGCTTCCACAGTGACTGTCCCATTGAACGTGGCTCTGGTGCGGTACAAGGCTGGGGACCTCTGCCTTGTGCTGCCCCCGTGATGATGTGTCTTTCTTTCTCCTAGCTGACTTGCAGGTCGCTGAGGCTGTTGCTCTCGTCCAGAGCATTCCTAACTGGACGGTTGTGGATCACCTAATCATGTCTACAAAAACCCCCGATAGTAAATTCATCTTCGGCAAAGGGAATTTTCAGCTTCTCACAGGTATTGTGTAATCCACATATTTAAAAGGGTTCTCCGGGTTCAGTGCTGAACCTGGATACAAGGTGTTATTTATTCTTTTACTACATATGAGTGGAGCTTCAGAGCATTTCCTAGCTCCTAGCACCCCCTTGATGAGCTGCATTGCACTGCGCAAGATCTGTTAGTTTACTGCCGGTGACGTATCGGGCTTCACATCACTATGCTAGGCTGAGATTTCTGCCTAGCGATGCGCTTGGTGACGTCACTGGCACAGATGGGTGGCTACTTTGCATAGCACTCGCCTCCAAATCAGCCTACAGCGACGCTATAGACCGCCCATCTGTGCTGGTGACATCACCGAGCTCACTGCTAGGCAGGAGTCTCCACCTAGCATAGTGATGTGAAGCCTGGTACATCACCGGCAGTAAACATACACAGGCTTGTGATGCCGCGTGACAAAGGGGAGCAAGGAGCTGCTTCAATGCTGCACTCATATGTTGTAAGGAATAGCTTATAGAATCCCTTTAAGTGTCCAGTAAGCAGAAGAGATTGTCCAACCTTTTATCAACTGCCTATGAATATGGCACTTAAAGGGGTATATCCATTTACATCATGTATGACTGAGATCAGAATACCCGTCATATGCAGTGGCCCAGGGGGTGACAGTCTAAAGCAGTGTTTCCCAACCAGTGTGCCTCCAGCTGTTGCAAAACTACAACTCCCAGCATGCCTGCACAGCCAAAGGCTGTCCAGGCATGCTGGGAGTTGTAGTTTTGCAACAGCTGGAGGCACACTGGTTGGGAAACACTGGTCTAATGGGCCGTGCTGCACTATTTCCCTAGCTCCCATTTACCTGTATGGGTGTTTGAGAAACAGCATAGCTCAGCCGCTTCAGTAACCCCGGCCACCTCTGTCTGCCACTTATGACGGGTATTCTGATGCCAGCCATGAATGGCCGAGACAGACGTACCCCATTAGGACTCCTGCAAGAATAATGTGCTATTACGGGACATGCATGCAACCGAATTGGCGACGATGTAATACATGATTGAGCTGCTCCTTATAGCAGGGGGTTCCAACCAAATTACCCCTTCTAGGAGATCCATATGACTTAATAGGGTGTATGAACAGGGTTTGAATTTTTTGTGTGCGAAATGATGACTTAAAGGGCACCTGTTAGCAGATCTGTACCTATGACACTGGCTGATCTGTTACATGTGCTTAGCAGCTGAAGGCATCTGTGTTCGTCCCATGTTCATATGTGCCTGTATTGCTGAGAAAAATGATGACTTTATATTTGTAAATGAGCCTCTAGGAGCAACGGGGGCGTGGCTGTTACACCTAGAGGCTCTGCTCTCTCTGCCGCGCCCTCTGCACTTTGACGGGGATGATCCTTACACTGCCTGGCCCTGTCAAAGTGGAGAGGGCGTGTTATTTGCAGAGAGATCCGAATCTCTAGGTGGCTCATTTGCATAAATTAAAGCATCATTTTTCTCAGCAATGTGGGCACATGTGAACATGGGTCCAACACAGATGCCTTCTGCTGACAGATGCTGTTTAAGGGTATTGGCCTGTGGAAAATATCACTTATCCACAGGATATGTAACAAATGTATGATGATAGGAGATCGAACCACTGGGTCGACATCAATCCTGAAAAAGGGGGCCCTGTATACACCCTTTGAATGGAGCAGTAGTCACAGATTTGAATGGAGCATCAGTCAGCACGCATGACCACTGCTCCATTCAAACGGGACACACAGGTTGTTTTTGGAAGCAGCGTGGGTGCCACTGGTAGGACCACTATCTCTAACCCTCAGTTCACACTTGCGCGTTTTACAGCGCGTTTGAACGCGCTGTAAAACGCTCAACAGGAGAAAACTCATGTTTCCCTATGGGCATGGTTCTCACCTGAACGTTTTACAGCACATTTGAACGCGCTGTAAAACGCCCTACGCTCAAAGAAGTTCTTGAGCTTCTTTGGGGCGTTTTGTCGCGCGTTTGCACCCATAGACTTCAATGGGAACGCGCGTAAAACGTGCGTTTAACACGCGTTAAAGTGTAGATATGCCTTTTTCAATTGGTCTCCAGAGTCACGAACGCGCGTATGACGCGCGTTTCCTATTTGCAAAAACGCGCTGTAATACGCGTGACTAAAACGCGCGTCTCAGAAATGCTCAGGTGTGAACCCAGGGTCAGATATAGAACACTCAGATAATTGATTAAAATCTTGTCACTACTTGGAATAGAAGTAGAAACCATGTACCTACCCAAGTGATATGCATAGCAGGGATTGACCGTTGTAAGTGGTCATCTTGCAGTAGCTTAAAGGGGTTTTCCAGGCTTTTGGTACTGTTGACCTTTCCTCAGGATAGGTCATCGATGTCCAATCAGTGAGGGTCCGACATGCCATCTGATCAGCTGTACCTAGCAGTCTCCGACTCTTGAATGGAGCAGGAAGCAGACAGCGCCATTAAAGTGTAGTGGCCATGCTGAGATACTGCAGCTCCGATCCCATTGAAGTGAATAGAAGCTAAACTGCAGTAACCTGTCATGGCCACAACACTTTGAACGGCGCTGTGCTTCCTGTTCCATTCAAAGTGCTAGTTCCAGCCCCAGAGGCTGTGGGGAACGGCTTATCTGTGCGGCTGTGGTGTGTTCGACCCTCACTGGCCTGTCCTGAGGATAAATCGCCAATATCAGGAGCCTGGAACCTTTAAGGCTACTTTCACACTAGCATTTTGGCTTTCCGTTTGTGAGATCCGTCATGGGCTCTCAAAAGCGGTCCAAAACGGATCAGTTTTGCCTTAATGCATTCTGAATGGAAAAGGATCCGCTCAGAATGCATCAGTTCAATCACCATTCCGCTCTGGAGGCGGAGACCAAAATGCTGCCTGCAGCGCCTGATGAAGCGGAGCCAGACGTTTTCTCTAACCCAATAGAAAGCGGATCCGTCCCCCATTGACTTTCAATGGTGTTCAAGACGGATCCGTCATGGCTATAGAAGACATAATACAACCGGATCCGTTCATGACGGATGCATGCGGTTGGATTATTGTAACGGAAGCGTTTTTTGCAGATACATGACGGATCCGCAAAAACCGCTAGTGTGAAAGTAGCCTTAACCTTTAAAGGGGCATTCCCAGCTTGTGCTTTTCTGGTATATCCACAGGGTGTCATTACCAAATGTTTATCTTATGATATATTTATTTCATTTACCGTCTCTTACAGAAACTGTTAAAGGATTTGCTCAACTCACAGCAGTTTTCTTGAATGTTGAAAGACTTTCTTCGTTGAGTGAGGTAATATTGAGTAGTATGATCATTACACAACCTGTACACAGATGTTTCCTTGACTCCATTGCCGTTCTCAACCCCATCCTTGGTGCAGGGTATATATTGTCTTATATGAGAAAACGGAAGGATTGTTGTTGTCCAGTTTGAAGAACCAGGAGCAGCCTCCTTAAAGATTAGCTGTCACTTCTGAGACCTCTCGCACTTTCATGTTTTTCCTGGAGGCTACTGTTACAGATTCCTAATTTCCATTTTCCCTTCTAGAACCAGGCCCTTTAATTAGATGTTGTATAGGTGGCCATATCAACATTAAGGGGTTCGTTAAACAGTTTTATTGTTCTGGGGGGACGCTTACTGTAAGGGCTCATACAAGCGGCAGAACTTTGTGCGTGGACCCTGTGCAGATTCTTGGTTCGGAGGTGTACAGACCCCTGTGTGTAAGGAGTTTTCTCCCCTAGAAGAAAATACCTCCATAACTACTGAGTCCTATGGCATACGTCAGATACTTAATGGGGGGTGTACTGTGGAAAATATAAAAAAAAATTCAAACCAGCACCTCGATCTGAATACTTTTTGTAATTGCATATATTTAAAAGTTTAGTACATATCTGCCTGTATAGCGCCACCTGCTGCTTGTTCTTTTCCTTATTTCCCTGTCCACCTCAATAACATGGCTGAGGTGGACGCACATGCTCAGTTCCATTCTTCAACTGTATCTACTGTGACAGTTGCAGAAAAGACATGCCCCCATGAAATTGGAAGCTTATGGAGGGCTTATATAGAGCTGTGGGTTGCCTGTTGAAAAGCTTTTACGGTAAGTTTATGGTAAATGTATAGATTTTGACAATGTTTCCTTTTATTGTACTTCCAAAACAGAAAGAGCTGGAAGCAGCCTGGGGAGTGAAAGTTTTTGACAGATATAGTATGGTCCTAAGTATTTTCCGCCACAATGCACGCACAAAAGAAGCCAAATTACAGATTGCACTAGCTGAGCTTCCACTGCTGAGGTATGGAGAGGCCAGACGTATCCTCCTTGTAGTGGTCTTGGTTTTATTTCTTCCTGTTCTGCCAATGTGATTTCTGATTGTTAGGTTTAAATCACATTTTGTCTATCAAGGGGAGTCCCTTCGAATGTGTCCTTTAATTTTCCTCTGTTAAGTGGTTTGTTACGGTGATTTCTTAGTTATCTTGTAATTAAAGGGGTTGCCTGGCAATTAAAATAAAATAAGACACAATCCGTACCTCACCGATCCCCTGCTGCTCCCAATCTGACACTTTCCAGGTCCCCCACTGTCCTCTCCTTCCTGGTCACTTTAAAGGGATTCTGTCACCAGTTTTCACCCCTGTGAGCTAAACATATGCTCATGCTCAGGGTCTCTTCATGATTCCTGATGTGGGCTTATAAATGCGATCTGTAGCTTAGTTTTGCCAAAAAACAGGTTTTACTAACCTGTAAATCCTAAAAATAAGGTGCCCAAGGGGAGGTCTAGGGATGCAGGGTGCCTGGCTGCAGCCATCGTCGTTGGTGCCCAACGGCGCCTTGCCAGAGTTCTGCGCCGCCTCCTACTTCTCTTTGCCTCCTTTCCCTCCCCCTCCTCCCGCTGTGAAATGCCGCGCGTGCACACAGGCTCAGCCTGATGCGCCCGTACGGACTGCTTGGATGCTTCTTCTCTAGCGAAGTGCTCAGCCTGATGCGCACGAACTGCTGGCATCGGCTTCTTCTAGCGTAGTGCGCATACACCAGGACTTCGCTAAAGAAGCATCCAAGCAGTCCGTACGGGCGCATCAGGCTAAGTCTGTGTGCACGCGCGGCATTTCACAGCAGGAGGAGGAGGGGGAGGGAGAGAGAGGCGGCACAGAGAAGTAGGAGGTAGCGCTGGGCACCAACGGCGATGGCTGTAGCCGGGCACCCTGCATCCCTAGAGCTCCCCTTGGGCACCTTATTTTTATGACTGACAGGTTAGTAAAACCGTTTTTTGGGCAAAACTAAGCTACAGATCGCATTTATAAGCCCACATTAGGAATCATGAAGAGACCCTGAGCATGAGCATATGTTTAGCTCAAAGGGTTGAAAACTGGTGACAGAATCCCTTTTACACGACTTGTTGTATTACTGTAATGTGATTTTGTGACGTTAATGCGTCAATAACATTGGCTACATCCATATGTCCTTGAACGAGCTTCCTGTCAATCCACAGGTCAAAGCTTAAAAATGAAACCGCTCATTTGGACCAGCAAGGTGGTGGATCTCGATATATCATGGGATCAGGTAATGTGCATGCTCACTTTAAAGGGAATGTGATCACACTGCATATATTAAAGTTCAGCAGATCAGTATGATGAGCACGTCACTCCAACGAGATTAAAGAGGTTGTAGAAGATATTTTTGTATGAAAGGAAACTGACGGAAGCTTGAAAAATAATAATGTTGCTTACCTTCTCAGCCCCCTCCAATCCAGCGCTGCTGCTCCTTCCTGTTCCC
Organism: Bufotes viridis; assembly: GCA_033119425.1. Classification (NCBI taxonomy): domain Eukaryota; kingdom Metazoa; phylum Chordata; class Amphibia; order Anura; family Bufonidae; genus Bufotes; species Bufotes viridis. The sequence goes on along the minus strand of CM065591.1, from coordinate 334,342,445 downwards.
CTGGCTGCAGCCCGTGACATTGTTTTGGCTGCAGAGATGACGTCCTGTACACTGCTGCAGCCACTCACTATCCTCAGTGGTGTATGGCATGAGAGTATATCACTGCTGCAACCAAAACAATATGTCATAACTGCAGCCCTGGAAAGAGGAAGGAGCAGTGGTGCTGGATTGGAGGGGGGGTGGGAAGGTGTGTTTAAGCCGTAGAGGATCCGCGCCGTACATGTACGGCGCAGTTGTCCGTGACTTAAGGACCTGTGCCGTACATGTACAGCGCTGTGATCGGGCGGGTGCTGGAGACGCGCCCGCCCCATCCGCGGCAGGGGTCCGGCAGTAACTGATGGCAGGACCCCTGCTGCATGCGCTGGCATCGGTGAAATCACCGATGCCGGCGCATTAACCCCTGATGTGCCGCGGTCAGCGCTGACTGCGGCACGTGCGATGTCCTTGCGGGGATCGGAGATTCCATCGGGTCCCCGTGCTGCTGTGACGGAGACCCAGTGGCAGGGAAGGCATCGTGGCTACCTTCCGGGAGAGCCTGTGAGATCGAGCCGCCTGGATCTCACAGGAAGTGGGCTGTAAGCGTCATGAAGTACAATATGTGATGAGAAAACAGTCTCGGAATGGCTTGGATAAGTAAAAGCATTTTAAAGTTATCACCACATAAAGTGACACATGTAAGATTTGCAAAAAATGGCCTGGTCCTTAAAGTGAAATATGGCAGGGTCCTGAAGGGGTTAAGTGCAAGTAATTTTTACCTTTTGTGCTGCCTCTTTTTTTCCTACTAGAGTGTAAGCTTTTGCAAGCAGGGCCCTCACTCTTGGTGTTTGAATGGTGTATCGGTGTGTAACTCTGACGTCTAATTTGGTTTCTACATGCACCCTTTGAATTGGAAAGTGCTGCGTAATATGTTGGCGCTATATAAACTGTTTTATTACGAGAGATAAGTGAATTGATTGTATGAGGGGCGTTCCCTGCTGCTCAAGAGGCTCCCCCTTACTGCTTGATTGACAGGGCTGCACATCCCACCCCTGACAATCGCGCCTGTACAGTTGCGCCGAGTAGCGGCTCAAACTTTGAGGCTCTGCTGTTGCTACGAGAAAGTGTAGGGGCGCATGCACAGTCGCTGTTCCAGTACTAGCAGTAGAGCCCCTGCCCTGTTACTCGGAGTAGCAGCGCGGGTGTGAGATGTCTGGCCCTGTCACTCAACAATGAGGGGGCAGCCTCTTTTTCGGCAGGGAAAGACCCTCGCTGCTGAAGAACTGTTTGATAAACTAATCGATTCATTTGAATCGATCTGCTCATCTATAATTTTTGTTATAAGTGCTTTTATTATTTTCTCAGACTCCCGGCTTCATAAAAAAAATATCTTAAACTCCTTTAACAGAGGGGGGTGATGCTATTTTTATTCAATGGGAATAGTCAGCATTTTTACGTTAGAATCCCCACAAACCTCTGGATGGATGGCTCCTAGTTTTATGGCATCGCTGCTCATCCATTGGCTCTGCAGAAGGGCTCATGCACACGACTGTGTGCTGGCCGGGCCCGTGGTTAGGACCGCAAATTGCGGTCCGCAATGCACGAGCATCGACCGCGGGATAGCCGCATGCGGATTGCGGACCCGTTCACTTGAATGGGGACCGCGATCCGCACCGCAAAAAAGTAGTGCTCCCGTGGTGTTCCGATCCGTGCTTCCGCACCGCATCTCCGGGTTTGCGGACCCACTCAAGTGAATGCGTCCGCATCCGTGATGTGGGGTGCACACGGCCGGTGCCCCGTGTATTGCGGACCCACCGTATGCAAGCCGCAATACAATATTGAGATGTGAAAAGGCTGCCGAAACGGCCAGTCAGACCATGGGGGTATGTTTTAGGAATATGCCATCACTGTAAACACTTGTGAAATCACTTTAATCCAGAATGTGACAAATTAATAAACTAAATGATCATATCCAGTCTTTTTTTGTGGAAATTATTCATTTTAAATGTAGTAGACAATACGTCTTATTCTGCTGTAATAGGTGAATGGCTTCTTAAAATTTTAATTTAGAAATTCTCAATTTAGAGATTTGTCATATGCACAGTACTGTATATAGATGAGGGTCCCACCTCTTTGAGCTACACCTATCTCCAGTCTGTGAGGGTGGCTGGGCTGACTGTGCTACACTGTTTCCATAATTCCCATTCACTTCTATAGGAGTTCTGGAAATAGCGTAACACAATGACTGTTTAATCCGGCCACCCCTCCCACCCTATTCACCAGGCAGTGGGACGGGTGAGATTTTATGTACCAAATATTTGTGGCATATCCTGTGGATATGCAATTGTGTTGAGATGAAAATAACCCTTTAAGGCCTCTTTCACACGAGCGTGTCCGGATTAGGTCCGGATGCGTTGCGGATGCGTTCAGTTAAAACTGTGCGATTTCGCAGGCAAAGCCATTCAGTTTTGCCTGCGATTGCGTTCAGTTTTTTCCGCGCGGGTGCAATGCGTTTTGATGCGTTTTTCACGCGCGTGATAAAAAACTGAAGGTTTACAAACAACATCTTCTAGCAACCATCAGTGAAAAACGCATCGCACCCGCACTTGCTTGCGGATGCAATGCGATTTTCACGCAGCCCTATTCACTTCTATGGGGCCTGCGTTGCGTGAAAAACACAGAATATAGAACATGCTGCGATTTTCACGCAACGCAGAAGTGATGTGTGAAAAACAACGCTCATGTACACAGACCCATTGAAATGAATGGGTCAGGATTCAGTGCGGGTGCTATGCGTTTACGTCACGCATTGCACCCGCGCCAAAAACTCGCTCGTGTGAAAGGGGCCATACACTTAAATTCACCTCAACATAACTGTACTTCAGTGTATTGTGCAGTTACCAGATCTGGATATATAACTCAGATTGTGGTTATTTAATCCCCCCCAACCATGAAGGCTCCCAGCCCTGTTATAGCGGGCTCCCTGAAAATCCTGAGGCACGGCCACCGACAGGCAGCCTGTAAAATCCCATGGACTGTAAAAGTATACTTTTGCGGTATATGGCACAAGTAGTCAGAAGATCGCATGTTCAAGTCCCCTAACGGGACTAAAAATATGGCTCTTGGAAGGCAGGCAAAAAAACAAAAAATAGGCTTTGTCCAGAAAGGGTTTATGTAACCATTTAAAGACGTACTTCCTCAGTATGTATTCTTTGGCCCATTCTCTAGATAAGGGCTCATTCAGACGACTGTATCCATTTTTGCGGTCCGCACATACCGTCCATGTACGTTCCACATTTTGCACAACGGAACGGCCAGCCCTATGATAGAAATGCCTAATCTTGTCTGCAATTGCGCACAAGAATAGGACATGTATCTTTTTTGCGGGGCTACGTAACAGAAGTATGGATGCGTACGGTCGTGTGCGTGAGTCCTGACACGGCATCTTAGGTGTGGACAGGAAGTTACTTTCTCTATTCGTTACCATGATACTGGCATCAAGATTCCCATAAGAGTGAATCGTTTCTTTGGGAATTTTTAAAGTGATATTTTTCTTATTTCTATTATTAAGGTGAAACCTTCATGGAGGTTCAGCAAAGGCTTTTAAAAGAAAGAGAACTAAAGATTAAGAAAGCTTTGGAGAAGTTGAAGAATAAGAGAAAAATGCTGAGGACCCAGCGTAGGCGACGAGAGTTTCCAATTATCTCTGTAATGGGCTACACCAACTCTGGTTTGTATAGTAATTGTTCCGTCCTGCACTGGCATGAGCCACCGGTTTAGTGTGTGTGTATGTGTGTTTGTGTATATATATATATATATATATATATATATATATATATATACATACACCGGTAATTTATTTTTTTTGTCTTTGTGTCTGTATGTGCAGGAAAAACAACACTGATAAAATCACTTACAGGAGATGCAAGTTTGCAGCCACGTGACCAGCTCTTTGCCACGCTTGATGTCACCGCACACGGTGGACTACTTCCCTGTCGTATGCCAGTGATTTATGTAGACACTATTGGATTTCTTTCTCAACTTCCTCACAATCTGATAGATTCTTTCTCTGCCACTCTGGAGGATGTTGTCCATTCAGTAAGTCTTATACTCACAGACCCGTGTTCTACAACCAGTAGTTCAGGAACTACATGTTGCTCTCCAAGACCAAGCATGCTTTGCAACTCTAGATCCTGTTGGGCACTACTGGCACCTGGAATGTCATAGTATTACTATTATGAGTTACTAAGGTGGGAGCACCCAGGGTCCTAATCTATAAGCCAGAGGAGAGAGGCTGCGAAGAGCGTCTCTCCCCCGGAAAGATCTGAAACATCAACTCATTACAGTGGAAACTGCATATGCTTCTTTTTCCTCGTGGTGATGGTGCAAGAGAATTGTACATTTGCTCCTGAATTTCTCCACAGATTACTGACCACTTGGTGCCCCTGATCATTGATCCTTTTAATAAAATTGTATTTATGAAGAGGACAGACCCTTTAAAGGGGTTTTCCAGGAGTACAGTATTGATGACCTATAGTCAGGATAGAATCCGTATTTCAAGCAGCACTCCTGATCACCCGGTCACACCTGATGCATCAGCCCGCCTTCCGTCCTAGACTCGTTCGGACTTAGATCCAGCAAAAAATATACATCGCAGGCAGCATCCACGGTGAATGTCCTTTATTCAGGATCGCAATCCCAAGCGTTAGTGCACGTACAAAAGCAGCTACGTTTCGGCTATATACTAGCCTTTGTCAAGCTCAATGTGACTATGAATTAGTGGCTATAAATATCAAAGTCCCCACCCCTTAAAATCAAACACAACCAGTGCTATTAAGTCTCAACTTAGCCCTCATTTGCATAATCTATTCAGATATCTGTACAAACTCCTATAGCCCAGAGCACATACCGCTCTTCTCAGGTGGTGTCCATGTGCGGCTACATTCGGCATCTGGCGCGTCTGTCAGAATCCACTGCGCATGTCCGCTGGAGTTCAGAGGTTACTACCCCGCTCACGTGATCGCTGACTCACTCGTCACTGCGATCACGTGATAGCCGGCACTTCCGCCCTCACCACTGCTGCGCTCCTGCCGTCGGAACCGCTACCATGGTAACCACCACAACAACAAATGCCGTTATCCCACTCACGCGATCACAGACGCTCACGTCAATGTGGTCACGTGATGGCAGGCTCTTACGTCCCCAATGCGACTGCGCTCCGGATGTCGAGTCCGTTGTCATGGAACCTACCACAGCCACACAAAACTCAATAGTAGATATGCAGAGTAAGCTCCAGTGAGATGAACAATGGGACCATAAGAGGTCCATTCGTGGATGTGACATCAGTGAACATATAAAAAGTATTTTACCACCCTTACCCCTACCACCCTTCCAGACGTCCAACAGGATGACAAGAGGGCAGACCACGAGACACAAACAGACTCCACTAAGAGACTAGTTGTGAACATTTCTTCTATGGAACTATCCGATGACCAATTGAAATTGTTGGAACGGGGCTTGTCATTCTGTCCAAAACAGGAGAGGAATTGGTTTGACTTAGAACTAGAACTACAGCGTTTTTTCAGAACATTGAGGATAAAAGCTTTTTTTTCCACAGTTAATGTATACAGAGATGCCAATGTGGGCAAAATAGATGATGATGGAAAGTTTAAATTGAAATCACTGGGACTGCATTTGAAAAGTAACTTTTCTCCTCCCCATAATAATCATGTGGTCGAGGCATATGTGGATATTGTATCCAAACAGATCACACAGTTGAGGGAGCAGAGCAGCCATGGGGTGGCGTCGAATCTGACCAGGGATGAGAGACAGGCACTGACACAGTTAGAGAACAATGAGGCACTCACGATCAAATCTGCAGACAAGGGAGGGACGGTGGTGGTGATGGACACGGTGGCTTATGAACGGGAGGTACTTAGACAGTTGGATGACCGTGAGGTGTATATGATATTACGGAACGACCCCAAGTGGGAGATTATGCGTAATCTCGAGATGATCATCGGTGAGGCCCGAGAGGATGGCGTCATTGATGATGATATAGGGGAATTTTTGTTGATAAAACACCCGGTCACTCCTCTGTTCTACGTACTTCCTAAGATTCATAAGAGTCTGATTGACCCCCCTGGACGCCCGATTGTTTCGGGGAGGGGGTCAATATTCAGTAATATTGCCATCTTTTTGGATAAAATCCTACGTGTCCACGCCACCAGCGCCCCTTCCTATATTAGGGATACGAGTCATTTTCTCTTGAAACTTGGTGAACTGTCTTGGCCTGGCTGTCCTCTCCTGGTCAGTTTCGATGTTGTCTCACTATATACAGCCATAGAGCACATGTTTGGATTAAATGTCGTCGATGTGGCCCTGGCCGGCGCCGAGCTCCCCCCGAGTGGTTGTAAATTTGTCCTTCGCTTGCTGGAGACACTACTGAAGCGGAATTATTTTCGCTTTGGTGATGTCTTTTACCAACAACAGCGCGGCGTGGCCATGGGGTCGAACGTGGCCCCGACGTATGCCAATATGTTTATGGCATATGTGGAGGACAGGTTTATTTATAGATCTATCCACTTTGGGGGTGCCCGGTGCTGGTGGCGCTACATCGACGACATTTTTGTAGTGTGGGATGGAACATATGACCAATTGGAGTTGTTCCATCATGAACTCAATACCTTTGTCCCAGGTCTGAATTTCACAATGACGATGTTGACATGTGAACTACAATTCCTAGATGTGTTGGTACAGTTCAATGATGGGGTGGTGACGACAGACATGTATTACAAGCCGACTGACCGCAACAATTTGTTAAGGTTTGACAGTAGCCATCCGCATCGGATGATTCAATCACTACCATGGAGTCAGATGCTAAGAGTAAGGCGGGTGGTATCTGAGGAGGTACGGTTTGACCAAAGGACAGCAGAGATGGGTGACAAATTTCTGAGTAGGGGTTATCCTCGCAAGTTAATCGGACGATTAACACAGAAGGTACGGACGGTTAATCGGACTGAGACTCTACGTACTAACATAAGAGAGAACGACAGTCAGCGTATCCCGTTTGTCTCTACTTTTGGTGCCCACAGTGACGTGATAGCGAGAATCATACGTAAAGAATGGCATATTCTACAGAGGGGCTTACCAACGGTTAAGGAATTTGGAGAGGTGCCCATGATGGCATATAAAAGGGGTAGGATTCTACGGGACAGACTGGTGAAGACTGAGCTGAAGAACTCCATCGATGATGGACAGAGATACTTGGCCCCGAGAAAAATGGGGTGTTACCCATGTCTCGGGTGCTGCAATTGTGGAAATATGGTGAAGGGTGATACCTTCACCCATCCCTATAGCGGTAAACAGTATAAAATCAGAGATTTCTTCACCTGTCGGTCCCGTGATATTGTCTACATGATCTCTTGCCCTTGTGGCCTCATCTATGTAGGTGAGACCACCATGGAGGCACGTGAACGGATTAACTCCCATAAAAGTAATATCAGGAGAGGATTATTAGACAAACCGGTGGCTAAGCACTTTGTAGACTATGCTCATTCCATGAACCAATATGAGGTTCCGCATCATTGATTCTGTGGGACCACTGAGACGAGGGGGGGATAAAAATCGTATACTACGCAAGAAAGAGCTCAGATGGATTTTCGAGTTAAGAGCGCTCCAACCTTATGGGATGAATATAGAATTTAACGTTATTAATGTCTAAGTTTATGTGAATGATATGGTCTGGTTCCTCATGATTATGTTTTTAATGTGGTTTTTATTGGACACATTACTGTCTCACATGTAAAATACTTTTTATATGTTCACTGATGTCACATCCACGAATGGACCTCTTATGGTCCCATTGTTCATCTCACTGGAGCTTACTCTGCATATCTACTATTGAGTTTTGTGTGGCTGTGGTAGGTTCCATGACAACGGACTCGACATCCGGAGCGCAGTCGCATTGGGGACGTAAGAGCCTGTCATCACGTGACCACATTGACGTGAGCGTCTGTGATCGCGTGAGTGGGATAAAGGCATTTGTTGTTGTGGTGGTTACCATGGTAGCGGTTCCGACGGCAGGAGCGCAGCAGTGGTGAGGGCGGAAGTGCCGGCTATCACGTGATCGCAGTGACGAGTGAGTCAGCGATCACGTGAGCGGGGTAGTAACCTCTGAACTCTAGCGGACATGCGCAGTGGATTCTGACAGACGCGCCAGATGCCGAATGTAGCCGCACATGGACACCACCTGAGAAGAGCGGTATGTGCTCTGGGCTATAGGAGTTTGTACAGATGTCTGAATAGATTATGCAAATGAGGGCTAAGTTGAGACTTAATAGCATTGGTTGTGTTTGATTTTAAGGGGTGGGGACTTTTTATAGCCACTAATTCATAGTCACATTGAGCTTGACAAAGGCTAGTATATAGCCGAAACGTAGCTGCTTTTGTACGTGCACTAACGCTTGGGATTGCGATCCTGAATAAAGGACATTCACCGTGGATGCTGCCTGCGATGTATATTTTTTGCTATAGTCAGGATAGGTCATCAATATCAGATCGGTTAGTGTCTGACTCCCAGCACCTCCGCCGATTAGCTGTTTGAGGTACATTGAAGCTCCCTACCAGTACCACGGATGTGAAGGGTCTTGAGAAAGTACCGATTTTGGCCAATGATTGTTTAGAAATGATAGGGCAATGATTGTTCTCAATGGGGGATGGCAAACTGCTGTCTGACAAATATGTGAGGTTGTCAAATTTTTTCCATTCCTTGGCTGAAAATGTAAGTGTTTGGCGTGCTCATCTGCCACTTTGTGCAAGCCCACAAAGTTGTATTTTTTTAAGCTGTTTCCTTGATCTGCCAGATTCTTCTGGCATGTTCTTCGTCGGGTTGTTTGTACAAATGATTGGTCACACTCTGGATGATAATTCTATGTATTACCATCTTAAAGGGGTTATCCAAGACTATCCAATGCTCCCCCATATGCTGGGCCCCTCACTGAATATACTTACCTGGCTCCCCGATTCCCGTGTTTGGATTAAAAAATCTGGTTTTCAGGAGGAGCAAACGATGATGAGCCTCCCTAGCGTCACCCACGAGGCTAGGGAGGCTCGTCCCCGCCTGCCATTGGCTGCTCCTGTACACCACCCGCAACCCCCCCCCCCCCACACACACACACACACCACAGGATGTTTTCATTCGCGCATGGGGAGAAGCTGCAGCAGTGTTGTGGGGACCAGGAGCGGCGCAGAGAGTGGTGTGTCAGGTAAGTATATTCATTATGAGGGGGCACTTTATAGTCTTGGATAACCCCTTTAATGCCTCGTTTACATTTCAATTTTTCACTGACGTGTGCTATCTGCATTTTCCACGGACAGCCCAGGTATTCATTGATTTTTAATGTGTTTCTTCATATATCGGTAGTAGTGTTGGGCGAGCATGCTTGACCGAACACCATTTTGACTTGCGTGTGCTCGAGTGCAATACCCGAGTCTTCTGCCCGCACCTAGCCATCTATCTGGCTGCAATATATATTATTAGCGCAACCTGCACTAAATTGTGTGCAATTGTTTGGCCGCTGCTGACAGTGACACAATCTTTGCTACATCTGTTGTTACATTTGTGCATCCTAAATATCTGTGACATTCAGCGCAATTGTTTGGCTGCTGCTGACAGCGACATTACCTGTGCTCCATGTCCTGTATAACGTTTGCGCATCCTAAATATCTGAAATTTATTTGTGCATACACTTACAAAACCTGCGCTACTTTTGTGACATATATACAGAGCCCAGGCTGCTCTGCCTCTTTTGCTCATATCCCCGCCCCAGCCTCTGCCCGCCTTTCTCTCCCAGCGAGATCCCGCGCCTGCACTCTCCCTCGCTAGGCCGGGGCATGCGCACTGCGATGCCCATTGTGGGCACTGCATCACTGTAGCTACTGCGCATGCGCTGGCCGGCTTTCCTCCTCTTCTCTCTGGTCTGCCTCCTTGACACTGGTTTCGTGCCGTTGGCTGACGCATGCGCAGTAGCTACAGTGATGCCGTGCCCACAATGGGCATCGCAGTTCGCATGCCCCAGCACAGTGAGGGAGAGCGTAGGTGCGGGATCTCGCTGGGAGAGAAGGGCAGGCAGAGGCTGGGGCGGGGATATGAGCAAAAGAGGCAGAGCAGCCCTCATGTTACATACGAATAAAAGTCAGTTTTTGCCTCTGGTGAACTTCAGAAGAACACAATAAAGGTACCGTTTGAATCATCTACAGTTATGCTACAGCGCTATGTAAGCGGTCTATAAAGTCAAAATGTGGCGACAGACTCCCTTTAACACACCTGCTCCCCATTCACACCTGAGACCTTGTAACACTACCGAGTCACATAACACCAGGGAGAGAAAATGGCTAATTGGGCACAATTTGGCCATTTTCACTCTGTGTTGTACTCACTTTAGTTGCCAGCGGTTTAGACATTAATGGCTGTGTGAGTTATTTTAAGGGGAACACCAAATTGACACTGTTATACAAGCTGTACACTGTATACTTTACATTGTATCAAAGTGTCAGATCTCCAGGCTTGTCCCATAAAAATATAAATAAAATATTTACTAAAATATGAGGGGTGTACTCACTTTTGTGAGATACTGTACATACAGAGAGAGCCTTCTTGACTCCAAAGCATAGAAAGACCAGAGGTTTACATGAATAAAACAAAAGTTATACGTAACAGAATCTTTTCCCATAAAACTATATATGCTTCTGCTCAGCTCCTCCTGCTCTATAACCAGTGTGGATTCAATGTGACAGATTCACTTTAACCTTCATCTAGATAATAAGAACTTTTTCTGTGTTGTCTTTTCTTTTTTTTTCAACATATCAGGATTTACTAATTCATGTAAGAGATATTAGCCACCCAGAAGCTGACAATCAGAAGAGAAGCGTGCTTGCTGTTCTGCAGAACTTGAATGTTCCTCCGAAGCTCCTGGAATCCATGATAGAGGTGCATAACAAAATTGATTTAGTTCCAATGTAAGTTTACTGTTGGCCACTAAGAATATGAAATTTAAAAATATTTTTTCTTGATATGTTATGTATCAAAAAAATGTTGCCTCTTTTCTGGTTGTTATGCTTTTTTATTCTGGGGTTCCAGTATTGCTGGAGCCTACAAGTATGTAGTCTAGTTCTTCTCTTGGCGTTACAAAAAACCACCAACACTAGGTGGGATCATTTTGAATGGGATCTGGCTTGCCTGCCATAGCTTCATGATGATGGTGTGATCCTTAAAGGGGTTTTCCTCCTTTTTTCTTACTGATGATTTATCCTTTGGATAGATCATCGGCATCTGATCAGTGGGAGTCCGACACCTGGGAGCCCTGCCGATCAGCTGTTTGAGAAGGCAGCCCCATTGAAGTAAATCGCTGCCTCTGAGCTGCACCTAGGCAACGTGACCTATAGTTTTGATGTCACTGGCCCGCAGAAAGCAGCGAGAAGTATCGGACCCCCGCCCGATCAGATTCGGATGACATATCTAAAGAATAGAGCTTATATACAGCTGTACTTGTATCTGAGAGCATGCGTAAATAACTGTTGGAATACATTGTTGATGATTAAGAAATGGGTATTGAAGAAATTATCTTAAACTGTCTGAATAAATTATGACAATAAAAATCAAGAAAACAAATTAAAGGGGTTGCCCAGGAATTAGTGATGACCAATTCTTGTGATAAGTCATCAGTATCAAATCGTGGAAGTCTGGCACCCAGCACTCTGCAGATTACCTGTTTGAAAACCCTAACGCTGGGTTCACACCTGAGCGTTTCTGAGACGTGCGTTTTCCGCACGTTTTTGTCGCGCGTTTTTGGCAATAGTAAACGCGCGTTTGTGTGATTGACTGCAGTGTTGGCTTCTCTCCAAACTGTGCCTAGCACCTGGGGTTTGGCCTTTCCAGCACGTTGCAAATTCATAAACGCGCGTTGTCAGTGTCAAAAACGCGCAAAATACAAGCGTTGCGCGTTCCCATTGAAGTCTATGGGCCAAAACGCGTGACAAACGCCCCAAAAAAAGCTCAAGTACTTGTTTATGCGTCGGGCGTTTTTCAGCACGTTCGTACGCGCTGTAAAACGCGTAAATGTGAACCAGTCCCATAGGGAAGCATTGGTTTGCATCGGTTATGCGTTTTACCATGCTTTCGAACGCGCTGTAAAACGCGCAAGTGTGAACTGAGGGTTAGACCATGTCTGGAATTTGTCTTTTATGGTAATGCCAAGATCACACAGGCCAGTTTTTTTTTTTTTTTTTTTTTTTATAACCTTGAACGTTTTGTCTTAAAAATAACTACTTTAAAGTATAACTGTCAAATTTTTTTTTTTTTTACTATTGGATTCTGGTGATTAATATTACCTTATTGGCCCTGTTTTAATTTCTGATTCTTAAATAAATAACCCCTAAAAGCCACCTAAAAGTCCCCAGTATTGGCTATATTTACCTGAGATAAAATCAGGTTGCTATGCTCCTTCCGTCTACCAGATAGAGGACGGAGCACGCTGCGTGCACTGGGAACTGATAGTGAGTCAGCATTGTAAGGGAATGTATAAAAAGCCAGGTTCTTCCTGACAGGAGATAACAGTGCTGGGCTGTGTGTGTGAACTTCTCCACATGTCTGTGCTTGGCAGACACTCCCTTAGCAGTGCTGGACAATGTGGCTGCTCAGTGTATAAATGACAGCCTTATCTGATAAGAGTAGAGCTTGTAGGAGAACTACAGGCTTCAGCCAGACCTGGGAACTTCACTGCAAGACCCCCCTATACAGAGCTGGTCTTCACTAACTTCACTGCAGGTGTCCTATGGATTAGCCTCAGGGCTGAGGGCGGCCATTTTAACAGAATAGTGAAATTGCAGTTTTATGCAGACTGGTTGCTAAGGGCTGAATCTTATTAAATAAGGGGTAAGTAAGTCTAATAGTTATTGATTCAGGAATATTATAATATTAGTAACTACATATATGAAAACTGAAATTTGGGTCTAAATGTGACAGTTATCCTTTAAACATAGCAGAGTACAGCTCTTGGTTATTTCCAGCAGTCCCTTAGAGAGTGAGCGGATCACCATGGTGCTCTATCAGGATGGGAACATAAAACCTCCCTGCTCAGGATCAGTGGGGGGACATTAACCCCTTGCAGCGGGCACCATAGCCGCGGGGTTTCTGCTGCTTCAAACAGCAGAGACCTGGGGCGAATGTATGCAATCAGCCATAAGGCTGATCGCATGCATTTAGGACTACTTTAACACTAGTGTTCTAGTTTTCGCTTCAGTTTTCTCCCTATTAATTGTCAATGGGGACAAAACTGAACAGAACGGAACTAAATGCTCCAAAATGCATTCCGTTCTGTTTAATTGCGTTCCCATACCGGAGAGCAAACCACATGTTGCAGTTTGCTTTCCGTCCTGGGATGTGGAGCAAGACTGACCCGGCATGACCCCCAATGCAAGTCAATGGGGACGGAGCCGTTTTCTCTGCCACAATAGAAAACAGATCTGCCCCCCATTGACTTTCAATGTTAAAGATAATACAACCGGATCAGTTCATAACGGATGCAGATGGATGTATTATCACTAACGGATGCATTTTTGCTGAACCCTGCCGGATCCAGGAAAAATACTAGTGTGAAAGTAGCCTAACTCTTCAGACTTGCTCCTGTAATAGCATTCCTTGGTTGAGACCAGGAAAGCTGTAATATCCTTGTGATGTCTCAGAGCTTCAAGCAGGCTCCGATGCCCATCACTGGTATATACCAATACAGGCCACCAGGTGGCAGCACTGTAATAAGTATATAGTAAATGGTGTGTTCTGTGATAGTGTGATATACCCATCACAAAACACAACTGTCAGTCTAATGATTGCCATTTATAGTCGCCTAGGGTGACTTAAAAAAAAGTGTTTTTTTAAATATATAAAGTTCAGTACACCCCACTTTCCCCAAAATTAAAACAAACAAACAAAAAAAAAAAGCATAGGCATTGCTGTATCTGAAAATGCCCGTACTATTACAATATTTATCCCATACGGCAAATGTTGTTCTAAATGGCCAATTTACCATTTTTTTGTCACTTCCCTCCCTAAAAAAAAATGTAATAAAAAGTGATCATGGTGTCGCTAAAAAGATCTCCCCGCAAAAAATGAGCCCTCACACAGCTCCGTAAACATAAGTAAGTTACAGGGGTGAGAATATCACTTATGAAAAGTTTTTTGTTTTTGTTTTTTCAGTTCAAAGCGCAAGAAAAACTATACAAGTGTGATATCGTTGTTATCCCAGTAAAACTGTGGCAAAATTGTGTTTTTATTCCAATTCCACTCCATTTGGAATTTTTTTTTCCAGCTCCCCACTACATCATATGCAATTTTTTTTTAGCAATATCAAATGAAAATCATTAGAATTGAGCGAAGCGAGCTTCGGATGCTTAATCCAAGGTCTCTTTGTTCAAACCTTCGGAATAATACTGTATGGAGATTTGTCTCCGTACAGTATTAGAATGTATGGGCTCCGATGAGCTGAAGTAAGTTATTCACGAAGTCGCACATGACTTCATTGAATAACTTTTGGTAGTTGATTTTTAAAGTGGAAAACCACTTTAAAACTTGAAACCGAACTCTGTTTCGGTTCCGACTAGTACCTCATGCGTGACTTTGTGAATAACTTACTTTTGGCTCATCGGAGCCCCTTACATTCTAATTACGGATTAGCGAATAGACTTTTAATAAAACATCCAAAGTCGATTCTCCTAAAAACTTTGTTCCAATACTGTACGGAGCAGGAGCTCTGATGAGCCGAAGTTATTACTTCATGAAGTCTTGCGAGACCGCGTAATAACTTCATATATTAATTTGTACTGTAAAAAAAAAAACATTTCCCGAACTAGGGTTCGGTTCTAAGTGGTACTTTGGCACCGAGCTGGTGTTCGGGAAATGGTTTTTTTACAGTACAAATTAATTTATGAAGTTATTACGCAAAGTCTCGCAAGACTTCATGAAGTAATAACTTCGGATCATAGGAGCCAATACATTCTAATACTGTATGGAGCTCCTGCTCCGTACAGTATTTGAACAAACTTTTATGCAAATCGACTTTTCTCATCCCTAATTCTAATACTGCACGGAGACTTTTATGACTTCCCCCACATGTGTGCAGTGAATACACAACAGTTTTTATTTAATTTATTTTATATTGTTTTTGCTCATCTTTAACATTTTTCTCTTTTTGTGTGTATTAGATATGACTCCGATAATATAGCTATACCTGTGTCTGCTCTTCTTGGTTATGGCTTGGACAAGCTGAAACAATCCGTAGAAAGCACAGTGATGACAAATACAGGGAGAATTATAATGACAATTAGAGTAAACCTGGAAAGTCCTCAGTTAAGGTATGTTATACAGTCCCAGTCACTGCCGATACAGCATTATTAAATCATGTCGCATAAATTAGCACCATATTCACTTTTTCTTTTCTTTTCTATTGTACTTTAGCTCTTCAAACCCTGCATTGTTTATCACATTTTAGCATTTTATAGATTAGAAGCTTGTAAGAAATATAGTGTTAAAGCATTCACAGATTGTCTGCCATTTGTGAATGGGGCCTTAAAGGGGTTTTCTGGGAATTAATAAAATAACTGAAAATACTTAAATATTACCTTATTATAAATATATTCCCAAATACCCTTCATTAGTTATAATGACTTGTTTGGTCTAGGGAGCAATGATTAGGAGAAATAAAATGGCCGCTGTCCTATTAGTGCACACAGAACCTGTCCTAATCTCCTAATCACACAGCAGGACAAGTTACTTAACAACACCGAGCTAAAGAGCTGCCTCATCCTCCTCTCTGCTCTGCTTGTCAGGGATTATGATCCTGAATACACTTTAGGGCTCAATCACACGACCGACCGTATATCCGTTTCGTGTTTTTTTTTTGTTTGTTTTTTTTTTGGGGGGGGGGCTTCGGACCGTATGTGGAACCATTCATTTGAATGGGTCCACAAAAAAAACGGAAGGTACTTCATGTGCATTCCATTTCCGTTCTGCAACATTTTGAGTCTTGTCCTATTATTGTCCGCAAATCACGTTCCGTAGCTCTCCATTAAAGTCGATGGTTGCACAAAAAAATATGGAATGCATACCGAATACATCCATATGTAATCCGTATTTTGCGGATCCATGTCCACTGTGCCCATGTCTTACTGTTTATAAACATTACAGTAATGATTACAAATTTTCTGTTTCCATTTGCGATCCGCAAAAAACGTATCGCATACGGAAACTATATGGAGATTTTTTGCGGAAATACATAATGGAAACACTACGGATACAAAAAAACAGAACAACGGATCCAAGGAAAACACACAAACCTTAATATGATCTTCAGCTAAATCTTTGTAAGAATGGAGTTCATGAGGAGACATGACGTACAGAGGAAGGGGGGATGTGGATAATACGTAGCAGTACTTGTATGCAGTCTCCATTACCACAGTCTGTCCTGTCCATGTCTTTTCACGGACTCTTTTCACGGACTTAAAATATAATTTTAAACTGTATTCAGGATCATAATCCCTGACAAGTAGAGGAGGATGAGGCAGCTCTTTAGCTCAGTGTTGTGAAGTAACTTGTCCTCCTGTTTGATTAGTTAGTGACAAGTTTTGTGTGTACTAATAGGACGGCGGCCATTTTATTTCTCCTAATCTTTGCTTCCTAGACAAAATGAGCCATTATCACTAATGAAAGGTATTTGGGAATATATTAATGATTAATATTCAAGTATTTTCATTTTCTTAATTCCCAGAGAACCCCTTTAAAGAGGACTTGTCACCTTTCTTGACATGTCTGTTTTAATAACTACTGTCATTCTTGATGCACAATTCTGCATTAGCTGTCTTTATGACTGTATTCGGCTGGCATGGGTCTGACTCCTGGTAACCCTGCGGATCAGCTGTTTGAGCCGTGCTGTACATTGTATAGCGGCTATGCTTGATATTGCAGCTCGGCCCCATTCACTGAAAGTCATAGTCCGGCAATGTAAAATGGAAGGAAATTTTTATGACAACTATTTAAAAAATTGCTTAATTTTGCAAAGGTGTCCATAATAATAATAATTTGTAATTTGTGATCAATGCCCAATGTATATCCATAAAAGCTGGAAAAAAAAATGATTGGAAGTGTTTTAGTGATAGTGAGGAAGCAAATAGTTTAATAGAATCAGTATAGCTGCCTTGGATATAATTATGTAAAACCAAATGGAATACACGGATATACAGTGATCCCTCAAGATACAATGGCCTCAGGATACAATATTTTCAACATACAATGGTCTTTTCTGGGCAATCGTACGTTAAAAATAAACTCGACATACGATGCCTCAGATCCAACCATTCAAGGTGACTTCTCTGGTACAATAGCTGTATTAGTTGCTAGTTAGCAGGTAATCCGGGCTGGTATAGGAAAGGACTTGTTTTATCTTTCTTAGTTATCTGCTTATTTTTCCTAAATCTTCATTTTCTCTTATCTTGGATGACATTTTGGGGCTTTGGAACCGAATACTCAACTTACAATGGTTTAAACATCAATGGTCATCCTGGAACCAATTAATATTGTAACTTGAGGGACCACTGTATAGCGGCTTTATTGTACACCTTGAGACCCATCTGGAAAACGTTTGGGGTCATTTATCAAACTGGTGTAAAGTAGAACTGGCTTAGTTGCCCACAGAAACCAATCAGATTTCACCTTTCATTTCAACCTGTCATTCATATGTCCGACAGCTGGCTGTACAAGGAAGCTTCAGTACAAGAAGTGAAGGTTTTACCAGAAGAAGGATCAGCTGACGTGGTAGTCATTATAACCAATGCTGTATATGGAAAATACAAGAAACTATTTAGTAAATGAGCTGAGTAACTATTTTACCTGATCCTGTAACAGAGTGACTGAGACTCCAGAGAGGACATCTGGCTATTTATTTAATATTGGTCTCCATGAGCAGTCACGAATGAAGATGCTTCCAAATACCGCTGAAACAGTAGCAAGGAATATAAAGAGACTATCGCTGCCTTAAATAAATTATTTTCATACTAGTGAATGGTATTTATTTTGGCTTGTTGGCCCGACTCGGGTTATTTTTGTGTTAGGCTAGGGCAGGGGTCAGCAACCTGCGGCTCTCCAGCTGTTGTGAATGCTACATTCAGGTCTATGAGAGTCCTGAGAAGAGCAGAGGAAGTATGCATGCTGGGAGTTGTAGTTTCACAACAGCTGGAGAGCCGCAGGTTGCCTACCCCTGGGCTAGGGCTACATGACGACATGTTACTTAACAGTTTTTATAATGATAGTCTATGGCGACATGCTGCGACAGGAGCAAAAAATCCATCCAAGATGGATTTTTCTGTGACTGTTGCGTCGCAGTCACAGCGTGACACTATAGACTGATTATAAAAATTGTCGCAGTGTACTTGTGCCCTGTGTGTCGCGCAACACATGTCGCCATGTCACCCTAGCCTTAGGGCTGGGTGATTAATCAAATTCAATTAATTTGCCCTTTGTGTCTGACGATTTTTTTTTTTTATTTTTTTTTAAATTGTCACATCGAATTTTTCCTTCAGGTGTGCTATAGCCGCACATGCTGTGTACCCTTCACTTCCTGGTGTGGGCATCATGGATTTGATGCCCGCACCAGGAACTGAAGAAACCCTAGAGGCAAAATCACCCAGCCCTAGTTGGTGCTCATTTCAAATGTATATGAATTATGTACAGTATTTGATTTTATTCATATTGATTTTCTGGTTTACATTCAGCGTAAACATAAAATCTCTCTCACACTGAAGGCAAAGCCGCAGCATATGCAACTGCATCTTGTACCATACATTGCTTATGGGCTCACATGTTAACCTCTTGCCAACCGCCCAGGGGCCTGCATGTCTCCATGAGCTGCTGGGTCTTAGCAGGCCCAGATGAGCTTTGTAGCAATGCTGTACAGCTCTGTAAAATGTGGCTTGGGGCTGTAACCCCCTCCTTTAACTGGGGCCAATATGTCAGCCCTACTTACAGGAGAAATTGGCAGTAAAATTAAAAAATGAAATTGTAAAAGCCCACCAAAGAACTTGAGGGAACATCAAAATGACAGGCCCCTTTCACCTGAGCGAGTTTTCCGTGCAGGTGCGATGCGTGATTGCATAGCACCCACACTGAATCCTGACATTCATTTCAATGGGTCTGTGTACATGATTTTTTTTTTTTTTTCACCCATCAGTTTGTCGTTGCGTGAGAATCACAGCATCTTCTATATTCTGCGTTTTTTATGCAGCCCTGGCCCGATAGAAGTGAATGGATCTTCAGTGAAAAACGCATTGTAATCCGGAGGCAGTCCGAGTGCAATGTTTTTCACTGAAGGTTGCTAGGAGATGTTGTTTGTAAACCTTCAGTTTTTCACACGTGAAAAACTCATCAACTGATTGCACCTATGCAGAAAAAACTGAAACACTGAATGCAAACAAAACTGAAATTGCTTGTGAAATGGTGCGAGTTTCACTGAACACACCCTAAACCAATCCATATCATTTGTGTGAAAGAGGCCTTCACACCTTCAGGACCTTGGACGAGAATGCTCGTCCTAAATTGCAGGTACTTCAGGCACTAAGACGAGCATTCACGTCATGCAGTTAAACTGTCACTGTGAGTAAACACACAGTGTCAGGATAGTGACAACAGCTGATTGGTCACAACACCTATGACAGACAGTCACAGTTGTCCCCGTCTGACGATCGCTGTGATTGGTCAGTCAATCCAGACTAACCAGTCACAGCTAAAGGTGCATATTTCAACTCCGATCTCCTCAGTTCATCATTACTATGACAGTGCTGAGGCGATCGAGAGTGTGTGCTATAAATTCTCAGCAGTACACTCCTAATTGCTGAGGAGATCACAGCTGCAGCCTAACATTCCCCCTCATGAAGTAGACATATGGGAAATATGTAAAGTAATGAATATTTTAGGAGGTATCACTATCTGCTTTAAAAGCAGAGAAATTGAAAGTTTGAAAATTGCAAGTTTTTCCAAATTGTTGGTAAATTGATTTTTTTTCTAAATAATAATGAAATATTTTGACTCAAATTTACTACTGTCATGAAGTACAATATAGAATCAACCAAGAGGTCCAAATTTATCTGAGACGCAGAGGACTATAGACTGGAGTATACTAGAGTATACAAGTGGAGGGACCCCAACATCCAAACTT